>JAVJIF010000473.1:87500-705000 GCA_038442645.1 Agave tequilana
TAATACTGCAAATAAATATTAAAAATGTTAAATATTAAAAAAAATTAATATTAATATAAAAAAATAATACAAATTTGTATGACCACAAAATTAATTGTAACTGGGCTATAAGTGAGTGGTAACTGGGTTGCAAGTGAGTGTTAGTTGAGTTACGTAAGTCTTTTGCGAATTACAGTCCAAACAAACGTCGTACTTGTAATTGGGTTGTAAGTCATTTACGAATTACGGACTTTTACGCCTTTTACGGCGAAACAAGCAGCCCCTTAGTTTGCCTTTTGGCATGATGTCTATTGGTAGACTGGATTTATACTTGAAGGGCTTGACATACCACTGGTGACCAGGGTTATTATTTTGGATTTCTGAAGACGGCTTCTCCTTTTCTGTTCATGTTGATTGATACAAGCATCAAATCAGGGAAATGAATATATAAGCATCAGATTATGTAAACAATTTTTGTTTGTTTGTGATGCAGTAATGTTTAGGGTTCTTCTTTTTTTGTTCATGTGGGTTGATGCCAGTATCTGGTTATTTCAAACAGATATTTGCATTTTTTTGTTCCACAGGTTAATAGTATTTAGGGTTCTTAAATTCCAAATGATGGGAATTGCCACTACCATTAGAATAAAACCTTGAATCACACACATGCATGTAGATTCACCATCTGATGATCATTGTATGCCAACATTTGTTTCCCTGTTGTTTCAACGGATATGAAATGGTTCTTATTTCAAGAAGGGTTTATCTTATCAGAGCTTTTACTTTATATGTACTGATAAATGATGAAGTTTGAATATTTCTAGTACTTCACAGAATTCCTTTCAGTGTTTCTATTAGTGTTTGGTTTTTAAAATTTGAAAGTGTTCTCAATTTGTTTTCTTGACTTGATAGAGGGGGTCTTGTATGCAAAGAAGGACTACAACCTTCCCAAACATCCACTCATTGATGTACCAAACCTTCAAGTCATAAAGTTGATGCAGAGCTTCAAATCCCGGCAATATGTGAGAGAGACCTTCGCATGGGAGCATTACCACTGGTACCTTACCAATGATGGCATTGAGTTCCTGCGGACTTTTCTCAATCTTCAATCAGAGATTGTCCCTGCTACTTGAAGAATATTGCAAAGGCACCTCCCCGTCAATTTGGTTCTGGGCCTCCTGGTGACCGCCCTAGATACTTGCTACTACTTTTTTTCACCCTTGTATGCTAAATTTGCTTCTGAACAATGTCTCCCCATCCCCAATACACGCCCATGTGCGCACTCACACACACCCACACCCACACCCTCATAAAATAAAAAGAGAAACAAAACAAAACAAAACAAAACACAAGGGGAAAAAAGAACAGCAGCTGCAGCAGAAGAAATGATATAAAGAATAAAGAAAAATTAAGGGAAAAGAGGAACATCAATTGAACTTGAGAAGTTTAAGAAAACCTGTTAAATTAGTGAGAAAAGAGATAAAGAAAACAAGTTTGTTCATTTTCTTGGACTCATTGTACTATTGGAGATCCGCAGCAAGATTTTATTTTTAATTGATTTCTTAGTTGTTCTGTGTCGGGCACATTGTTGGTTAGGTAAGAATAGAAAACTGTATCGAAGGGAATAACAAAGCGGATATTTTAAATAGTTTCAATTTACGTGGGGAATTTTTTTGCCCAGTACAGAATTAAGAAGTGCTTGGCAAGGGGAAGTAGTTTGCTCAGTTTCTTCTTCTTTTCTTTCTAGCACTTAGTGTAATGGAATGAGATACATACACATTTTATATTTTTTATATAACTTCTGTTATTTATGCTATTAGAAGGTGTTTATGTCCTTTATTCATTTTGACTTCTTTTTGGCAGGACCCACCACGCTTTGAGGGAGATAGGACAAGATATGGAGATAGGGATGGTTACCGTGCAGGTCATCATCCTGGGGGTGATTTGGAGACTAAGGTGGTGCTCCTGCTGAATACCAACCATCCTTTAGGGTAAGTGAATGACGACGCTTAATTATGCACTTGCTTTGACATCATTAAATATGATATAATTGCTGAATGGGATGTTGTTTTTATATGCTGTCGACAGGACACATCTTTCTGATATTTTTTTTAATTGCCCATGGATGAATTACTGCTTGTTTATTGATTAAAATAAAATTCAACGGAGCGATAGGGAGTTGCTTCATCCATCCTTCTATTATGAATTATGAATGTTGTTACTCATGTGCGTGTGTGCGACACACATGACCTTTATATTTATATATTATTATTTGACTGCTAGCAAGTTCTATGTAGATCTGTCCAAGAACAATTAATAACCTAAATGACAATTTGCTTTTACTGTGTACCCTTGTTAAAACTAAATTTTTACTTTCCAACAATGAAACCTTGTCTTGTATTATTTGGTAAGAATATAAATTTTTATAACAAAAGTTTTCAGGGAAAAAGATGAAATTCATGAAAAGGGCCTGTAAGTAAAATAAATGTGAGGTTTACTAGGTTGTAATGTTGTCATTGGAGTCATGGTTCAAAGTTGCGGTCTCGGCTGCCGACTTGACGGGTATTGAGACGGATTGATCGTGGCGACTCGGATCGGTCTCAGGCGATACGCGCAAAACGCTATATAGAAAGCTCAAAAAATTCTGAAAAAATTACGACAAATCTTCAAAAAAATGTAGATCAATATTCATGTATCACATGTCCAAAACATATCACCTTGCACTTTAAACATAAAGCGAACGTATAAATACACGCATCGTCGGTAGAAACATATCAAAATATATGCATAATATAGTAAATTACACAAAATACATTCATAAATAATGCTAATATAGTCATTTTTACATTGAATTACGATGAGACACAAAATTATTATCGTAATCATCTCCGCGATAAGTTGATATACTGGTACTAGTATTCGTAGATCTCTCAAGTTGTGGTCTGTAATCATAACCATATCCCACACCATAATGTTGGCCTGATGTCAAACTCAATCCCTGCATATGACCTTCAAGATTATAAGTCCCTCCATCAGCATTACTGGTTACCCTCATTACTGTCATCACCACCGCCGCCGCCATCATCGCCATCACTGCCATCATCGTCGTCACCATTTTTACCATCATCACTATTAGAACTGAATAAAACCCTCACATCTTTACCACCACCATCATCATCTTATCCTTTTATATCTCTACTTTCCTCACTACGATGAATATCTTCATTGAAGAGGGAGGACTTTGAAATGAAAATTTCAACTTTTTAACACTATTCGATGTGAACATGCTTTTGATTGTTTTCTATTTCGATGAGAATATGTAAGGATCAATTCCTTTAAAAATTAGAGAGATCTATTTAAAAAGTACTTAAATCAAACTATATGTCTCATTCTCTCATATGTATACTTAAATCAAATTAAATTAAATCATATCTAATTAAATTAAAAAATCAGATCTATTTAAAAATAGATCATATCTAATTAAAATTAAAATTAAATAAATTCTAAATCTATATCTTTAAACTAAATCATTAAATCATTTCTACTTAAATTAAATCATTTCAACAAACATCATTTCTACTTAAATTAAATTAAATTAATGACATGTGAGATTAAGAGAGAGACATATTAAAACATTATTAAGAGAGACGGAGAGGATAAAGGGACTGAGGGAGAGAGAGATTTAGAGAGATAGAGAGATATAAATAGAGGGGGAAGAGAAAGAGAGATCTCTAGAGAGATCTAGAGAGAGAAAGAGAGATAGAGAGACCGAGAGAGGGAAAGATACAGAGAGGAGAGAAAGATCGGGAGGGAGTCAGAGAAGGGAGAGACATAAAGGGGGGAGAGAGGGAGTCAGATCGGAAGGGAGAGTGGGAGAGGAGAGAGATAGAGAGGGGAGAGAGGGAGACAGACATAGAGGGAGAAGAGAGTGACAGAGAGAGGGAGAGACGAAGAAGGGAGAGAGATTGGGAAGGAGAGACAGAATGGGGGAGAGGGAGAGGACAGGGAGAGGACAGCGAGAGGGAGAGAAACAGAGAGGGAGAGATATCGGGAGGGAGAGAGGGAGAGGGAGAGGAGGGAGAGGGAGGGAAAGGAAAGAGATCGGGGGGAGAGGAAAGAGGGAGAGAGATCAGGAGGGAAAGAGGGAGAGGACAGAGAGGGAGGGAGATAGAGAGACAGAGAGGGAGAGAGAGGGAGTATCGGCGAACGGTGAGGGCACGACAGTGGCTCGTCGGTGGATCGGATCCAGATCTGGATCTGAGAGGTTAATTTTTTTTCTTTTCCCTTCTTTTTCTTTATAAGCCGTGAACTGACGGTGAACAGACGCCGATTGATTGACTCGCCTCTGACTCGGAGTCAACTTGTTTGACTTGGCTGAAGCACCCCGAGTTGTATCGTGCCTCGGCCGAGTTGACTCCAAGACAGAGCCGAGTTGGTCGAAACTGAGTTGGATTTGTCGATTTGGGTCTCAGACTCGTCTCGTCACCCGCCGAGTCGGATACACGACTCTGCCGAGTTTTCGAACCGTGATTAGAGTTGCACTACACTCTTTTCTCTCATTCTAAAAAGTGAGAATTAACACATATGCCACCCCTATTGCCTACGGGGGATATGAGGTATTCAAAATTTCAAAAGGTTAATAGTGCTAGTCTGCTCATGGTTCACAGTCGCGGTCTCGGCCGCCGACTCGGCGGGCGCTGAGACGGATCGGTCTCGGCGACTCGGATCGGTATCGGGCGATACGCGCAAAACGCTACATAGAAAGCTCAAAAAATTCTGAAAAAATCACGATAAATCTTAAAAAAATGTAGATATCCACATTCATGTATTACATGTCCAAAATATATCACCTAAGTATAAATACATGTGTCGTCGGTAGAAACATATCAAAATACATGCACAATATAGTAAATTGTACAAACTACATTCATAAATACATGCTAATGTAATTATTTTCACATTGAATTGCGATGAGGTACAAAATCATCATCATAATGCTGAGTCGACCGAGTCAACTCCGATTCTCAGCCGAGTCGATCTTCTTTGAGTTAAGTCGACCGACTCGTGACTCGGACTCGTCTCGGAGCGGGCCGAGACGGATACGACTCGGCCGACTCGTCTCCGACTCGGCCGAGTCTTTGAACCGTGAGTCTGCTAGAGGTGTGCCAATAGGGAATCTGTGGTGGAGAGTGGAGAACTTGTTGACTCACTCACGTTTTGACCCAATTTGTGACCCACATTTTGTATTTTATCTTTTCCAACGTGACATGTGGTTCCATTTGGTTACCTGTACTTGTGACACTAACAAGTACAGGATTTGGGGAACATATGACTTTGTTTATATGATATCAGGTAAGTTTCTAATTACAACTGTTGTTCCTATTGAGGATTCTCTTTTCACTTGGGATTCACTCACAAAACATCGAATTCTAATTCCAGGTTTCTCAGAGAGATGAAATGGTATTGCTCGACTTTGAAACTTATACTGGATTCCAAATGTGTAAATCTACTTCTGCAATCTGCATTTCAGTTACAAGTAACCATAAAACATTTTGGATTTACAAAGTCTTGACATCATGGATTGTAAATTACCTGGATTTGGTCTTAAGAAATGAAACAAATGGACCCTAAACCAGGCGATGCGAATCGCTAATATACCTCACGACGGTCATCGAGACCATCACTTTATCTGGTGTTTATGTTGATATTTGGGGTGGCCTATATTTATGATATTAATCAGGGTTCAAAGACTCGTCCGAGTTCGAGTTGACTCGGCTTAGTCGTCTCTAGAACGGCCACCACCGACACGAGATCGAGTCGCGATTCGGTTGTGGGGGCGAAATTTTCGCGACTCGATTGTGACTCGAATATGACTACGCCGAATCGGCCGAGTTGCGAGACAACACGGTCTGACTCGGCCAATTCGACCGAGTCATACCTGAGTCACGGTCGAGTCGTGAAACGACCTTGCCTCCTGATCTTAATGCTTATAAAGTTAGAAGAAAAGGGGGAAAAGGGAAAAAAAACCCTCAACAACCCGATATCCAGATCTGGATCTCGATCGCCATTGCCGACTCCACCGAGACCCGCCACGGACTCCGCCGACACTCTTGACCGCTGACGACTCTCTCCCCTCTCCCTCTCCCCAGGTAACTCTCTCCCCCTGTCTCCCTCGCCCTCGCCCTCGCCCAGACTCTCTCTGTCTCTCCCTCTCTCCTGCTCTTTTCTCTGCCCCTCGTTTCTTTGTCATTCTCTGTTTCTCTCTCTCTCTCTCCCCCCTCTTTGCCCCTCTTCCTCTCTCTCTCGCGAGAGAGGAGAGAGAGAGATTGGGTGAGGGGGAGAGAGCCAGAGAGAGGGAGAGAGAGAGGAGAGAGAGATGATCGGGTGAGGGAGAGACAGTCAGAGAGAGGGAGAGCGAGAGAGGAGAGAGATCGAGAGAGAGATGATCGGGTGAGGGAGAGAGCCAGACAGAGGTCGCTCATATCTTTTCTTTTTCCTTTTTCTTTGGTTTTTCTCATATTTACCCGTCAAATCTTTCATATTTCTAAATTTACTCCTCAAATCACTATATTTCCCCAATTACTCCATCAAAATAAATTTGTTTTGGCATGTGATACGTAAATTTTGATGTCTACCTTTATTTTTTACGTCATGTGATTTTTTAAAGATTTTTTTGAGCTTTCTATGTAGCATTTTGCGCGCATCACCCGAGACCGATTTAAGTCGTCGCGACCGATTCGTCTCAGTGCCCATCGAGTCGGCGGCCGAGACCGCGATTTTGAACCATAATAGTAATAGTACAATGTTTTGGACTTAACAATTGAGGGTTTTTTTAGAGGTCGACAATTGAAGTTTACCTTATGTTATCTGAGATGTTTCAATATGTATGCATTTATTTATAATAGATTGTTTATGTTATGTTATCTAAGATGTTTCAATATTGGTGCATTCATTCATAATAGATTTGACTGATAAGTTTCACTTAGTCGAGTGCTGGACATCAACATGTTATGTAGAGTGTCCTAACTCTACGCTAACTTTCAGTTAGCGGTGGACGCAAGATATTTTTCTAGTGTGAGCGTAAATGTAATAAGAACTTCAGTGTGGGCGTAGTATAAAAATAATAAAAAATAATGTTATACCCATCAAGATTTGAACTTGTGACCTCCAATAACTTAAATTTATAAGTTATCACTTGAGCTAGAGCTCAAATGTATCATTTTGTTAGTAAAAATAATTTAAAAGAAGAGATTATATATAAAAAAGTTATACTCTATATATCCTATTACATTATTTTATAAAATCCAGTGTGGGCATCTGCCCACACTGGTTATATGTGGGTCTGCCCTTGCTTTCAGTCCATTTCATCTTTGGTCTTTTCCATCCCTCATCTTTTCTAGCACTTCATTTCCCTCTCTTTTGTCCGTCAGTATTTTGGAACTTCATTTTCATCTCTCTCCTAGACCTGTTCTTCTTTTGCTTGAGTGCTAGTTGTTCTCCAAGTCTTCCTACTCGGTCTGCCTATGTCTATTATTTCTTTAATTTTGGGTACTTATATTTTGCATGGTACCAGAATCACTCATATTTGCATGGGTAAATTTGTGATGTGTGTCACAATTTTCTTTTCTGTTTTAGTTAAAAATATGAATGGGAACATGCATTTTATATGTGAACTTGTCTATTTGACACTGAGATATGTGTTGGTAATATGAAGGTATGATTCTTGAAAATTCGTTGTAAAACTGGATTTTTTTTTTTTTTTTAAATATACTCCATTGCTACTCGTGATGAACATTGCAAATTTATTCCCTTATGATTGGTTTAACATGCATCTTTGTACATTTTGGTTCATCATCATCAGAGACTGTTCTCATGTTTTATGACTGAAATTGAGCAGGGTGCAGGTGGCAGCAGACCTGGGTTTGGTCGTGGAGGTGGTGGATATGGTGCTGGTCCTGCACCTTCTCTCGAGTAGATGAAGATAGTGCGTGCAAATGAAATGCTAAGTACTTGTTTTTTAGCGTTCTCTCATCACCCGGAAAATGAAATTTTGTCCTAGTTTCTTTCTTGTCGGAGTTGAAAAAGATGTCAAGACTAGGTCTGTTTCCGAGAACTTTTTTGCTCTACTTGGCCTGTTTGGTTTGCTACAAGTGGGGGGGGGGGAAAGATGTAAGTGGAAAATGAGGGGAGAAATGTGAGGAAAAAGTAAAAAATTGAGATTTGTGCAATTAAGTTTTCTGGTGTTTAGTTGTAATATGAAAGTGTAAGTGAAAAAATATATTGTATTTTTTGGTGTTTGGTAAGAAATGTGAAATTGAAAAATAATATTAAACTAAATTTTAATTATGAATTTTTTTGGACTATAATTAGACTGCAAGTGGAATTTACATGATTATATAATTAACTCTTTTAAGTTACAATTTATTACAAGTGAGATTTACATGACTAAAAAATTAACTGTAGCACCCTGCAAGTGGGAAAATAATGGTAGCATAAAAGAGATGTGTAAAAGGAAAAAGGGAAAAGGAAAAAAGGGTTTTCTCATTTCTCTTTTCCCGTTCCAAATAAACATCAGAAGTGGGAAATGAGTTTTCCCACTTTCACTTTTCTCCACTTCCGCCTGAAACCAAACATGCTTAGTTGAATCAAGTGGGAAATGGGCCTGTTTGGTTAAGGGTAGAAGTGAGGACGTAAGGAAGTGAGGAAGTGGTACTAGTTCCCTTTAGAACTTAAGAATTGGTTAGTAAGTTTTTCGGTGTTTGGATGTTGTTGGGAAGTATAGTTTGAAAAATATTATGTCTTTTCCGGTGTTTGGATGGTAATGTGAAAGTGAAAGTGGAAAAGTTGATCACAAAGTTGACCGCAAAATAATATTAAAATAAAAATTAATTAAGAAAAATAAAAAATTGACTGTAATTAGAATGCAAGTGAGATTTACATGATCAAAAAATTAACTATTTTGCGCTACAACTTATTACAAATGAGATTTACATGACCACAAAATTAACTATAGCACTCTGAAAATGATAAAATGGTTGTGTAAAAGAGAAAAGAGAAAAGAAAAAAGGGTTTTCTTATTTTCCTTTTTCGGTGTTTGGATATATAGGGAAGTGAGCAATTATACTTCCCTATTTCCTTACTTCCGCCCACTTCCTTGCAACCAAACACGTCCTTGTGAACCTTAATTTAGTTTTTGTTATTTTTTGATACGAGTCATTTACTGTTTAGTACTTGTACTGGAACTGTTTCATAGTTTCTTGCTTCAGTGAGTTTTGTCTCTTTGAAACGGTACGTAGTGGCCTAGTCGATAATATTTTTTGACGTTACCTCATGATGTTCCACAATCATGAATGCTGTTGATTTTTATGCGAAGTACTGCTGTTTTTAGGACATCAATGATGTTTTATTCTACTGATTCTAGTGATGTTACTTGGGGCATGTTTGTTTCAGAGAAAATGAGACGAAAAGTTTCCATTTTTTTTGAATTTATGGGCATCTTGTAGCTTTCTCATGCTAATGTGTTTGGTCGACAGATTTTGGGTGAAAATTTTTGTCTTGGCTGCTAGAGGAAACACCCAGAAAACTGGCATTGTCGATTGGGTTCATTTTTCAATTGAAAAATCTGATTTTGTTAGATTTTCAATTTGTGCTTTTCTTGACAAACAGGCTATTAGCCTAACGATGGTGTTGGTATCTGTTTGCATTGAGATGGCTATGGAAAATGTCCTTGCAAGTATTGTCGGGGGCTTGGTGGTGGACTCAGTTCCATTGTCCATGAATTAATTCTGTTTTTTTTTTGTACTAACTGTGACATTGTTCCATTTTTTATTTACTCCATATTTTTGAAATTTGGAGGGCTCTAAAGCTCCAATAGCGGCCGAGCTCATGTGTGATGGCGATCTGTATTCGACTGCAGCGTGCTTGTTAGGAGAACTTGAAGTTCATCTTCAATTGCATCAATGGAGTAAAATTGTATAGGACTTTGGCCTATTATGTCTTCAGAAAAGGAGTATTTATCATGCTCTTTTTTTGGTTGCTATTGCTGCGGTTATTAATTATTATCATTTTAATTTTTTTTTTTAGTTAAAGGGTCTAATGTCACGTGCGCGCGAGAGCTTCGAACCAGTGACCTATTGATTATTCAAGACCGACCGAAATGACTATATAGTTTTAAGCTCTTTTAGGACATAGAACAACCATCCATGTGTCTGTCCATAGAGTTGATAATAAACAAAAATGCCTCACTGGACTTGCAGAGAACAAAATGTCAACGTGGGGAAGATTGGCAGTCATCCAAAATTTGTTGCAACTAAAATTTTCATAGAAATGTATAGGCCAATCAATGTGCCTGTAATATATCGTTTAAAGGCTGTTCTACTGTTGAAATTTGCCCTGCAACTCAGCTAAGCACAAAATAAACCGCAATCCAAGTAAATCATGTGGTGGAAAAAAAAACAAGGGAACCCCCAAAACAAACAAAAAAAAACAAAACAAAAACAAAAAAAAAACCCAACTTGTATTTGCTCCTAAATATAATGATGTAATCTTAAAACACCCTCAATTAACTTATGCTAACAAAACTATTGCAACTGATGCTACCACAAGCAATTGTCTCCACTGAGCTGAGGTAGCCATCACTGCTGCGCCTGTTAATGAAGACGACGGTGTGATCACATTGGTTTTAGGCGCGTTGGGTGCTGCCGGTGGTGCATCACAAGTGCCAAATGTGGCGTTGGCCTGCAACAATCAAAGAGTTCATATTGCGCGCATGGTGGAAGAAATAAGACGAACTATATAGCTCAACAGAAACCTAGCTCCAAAACCCTAAACACTTGAAAATATCATGCAAAAATGTCAACGATTGAATGTTGTAGTCACCTTGCAGTAGGCAATGTTGTCACAACCGCAGACCATATGCCCGTTCGCTATGTCTGTTGCTTGTGGCGCTCCCCCTCCATCACTTTTCTGCACAAATGGGACTTGCAGCTTAATCTCAGAAGAATCAATGTCTGGTTCAGAATCGACAATTACTTGTGATAATAACGCGATTACAGTACCGTGTAGAAATCAACAGCGATGAAGTTGGGCCATCGGTCCCCGGCAGCAGTGTGGCAAGTATTGAGCATGCTCTCCAGTGCAGCTGAGTTGTCTCTACACGCAGCCGTTACATTAGGATTGTCGGGGAAATAGTTCATGAGCACAAGCGATTTTGATTTCGTATTCATGGGGGAAGATTCTGCTCGATTCGGGCATGAGCCTGCCTTCATTCCACCGTCACCATCTGCATGTTTCAACGAACAACCTTTCAATTGAAATGCTTCAAGCAAAAGTTAAGGATCAACCAGTGAAGTTCATCTTACATTGGTTTTCAACAATGTAGTTCCATTCGTAAGCAATTCCCTCACTTGCCTCCTTTGCTGACTTCGACGTGAAGACTAGCAGCCTCTGATTCTTGCTGATCATGTCGCTGAGCAAAGGCCAGTCTCCGCCGTTCCTGGGCATTTGAGACACCGGAAACCAGTACTTCGTCAGGCCAGAAGCGTTGAACACTTTGCTCAGGCCATTGGGGACTTGACATAGTCTTCGATGATGATCGTAACGACCTCAGAAGGGTTTGCTTCAAGGAAAGCTTGTATTTCTTTGAGCACATTGATGGCTGGTTGCTGATCAATAACTATTCAGGATTAGTAATTAGTTTTTCTTGAGGGACTTTTCTTTGAAATTTAGAGCTCAAGTGAATTTTTTTTTTTTTTTGAAGTGTAGGTCTTACGAAGGCAGTGAAGTTGTAGCAATTTCCACCAAAGGAGTGACACAACCAGATACCATTTTCGAAGTCATACATATCCAACATTAGTCCCCTAACTCCATTCTGCATAAAAAAGTACATAGATTTCTTTAAAAGGAAATTAATTAAAAGAAACATCATGAACAATCTAGCTGATATCATTCCACTTATTCTGACAAAATAATTCTCGAGAGCAGATCTTTCCGTTTAGAAGGCTGAGTATAAAAATATATCCCTCAGCTTTCTCGATTTTAGTGTAGTTTAATATATTCTCTTGCTACTCCCTTTCTCCATCAAAACTTTGCTCGTCTTATGTAAAAGGTCACTTATTACTTTATTTCCAAGTGTGCAAATTCAAAAATTGCAGCCATGATGACGATTTTATAATTAGAATGATCAGTTCTACCTTCCCCCATTAACTAAAGTTATTAACATCTCAACTAAAGCTGACTATTAATTATCTAATAACACTTCAAAGTTGGAATTAGGTAGGCTAAGCCCAACGTTAGGTAATGACTTGTGATGATTAATTCTTATAGGCATGTGAGCCAAACCTAAGATGTAGCTGGCAAGGGAAGACTCAAATACATACGCAAAGCAGGATTATCTTTAGAATCAACAAGAGATAACGTTCCTTAAAAATTTGATTGTGTTCTGGTTTATTTGTTTTTGTTGAGATTTGGGTCGAACAAATAGTCCAACATCGGCTAGACGTGGGGATGGTCTTGAGTATATAAGAATTTGGGCAACTCTACCTAGAAGGCTAGTCTTTTGAGATGGTGCCCCAAGTCTTCAATTGGTATCAGAGCCATACCCCGAACTTAGTCGTGTGTGGGTGATGTTCGACGATGTAGATCCCCCAATGGTGAAGCTAATGTTGGGCTCTCGAGAAATTTAGTAGTGGTGCTCCTTTGCAATGGGCGTGCAGCTCCCCACGCGGTGTGTAAAAGAGTGACCGACTGCAGTTGGTGTTTCACATAAGGCGTGCCGCCACCACCTCACGCAGTGCAGAGTTGGATCTCGATGGAACATTTGATCTTCCAGTATGAAGATAGTAGAGCTTGCAGGGAGACTCTTTGTTCGAGGAGAATTGTTAGAATTTGGGTCGAACAATATTCCCACATCGGCTAGACATGAGAATAGTCTTGATATATAAGGATTTGGGCAACGGGATTAAATCGTCTTCAGTTTTCTGAAAGACTCATGGGATTAAATCGCAAAAAGAAAGGGAGGGAAAAAAAAAAAAAAAAAAACTAAGAAGGCACCACCTCTTCACAGCTCTATGGGGAGCTAAATTCGCCCTATAAATCACGATAAATCCTAATGATATTTTTGTTTGACTCATGAAGCACAGGCCATGACTTCTTGTTTAAAAAAAAAAAAAGAAAAGAAAAAATCCAAACAGCCGCCTCGTGAAATAAAACAGCAAACAAAACCAACTCACAAGCTACTTTGCTTCTAACGGAGGGGATGACACTAACAAAGCAGTGGATACGGCCTGATAGAGACAACTGAGCCCACAGCAAATTCTTTTGGACGAAATGTTTTTTCTCTTCCAAAATGTCAAAAGTATAAAACTTCTAGAAGAAAAAAAAATTAAAGCACCAAATTTCTAAAAGAAAGACTTGGAATGTGGAATTGTTGCTTGGTGTTAACTAAGCACGCAGATAATAATCTAATAATTTTTTGAATCACAGGTGTTATTCTAAAATTCTAACAATTTTGAGAGTTTGCTCGCAAAATTAAAGGGCGTTCATATTTTCAAAATTAACAATTTTAGTACAAGTAAACAAAAATAGAAAATTGTAGCTTTATATTAAAGTAATTCAAAAGCCACCAGCCACCAAGAGAAACATTTTCCTGCCCACAAAGTGATAAAGGCCCGAACGCTGCTGCCTGATAGCGACAGCCGAACCGCTAAGGGACGAATCCGGACGAATTTCAAACGAGACGGGTTGCCCGTCTGGCCACACGTCAAACGGTATGAATCAAAAATCCGAGAAATCAACCCGGTTCTTTACCCGATTCGCTTCTCAGATTCAGACAATCGGTCTCGTATTCATTTATTATTTTTTTAAATTCCAATTCCCCAATTTTTATCCATTTATGAGTTAAAAAAAATTAAAAAATCATATAGAGGTGATTTACTAATTTTCTCTTCTCACAACCGTAACTAAAAGAGGGTTAAAGAAATTAATATAGGGTGTCGGGGTAAATTATCCCGACTCAATTTGTCCCCTGATTTATCATTGAACGAGTCGCACCCATCTCGTATACGAGACGAGTTGACTTGTATCCATACGGTGGCCCCCCATAGCCATCCCTATGGGGCCTGTTGCTTTAAAATTTTCTAATTTCAAAATCAAATCACTAAAAGTTTTTTTTTCCCCCAGAAACTCGAGTTCAAGTTCCTTCGGGTCGGGGTCTATTTAAACCCGAAACCACAATAACAACAACAACAACAACAACAACAACGCTGCAATTATAAATATATTCGAAACGTACTATTACTATAATTGGTGATTAAAAGAAGGAACATACATTGAGCTGGGCGGTGACGGTATCCAGCTGATTGGTGGGAGAGAGGAGAGGCGAACCCGTGTCGGATTTCTCGCCCGTTATTGCGTACGAGTTGTGCGTCGTCAGCCACGAGTACTTGTTAAATGGCAACCCCTTCCCCTGATTAATTTACATAAATCCACAAATTAGAATCCAATTAATTAAATTTCTCCAAAAGATTTGTGATTGTGGTGATGGATGAGATCGAATCCTGACCTTTGTTTTCGGATCCAACGGCCTGATCTGCGTGCACGTCGCCGGCTGGTCGCCGCAGGTGTCGCACTTGAGCCCTGCGTCGCAGCTCTGATCGGTCGAACACTTCTCTCCGATCTGGAAATTTTGTAGAGAGAGAGAAGAATTAGTTTTACAGATAGAAAGAAAAAGACTAGTATTGTTTTGAGAGAGAGAGAGAGACCGCGGCGGAGTCGGAGGAGGGAAGAGTGCAGCAGAGGAGGAGTAAGAGTAACAGAGGCGAGAGGAATTCCTGTATTGAGAGAGAGAGCGAGAGAGAGAGAGAGAGAGAGAGAGAGAAATTAGAGAGAATCAAAATCAAAGAATTAGAGAAAGACGGAGAGGCAAAAGATTTTAGCACTGTACCTTCATTTTTGTTCTCTGCTATCTTTTGCTTTCTGTTTATGTGAGATTTTAGTGAGAGAAAAAAAAAAGTAGCGTTTTGGGGGGTTCATTTAAAGGGAGGGAGGAGAAGCAACGGATGCAAATTGTGCCCACGCGCGGTGGTTGGAACTTGGACTACTGATTTGTGCGCTGGATACTGTTTAAATGCATGAGATTGGCCGCTGGAACACGTTATGGCCCGTGCAACAGACCATTCTTTGTACCGTATTGGTGGGGTTGGACAATTGTGGACCGATTCATAAATGGGTGATCCTACTAATACAGGGTGACGGTGACAGGGATGTGGATCAGATTCTACAAGATAGTTACGTAAGATTATACACACTTTTAAAAGAAAAGACCTATTTGTAAAAACAATTAACTAAATTACATAAACATATGCATTTTATTATTTGGTTTTACAATTTATGGACCCTTACTAGGACTAATGAAGCGTCAAGCAGCGTTTTAAGGACACTATGATAGAACAGGAGAGGCGGTGAGAGGATAATAAACTTGTGCCTGCAAGACAACATAAAGGAAATCTTAAAGATACGGTGGTAATAAATAATAATGCCCAAAAAGAAAAAAAAAAAAAAATACTATGTATCTAAGATCAAAATAAATACACCATAAATGAGGAAGAAAGTGTTACTGAATGACAGCTACAGTTACGCTCTGTGGACGTAAACTCCGAAAAGCCCATTGAGGCTGGCCCATTATAATTTAGTGCCAATTGGGCCCAGCCTGTAATTACATAGGAGAGACACTTTAATCCAGATGCTTTCCTGCTGGAAAAAGGCACAAAAGTCCCAAGAGACGACATCATTCTTTTTTCACCAATTTGGTCCATGCTTTTAACCACGCCCGTGCTCACCTTTAACAAAATTAAAAATTAATTACTATTTGATTCGATTCCCCCGCCCCGCGCCACCCCCAACCCGCCTCACGATACCTCGGGTCCCACGCCCGTCAACTCTCCAGTATCTGCTCGTTCGATCACATGTTTGACCCGAACAGCGTTCACCATAGCATGCTGTTCTAAACAACCAGAGATGCGGGGTCCACGGTAATTTACGTGACACGTAAGCTCCCGTCGTGTTTGGTGTTGTGCAATGACAGCTGGGCCCTAACCGTGTAGTCTCGTCTTGTGGGCAGCGGACATCCAGAGCCGGGTGCCCCCAGCGTCATATCATAGCCCCCGAGGCGGTCTGCTCACCCGCGGGTACGATGTGAGCCCGGTGCTTACCCGCTTACCCCTGTTTGAATGCCGCCACGAACCCGGGGATCGCTGCCCGTGGACATGCAGCAGCCCGTCTCTCCCGCAGGTAAGCAGAACAGCGAAGCCTTCTCTTTCTCGAGAGAGAGGCGAGTGTGAAAGTGGTCCGCTCACTCGCGGACACGTATAAAAGAGCAGCGAGAAGACTCACTGTTAAATGCTTGCTCTTTTCTCAATTCCCACTGCTACACCTCAAAGCTCTTTGCTTCTCTCTTCAATGCCGGCCCTAGTGCTAGGGTGTTTGTTTTTGGTGTCATTTTTCAAATCTCATCAGCTGTTAGCAATCGCCGGAGGTCAGTGTTTTTTTGGCTTAAAGTTCTCTCTTTTTATGTTCTTTTTAAAATTTTTATTTTGGCTTAGCATAAGGTGTTCGGATTGTGGATTTTACTTGTTGATTGGTTATCGCGTAATATTTTCTGATGTAATTTGTAGCAAATGTGGGATTTTTCTGTATCTACATTGTCAAGTGGACTTTGATTTAGGTGTGTGAATCAGTTTGCAACACTGATTTAGTGCTGTGAAGATGCAGTGCAAGAGAAATTTATGATCTTTTTCTATTAAAGGTAAAATAATGAAGGTTTACTATGAGGTTAAATAAAAAATGTAGGCCAAACCTAATACATTTTGGTGTCAATAGAATTGTGCAAGTAGAATAGTTTGACCGGAATTAGCACGGGCTGGAAAAATATACCTTCTAGACTCTTTGAACATATGGATCAAATAACTAGCGCTACAAACTTATAATTTCAACAAAAATCAACTTCTTCAATCACCTTAAATATTTTCTATAAAGAAAGTAGAAGAGTATGTTATGTCATAAGCATTGCTCCAAAATTGATTTTTGATCTTGAGCAGTTGGGAGCTTGCATCCTTCCACCCGCGCTTTAATTTTGAAATACATGCATATCCAACCTTTTTTTATATAAAGATTAGGTCGTAGCTGGACTTGAACTTGAGTTCCACACAATTCACTCCCACCCTTTTATCTGTGAGCTAGGCCTCACTGGCATATCCAACCTTATTCAAGCTATTTTGACCTGCATCAAGGAATAGAAGCTATACTAGATAATACTCATTATTGTTAAAAGTGTTGGGGATTGTTAGATGTTTTCAGCAATATTGTTTTTTCAAAACATGAAAGAGTTTTCAAACGATATATATTGTTTGTATACATATATTTCAACAAATCTAAATAGTTCATTCGTAAGGTTTTATTTTTTCACACTAAAGGTCATGGGTTCAAATCCTACCAAAAGCAAGCTGAGAATAATTTTTATTTAATCAATTCCTCATAGGTACGAACTACTTGTGCTTGGGGCTGGGTGTGGTTAATGCAACCAAGACCTTTGGTAGCTGAATATCCGGTGAAGGGCTTCAGAACTTCTCTTTAAAATTTCTCTTTAATAAGAGTTGAGCAATTGCTCTCTTACAAGAGAATTGTTTCGAGATTTGAGCCACTTGCTCCACGTCCCCGCCTTTATTGCAATGAAGGATTTCACTATGCACGATCCCACAAGATCCCTTTACAGTACAAGTTTCCTCAAGAACTTTTGGACTCACAAGTCCCTCACTCGATGCCGCAACACTTATAATCACAAGCATGCAGGCCCATTTCGATGTTGCAACCATCAATCGGTTCAAATACAATGATGAACACTTGGTGATCAATCTCTTTGACTACAAACAATGAAATCTCTCAAACAAGACTTCTATTGAGTAGATAGAAAGGATTGACTTAAGCTTGTGTGAGGAAAACTTAGAAATTTGAAAGTTGATGCTCAAGAAAAACTATTGGGAAAACTTTGAAAAATGTAAGAATTTGTAGCACAAAAATAATTTCTCTCAAAAACTTGTTTTTCTTGATTTTCAAATCTTTTCCAATTTTTTTAAAAAAACTAAAAACTTGAATATAGGCTTGAAAAACTTCATTAAAAACTCTCTCATAGGTCCTATTTATAGGGATATGATGAGATAATTAGACACTAACTAATGGAGAGATTTTCGCTATCCTATTTTAATTTAAAGGCAAGTGCACGGTCGTTCGATATAGCACTTGAAGGTCGATCCACAGAGACAGGTGATTCTTATGGTTTCAACACTTCTAGGCGAATTGGTCAAAAAGTTTATAAGTTGAAAAGTGGTTCTAAACTAAATGTCAGTCTAAGAAAGTCAAACACGTAGGATTGAATCTTTTAAACTAGCATCATGTGGTTAATCTCGATCTTCATGCCGGTCTGTTGTCACTCACCAAATATCTATTTCTAATAGGAAAATAAGTCTGAATATTAGATCTAAGTACAGAGTATTGTTTAATTATATGATCCATCAAAGGTAAATAAAATCAACAACTTAAATTAAATGAGGAAAAAAGTAGTAAAACTCTAAGCATGAACTATTAACCCAAGATGCATAATCTGTCAAATACCTAGTAGTTTTAGAAATAATCTCCTAAAAGTGGTGGGTTAATTGATGAGTGTACAACCCTAGATAGGAGATCTACTGTCAACCACATGAAGTTAGCCTAAGTTCATCTCTTCTAAGTACTTGAGAAAAATATAGCTACTCATGCTAAAATTAATAATAGGATAATCCAACAAATAAAATATAGTTAAATTAAATAATTAATCCATGTAACTAAATACTAAAAGAATTATCCTAATTTAATAATCTAATAAACAACAAATTAATTACTTTAAATAACTAACATACTTAAAACAATTACCTTACCTGTTACCTCCATGGTCCCCACCAAACAAAGCACCACTATCTTGCTGTACATGAAGCCATTTTGGAGTCTCTGCATGTGCGTGAAGGAGAATAAGGGATAACAATGGGCATGTGGACCCCACCTTGCAACCAAAAACAGCCTGCCCTTCATGCGCGCGCACACAGGACCGTGGGCCCCACCTATCCACCTACTCTACTTGGATGAACAGTGTCGAAACCTTCCTTCAGGCGCGGAAAACAGTGCGAGGATGACCCCACAACGCTACTGTCGTAGTACTATTTACTCTGGACGTGGGACCTGCCTTCGAGTGTGCGAGCCCCGCACCCAGCACTCCACACCGTCGTCTTTTTGCTTCTAAAAACTCCGAGGCAATGATTAAAGAGCAATAGCAACACTCGGAACGGGGATGAACTCCAGGAACAATGATTAAAAGCAGAACAAAAAAGAAAATGGAATATATTAAAAAAAGGCAAAATTTGGCCAAAACAAAAGGCAGCCTCAACCCTAATCTTTACATGGATATTTATAGTTTAGGGTTTGGCTGTTTTACATAAATGTCCTCAAACAAATATAAAATTACACAGATAAGCTATTTAGTCTCAAATTTACATTTAAGCCCCTAAACATTGCAGAATTGCATTTACGCCCAACTAGACTCAAACGTTTTCAGACTGGGTGTAGATCTCCATGGTGTGGATTTTCGGAGCAGTAGAGCAACCCCAATAACGTCAAATCTCCCATCTTACCTTCAAACTCTTTTTAGCATGTCAAACGTCTACAGTACACTTTTGCGGTCCAGTCTTCTCCTGATAGCTTTGTTTGTAAAACACCACTAAAAATACCTGAGTAGTATTATTTATAAATAATAATAGATAAATATGGGTATGAAAATGTGACAGAATCGTGCTCATCACTAACCAAGTCATTAAAAATATGTTTAAATCCAAATAAAATAAAATATATCCGTTTAGAAATAAGACAAACATTTGAATCCAAAAAATGGCCATTATAGGCTAAACAACATAATAACTTGTTGACATTTCAAAGGAGCCGTCGACAGCTCTGTCTGCAATGGCTATTTTTTTAGCCGTTGCGGAGCTTGCCAGTCGACAGCCTAATAGGCCTGTCGACAACAGCTGACTGATACATTATAGTATCAGCTTTCGACAGCTGAAAAGAATTGTCGACAACTAGCTCCAAAAACTGAAAACCCAACTTTCTTTAAAACCCTATCAACAACTCTATCTTTAGGTCTGTCGACAACTGTATTCATTTGTCTAAAGAGTCAAAAACAAGTTGAAATTTTTTTAAAATAAGTTTTTGTAAAAATTCAAACTATTTTGTTTAAACCACAAACTCAAAATTGAAACTTTAAATTGAAAGACAAGTTTTTTCAAAACTTGTATAAATACAAAAATAAGTTTCTCAAACTCATTGAAGCGTTAATGTGTATGGATAAAATCCAATACACATATAAAATAATATGAACTTTTTTTTTAGAATTTCGTTTCACAAACCAAAAATTACCTTAGTTAAACTGAAACCCAAAACTTTTATTCTTGAAAACTAATATCAAACTTTGTTGTGTGTGTAAGCTTGAGCAATCAAGTCTAACTTTACGAAACTCTAATATTCTTGCAAACTAGAGTATTCTTCTTATCTTGATCTGAACTTGATTCCTTTAAGCTTGACTTCTTCTTAAGTGTTAGATTTGTTATTTGTGATTGAGCTCTTGAATCAACACTCTTTTAAAACTTGACTTTGAGTCTTTTGTTAAAGCTAAACACAAAAATCACGATTTTGATTAAACCTGTAACTTAAATAACACAAGATCATTAGTACATAACTATATGAGTTAATCATTATCAAAACTAAAGTGATGGGCCTTTGTGCCAATAAGGGATGGTTCTCATTTGACTGAATTCAATGAACTTGAACAAGTCCTTTGGGCTACTCTCATTAAGGGATAGTGACCCTTAAACTGGATTCAGTGAACCTGAACAAGTCTCTTGGGCTGCACTCATTAAGACCAGTAACTCTTGGGCTATTCTCATTGAGGGATGGTGACCCTTGGGCTGGTTCAGGAGTCCTATAAATAGGCTTCCCTGTAGCTCATTTGGATCATAACCAGAAAAATCAATTAACAAAGAGTTGGCTAGTTTTTGAGAGTGTAATTACCTAGTGCAAAAGTGTGTTCAGCTCGTCAGTGGAGCCTTGTCTTGCGTCACACCGAGGAGGTCACTTGCCTGAACAAATCGAGATCACTGGAGTATCTGGTTGGTGCACATAAGAGAACTTCAATTGTTGGTTCCTGGGGTAATCTGGCTTTGGGATCATTGCAGCAGAGTAGACCAAATATTAATTTAAGTAGTGTTCAAAGATGTACAACAACTCTACTACAGAAGTCTTTGATTTTCAATTACAAAGAAAGTCCGCTCCCCTCTAGTCTATTTTTGTTTTGTTCTAACAATCTTGAAGTCAGTTATGGACCCTGCTAAGGCTGTTGGAGTGGATTCTCTGAAGCTGGAGAACTTTGATGGAACAAACTTCAATGTTTGGCGTCACAAAGTGATCTTTGGGATGCAACTCTTAAAGATTTACTATGTTATTTTTGGATAGAAACTCAACTTTGAAGATGATTCAGAGACTGAAGCCTCATGGGAATGAGATGATCAAATTTCTACAGGAGCTACCTCCCCGATAGCCTTGTTGATCATTGTGCAAATGTCTACTCCAATAAGTCCTCTGCAAAGGATATCTGGAATGCTCTGGAGGATCAATTCAAGAATGAGAAGCTGTCCAAATTCATTAATAAGTTTTTAGATTTCAGGTTGAGGATGATACTGAAGTTCTGCCTCAGGTCAAAGAGCTTAATAAGTTTGTAATGAAGCTGAAGGATGAGAAGATCACCTTTTGCAACACCTTCATCTCTGGCACCATTGTCAACAAGCTTCCTTCCTCCTGGATGTCATTGTCCACTGATATTCGTAGAAGGAAGAAGCATGTGTCACTGTTCGACCTGGAGACTATCCAACCTGAAGAGGTTTATTCGGATTGAGGATGAAATAAGGACTCGAGGAAAGAACGAGCTACTTTCCAAGTAGAAGGTGTCTGCTAACATGGTGGCTTCCAAGTCCAACAAGGATTTTTCTAAGAAGAAGTTCAACAAGAAGTACCAAAATCTGAAGAACTTGAACATATTGAAGGAGTTCAAGAAGATTGGCAGGTGCTTCAACTACGACATGTTAAGGCCATTTTGCTAAGGTTTGCAAAGAACCAAAGAAGAAAGAGGAGGCCCATAATATCGGCCAGATCAATAACTTTCTTGCTATGCTCTTCCACTACAGTAACTCTGATTGGTGGTTAGATACATATGCTACTTGTTATGTCTGTTTCAACAAAGATCTCTTCTCCACCTACGTTGCTGCAAAGGAGAACATTGCAATGGCTAATTGTTCTACTGTTGCTGTGCTTGGAACCGAGACCGTGGTGCTGACTTTTACTTCAGGGAAGACCCTCACCCTGAAGAATGTGAAACATGTCCCATCAATTTTCAAGAATCTAGTCTTTGGGGCCTGTTATGTGATGCAAGAATGAGGCTAAACTTTCAAGGCAAAAAAGACTCACTGTCTTACAAGAAGATATATTTGCAATGCTCACAGCACTGATAGCATATATAAGATAACTACAACTATACCCCGCTTATTTATTAATGAAATTTCTACTTTATGACACAAAATATTAGGCCATGTAAAATATAGAAAAATGTTAGTATTATGAAGCTAAACTTACTTTCAAATTGTGAAGATGATAAGCCTGGAAAGTATGAAGTTTGCGTACAGGCCAAGATCACAAAGAAACCCTTTCCAAATGTTACAAGGAGCACACATCTGATAGACCTGATTCATTCGGACACTTACAACTTTAAGAGCTTTGTGATTAGAGGTGGCATGAAGTACTTCATCACCTTCATCGACGATCATTCTTGGTTCTGCCACATGTACTTGTTGAATTAAAAAAAAATGAAGCTTTTAGCAAGTTTGTTTAGTTTCAGACTCGAGTGGAGAAGCAACTTGGGTATCTAGTAAGGAAGCTCAGAAGCGAAAAAGGTGGTGAGTACCGGTTGAAAGAAGCTAAAGTATACCTTAAGAAGCATGGCATCATTGCAGAGACGACTGCTCTTTACTCCCTGTAGTCCAATGTTGCAAAAATGGAGAACCACATACTCACTGAGATGGTAAACTTAATGCTGATTACATTCGATCTACCTACCTGCTATTAGGGAGAGGGTTGCTAATGGCTAACTGGATCTTGAACCGGGTATCTTACTCCAAATCAGAGACTACTCCGCATCAGCTACGGTTGGGATTCCAGCTTTCCTGGATAATCTCAAAGTGTGGAGTATCTTGCCTATGTTCGGATACCGACATTATGAGGCCAAAGCTCGGTCCTAAGTCAAACATGTGTGTTTCTTGATTTTGCTGAAGATAGTGATGCCTGAAGATTTCTGAATCTTGTCACAAACTCCATCATCGAAGCTCGAGATGCATAGTTCTGTGAGGATAAGTTTATCAAAGGTAACAACTTATTGCTAAAAAATGTACTTGAAAATGCTCAAAAGTTCGTTGCACCAGATGATTCAATCTCTCCAGAAGATGAAGGTGTTGATGCTGAAGAATAAACTTCAGAAGTTGCAGAATCACCTTTCAAGCACATTAGAAAGCAGGACTTAGGAGATAATTTCATCACCTACAACGTAGGAGATTCACAAACTTTCTAAGAAGCAATGGAGTCCAAAGATGCTCTTCTTTGGAGGAAGCCATAGGTGATGAGATGGACTCTTTGATTCAGAATCACACTTGAGAATTGGTGGATGTGTCAAAAAGTGCAAGGCCTATCAACTACAAGTGAGTCTTTAAAAGAAAGTTGTGACCTGATAGTACTATAAAAAAGTACAAGGCAAGACTGGTGACAAAAGGCTTCTCTCATGCAGAAGGTATTGACTTTTGATATTTAAGCATCAGTTTGTAGAATTACTACCATCAGGGTGCTGATTGCATGGAAGAACATCAAGAAGTTCATCATTCATTAGATGGACATGAAGACAACTTTTCTAAATGGGAATCTCACTAAAAAAATTTACATGACTTGATGCTCCTATAAATAAGATATGCAAGCTAACGGTCTTTATATGGTTTTAAGCAGGCTCTAAAACTCTGGTAAGAGAAATTTGACAGGATTGTTAGTAGCAATAGATATCGAGTTAGTGAATCTGATGAGTGCCTCAACATCAAGATTGTTGAAGAAAATGTAGTAGTGACCTGCCTTTATATTAGTGATATGCCCATCATCGGGACAAACTTGGAGATAGGCAAATGATGAGGACATCACGCCAGTTCTCAGTTATCTTTTCATGCCTTAGCTTATTTAGAGATGTTGTGTTTTGTTTATCTTGCGTTTAGTACCACATCGGTTATTTCCCAGTAGTCTCCTCTTGTAAAGCATATATAAGGCCCCATAGACTATTGTATTGAATTTAATGAAATGATTAAAACTTCCTTAAATTTATCTAGTTTAATTCTTGAGTTTATCTGCTCTCGAATTTTGGGTGAGAAGCCCGCGTAAGGGGTGGAAACCCAAATCCTTATCCTATTCTCAAGTTCAAATTTTGGTTACGATATGAAAGTGATTGCGATCTAGGTTGGTATATCATTTTGGTATCAGAGCCCTGGTTTTCAATCCCCTTCAATTTTCCTCCTGTTCCAAAATCTTCTCATATACAAATCCCAAATCTAGATTCCAGATCCATTAAAAAAAAAAGAAAAGAAAAAAGAAGAGAAAAAGATTTCCCTGTTCATTTACATTTCCAAAAAAAATCCAAAATTCCCAAAATTCACTGTCCCTCCTTCCCTTTCCTTAAAATCCGATGGCAATAGTCGTCTTCCCTGCTTCAATCCCTCCAAAATCCTCCAAAATCCTCCAAAATTCACACCCAAAATTCCATCCCTCATCCTCTTCGAAAATTCCTAAAAATACCCACATCTGCACTGTTCATCTTCCCAAATCCCTCCACACCCGATCTTCCCTCAACCCTACTCCTGCGGTTTCGTCGTCGTGCCGCCGCTCTACGCTAGCCACTCCACATCCACCGATTCTCTTGCCTGTCGTTGCCGAAATCGTCACCGAAGCCAACATCGTCTTCCCCGCTTCAGTTTCTTGATCGGCTTTTGATTTCTCAGTTTTGGATGCGATCGATCTTGGAATCGATTGAGATCTAATAGGGGATTTGTGCTCCGCCACCGTCATCAGAGCCTTGCCGGAGCCCATTGTTGCCTGCGTGACTCATCATCAAGCTTCGTCGTGCTCCATCGCCGCTCAAGATCCAGCGTCCAAGCCTTCAGATTAGCTCCGATCGGCTCTGACGAAGCGTCGCTCTCACCACATCGTCGTCGTCAAAGCTTCGCCCGATGTGAACCCTAGATTTTGCCAACAAAGCTTCACTTCTCGATCTGCCATCACCGTCGGCGAACTCCACCAAAGTCAGTCCACCTTCTCTGTCACCAGAGCCGTCGCTCCAGTCGAAAGGAAAGATCACTGCCGCCGCCGCCGCCGCCGTTGAGGACTCCTCTGAGCCCTAGCCCGAGATCGATCGAGAAGGGAACAGGGTGTTAGGTTCTCCTTTAAAACCCAACTCGGATTCCTAAGTGGGCTTGGGTTCAAACCCACAAGTGGTTGGGCTGGATCCAAACCCAACCGACCCATTCTAAAACCGTTTGGGTTTTAAAGAGAATTCACAACGGATCGCGGGTCCGGGTTTTGTCAGGTTGAGAATTCGAACCGGAATCGAACACGACTCACGTGACATCAGCGCTGACGTCAGCAACCAGGTTGAGTTGACTCAGTCCAGAAACACAACACTTCCGACGACAGTTTAGAGCTCATTTCTAGTCCAAATCGAGCCGTTTTCGAGGCAGCGGATTTGTGGAGAGCAACACTACACATCTACAGCCTTCATGTTCTGGTTCAAAGTTCGGTCGTCTGTCAGATTCAGCTCAGCAGATCAGCGCACCACAATCCAGAGCTTGTTTCTGCCCCAATTAGAGCCCGATTTGCTCCTTTTTCGAGGTGATTCTTAACTTGACCTGAATCGTTAACTGTTAGATTACTTGCAACTACTATGTGGATTGCTATAATTTGTTGGTTAAATTGTTATTTGCTTCAATCTAGTGGTTGCATCAGCATTTATCACTTTTCATCATTTTAGGAATGCATTTTCTTTGCATTTAGAACTTAAACTTTAAGGTGTATTGTTCGTTTCGTGCATACATTTAGTTTACTTGACTCTAAGGTTCTTCACTACATCTATTTGTTTGCTTGAGCCATTATGACTAGTCAGCATTATAGGGACCCCTACTTAGACCAGCTACACAACCTCCATCAGGGTCATATGTCCGTTCATAATTACATTGTCATATTTAAGGACTTAACCTATCGTAGTGAAGTGAGAGAGCACCCTTCTGAGACTGTAACTAGATTTGTTTGGGGTTTACGACCTAATATAAAACGTGCTATGATTACTGACCCCTATGACTTAGACACTGTTGAAGAAGCCTTTGATGTTGCATTAAGGTTAGACTTAACTTTCAAAACACTAGTCAATGCTAAGGCTAAGTGTTCTAAATGTGAGGGATATGGACATTATGATTATCAGTGTCCTTCAGAGAGTCAACATGTTAGAATTGTGTCTAGTAATGAAGTTGACGTCTCGAAGGTTATTAAGGAAGTCCACGTTTCTTCCAAGACTATTAGTATAATTGAAGACACAGCAGTTGGTGCCGACACATTGGTTATTGATGAAATTCACATGTCTAATAGTGCCAGAGATGACGTTAAATGAGATAGTTAAGCCTACTACATTGCATTTTCCTGTTGCATATATTGATGATATCACTAGACCGATAGCAATTTACAATGATGCCCACAAATTTATTGCGTACCGATATAGTACTTTGCAGGAATTTGCCGTTGATAATAAGGTGATGGTTATGAGTCGCTCTGAGGCTATGAGGAAGTTGCACGCTTGGCCTAAAGACTTTGATAGTTCTCTGAAGAGGATTGCTTCCATTGCTTGCGAGTTGCATAGCTCATGGGATCCTGGTATTAGCTCTGTCTTTAGCAGAGATGATGCGCCTTGGTCTACTCTCTATGTTTTGATCGAGCTGCCATCTTTCACAGCCGACCCGTCATAGAGACCAGTTACACCTCCACCACCATGGAATCAGCATGGCATACCAGTGATGCTACTACGACCACCACCTTGGCCCGATTGAGATGCTTCATGAGGAGAGTCTTCACTCGACCGGGTCGAGTTTCTCCCACCCCGAAGGAATTGATGAGGACATCACGCCAGTTCCCAGTTATCTTTTTATGCCTTAGCTTATTTAGAAATGTGTTTTGTTTATCTTGCGTTTAGTACATCGGTTATTTCCTAGTAGTCCCCTCTTGTAAAGCCTATATAAGGCCCCCCTAGACTATTGTATTGAATTTAATGGAATGATTAAAACTTCCTCAAATTTATCTGGTTTAATTCTTGAGTTCATCTGCTCTCGAATTTTGGGTGAGAAGCCCGCGTAAGGGGTGGAAACTCAAATTCTTATTCTGTTCTCAAGTTCAAATTTTGGTTATGATTTGAAGGTGATTGCGATCTAGGTTGGTATTACATCAACAAATCTACCAAGAAATTTTTTTAGCCCAGTTCAGCATGAATGAAGGACCTTGGAGCTGCAAATGTGATTCTCAAAATCAAGCTCTGTGCATAAAAATGGAGTGGATTGTCTAATCACATTACATAGAGAATATGTTGAAGTATAGCTACTTTGACTTGTCAGAGTTGTCCATGTCATATGACTATAGTAAGAAGCTTCGACTCAACACTAGAAGACCAATAAAGCAGATAGAGTACTCAAGGATAATTGGGAGTCTTATGTACGCAATAAGATGCACAAGGCGAGTTGTAACATTCTCTATTGTAATGCTTATCAGATTTACAAGCAATCCTGAAAAGCCTCACTGGGATGTTGTTCAGAAATTGATAAGGGAACATGGATCTGGGCCTACTCTACGCCAGATATCCAGTTGTGATCGAATACTTCTCAGATGCAAGCTGGTGCTCGGACCTAAATGAGTGCAGATCTAGTGGAGATTTTGTATTCACCATGGGAGAGCTGCCATTTCAAGTCTAAGAAGCAAACTCTAATTGTATAATCATTTATGGAGTCTGAGTTTTTTTTGCACTAACAGTTGTAGGAAATGAGACTGAGTGGCTCAGCTGTTTTTTTGGATACCTTCTATTGAAAACATTGCAAGGTGCAATTACTATTTACTATGATAATCATGTAATGAGTAATGTGGTAGCAAACCTGTTATTCAAAGAAAAGAAGGAAACCATTCGTCTGAAGCATTGCTATTTGAATGAGCTTATCTACCACAGTTATCTTGGTGATTGACGTCCATTCTTTAGAGAATGTTGCAGATCTGACTAAAGACTTGAAAAAAATTAATCAATAGGACTTCCGCTAGAATGGGTCTCAAATTTTCCTATAAGTCCTATGTACATTTACTCTTTATACCAAATTATTAGTTTAAAGCTCATGCTACTAATAAGTTTAAAAAATTAGGTAAGACTTGCATGCATATTTTCTACCATTTGAAAGGATGGCTTTTAAGCTTTAATGAGTACAAAGCATTTTCGGATGTAGGTGGGGTGTTCGGTAGGAAACACACCTATGCTTGGGTGGATATTTGGCTGTCTCCTATGAGAACTTATAAAAAGGTATTTAAAGCCCTCGCAGAAATCAGGACATGCACAAGATCATAAATATTCAAGCACTCGGGTAAGGTTGTGGTTCAATGTGACGCTTATCACAATTGAGTTTTAATTTTGTGTGATTGCTGAATTGTAAGAAATGTGCTCGTTCAAGACTAAGTTCATCATGCACCTATCTTCTATTCAGTTGGACTAAAGGGGATTTAAGTCCTTGTGACATTACATTATGCATAATAATTTAAACATTGTTATTGCTAGTTTGTAAACTTGTGGGGGATTGTTTTGTGCAAAATTATTTTTCCAAAACATGAAAGTGTTTTAAAACTATATATTGTATGTATACATATATTTCAAGAAATATAAATAGTTCATTGGTAACGCTTTATTTTGCCATACGAAAGGTCATGGGTTCAAAGTGCCAAAGACAAGCTGAGAACATTTTTTATCTAATTAATTTCTCATATGTACAAACTACTTGGGCTAAGACTCAGTCTAATTAGTGCAGTCAAAACCTTTAGTCTCCTTACACTGAACTTGGACAAGTCTCTTGGGCTGCACTCATTAAGGCCAGTGACCCTTGGGCTACCCTTATTAAGGAATGGTGACCCTTGGACTCGATTCAGTGAATCTGGACAAGTCCCTTGTGCTACTCTCATTAAGGGATGGTGACCCTTGGATTGGATTCAGTGAACCTGGACAAGTTCCTTAGGCTACTCTCATTAAGGGATGATGACCCTTGACCGGATTCAGTGAACCTGAACAAGCCTCATGGGCTACCCTCATTAAAGAATAATAACCCTTGGGCTGGGTTCAGTGAACCTATACAAGTCTCTTGGGCTGCACTCATTAAGACAAGTGACTGTTGGACTGGATTGGTCCAGGAGTCCTATAAATAGGTTTTCCTGTAGCTCATTAGGATCATCACCAGGAAAATCAAATAACAAAGAGTTGGCTAGTTTATGAGAGTGCAGTTACCTAGGGCAAAAGTGTGTTCAACACGTGAGTAGAGCTTTGTTCTCTGTCAGACCGAGGAGGTCACTTGACTGAACAGATCGAGGAGATCACCGGAGTATCTGGTTTATACACACCAGAGAACTTCAACTGCTATTCTTGGGGAAATTTAGCTTTGGGATCCTTGCACTGGAGTAGGTCAAATATTGCTTCAAGCACAATATTTACGGACGAACAACAACTCTATTACAGAAGAGCCTTAGATTTCCAATTACAAAGAAAGTCCACTTCCATGTAGTCTGTTTTTTTCTTATGTTCTAACAAAAATTGTAGCCCTCACAAAGACAGGACTAATATTACCGATTGAAAACAAATCAGACTTCATTATATAAAGCTTTGCCTTTCAAAGCTCAGTACATCATTCCACACATACAACATTGGTTCTTAGCTCATGCACGTTCTTCTGCACAAACTTGGCATGACAGCTCTTCATGAATGTTTCACTTCTATCATTCAAGTACTCAATGATGATGTTTGTTAGTTTGATAATGCTGTGACCATAATTGTTCATTTGAGTTCTAGATCAATTTTAAGAATCAAAGTTTCATTTCTGAGTATTTTTTTGATTTTCTAATGCAGATTGTCCCCTAGATTTTAGCTGGTCAAATTTTACTCTGGCAGCTTCAGCATGTTCCATTCCAAATGAAAGAGGAGAGTGCTGCCGCTATATTAATGCCTTTGTTGCCATTTCTATGGCTCATTATGCAAATGCCACAGGCCAGCTGGGAGTTCCATCAGCATTCGCAGATGCCTGCCTGAATTCTATATCAGAAACCTTTAATTTATATGGAATTCCTCTTCATGCTAGTACATCTTGTGGTTTGGGCCCTAAAATTCGAGTTTCTTATCAGTGTGAAGGGAGAGAAACTGTCTTAGAAATGATGCAATCTCCCAACTTTCTTGACGTTAGTAATAACTGCAAGATGCCACTTTCACTGGACAGCAGTTGCAGGAGGTGCTTAAACACTGGCATTTTATACCTTCACCGCCTTATAGGAACAGATGATAATGTCACATTGAGCATATGCCGCAATGCAGTTTTTGTTGTACTGGCAAACCAAGGTGGCAAATCGTCAGCTGTTGACATGGCTGGTTGCTTCTTTGGTGTTCAGGGGCTTAGTATTGTTCCAGGTTTGACCATTTTGAGATTCAGTTGCTTCTTTCATTTATTACATCTGTTATCCTGTGTAAAGGCAGTCATTGAATTCTTGTGCTTTATTAACTGGACACCTTATGCTAGAGATGTTGATTATATCCTTTTATTTGATAACAAATTGTAGAAAAAACGCATTGTTACAGAGCTGTACATGAAGGTGGGAATACTGTTGCTTGGCAACAACTGCAGAAGTAATCTTTTGTTTGTAATTCTTTGAGGTCCAAATTTGGAGATCTACGGCGAGATGGACTTGATAGGTTTGGAACACAATTTGACTCAAAAGGGAAAACCCTCAAAAGGGGAAACCCCTAATAGAATCTTGGGTTAATACTTATTTAATCATCTATCCATTACTCTCCCTACGCAACATGGGACTAATCCGATACCTACTATCCTTTTAACCAAATCCAACAATCACCCAAACCAAACTGTTTTTCCCACTTTCGACTGGATGCAGGACACTTTCCACGAGTATTCAGATGTCCGTGCAGCATATAAAGACACATCCACAACACATAAGACACATCCACCTGCTCGCATAAACACGCATGCACTAACATGCGCAACACAATGCATGTAGATTAGACCCTAGGGATTACTGAGAACAGGAAGGTTACAACATTCGTCAAATTGATTAAAATACCACTAGTTACTGGTTGCAATCATGTTACTTACTGGTACGAGTCACCATCTAATGTGCACTTCAGGGTAGTAACCACCTCTTGCAGGTAATAGTTTCTTAAGAAAAACCAAAGCTAATACAGGAATGAAGAATGTTGATGGATAATGAGCATAGTAGGTCCAATCATTTAAATACAATTTATCCAATTTGACTATATGCCACATTATATGCTTTGATTCCAATGATTTTACCTGTCATTTCAACTTCAATCTCTCTGTGAATAAATGCATGTAACCATATGAATGCATGAAACACAGTTGTCAACTGGATCCTTGGGTTTGATCCGAAACCATGCTATAGGACTAACTCCTCTCTAAACTATATTTGATTTATTGTTTTTTTGTTTGTGCCTTTTTTTTAACATTCTTGTTCTATTCCAGGCCCATCTTCCAAGCCCTTGGCTCCTGCAGCTTCTCCAAGTCCGCCATTGCTGAGTCCTCCTTTTATTCAAGCTCCTGCCCAGAACCTAACCAACATGCCAATAAAGAAACACCACAATCCATACCACCTAAAGTTGCTTCTTGCAATTGGCATTGTGGTTATAGGACTGGCAGTTCTTTTGCTGCTGATCTTATTAATACTAATCCGCAAGAAAACTAAGGAGTTAAGGAACCAAGATACTCCAAATGACACATCCTGGAATGCCCTTCAACCTCCACAAGTCCGGAAATTTCAGGATGGTACTTTAGCTTGACTTTTCTTCACATGATTTTATATTTTCAAACTTGCTACAGGAGTAAGTCATCAATGCATGCCTCAATGATTAAAAGGCATTGTTGGTTGGGCTAAACCTATTCTAAGAGAACTTATATTTCTAGAAAACTCAGAAAATACCGATGTCCTATAAGAAAATAAGTTTCAAAATGAATCTTCACATATGTAAGAACACAATTCCTGCTATGCTAGCAGCAGGTAAAATTGGTATCACTAATATAAATGGAAAGTAAATTTTTTTGAAGACAAGTATTGAATATCCAATGAGTTCTCAATGCTTGTTGATGTTCTAAACTCAAATAGTGTTTCTTTTTGGACTGATAATCTCTGAAGTATATATCTCAGTGTGAACCGATTATATTTTTCTCACTATGAGATGAAATCATCTTAGGTTTATCTAACAAGGGTAATCTTTGTTCTACACAAAAATAAGGCCCAGCATACATGGGCATGGTTTTGAAGAGTCCATGGATTTGCTGATTTATATGGTTCTGCAAATCGCGTGCTTGACTTGGTCATTACTGAGTGTTATGAATTGACTTTTAACCATTTGGAGCTCTTAGACCATTCCGAAGTTCCATCTGTAAACGGTGCAATGGACATTATTTTGCAGGTTCATCACCCATGTTCCGAAGGTTCAGTTACAAGGAGATAAAGAAAGCTACTGGGAATTTCAGTACCGTCATAGGAAAAGGAGGTTTTGGGACTGTCTACAAGGCTCAATTTGATGATGGTTCTTTAGCTGCTGTAAAGAGGATGGATAAAGTCTCAAAGCAAGGTGAGGAGGACTTCTGCCGAGAAATGGAACTCCTAGCTAGGCTTCACCATCGCCATCTTGTTGCTCAAAAAGGCTTTTGTGTCGAGAAAAATGAAAGGTAATTCCTCTCTTTTCCTTTCATATTTTTTTTCAGTGAATTTGAGTGTCCATGCAATGGGGTTGCTAACATGCTTTCCCTTCTTACTCAGGTTTCTGGTGTATGAATACATGGAGAACGGAAGCCTTAAGGATCATCTTCACTGTAAGCCTTTCATTCATTTCTTCCTCTTTTTGCCATTTAGCACTTATGTCTCTTGCTCAGTTGATGGAGGCCCTCTTTCACTTTCACAGCACCAGGGAGAAAACCGTTAAGCTGGCAAGCTAGATTACAAGTCGCCAATGACGTGGCAAATGCTCTGGTAAGCTTACATTGACAATCATCAGAGTACACGGTCAATAATAAACAATGTGCAATCTGTATATTTTAATAAGTTGAATATGATCATTTTTAATCAAGTCACTTGAAATCCGTCTTCATTAGTTAGTTTTTTACTTTTTCGCCACCTTTTCATTTCAATTTTTTCCCCATGCACTTAAAGTGATACTTCTTTAGGAAGGTTAGTTCTAGCCTACATAACATCAATCATTGGCACATTATCTTAAAGAGCTTCGACACACTTTGTTCTTCATTATTCTACAATCAATGTTTGTGTACCTAGAATTTCTTTTTTCCTCTCTGTTGTAGGTCTAAGACGCCTCAATCTGTTCCTCTGTCTTTTCTTGTTATTAGCTTCAAAGACCATGCCATGTTGCATGGACACTGACATTGCGACATGGATATGACAGCTGTTACACTACAAATTCTAAAAAGTGCACACGACATGTGTCTTCTGACACATTTCCAACACGACACGTTTCATGATAGAAGTATTCATGCTCCGCATGTCTATCATGATACAGATAGTAGACCGCCAAAAATAGTCTTGAAAGTTGAAAATAACTTGCATTGCTGTCCCACTAGAAGTTGTCACTTGATAGAGAAACTAATGACTGCCCTATTTTTAACGACAACCAAAGCATAATTTTTATCTCAAATATTTTGGGGGTGATTACATGAATCCATTTTCTGCAATCAGCTTTCTCAAGGGATGTTTCCTTCGTTAAATTAACTGGTACCTTTTCCTGTTTTATTGCCTGAAGTCATGTTTAACTTAGGTCTATCCCTAGTCCCTGACACTCCAATTATAGCAACATTCTTACTTTGGCTACACATTTTTGTACATGTTTTTAATTGCCCAAAGCAATGACCAATAAAGCATGGCTGTTTGGTATTTTGCAAACTCTAAATCTCCAATGTGTCCACAGCACATACTTAACATCACAAATCTAGATGGCACCTGTTTTTTTTATAGAAATTCTCTTTTGTGGCGTGGGAAAGGAGATCAGATGAGTTGTCAACCTTGAACAAAGAAATTCTGGTTTTTGTGCAATTCATGCTACTATGTTTTCCCTTTTCTTTTCATATTATCCCCTCCTAGAAGCTCAGATTGTGGCCCATAAGTTTGTTTGATGCGCTGGTTGTGCTACTTTTTCTCTGTTTATCCTGTGAGATGTCATTGTGCTTTCCTGGCATCTCTTTAGTGACTTGGATGTAAATAAAAACATATGTCCTGATAGTCAATGTAGCACAACACTTCTAATCATAGAGCCGTATCATGTCCGAAACGTGTCGGACACGTGTGTCGTGTGTATTTTAAGAATTTGTCACGTGTCCACGTATCATGTTCATTTCAATGTTGCCGTGTCCGTGCAACATAGCTGATAGTCTGGCAATGAACATATAACTGACAACTTCACATCAATTCTTCAAAGCTCATTGTCAAAATTCCGAAAGAATCTGTTCTTGTAGCCAGAATGTAAGTACTACAGAAATCAACCTTTTAATTTCTATCCAGCCAAATTATTTTTGGGTGGCACAGTGGTTCAGTTTTGACATATTGGAATATGGGATGAAATCTTACGTGCCGTCATGCCTTCTTACACTGGCTAAAACAGCCTAACTACATATCAATTTGATGATTTTTTTTTTTTTTTATGTTTTTAAATAGTTTATATAGTAGCCTAAATTTCTTCAAATGCAGGAATACCTCCATTTCTATTGCAATCCTCCTCTCTGCCACAGAGACATAAAGTCTAGTAATATTCTTTTGGATGAAAATTTTGTTGCGAAGGTGCGTACTCTGTTAATTGTTGATATAGTGTTTTCCTTCATTGCTTTAAGTGATAAAAGTACTTTTTTGAAAATAGGTTGCCGATTTTGGTCTTGCACATGCTTCCAGAAGTGGGGCAATAAGTTTTGAGCCAGTGAACACAGATATTCGGGGAACTCCAGGTAGATATTTACACTATTGTTATGGACTATTTTTATGGTTGGTACGTTTTGTTTGTGTCTAATAACTATTTCCATTCATATTTTCCCTTTACTAGATGAGATCCAGTGGTCCTATCAAATGATAATTTGACTTCTGCTACAAACTACAAAGTTTACAATAAAAATCTAACAGATGGCATAAAATTGATTTTCAATTGTGGTAATTATTTTATAATAGAAATCAAGCACCTTGATTGTTTGTTCAGAATATACCTATTAACATGTATAATTCAGTTTGCTGTGCAACAAACATATTATGCAAAGTACGGAGAATCTGTGCATGAGACCTTTAGACAGTTTGTTCCAGTTTCTCCTCCAAAAGATAGAAAATATCTTTTCTCTTTTTTTTCTTTTGGAAAAAAATCATAGGCATGGAGAGGAATCAGGAAATAATTTGCAAATGCATTCTGTCTTATGTAATATAATGGATTAATGCACTCTACATTCCTAAGTTTACCGAAATAACCAAGTGTTGTGAATCCTTGGATATGCAGCAGTTCATCCACGCGTATTTTGAATTGCCCTACCATCTTGAGTCCAACTAATTGAATCCAAATAAACAGTCTTTGTTTGAGTCTTGGACGAGAAATTATAACTAACTTCCTAATGCATGCAGGGTACATGGATCCTGAATATGTGGTGACTCAGGAGCTAACAGAGAAGAGTGATATATATAGCTTTGGTGTGTTGTTACTGGAACTCTTGACAGGAAGAAGAGCTATACAAGATAACAAGAACGTGGTTGAATGGTCTCAGAAATTCATGACATCAGAGTCTAGGCTGTCCGAGCTGGTGGATCCCACAATTGGTGAATCGTTTGACATGGAACAGCTCCAAATGTTGGTGGGAATCATACAGTGGTGTACCCAAAGAGAAGGGCGGTCAAGGCCATCAATCAAACAGATCCTACGGGTGTTTTCTGAGAGCTTGGATCCCATTGACCATGGCTTCTCGCAGGCCATGGATGATGATGGCCAGGGCACTGGTTTTGGGAGGACTAGTAGCAGATTTATGGCATATCGGAATGAAGCAGTCCCTCGCAGTGGTGATCCGAGGTGTCTTATGTCTTCTTCCAGCACTTCAAGATCCTACTGCAGTCGGAGCATTTTGCTTGAGACTGGCTCACCTCAATCGCCACCTGGAACCTTCTCTGTTTGAGTTTATTTCCTCCCATTGTTTTCCCTTTCTTGTTTTCTTTCTTATGGTAGGTTTTTTTTTCCTTACTATTCTTTACTACCGGCCATCTTTTAGGGTATATGTAGAAGCTAAACTGGCTTCTTTGCTTTTCTTTTGCTTATGGATTGGCCATATTTTTGTCCCTACGACTTGTCGCAATGACTATAGTGGGATTATTACAAAGTTGAGTTCTTTATGTTGATGATAGCAGCAATTAAACGAATGCTTGCAAGGATAGCAGTAATCAGTTCTCTCTACCCTTTTGTAATTTTTCTGAGTTTAACTTCTAATCCTTGTGCATCCTCTTGCATGCAGAGTGCATGGGATCTTGCCATTGGCCTATTGGCTATGTGAAAAGCTGTTTACCAAATGGATGTTGGGATTTACGTCGAACAAATAGTCCCATATCGGCTAGATAGGGGAATGGTTTTGGATGATCTTTTGGGATGGTGTTTCAAATCCTTAATTGTGGGGGGAGAGTGTAAAATCTCAATGGTGAAGCTTTTTAACTCCTTGGTGTTTGCATGGAGTTTGCATGGAGTGTTAGGATGCAACAGATACGTGGATACGCTAACAGGAGCAGCAATTTGCTTTGTCTGTCGACACGCCATCTCGGCTGTCGACAGGTTTTTCCTGAGAGTTGGGTATTGTGCAGACTGGTTCAATTTGTTAACAGGCCAATAGGTCTGTCGATAGCGTTAAGCCTCTGGGCGATTTCCAAATTGAATTCAGAGTTCGTTTCTGATCTGAATTTGGAATGTTTGTGTTCCTTGGAAAATTGAGCGTGTAAAATCAAATTATAACGGGTCAAAATCCGATTACAAAAGAGAGAAGAATAGTTGATCTTCCTTTTATTTAGTGCCAATGTCTTGAAGTAGCGGTGGAGAGTGATTCTTATTCTCCGTTGACGAGCTGAACATGAAACTTGATCTTCGGTCTTTTTGCTCTCGTTGAAAGCACACTAGTAAAGTATAAAAGCTTAATCAGTGGCTAAAATCCCAAAGAGATTACAAAACTTGAACTCAGTAAGTTTGTAAAGAGCTTTCTCTTCTCTCCTGAGTCATCTCTTCCACACAATGTGTGTTCAACAACCTTATCCTTAGCTTTTCTGTGATTATCCGGCTTCAAGACTGAAGCATTAAGCATGCCTCTATGCCCTTAACCTCTGGGGGGATTATCTAGCTATTCATAGCTATTTATAAAAGAATTTTGAGGTGTAACTGACGCTTTAAATCTCTCCATAATTCCCTATTAAGGGAAAAAATATGTATGTAATTGACCTACTTAATTGCTATCTGTTACAACAGAAACGCAGGTGTCGCGCTGGACGCGGACCTTACTTTGACAATGAAACGTGGAATTCGCAGGCTCGCGTTTAGTGTTGAAACGCAGAGCTACACAGGTGATAATTGTAATTATCATCTATATTTTGTGTGGCATCCCGATCCCGCGGGTACGTAGACGTCACTGCGACGTATATACGCAGGTCGGAAATACCCCCACATATATACGCTAAGCATCAATACAGGCAAGAATGCGGAAGCACAGTGGTAATATATATTCCAACAGAATAGTATAAGTACATGGTTATCACAGAGAGTGATACAATATTACAGGAATATTACATTACCAGAAAATACAAAGGTACAATACATGAATAGATATACATAACAAAAGCTGAGAGACGCTCACGAGCAGCAAGAGGGACCTTGAGAGCCAAATAGGAGAAAAGTTGGGAGGAAGAACTATGACGATGTCCGAGCTTCTGCTGCACTCCAATCTCTACGGGAGGATCCGCTGCGCATTCTGATCAGCTACAGCAAGATCACCATGGTCCAGACTTCAGGATCTGGACATGAGAATCCAGGGTTGTCAGACGCAACCCCGTAAGTACATATAATAAAGCCAAGTGGCGTGCATATCAGGTACATGTGTACAAGAAAGGTGTACCGTAAATATAATCATATATGAACATGAAATGAGACAGTAAGTAGTAACTACAGGAAAATCAGTTATATAAGCCCACATTACCGATCCGTGAGATTAGTTCGTCGAAAGAATAATCCAAATAAGGAAACCCTCATATATATACTCTATACCTCACGTCACTGTAATCTGAGTTCATATAACTTGGCTTTGCCTTCACAATAACATAATAATGAAACAGTATGGAAGCAATCAAGTAAATCCAACAAGATAGCACATGTCTAAGTGGTGAGCAGTATAAACCAAGAGTATAACTAATCATATATCAGGAGTATGTTATTATTAAGTTATTAAGACTCATCTGATTTGTATACATCAGTATGTGTCCCATCCCACATACCTCAGCATACAAACTAGAGAGTAAGTTATTGAAAACTGATGGAGATCAACGAACCATGCTTAGAATGGGTCTCGTACACGCCTGAGACAATGGTCAAGGAGTATCCAGTGCTGAGCCGGAACGTACTGCTAGGTACCGGGACTTATTGTACGCCCGAACAGGAATAGGATGTCACCGCTCCCATAGGAATATGCCCAGGGGGCTTATGGTACAACCGGCAGGCAGAGGAGTAGGGGTGCCAGTACACCCCACGGAAGCGCCTGGTGGCCTCCAGGTCGAATCCAAGTATATGCCCGCGCGACACTATAAGACCATCATAAACATGGAGACTATATCGGTACTCATCAGTTTCCCCATCCCGGTGTAAGTTGTCTAATTATTATAATTTGTCCGGTGATGATATCCACAGAGTATTCATAGTAATCCTATATTCATGGTTATCCTATTACGGGGGTCAACAGGAGTATAGTATCAGGAGTAATATCAGGAGCCTCCCTATTTCAGGGGTTCAAGTATACAGGAGTTCAGGAGTACATGAGTCCAGGAGTACCAAATGTCTGGTAAGAATATAATAACCATGCCAAGTCCCCGTAAAAGTGATAGTCATGAATATGCCATATAATACAGGTATCAGGGGTGGCAGTGTCCGGTCAAGGGTCACGATGTCAGGTCAATGTACTTGTACCACATGAAAACATATCAAGTAAGGGTTAGCATGTGTCATATACCGGGGGTCAGGATCAGGTGACAAGTATGACATATCTTAAGTACCGGTATCTAATATCAAGTGCCGTGGATCAGGTATCAAATATAACATATCAAGTGCCGGTGTCAGATATCAAGTGTCGTGGATCAGCTATCAAATACAATATATCAAGTGCCGGTGCCATAAATCATGCATCAAGTATATCATGTCAAGTGTCGGATAATACCGAGTACAATACCATCTATAAGCTTGCATAGCAAGAAATCATGTACTAAATATTACATCAGCAAGTGTTAGGCATGTTACGGTAATAATAAGTTGTCCATATATCAATATCATGCTATAAATCAAGGGTAGTTATTTTTAAGTTTAATATAAAGCACTCGTGTGAAACCGGAATGAAATACCGGTTAAAAATTTGAGAAATCCACGAACCGGTGCGAGCAAGCCACTAGCCCATAAATATATATTAAAATATATAAATATAAATATTTATATAATTATTAGAGAAAGAATGAGAGAGGAGAGAGAGAGGAGAGAGAAAGTTGTAGGAAGGAGAGAGAGAGAAAATAGGGTGTTTTTAGAAAAGGATTTAGGAATTTAAAAAGGGAGGGGTATGGTTGTAAATATAGGGGAGTAATTTGAGGGAGAGGTGGAGGGTATTTTAGGGAGTGAGGAAATGGGTGTTTATTTACGGAAAAGAAAGAGAAAAGAAAAGAAAGAAAGAATAAAGAAGGAAAGAAGAAAGAAAGAAAGAAAGAAAGGAAAATGGAGGGGAGTCGGGGGTGGCCGGCCGGCCGGCTCCGGCAGCCTGGCGGCGGCGGCAGCGCCGCCGGGGGTGGGTGGGCGGCGCGCGCGACCTAGGGGAGGGGAGGGAGGTGGTGGTGGAGTTGTTTGGTTGGTGTTGTTGTTGGTGGAGGTGGTGGTGGTAGTTGGTGGTGGTGGTGGATATGGTGGTGGTGGTGGTTGTTGGAGGTGGTGGGGAGTTAGAGGAGGAGGAGGAGGTGATGATGGGGTGGTTGGAGTGGTGAATTGGACGAAGGTGGTGGTGAATTTTGGAGGAGGAAAGGAAGTGGTGGTGATGGGTTATGTTGAAATTGGAGGTGGTGGATGGTTGGTGGAGGTTGAAGGAGGTGGTGGAGTGGAGATGGGGTGGGGGGAGTGGTGGCCGGCGGCTAGGGAGGGGCGGCGGCGGCGGCGGTGATGGTGGAGGCGGCGGCCATGGAGAGGAGTGGGTGAGTTTGGTTTTTGTTTAGTTGAAGGTGTTAAAGTGAAATTGGAATGAAAAGGAAAGGAAGATGAAGGTTTAATAGAGAAGGAAAGGGAAATGAAATGATGAATTTGGAGGGAAGAGAGACTGCAAGTGGCTGCGGCATGCTGCAGGTGGCTGGGCTGCTGCGGGCGGCGGGAGTAGGCCAAGGGAAAGTCAAGGGGAAAAAGAAAAGAAAGAAAAAGAAAGAAAATAAAGGAAAAGGAAAAAAATAAGGAAAAAGAAAGAAAATAGTAAAAAAATTTATTATTAAATAATTCATTTATAAAAATATCTGGGAGTATAAAGTAGGGGAGTAGAGAAGGAAAAAGTAAGAAAAGATAAGGTCGGTAAATAATATTACTATTTTAATAGGGCGAAAATTCGACAGTTTTAGAAACGTTCCGAAAAATTCTGAAAAATAGTAAAAATTATTATAAGATACTTAGTAAAATCGGATTCGATAAATTCAATGTAGTTTTCAAATTAAAAATCTTGGAATCTTCCAGCAATACTGGTCGACACCAGAATCGGTGAAATTTTGATAAATTTAGAAAAATCCCAAAATATATATTTAAATAGAAAATAAAATTCTAAGAAGTAATGTGAAAGCCATTTTTGAAAATTTAATTCCATTTGAAAACTAAAAATTCGAGAATCAGTAAGCGATGCCGACCAACACCGATTTTGGAGATTTTGCAGAAAAATTCTGAAAAATTCCAGAAAATCATGAAAAATTTAAAATATTAGAAAACAGTGTCTAAAACTGAAATTGGTCAAATCGCACTATCAGAAAGGTCAAATCGGGCTACAGGCTGGCATCGGGTTCCCGGTCCGGGTCAGGACTGACTCTAGGTCTGAGAATCCAGATCCGATACCAAAAACATAAGAAATCACAACTTAAAAATAAATACTGAAAGAAAATTGCAATAATACGGTCAAAAAAGTCGGGACACGTATCTGGGTACGTATCCCGGGAACGGGGTGCTACATTTTGTACCACTTTTATACCTCTTTTGTTACACATTTAATGCTGTATGGGTGTTTTTATTTATGTTTTTGTAAAAATTTGGTCAGGAGCACAAATTAGAGAAAAAAGATGAAAAAACAGAAAAATCAATGTTAAAGAGATGATTGCAGCAATATATTTCAACACCCAGACATTCAGAGACCTAATAGACTTGCCAAAAGAGTCTATAAAATATGAGAAAACATCTATCAAAATTTGAATCCAAACAAGCCAAAATTCGCGTGGGTAGCAGAATTTTTGGCTATACAGCCGTCTACTGTTCAACAGAGAGCAGAAATCTGTTTCAGACTCAGATTTGGATTGAACTCATTGTAGTATTTTGATCATAACTTTCACTACATGTATCCAATTCTGATGATTAAATATGTTATAGAAAGAAGACTTAAAGAGCTACAATTATTCTTTTGATACCGTTTCATAATTAGGCAGCTTGATGGGTCGTATTCGGTGATCAACGCTAGCTATCTGTAGATCAAATTAGAATTGAATTCCCACACCTAGTCTAAGTTGGATTAGAATTCCTAATGTGTTCCTGATTGTAATTGGCTCTGAGGTCTATATAAAGGGATTCAATCTCTTATAATTGTATGAATCTCATCATAAAAATAAATTTTATATTAGGGTTTTAGATTTCAGTTTCTTATCTTTTGGAGAATAACTTCTGCATATTAAAGTTGAAGAAAAACAACGAGGAGGCAATATTTAAAATCTCTAAATTGGTGTTTTCTAATCTCTTTCTCCTTCTATTATTTGATGAAGTTCATACTGACTGGCATGTTTTGCATCTCTTTTAATATGCACTAATTCTCCATAACTAGGGCATTGATGTAAGTTAAATATTATGACATAATATTGTTACTTTGTGCTATTCTACTATTTTGTTCTTCACGTTTAAATCTTTTGCATGTTAAGTTTTTATTCCGGATCTTCTTATTATTAATTAGTTGCTAACAATTATATGGATAGTTAGATTTGACACCGAGAGAAGATAACCTAGCATAACATCATAAGAATAAAAATCACAACTTGATAAGTTGAGACGTAAAGTTGTGCAATCATATAGAATGATCTACCATACTTAATGCTTCTTCTAACTTGTAAATCTACTAGATCGAGAGATTGTAAGTTCTTGGATCAGAAGATAGAATTAGTATTGCTCGAGAGAGAATACTAGTTAGGTTAGGAATTTTTAATTGTTAACAAGAATAGTTAGAATTCAATATCATAAGCACAATTTTATATCTGATTATATTTATCGAAATCAATTGCCCTAACACTTTTCTCTTTTTATAATCAACTATTTTAAGTTTTTTATTAGTAATTTATTCTAAAACATCTTCTTAATCAATGTTCAAATAAAACTAAGAAAAATTAGTTTGGTACTCAATAGACATAAATCATTGTGGGAACGATACTCTTTTATTACTTGTAAACGATTGGAGCACTTGCCAATTTGCAACATCAAATTTTTGGCGCCGTTATTGGGGAATTGTTTTGTTTCTTATTGATATCAACGATATTCTATACTAGTTTTATTTGAATTCAGATTGCATAATTAACATCTGGACTTTCTATTCTACAATATGCAGAAGATGCTTTACCAACAGAGGAAGGAGTTCGGTTAGGCAGCCGAAAATTTAGCTACACAGCCGAACTAAAGTGGAGACAAGGTTAGACCTTTCAGATATTGCTTCCTGATTGGTTCATGAGATGAGCCAAGAGTACTGAACTACTTGATCCTGATCTAGATAGAGACAAAACTTTCCGACGCTTGCTTAAAGAGAAGAAAGATCGAGAAGCGGCGTTGGCGGGCGAAGAAGAAAGAAGAGCACTGAGGGACTATGTTGTTCCCTCCCTGATCGGAGCTACCTCATGCATCATCCCACCGATGATTCAAGCAAAACAACTTCGAGCTCAAGCCGGGGTTAATTCAGATGTTGTAAAACATATGCCAATTCAGAGGCTTTCCTAATGATGATCCTAACGAACACATCGCAAGTTTTCTCGAGATATGTGATACGCAAAGAATCAATGGTGTGTCCACGGAGGTAATAAAATTGAAACTTTTTCTTTTTTTTTTTTGAAGGAGAAGGCAAAAATATGGTTCAATTCTTTGCCGAAGAACACAATTGCTACATGGGATGAGATGGCGAACAAGTTCCTGACAAATACTTCCCACCTGCAAAATCGGCAAAATTTCGAGGTGATATCACAACTTTTACCCAATTTGATACTGAATTTATTTATAATGCTTGGGAAAGATACAAGAAATTGATTAGAAAAGTCCCACTTCATAAACTCCCTAAGTGGTTAGAGATCCAATTCTTCTACAACGGGATGCAACCAAACACAAGGATGATAGTTAATGCGGCGGCCGGAGGAGCATCGATGAGCAAAAATCGAGATGAAGCCTACGAGCTCTTGGAGGAGATGACATCTAATGACTTTCAATGGCAAGCGAAAAAGAAGACACTGAAAAAGGTTGCAGGCATGCACATACTCAACACTATCACGGAGTTACAAGCTCAACTCACATTATTAAGAAAGAAATTGGGAGTCTTCAATGTAAGTGCTATTCAACTTCAACCACAAGTTTGTGATTTACGTGGAGGAGACTTTAGTGGAGATTGTCAAGTTGGACAAGCCAATTACGTCAACAACTTTCAGAGATCCAACAACCCCTACTCCAACACTTACACTCCTGCATGAAAGAATCATTCTAATCTATCTTGGGGTAACATTAACAATGTGATGAATCCCGACAACCACCCATAGCCACAAGAGAAGAAATTAAGCTTGGAGACCATAATAGAGCATCTTGCTACAACTATGCACGCTTTCATGGTGAATACCAAGACAAAGATAGAAAATAAAGAAGCCCTCATTAGAATTCAAGTATCATCTACACACAATTTGAAAGTTCAGGTGGGGCAAATTGCTAGCCTGCTCTCTGCAAGAATACAAGGATCGCTACCAAGCAACACCGACAAATTTTCAAAAAAGCAAGTACATGCGATCACCTTAAGGAGCGGGAAGCAATTGGAGCAGGTACAGAAAGTGACTTGTAAAATAATACATTAGAAAGATATTGGAGGAGAAGCAAAAGACAGCCAGAGAAAGATAGGCCAGTGCAGAGAAGAATAATCGGTTGTATGATCGGGGTAAAAACCGCGCACAAAAGTATATGTTTTGAAATGGATATTTAAAGTGTGTGTGCTTTGGCTTCCTCGATACTTCCGTTATAGCATAGCGGCTAAAACGAGTCGAATCTACAAGGACGGGAGGCGGTAGAAGCTTTACCGTTTGATTCACGTGTTTGTTAAAAAGTTCTTTAAAGTTTTAAAGAATGAAAAGAAAAGAAAAGAAACAAAGAATGAAAAGAGAAGTGTACGGTGAAAACAAGGAAGTGGGAAACATAGAAAAGAATTATTTTTGTAGTTTTGTTTTTATATCTAAAATGAAGTGAAAAAGAAAGAAAACTCATGGCTACTAACTACTAATGGCTCCACCAACATGCTAACCTCTTAGTGATAGTTGCCTCACATGTATCATTGGCCATCACTAGTCCTTGATTCAAGAGCGATTCAATGCATGACCCATATGTAACTCATCACAACCCAACACAACAAAACAAGTGCAAGCTACACTTACATCATCAAAACCCAATAAGAGTAAGCATGAAATAAAATAATGTTAGCTTGTTAGTGGTTAGGAAGTTAGAGTTAGATCCATCATCATGAGCCATCAATGGCTCTTGCAAGAGCAAGGCCAAAACGAGGCTATTAGATTCATGTGGATTATCATAAAAGAAGTTAAACTAGTTGGTGGTTAGTAGTTAGTGCCATGAGAGAAAAGATTAGCTACACATGTAAAAGAGATTGGAGAAAAGAAAACATAGAGAGGTAAAGAGAGCACCTTTCATAGATTGTCACCTTCTATTACAAGCACTCTTGCATTCCAAGCATGTACCACTCTCTCTCCCTATTACAAGATCTAAAATAAATGAAAAATACAAGGGAGGAAGAAGAAGAAAAACTACACTAAACTACCCTAAACTACAAAATGGAAAATGATAACTACCCTAAACCTTGCATATCTCCCTGCTCTGGAACCCAGGGGGTTTTTATAGGCATCAGGGGAACAGGGGCCAGGGGAAAAACCCTGGCCCAAAACGCGCCGTGCGCCGCGGCCCCTTGGTGGCCACGCGCGCGGCGCTTCGAGCCGCGCGCGGTCCTTTCAGTTCCCTGTCAGGTCCTGTGCCCTGTTTGTGGTTTGCAGCCCCTGGTTTTGACGAAATCAGCCTCCTAGGTCAATGATTATGATAATAGGCTTTTAATCACCAATTAAATGGTGATTTAGGTCTTCTTCTTCATTTGCACACCATGAACCTAGGATCAAGCAAGTAAGGTATTATTAACAGAATTTATTATCAAAAAAATGTGAGAATGTGATGAAAATTATGCAAAGTTAGAGACTAATCACACCCCCACACTTATTTTTTGCTCGTCCCGAGCAAAACAAAAAACTAAGAAAATTATTACACCACTTTCGCAGGTGACGCGATTGCACTGAGCATGTGCAACAAGCCGTTAAACCTCTAAGTTTCCCCTAGAGGAGGAGTTTTGTCTCCTGAGGGTTTTCAGCGGATTACACACATAAAATCCATGAAGAAAGAAATCAAATGTTAGTATTTTAAAACGCATTTTGAAATAGAGAAAAGTGTTGAAATATTTTTGTGAAAATATAAGTGATCCAAGGTCATAGGTTAACCAGAAATTGTTCTTTCTTAACTAAGTCAAAATGCAAAAAATCTTGTTATAAATTAAATGTAAGAATTTAAAATTGAATTGACTCTTTGATCTTTCATAAAATTCTTAGAAAAATATTGACTTTGTGAACAGTGAAGGTTTTTGGGATATCGACTCTAAATTTCATGCCATTTATTTATATTATTTTATATATATATTTTTCTTTTTCTTCCTTAGTTTTATTAGGCTTTCTTATTTATGGGTAGTGAGCCTTTAGCCGGTGACTCCCAAACCAGATGGTCTTAGAGCACCAGATGAGAAAAATCCCTCGGACTTAAGGACTCGAGTAAACAAGGCCACAAAACCAAAGGGGATTATTTATATTTTTTTTGTTGTCCACCATTTTAGGTATGAATAATCATGCTTCCTGAGGCATAATTATCCAACTTCAATAAGTGGTTTTTATTTATCATAAATTTTTTTTATATATATATATTTTTATGGCATTTCTAGTCTTTGTTTCAATCCCAAAAATTGTGTAAGTGTGAAGTGCATAATTCTAAGGCAAAAAATTCAAGATCAAATTATCTTTTCAATCTTATTTTCTTATCCTAAAATTTAAACAAGATATATTATTTTGACTCAGTTTAAAATTTCATAATTTTAGGTCTTCCTATTTCCTAAGATAATCTTAATTTTCTTAAAAATGGATCAAAACTATTTCTCTTGTTTCAAAAAGTTTTGAAAAGAAAAGTTGTTATATAAAAGATTTTTTTTTAATTAAAAAGAAGTGTAAAAGAAAGAAAATATAAAACTAACTACGTTAGTAAACCCTCCCCCACACTTATCTCATGCATGATCCTCAATGCATCGTGAATGTGTAAATACATAAAACAAATGGAGAGGGAAGAAAGATTACCTCAAGGGGGTGGCTCTGGTGGTGGTCGGATTGGGCCAAGCGTTGCGACCCAATCAAGATATCGTGGATCATCCAGAAATCCACCAAGGACCTCTCTAATATGACCCAATAAAATTTTGATTGAATGAATGATCTTATTTAAAAAGTTATCCCCATCTAATTTCAAATTTTCAAAAATAATTATAGAGTCATTTTCTTCAACATTCTTGTCCAACAATGAAGTGTGATTTTGAAAGATGATTGATTTGGACTCAAATGGAATAAGAACAAAAACCGATACCAACTCGGGAAGTTGACTCAGATCAAGTCAAGAGTCAATAATGAGAGTCAAAATTGGTTCAAAAATAGGGTCCAGACCAAAGAATTGATGTTCACACACTGTCCCCATTAATGAAGTGTGATCATAAGAGATTGGTGATTCCATTTCAGGGTGTAATGGTACAGGATTCAATGTTGACTCCGGAATAGAGAAAAAAATCTGGTAAAGATACCGGAGTCATTATTGAATCAAAAAGTGAAATGGAATCACTAACATGAGGTTCGGGGTCACATTCATGGTGAAGTTCAATTTCGGGAAAAGGATAACTTCCAAAATGTCAAGGTGGTTTTCAAAATTTTGGGCAAGTTCAAATGGATGTAATGAAATTGAATCTTGATTTTTGTCCACAGAAGGAATGTGAATGGGGGAAATGAGCGATTCAAGTTCAGGAATGATGGGAATCAAAACTGGCTCAAGAACGTTACTAAGGTTAGGTAACACCACAGGAGTCGATATTGATTCAAGGATTAGACTCGAATCGCTAAATTGAAGCTCTGGTTCACATTCATCTTCAAGTTCAATTTCAGAAAATGTATAACTTGCCGAACAATCAGGAATTGGATGTTGGTCAAGTTCAGGTTGGTATGATGAAATTGAAGCTGGATTTCCAAAATGGTAAGATTCTTGAACATTTGATGGACATGGGAAGTCAATCGTGTTTTACATTATGCGCTCGGTCTCTTGCACGAATTCCATAGTTTTTTCCCACAATGATTTTCCTTTGAGTTTTTCTGGGAAAGAACTACATGAATTTTGGAAATTTTGTGGACATGACGAGGCCATTAGGTTTTCAAATTGTTTTTGGGCCTCTATCAATTCTTCCAAACTCCTTTCCAATGATGATTTTTCTTCAATTGGTGGTTCAGGAAAAGGAGTATATGAATCAAAATTGGGGAACGAATCTTGTGGAAATTGTGGACAAGATGGTTGAAAATTTGACTCGGGGTAGGTGAATCCCCATGAACTCTGTGAAGAGTTGAAATTATTTTGAAAATTATGGTCATATGGTTAGGGATATGGGTCATATTGATTCGGATAATCCCAACCCGGCATATATGGTTGGTTCATGTTGTACATTGCCGGGTCAGAGTTATCCGAGTCAAATGAGGTCGGAGTGAAATATGGATTCATATTATAATTGAAAGAATTGTTGTTATTAAAATCCATATCACAATTTACAAAAAAGAAAAACAAACAAACAAACAAACAACAAAGAAAAAGAAAAAGAAAACAAGCTTATGCTAGGGTTGACTTAGACCTAGCCGACTCCTAACTGGTTAGATTGTCCACGGGGGGTCTATTGTCAGAAACTGACCACGAGTTAATCGGCCAGGTAGGGGCAAGATCAGTGGGAGGTATCCGTGCCGGAGCAACAGGCCTAATTATGCCAAACCACTATTCTTCGAGGTTTCGCCTCTCAATCCCCAACCTTAGACACCGATTTAGCAAGAGTCAAATTCTAACAACTCCCCCCTTAGGTCAATATCCTAAATGAGTCCGAGATGTCCCTAGGGGCCAACGTCTAGCAATTTTTATTAAGGCTTGGGTTGTGTGAGTGGGGAGGTTATTTTTGGGCTAAGGGAGGGTAATAACTTCCCCACCTTATGTTGTATTGGGTGTTGCCCTTAAGTTTAATTTGTGCAAGTGTGCAATATAGATAAGCATGAACACAAAAAAGCGAGTAATCACTGAAGTGTTTGTCCTATACTATATGCAATGCAATATGTACACCTCCTATCAGTATCACAACAACATAAGAATAAAATACAGTATATTGGAATAAAAAATTGACACGTGCCTAGATGCAAATGTCTAAACCGTTTTAAAGCATCCAATTTCTGTATTTTACTTCTTAAAATTATTTACAGTGTACAAGTAATATAAACAAAAATTAGCAGCAGAGTATATGAATGTACAAGAAGTTACCCGACCATACTTGAGCAAGTGTGGACTTCTGCAATGCTAAAATTTAACTTGCACACCAAAAAACAAAGAAGAAAAGTTAACAAACTTATGAAATTAAACCGTTCCCATCCCTGGCAACGGCGCCAAAATTTGATCGGGGGAAAATCGCGCACAAAAAGTGTATGTTTTGAAACGAAGATTTAAAGTGTGTGCGCTTTGACTTCCTCGATACTTCCGTTATAGCATAGAGGCTAAAACGAGTTGAATCCACAAGGACGGGAGGCGATAGAAGCTTTACCGTTTGATTCACGTGTTTGTTAAAAAGTTCTTCAAAGTTTTAAAGAATAAAAAGAAAAGAAAAGAAACAAAGAATGAAAAGAGAAGTGTACGGTGAAAACAAGGAAGTGGGAAACATAGAAAAGAATTATTTTTGTAGTTTTATTTTTATATCTAAAATGAAGTGAAAAAGAAAGAAAACTCATGGCTACTAACTACTAATGGCTCCACCAACATGCTAACCTCTTAGTGATGTTGCCTCACATGTATCATTGGCCATCACTAATCCTTGGTTCAAGAGCGATTCAAAGAATGACCCATATGTAACTCATCACAACCCAACACAACAAAATAAGTGCAAGCTACACTTACATCATCAAAACCCAATAAGAGTAAGCATGAAATAAAGTAATGTTAGCTTGTTAGTGGTTAGGAAGTTAGAGTTAGATCCATCATCATGAGCCATCAATGGCTCTTGCAAGAGCAAGGCTAAAACGAGGCTATTAGATTCATGTGGATTATCATAAAAGAAGTTAAACTAGTTGGTGGTTAGTAGTTAGTGCCATGAGAGAAAAGTTTAGCTACACATGTAAAAGAGATTGGAGAGAAGAAAACATAGAGAGGTAAAGAGAGCACCTTTCATAGATTGTCACCTTCTATTACAAGCACTCTTGCATTCCAAGCATGTACCACTCTCTCTCCCTATTACAAGATCTAAAATAAATGGAAAATACAAGGGAGGAAGAAGAAGAAAAATTACACTAAACTACCCTAAACTACAAAATGGAAAATGAGAATTACCATAAACCTTGCATATCTCCCTGCTCTGGAACCCAGGGGGGTTTTTATAGGCATCAGGGGAACAGGGGGCCAGGGGAAAAACCCTGGCCCAAAACGCGCCGCGCGCCGCGGCCCCTTGGTGGCCGCGCGCGAGGCGCTTCGAGTCGGCGCTTCGAGCCGCGCGCGGTCCTTTCAGTTCCCTGTCAGGTCCTGTGCCCTGTTTGTGGTTTGCAGCCCCTGGTTTTGATGAAATCAGCCTCCTAGGTCAATGGCTATGATAATAGGCTTTTAATCACCAATTAAATGGTGATTTAGGTCTTCTTCTTCATTTGCACACCATGAACCTAGGATCAAGCAAGTAAGGTATTATTAACAGAATTTATTATCAAAAAAATGTGAGAATGTGATGAAAATTATGCAAAGTTAGAGACTAATCATTGTACAACTGAAAATTCGACCAAACAGCCGAACCTCATTGAAATCTAAGCTTGATCCAAAGCCTGCAGTGAAGCCCCCAGTGAAACCATACGTTCCCCAACTTCCATTTCCTCAGAGGCTCAAAAAAATAGATAAGAATTTCTTTAACTTTTTAAATATTCTCAAGAATTTACATATTAATATTCCATTCATAAATGCTCTAGAACAGAATCTAATGTATACAAAGTTTATGAAGGAGATCCTAGCTAAAAAGAGAAAGCTAAAGGAGCATGAAACGATCAAGTTCAATAAGGAGTGCACTGCTATCTTGCACAACAAACTACCTAAAATTGAAGATCCAGGGAGTTTTTCTATACCTTACATTATTGGGAATTTTAAATTCGACAATATTTTATGTGATCTTGGTGCAAGTATAAATTTATAGTCGCTCTCTATTTTCAAGGCATTAGGTTAGGGGAACCAAAACCAACTACTGTCTAACTCCAATTGGCGGATAGATCGAGTACTCACTTGGTGTTATTGAATATGTGCTCGTTAAAGTCGACAAGTTCTATTTCCCTGCAGATTTCATCGTACTAGACATGGAGGAAGATTGTAATGTTTCCTCATTTTAGGTCAACTTTTCTTAACCACAGGAAGAACTTTGATTGATGTGAAAAAAAGAGAACTCATTCTTCTGGTGCAAGATGAGAAAGTTACTTTCAAAGTTTTTAAAGCCACGCCACAACCATCGAATGTCGAGAAGTGCTTCAAAATTGATACCAAGGACAAGCAAGTAGTTGAAGCACTAAAAAAAAGAGCCGAAAAAGAAGCCGAGGAAAGTGCTCAAGACTACCAAATTCGAAAGTGAAAAAGTTGGGAAGCAAAATTTCTACTTGAAAGCTGCACCACTAAATCAAATATGAAAGAAAGTCCAAAAGATTGCAAGGAACTTTTCGAGGCCAACACCTTTCATACATGAGCCTCCATGAAGATCAGAGAAAGTCTAGCTAAAGGCTATAAGTTAAAGGCTTCACCTTGGTTTTACTGCTCAATACATAGTGCTCACAGAATTCCATCTTGCAGGTCTTCACACCCTTCAATAAGTCTTTTTTGCCAATATTTTCATAGACTTCTCTCGAGCATAACCAAGTCTCATGTGCCACAACTTTGTAGCATCATCAACCGAGTCAACTGTAGCTGCCAAACACCTATATAATTGTACTACCCTTTAAGTAATACAAATTTTTATTTCTAGCACCTTTTATCACAATCATGGACCCCTTCGTGACCTTGCAAAAACCATACTCCAACGTCATCTTTAGTCCCTTTGACTCCACAGCTCTAACAAAAGTAATGTTCTTCTTCATCTGAGGAATATATCTCACTTTAGGCAAGTCTCTTACGACACCATCAAACATCTTGATGCAAATTGTACCTATCCCATCCTTTTTGCATGCTACATCATTTTTCATGATCACTATGCCACTATTCAGATTCTCAAAGCTAGAAAATCATTCTTTCATAGGATATAAATGATAGGTAGCCTCCATATCCAATAACCACCCTGAAGCATCTGAGTAACATACTGACAGTATAATAGAGAATGAGAACGCAGAAGAATTACAATCATTTCCATCAGACTTGGCGACATTCACCTCTGATAGTTTTACTGATGTTCTCTTTCAAATTGTTTTTTCTTTTTAAGCTCCGAATAATCTTTTTTCGAATGTCCGATTAGTTTCAAAATGCACACTAATCTCGAGTCAAAATCTGGTTGCAATAGTGTGACTTCGACTGTAGCACCCCGTTCCCGGGATACATACCATGATACGTGTTCTGATTTTTTTAACCGTATTGTTCAAGTTTCTTCCAGTATTTATTTTTAAGTTGTGATTGCTCATTTTATTTTGTATCGGATCTGGATTCTCAGTCTTAGAGTCAACCCTGACCCGGACAGTGAAACTGATACCGGCATACTGCCCGATTTGACCTTTCTGGTAGTCTAATTTAATATATTTCAGTTTCAAATACTGTTTTCTAATATTTTAAATTTTTCATGATTTTTTTGAAATTTTTCAGAATTATTTTGCAAAATCTTCAAAAGCGGTGTCGGTCGGCATCGCAGACCGATTCCTAAATTTTTATTTTTCAAACGAGATTGAATTTTTAGAAACAGCTTTCATGTTACTTCTTAGAATTTTATTTTCTATCTAAATACATTTTTTGGTATTTTTTTAAATTTATCAAAATTTGACCGATTCTGGTGTCGGCCGGTATCGCCAGAAGATTCTAAAATTTTTAATTTAAAAAATAGATTAAATTTCTTAAATCTGATTTTATCGAGCATCTTATAATAATATTTTTTATTTTTAAGAATTTTTTGGAATATTTCTGAAATAGTCAAAATTTTGCCCTATTTAAATAATAATATTATTTACCGACATTTTCTTTTCTTACTTTTGCCTTCTCCACTCCCCTACTTTATACTCCCAGGATATTCTAATAAATTAATTATTTAATAATAAATTTTTTTCTTATTTTCTTTTCTTTTTTCCTTATTTTCTTCCTTTTCCCTTATTTTTCTTTTCTTCTTTTCTTTCCCCACACTCCACCTCCATGTCCTGCTCCCTCTTCCACAAGCCGCAGTCGCAGCAGCAAGGCATGATGGGCTGCTGCTGCAGCCCATCCCCCCATCCCTTTTCATCTTTCTTCCTCCTCCTCCTCTCCATTAAAACCCTCTTTCCTCTTCCTTCTCCTTTCCATTTCCATTTCAACTCCAAATTCCTTCAATCAAAACCAACCCACTTCCCAACATCACCACCACCGCCTCCACCATCACCGCCGCCGCCGCCGCCCCCTAGCCGTCGGCCGCCACCTCACCCACCCCCTCTCCTCTCCTCTACCTTCTTCATCTTCAACCAACAACCTATCACCTCCAATTTCAAACAAACCCATCCCCATCACTTCCTCTCCTTCTCCAAACTTCACCCCTATCTTCACAAATTCCACCACTCCCACCACCCTATCATCACCTCCTCCTCCTCCTCCAACTCTCCACTTCCTCCAACAACCACTAACCAACACCACCGCCAACAACTCCTCCACCAACACCAAACAACCAACCAACATCCCCCCTCCTCCCCTCCCCGGGGCAGTCGCGCCGCCCCTACCTCCGGCGGCACCGCCGCCGCCTCAGGGCCGCCGCCGGCCGCCCCCCTCCGCCTTCTTTCTTTCTTTCTTCTTTCTTTTTCTTTCTTTTCTTTTCTTTTCTTCTTTCTTTATTTTCCTTCTTTCCAAATATACCCCTTTTTTCTTACTTTCCCTAAATAACCATCCCCTCATTCCCTAATTATTACTCCAAAATTTCAAATATACCCCTCCTTTTTATTTCTTATTTTCCCTCTTTTAAAAATACCCTACACACTCTTTCTCTCTCCTCCCTACAACTCTCTCCTCCTCTCTCATCCTCTTTCTAATATTTATTATATATATATATTTATATATTTTATATGGATTAATGGATTGCTCGCTCGTGTTCTCGGACTTCCCAGATTTTACTTGGTATTTCATTTTGGTGTTAGGCGAGTACATTTCTTATGTTGATTCATGCTTTATTACTATCGTTTCATGTCTAATAATTATTATCTTGCTTTTAATACATGATGTCTCGTTATGCAAGTTGGTATATGTTATATGAGTGATTTCTAAAATTTTCATACTTTATAAATATCTGCCGGCCGTTATTATAATTTGTTGAACCGATATTATACTGGGTATGCCTAGATCTGCTCCTGCTTCGCTTGGCTTCGCATGGCTAATAAATAAACTAATTTATTGTTGTTATAAATATGGTTGTGAAGAGTTTGAAATGTTTATTTATACTATTCTCCTGTACCATGTTACATGACCGGATGATTACCTGACATATGATGCTTAAATGATACTGGACACCGGCACTGATATGTTACACTTGACACAAGCACTTGACATGTTATTACTTACCTGACACTTGATATTTGACATGTTATACTTGACAGCTGACCTTGACACTTGATATCTACTTGACCTGCTATTACTTGACACCTGATACTTGATACATGATAGCTGACACTGGTATTTGACATGTTATCACTTGACACCTGATATTATGACACTTGACGGTTGATATGCTATCAGCTGATACTAGCACACTTGACCTGATATTGTGACACCTGACTGGATACTATTGTACGTGACACCTGTATTACTTTGCATATTCATGACTATAATTATTACTTTTACGGGGACTTGCATGATTATTATACAGTTACCATATATTTGGTACTCCTGAATCCTGTGCTCCTGAACTCCTGTATTTCTGAACCCCTGTAATAGGGAGACTCCTGATATTATGCTCATGATATTATACTCCTGTTGATCCCTGTAATTGGATAACCATAAATATTGGATTACTTCATACACTTGTGGACATTATCTTTGGGTAATATATATATAATAAAGTACTCAACTTACACTAGGGTGGGGGAAACTGATGGATACCAGTATGATGTCATATTTATAATGGTGGTGATATCTGAAGTGTCGTGTAAAGCGCGTAATGATAAGTCCCCAGAAGCAGTAGCCTGAATCTGAATTGTCGTGTGGGGCACGTAATGATAAGTCCTCAGAAGCAGTAGCCTGTACTCTTGAGCTAGTCTCGGGCAGAGACGAGACCCACTATAAAGATGAGCCATCAGATTTATCAGTTTCCAAATAATAACTCGTCTTATTCATAAATGGATGTATGTGTACTGGTAGCACATACAAAAGCATATGGATCGGATGAATAACATAAAACAACCAAACAATAATAATATTAGGAACGTGTGATATTTGGTCTCTCCTTTGTTCGGGTCCTGGTACTTACATATCAGACCTGGGTAAGTTTTATAGAGTGCGAACTCTAGTATGGACTATCGGTGATGTGAGACGCTGGTAGGGAGGCGATTGAAATATCAAACGGTACTGATTATTATTATTGGATAAATTAAAATGCTATACCTTTATATTCTCCAGTTATAGTATTATGCCCTTAGCTGACACCTTACTTTATGACATATGATGATTACTCCAGACACACTATAGTTCTGTTACTCTTAGGGCAACTCAAGTTATATAAACTCAGACGATGACGACATGAGATATGTGGTATATAGATGAGTGTTTCCTTATTTGGATTATCCCCTTGACGTATCAGTCCCGTGAATCCATAATCTGAGCTTGTACAACTAGTTTTATCCATACTTGTATTTATCACATGTTTTAACTTATTTACCGCACGTTTATATGTACCTATACTCTTCATACTGCTTTCTATGCATGTTTTTAGTTTCAGATTCATCGATATACATGATTTACTGTCGTTCCTTTAATTTCCCTTATGTTACTTATTATTGCTTGTACCTGCATGCCTGGACCACATCACTTGATCATGTACACGTGTGCCTATTATGCACGCCATTTGGCTTTATTACATGTAATCGCAGGATTGCGTCTGACAACCCTGGATTCTTATGTCCAGATCCTAGAGACCGGACCTTGGTGGCATTGTTGTAACTGATCAGAGTGCGCAGCGGATCCTTCCGTGACGATCAGAGTGCAGCAGAAGTTTGGATCATCGCCGCAGCTCTTCCTCCCAGTTCCTCTCCTGTTTGGTTCTCGAAACCCCTCTTGCTGCTCGTGAGCACCTCTCAGCTTTTGTATATCTCTTTATACGATGTACTTTTGTATTTTCTGGTGATGTAATATTCCTGTAATATTGTCACTCTCTGTGATAATCATGTACTTGTACTTTTCTGTTGGAATGTATATTACCACTGTGCTTCCGCACTCTGATTCTTACCTGTACTGATGTTTAGCGTATATACGTGAGGGTATTTCTGACCTACGTATATACGTCACAGTGATGTTTCTGTACCCGTCGGATCAGGGCGTCACAGGATGGTATCAGAGCCTAGGTTCTAACATCCTCAGTACAACCAGTTGGCAGATTAATGATGTATTAATTTGCAGCTGGAGAGCACGAATCTTGAATATACATTCCAATCGCAAGTGTGGTGTTATCTATTTCTTCCTCGCAATCTTTTCCTTGATCCTGAGACCCTTCTATCTTTTTTCTTTCAGCTTCTTCCCATCATCCCTTCGATCAACTCAAATGTTTTGTGTCCTGAGTTGGTAATCTTTCTTACCCTTTGCACTTTATCATAATATCATCGTTGATTGTAATCCCTCCCATGTTCATCTCCCTTCTTATAGAAATTTCGAGGATGAAATTTTTGTTAGGTGGGTAGATTGTAACACCCCGTTCCCGGGATACGTACCCAGATACGTGTCTTGATTTTTTTGATCGTATTGTTCAATTTTCTTCCAGTATTTATTTTTAAATTGTGATTGCTCATGTTATTTGGTATCGGATCTGAATTCTCAGTCTTAGAGTCAGCCCTGAGCCGGACCGTGAACTTGATACCGGCATTCCGCCCAATTTAACCTTTCTGGTAGTCCAATTTGACTGATTTTAGTTTCAAATATTGTTTTTCAATATTTTAGATTTTTCATGATTTTCTGAAATTTTTCAGAATTATTTTGCAAAATCTCCAAAACCGGTGTTGATCGACATCGCTGACCGATACCCAGATTTTTAGTTTTCAAATGAGATTAAATTTTCAGAAATGGCTTTCACATTAATTCTTAGAATTTTATTTTCTATCTAAATATATTTTTTAGAATTTTTCTAAATTTATCAAAATTTGACAGATTCTGGCGTCAGCCGGTATCGCTGGAAGATTCTAAGATTTTTAGTTTGAAAACTACATTGAATTTCTTAAATCTGATTTCATTGAGCATCTTAAAATAATATTTTCTATTTTTGAGAATTTTTTGGAACATTTCTGAAACAGTCAAATTTTTGCCCTATTTAAATAATAATATTATTTACCGACATTTTCTTTTCTTGCTTTTTCCTACACCACCCCCCTACTTTATACTCCCAATATATTCTAATAAATTAATTATTTAATAATAATATTTTTATTATTTTATTTTCTTCTTTTTCCCTATTTTCTTCCTTTTCCCTTATTTTTCTTTTCTTTTCTTCTTTTCTTCCCCTACACTCTACCTCATGTCCTGCTCCCTCTTCCACAAGCGCAGCGGCAGCCGCAGCGGCAGCAGCAGGGCATGATGGGCTGCTGCTGCAGCCCATCCCCCCATCCCCTTTCATCATTCTTCCTCCTCTTCCTCTCCATTAAAACCCTCTTTCCTCTTCCTTCTCCTTTTCATTTCCATTTCAACTCCAAACTCCTTCAACCAAAACCAACCCACTTTCCACCATCACCACCGCCGCCTCCACCACCATCACCGCCGCCGCCCCCACACCGCCTCTCCTCTCGTCCACCTCCTTCATCTTCAACCAACAACCTATCACCTCCAATTTCAAACAAACCCATCCCCACCACTTCCTCTCCTTCTCCAAAATTCACTCCTATCTTCACAAATTCCATCACTCCCACCACCCTATCATCACCTCCTCCTCCTCCAACTTTCCACCTCCTCTAACAACCACCACAACCACCACAACCACAACCACCACCAACAACCACCACCACCACCAACAACTCCTCCACCAACACCAAATAACCAACCAACATCACCCCTCCTCCCCTCCCAGGGGCAGCCGCGCCGTCCCCACCTTCGGCGGCGCCGCCGCCGCCCCAGGCCCACCGGCGAGTTGGCCGCCGGCCACCACCCCCTCCTTCTTTCTTTCTTTCTTCTTCTTTCTTTCTTTCTTTCTTTTCTTATCTTCTTTCTTTCTTTTCCTTCTTTCCAAATATACCCCCATTTTTCTTACTTTCCCTAAATACCCATCCCCTCATTCCCTAATTACTACTCCAAAATTTCAAATATACCCCTCCCTTTTATTTCTTATTTTCCCTCTTTTAAAAATACCCTACACTCTCTCTCTCTCCTCCCTACAACTCTCTCTCTCCTCTCTCATCCCCTCTCTAATATTTATTATATATATATATTTATATATTTTATATGGATTAATAGCTTGCTCGCTCATATTCTCGGACTTTCCGGATTTTACTCGGTATTTCGTTCCGGTGTTAGGCGAGTACATTTCTTATGTTGATTCATGCTTTATTACCATCGTTTCATGTCTAATAATTATTATCTTGCTTTTAATACATGATGTCTCGTTATGAAAGTTGGTATATGTTATATGAGTGATTTCTAAAATTTTCATGTTTTATAAATATCTGCCGGCCGTTATTATAATTTGTTGAACCGGTATTATACTGGGTATGCCTAGATCTGTTCCCGCTTCGCTTAGCTTCGCATGGCTAATAAATAGAATAATTTATTGTTGTTATAAATATGGTTGTGAAGAGTTTGAAATGTTTATTTATACTGTTCCCCTGTACCATGTTACATGACCGGATGATTACCTGATATATGATGCTCACATGATACCGGACACCGACACTGATATGTTACACTTGACACCAACACTTGACATGTTATTACTTACATGACACTTGATATTTGACACTGGTATTTGACATATTATACTTGACACCTGACCTTGACACTTGATATATGACACCAGTACTTGACCTGTTATTACTGGACACCTGATACTTGATACATGATATTTGACACTGGTATTTGACATGTTATCACCTGACACCTGATACCTGAGACCTGATATTATGACACTTGATGGTTGATATGCTATCACCTGGTACTAGTACACTTGACCTGATATTGTGACACCTAATTAGATACTATTGTACCTGACACCTGTATCACTTTACACATTTATGACTATCACTTTTACGGGGACTTGGCATGATTATTATACTATTACCAGATATTTGGTACTCCTAAACTCCTGTGCTCCTGAACTCCTGTATTCCTGAACCCCTGTAATAGGGAGACTCCTAATATTATGCTCTTGATATTATGCTCCTGATATTATACTCCTGTTGATCCCCGTAATTGGATAATCATGAACATTGGATTACTGCATACACTTGTGGACATTATCTTTGGGGGATATATATATATATATATATATATATATATATATATATATATATATATATATATATATATATATATATATTAAAGTACTCAACTTACACTGGGGTGGGGGAAACTGATGGATACTGGTATGATGTCATATTTATAATGGTGGCGATATTTAAAGTGTCGTGTGGGGCGCGTAATGATAAGTCCCCGGAAGTAGTAGTCTAAATCTGAAGTGTCGTGTGGGACGCGTAATGATAAGTTCCCGAAAGTAGTAGCCTGTACTCTTGAGCTAGTCCCTGGCAGAGACGGGACCCACTATAAATATGAGCCATCAGATTTATCAATTTTCAAATAATAACTCGTCTTATTCATAAGTGGATGTATGGTATCGGTAGCACATACAAAAGCATATGGATCGGATGAATAACATGAAACAACCAAACAGTAATAATATTAGGAACGTGTGATATTTTGTCTCTCCTTTGTTCGGGTCCTGGTACTCACATATCAGACCCGGGAAGTTATACAGAGTGCGAACTCTAGTATGTACTATCGGTGATGTGAGGCGATGGTAGGGAGGCGATTGAAATATCAAACGATACTGATTATTTTTATTGTTAGATAAATTAAAATGCTACACCTTTATACTCTCCAGTTATAGTGTTATGCGCTGAGTTAACACCTTACTTTATGACATATGATGATTACTCCAGAGACACTATAGTTCTATTACTCTTAGGGCAACTCAAGTTGTATAAACTCAGATGATGGCGACATGAGATATGTGGTATATAGGTTTTCTTATTTGGATTATCCCCTTGATGTAACAGTCCCGTGAATCCATAATCTGAGCTTGTACAATTAATTTTGTCTATACTTGTATTTATCGCATGTTTAACTTATTTACCGCACGTTCATATGTACTTATGCTCTTCATACTGCCTTCTATGCATGTTTTCAGTTTCAGATTCATCGATATACATGATTTACTGTCGTTCCTTTAATTTCCCTTATGTTCCTTGTTATTGCTTGTGCCTGCATGCCTGGATCACATCACTTGATCATGTACATGTGTGCCTATTATGCACGCCATTTAGCTTTATTATATGTACTCGCAGGGTTGCGTCTGATAACCCTATATTCTCATGTCCAGATCCTAGAGACTGAACCTTGGTGGCATTACTGTAGCTGATCAGAGTGCGCAGTGGATCCTTTCGTGACGATCGGATGCGACAGAAGCTTGGATCATCGCCGCAGCTCTTCCTCCCAGTTCCTCTCCTTTTGGTTCTCGAGACCCCTCTTGCTGCTCGTGAGCACCTCTCAGCTTTTGTATATCTCTTCATATGATGTACTTTTATATTTTCTGGTGATGTAATATTCTTATAATATTGTATCACACTCTGTGATAACCATGTACTTGTACTTTTCTGTTGGAATGTATATTACCACTGTGTTTCCGCACTCTGATTCTTCCCTGTACTGATGCTTAGCGTATATACATGAGGGTATTTCTGACCCGCGTATATATGTCGCAGTGACGTTTCCATACTTGCCGGATCGGGGCGTCACATCGACTTTGATCTACCACGATTTCCTCTTCTTTGACTTGTACTCCTTCCTTTCACGGTTAACACCTCCACTGATATGCTGTTCAACGACACTTTGTTCTTTCTCCTCAACCCGAGATTCACAAGAGCGGTAGTAACCTCGGAATAGCTTAGTGATGTTCTTCTGTTTATCAAAATGAGAACAAAAGTCTCATAACCCTCATAAGGTAGAGAACTCAACATTATCAAGGCATTATCCTCATAGTCGATAATAACATCCACATTCGCTAAATCCGTGAGAAGTTTAGTGCAGTTATTGTTGTGATCACTGATTGAAATTCCCTCTTCAATTGGAAATGATATAGTCTCCTCTTCAAGTGCAAGCAATATCAAGGCTCTTCGTCAAGTGCTTGCTCATGAGAGTTTCCCAAATCTTCTTCGGTGAAGTCTCTGTCATCACATCATACTTTAGGTCTTGTGATAAGTAAGACATAATCACACCACAAGTAGTTCTGTTCATTTTTCCACACTTTCTTATCCATCACTGTCGGTTTTTCTTGCAACTCAAGAGAGTCCTCCAAAGTTTGTGCGTTTGACGCGTCCAATACTTTGCATCTCCATAGTCCAAAGTTGTTTATTTTTTTAAACTTCATCACGTCTATCTTTAAGTGATGAATATTTTGTATGTTCCTAAAAAAAAAGAACCACTAGCATCTGATGTCTCTTCGACCATTGCTCCTCCAAATCCAAACAACTAAACAAGCAATAACAACTATGAAATTGATCTACAAGATAATGGTAAGATTTTTACCTTCAATTGAAATCCTAAGAAGTGTTTCCAATTGATCACTCCACCCAAATTTAGAAGATGAGATCCTTCGAAATAAAAATCTGATTTTATCCACTCCAAAGCTCTAGATCTACAAGATCCAAGATTCCAATCCAGATCTACTCCACCACGCGAAGCCTAATCGTAGCCTGGAGCTCTGATACCACTTGGACGACTTCGGAGGAACCGAGAAACACCCAAGAGACAAGATCAAACAACCACAAGATGAAGAACACAATTAAGTAACGAAGTTCAGCAACCTTGCCTACATCCTTGGGGAGAAGAGAGAGATCATTTATGTAGAGAACAAATTACAATAGGATTTACAAGTTCTTAATTATTTCTAAAAATATCCCCTCACACTCCTATTTAGAGGTAAGAGAGGAAGAAGAAAAACACAGCTGGTCGGGTCCCTGTTTTCTGATTGGACCTGACTGCCGGTCTACCAGGCGGTCGACCGACTAGAACACCCCAACTCTCTGTTAAATCAAAGTTGGGGAGGTAGTCGACCGGGCGGTCGACTGTTGAGAGGTCGGTCAACTGACTTGCATCCCCAATTCTCTAATAAATCTCAGAATTGGGGTCGGTGGACCGACTGTGCGCTAAGTGCACATTGGTGCACGTCAGTCGACCGGGTGGTCGATCGACATGATGTCTCATCCCTATTTCATGGTTTTTCTTGTCTTCCTATCTCTTCTATCACTCAAACATCATTCAACATGAGTTTAAAAACTGTATGTTCTAATTTTTGATCCTCTGTCTACAGCTGGGACTACTAGATTCCTGTTCTTATCAAGGGATTATGGTAGAGATCTCTACAAGTTGCTAGTGAGAGCCTCCTGAGTTTTTAATTTGCTAGGTCTTTTGCAATCTTTAGTTTTGAGTAAACAGGGGTCATATCACTATATGCTTGATGAAATCACTCTCTTTTTTCCTACAACTATGTGGCCTGTACTTCAGTGTTGGGTGTTCATTTCTTGTTGGTTCATGCAGAAGATAAATTTTTCTGCCAATTTGATTGTCTTTCAATATTACATCTCGTCTTTTTACTAGTGAGCTAGAGAACAACTGAAAATAAATGAAAACTTTCGAAATTGTTTATTCATGATTCCAATATTTCCTGACATAAATCTGCAATACAAATCTCAAAAATCCCTTGCATCCCTGTTCTCTAAAGAACCACAAGAGGGCTCCTCACTTTGTACTTTCCCTTGTCATCAACCCAAATGATGGCCCCATCCAATGTCTCACCTCTTTTCCATGTGCCCACTTCAACTCTCACTCTGTAGCTCAGCTTCTCATTCTTCTCCTTGAACACCAACATCTGCGGTTCGACGCCGATCCGAACCCCGACTGGCGACTGCACCGTGACCTTGTAGCTGGCTGCACCATCTCCCACATTAGTCACAGTCCTACCAAACTCTTGCACCCCATACGTAACATTAGGCTTCATCACCACGATAAACGACGGGTAGTTCAAATCGCTCGAGGCCTTCGAGCAATCGTAGGCCATCGATCTCGTGATCGCCATGATCTGTTGCTTGGTGTAGTTAGCAGCACACAGAAGACTGACATAGTCCATTGGCCCTGCATCATAGACCAGCCCTGGGTCCATGGCCTTGTTGGGATCAACCTGGCCCGCACCCATAGCTAGCCCACTGGCAGGCTTGAATGAGTTGCCCCAATCCTTGATCGGACTGTAAGCGTTGTCCAGTGGGCTAGCAGTGGTCATCATCGCCGACCGGATCGCCGCTGGGCTCCAACTCGGGTGAACGGCCTTCAGCAGCGCGGCCACGCCGGAGGCGTGAGGGCAGGCCATCGACGTGCCCGATATTGTGATGTAGTCCGTGGACAATATGGTCCGGCCGATCTCTGCAGCCCCTGAGTTTGGCACCCAAGCGGCCAAAATGCCAGTGCCAGGCGCCATCACGTCGGGCTTCAGCACGCCGGGGTAGCTCGGCGACGGACCCCTCGACGTGTAGGATGCGGCTGCCGGTGCTGGCTTCACACCAAGAAGGGTCTGCTGGAATTTCATTGACACGGTTGCATTCGGGTTGTTCTTCACGTACATGAGCAGGGGAATTGCGTCCTTCGGGCTGACTACGATCACGGGAGAACTAAAAGTACCGAAATCCTCGGTATTGTTCGATATGATTATCGCTCCGGCGGCGGTCGACGCAGTCACCTCTTTAATTTGTGCGTACAACGACCCCATGTTGCACACGACGATCATGTCTTGAGCTCTAGACAATGATAGCGAAGAGTTGCATGCCGAGTAGGTACTGTTGTGAATCAATGGCGTATTCAGTATGAGTGCGTTCTCTGGGTACACTGACCAGCCTGTAATAGTCATTCCATTGCCAAGGGTGATTATGCCGGCGAATTGCCGGTCGACGCTCCCTGCGGCGACAGTTAACACCCACGGGATCCCGTTGTGAAGTGACCTCAGATCCGGGCCAGCGTTTCCGGCTGACGACGAGACGAACACCCCTTTCTCCATGGCCGCGAAGGATGCGATCGCCACTGGGTCTTCGTACAGTGGCACACCGTCAAACCCCATCGATATCGATATCACGTCGACGCCATCTGCAATTGCTTGGTCCATGCCGGCGAGCACGTCCGATGCGTACCGCCCCTCGTCCCATAGGACCTTGTACATTGCCACATGCGCCCGGGGGGCGACACCCCTCGCAGTGCCCTCTGCGTAGCCGAAGAATGAGGCATGTTCGACGAAATTCCCTGCGGCAGTGGAAGAGGTGTGAGAGCCATGGCCGAACGTATCCCTCGCAGAATTCATCGAAAGGGTCGTATTCGGGTTCGCAGCCTGGACTCCTTTGTTGAAGTAGCGGGCGCCGATGAGCTTCCTGTTGCAAACCGAGGGGTTGAAGGCTTGCCCGGCCTCGCAGGCTCCCCTCCATTTCTTTGGTATTTCGCCCATTCCGTCATCCTTGAAGCTCTTGCTCTCGGGCCAAACCCCACTGTCGATGACACCAACGATGACACCGTCCCCGTACTTTGATGCCTGCCATAGGCCGGAGGTCGGCGAGAGGGAGAGGAATTCGAACGTATGCGTGGTGTCGACAGTGGCCTGAGTGTCGCGGTATGCCGATACGAAGCCTGGGGTGTTAGAAAGGGCCTGGAGTTGTTTGGACGTGAGCACGGCGCTGAAGCCGTGGACGGCATGGTCGTAAGCATAGACGATATCCGGGGAGATATCATCGGCAGTGGCGTCCGAGGAGGAAAGTGACTGGAGGGTGGCGGCAAACCAGCTGGGGCTGTCGGCGAAGGGCTTAGGCATCACAGACTTCGCCATGTGGATGATGTAGGTCGACCGGTCAGCCGAAGATGACAATGCTGGCGACAGCGAGAGGAGGAGGAGGAGGAGCCATGGATGAGAGTGGCCATGGTTTGGTTTAGGCCTGATAGCTTCTTGGTGATGGACATGAAGTTTATAGACAAGCGCGTGAGAAGCTAGAGAATCAGTTGCCGGCCAAATATGTTTGAATAGAATTTTCCACGAATATTGATGTTTTGAATTTGTCCAAGGGTTGAAGACAGAACTGGCCCCCAGACAATTACGTCAATAACAAAGGAAAATTACAAAGCCAAGAATCTCTGCAGGCATGGAATTGATTTACAATTTTTTTTTTTTGGGTAATTGATAATATAGGTGTCACATTTTTCTTGTGGAGAGAAATGATAAAAGGAGAGATTGTGATATTGCTTTGGATCTCAGAGCCTCAAGAACTTGATAATGAGAGCTCCACCAAAAACTGATGACCACTAATGAAAATGAAGCCCACAAAGAAGAAGAGAGGGGGGGAAAAAAAAAATCAAAGAAAAAACTTTCCAAAACCAGCCGTACAAATTAGGCGAGACAGTAATATCGTAAAAGTATATTAAGCATTTTCCAAAGCACAATAAAGACCCAAATATTTCATTTCATTATACTCTGGAACTTAATTTCCATCTGTCACCAAAAAGAACGTTCACACAACTTGGAAAATAAGAGTCAAAAATGAAGAACATTTCAATACAATAGCTTGTTGAGCGGAAAAAAAAAAGAAAAATCTAACAAGAACTAATCAACACTGCGCGCCGAAAGAGATCATCTAGAAATGCTCCTAGCAACATTGCTTGTGATGTTGTGATGCAACACTTTTCTTGATGATTAAACAATCCATGCAAGTTGGGAAGGTTCCTCATAAATCTGAGTTGAGGAATGTCAGCTTCATATATAAGCAGAAATTTATTACTTTGAGGAGTTTTTAGGCAAGATTTAAGGGAAAAAGAACAAGTCTTCTTCAATCTTGAGAATTGACAACCAACTACTCTCACAAATTGGAAAAGAAAAGTAAAGAAAAGATATCTAAGAGCAATTCCAAGAATGCGAAACAAAAGGTCCACGTTTTTTTGACAGGTTGCTGGTGGGTGTGTGTGTGTTTGCTTGTGTGTTGCTGCTATGTTTTCTGTGGCATAGAAAAATTAGTATATATCCGAGAACATTAATATAATCGATTGTGATCTTTAACTTCATCGATGGGCTTTTGACGTGGGACTATATGGTAACAGTCAAATTGGGACCATTAGGGGCTGGAGCTAGGCTGTCATGGGTGAGAAATTTAGAATGCATTTGGCTCTGGTGGATTGCTAATTCCAGCATCCACTTACAACAAAATAAAGGCCTTTACTGCAGAAAGAGGCGCGCGGGAGAGTGCGCACACACTAACCCTAACCCTAACCCGAACCCGAACCCAAGTAAAGAGATGATGAAGATAAAACAGAAATTATGCAGAAAAAGACAGAGAAACTGGTTTTGATATATGAACATACTACTGCAGCCATCCAGCAGAAGTGCCTGCATATGGTAACCCTACAGCAACAAGTGAAAGTGAAAGTGAGCAGATGAAATGACGAAGGCATTGCTTTCTTGAGTAGGTCTTACAATTCTCTTCATATGCAAGCGGAGAGCCTGAAATGAATTTTTACTAGAATTCGGTGTACAGTAGAGAGGGGAACACCACCGGGCGAAGGATTAGGAGGTCCTTGCTTGCAACTTTTTTTGTAAAAGAGGTATGGTTTTAGATTGGAAACTATTATATGTTTGAGTGTGAAGGTGGGAAAACAGCATGCTATGATTTGGTTTCCTTCTCACTCTCCCTTCTGCTTAAACGGTTGGACAAAGCTCCTCTGAATACTATTAAATAGGTCTTTCTCTCACACTCCCTCTTGCTTAAATGGTCGGACAAAGCTATTTTGAATACTATCTAATAATTGTTAGCAAAATAAAGGAGAGCCCGCGAAAAAGAAGAAAATAACACTAAATCCTGTCAAAAATACAAGCAAGATCAAACAATGGAAATGCCAACATCTACAAGTAGAAATTCTATCAGAAAACTTCTACTCGAAGAAGTATTCTAACGCCCTAATTTTAAAGGGTTGAGGTCCCGTCTGACTATGAGTCAAACAGTGGGTGGTTGGGATTGAAGCTCCCTAAATTATATCAGTACGATGTATTATAAATTTCAATGTACTCAAGAATTAATCATAACTTGATGTAGGAGATTGAGGCAATGGAGGAGGAGATACAACATCAGACACATATTAGTCGACTGGGCCCAAATATTAGTCAACTAATGCTTATTAATTGACTAATCAAATCTCAGTAGTCGACTAGTTTGGTGCAACAGAGAGTCAGGAAATTTTCTGGACTTCTTACTAGTCGACTAGTCCCTAACAGTAGTTGACTAATACTTTCACTGACCTGTTTTCTGATTCTGCTTCGGATTTCATTTCTGGGTCCAATTGGATTCCAAATTGTATTGTTTTTTGTTTCTTTATTATTAGTTTCCTAATTAGATTAAATTACTATTTTGTAAACCTATAAAAAGTCATTGTATTCTTTGTTTTTATTCAACTTTGATATAGAAATTTAGTTTCCTCTTTAAATTGCTTGTGAATTCGTGTTGTTATTTTTTTGCTTATGGATTTGAATACATTCCCTATCTGAAAGATCCTTTCAGGGTTCGTTAATGCTAGAACAAGGTCTAGCCGGTATCATTCATTTTCTAGTCTGCGTCAAGTAGTATCAGAGTTTTGGCTACTTTCTGACGATTGTAGGAGACGACGACAAATCTCAAAGCCTTTCTGCAAAGAGAGGCACTATTGAAGAGAGGGCCAGCACTCTTGAAACAACCTTGAACATTGCGGTCCAAGAACTCAAGAAGTTATCTCTCAAGATCGATGATCGAAGTCTAACCGATGGAACGTACCGAAGCGAACGAGATCGTTCATCAGGTAATCCTCATCCACAACTTTCACCACAGCAATTTCTCCTTCAACGACCACCACCACAACAACAACTATCGCTACTTCACCAACAACAGCCATGACAACCATCACCACCACAAAGACATCCTCTATAAAATCATCAATATAAAGATCTTTCCGACGAAGAGGAATTGAACAAACCTTTCTATCAAGAAGATGACCTTGAAGATGACTATGGAGATGGAGGGATGGTTCACGGGCGAGGCCATAGGCGGATAGCCAATCCTAATCCTAACGGGTAAGAGAATTTCTTTTTCTACTCATGATAAGAGAAGAGGAGACTCAAGTCCTAACGAATATAGGATGAAAATTGACATTCCTTTCTTTAGTGAGAACCTTGATATAAAATCCTTCTTAGACTGAGTTTATAAGTAGAAAAATTCTTCAACATGGCTTATGTCCCCGAAGAAAAGCATGTCAAGTTCATAGCCTGGGGGAGCAGCCTATGGTGAAACCAACTACAAGTTACAAGGAGACGCTAAGGCAAGCCACCCGTGATGACTTGAAGATGCATGAAGCAACTCCTACAAGGTAGATTTCTTCTACCCGGCCATCAACAAATTCTTTACAATCAATTTGAACAATGCAAACAAGTACAAGGATTGTTACGGCATACAGGGAGGAATTCTATCACCTCTCATCGCGATGTGATCACTGTTGGACCAAAGGCCCATCACTCTAGTTTTGATGATGATCAACTCATGTAGTTATAGTACTAATGATCTTGTGTTTAATTAGTCACAGATTTATGATCAAGATCTTAGTAGGCGCTTAGCTTCAACAAAGGATTTGAAGTCAAGTTTTGGAGCTAACATGGTTTGATCCAAGAGCCATTGGATCGTGTTTGGACCAAGTCAAGAAGATGAGAAGGCTTTAAGTGAAGACTTCAAGAAGATGAAGACTTGAGTCTGGTTTGTTTTTAGAAGATTTTGTTTTTAGTTAAAATGTAAAGGATAGAATAGTTGGTGGATTGCTCAAGTACAAATACATACACACTCTTGATAGTTTTATTTTTACAAAAAATTTTCTATTTTACAAAATATCATTCTGATTTTTGGTATTCAAGTTTATATGTTTTTAACCAAAATCATGTTTAGTGCTTAATGTTAAAAACATAGATATTTCACCATGTTTGTGTAGTAGATCATATCCATACACTCTATGCTTCAAATGAGTTTAAATATCTTGTTTTTGTATTTGGTGAAGTTTGAAAAATCAAGTTTGGAAAAATACAGTTTTCATTTGAGCCAATATTTCCAACTTACAAAAATAATCCAAATCATTTGTAACATGCCTTGATTTTGTGCAAGCATGTTTGTTTATTAAAGTATATTGGTAAAACTATTTTTGTAGATTTTTCATGATTTTATGGGATTTTATTTAAGCCAAAAGGACCTAGTTTTAAATCCCTTTACATTTCTGTACTGGCTTCAGCCGGTCGACCGGGACGGTCGACCGCAGCTTGAAGTCGGCCGACCCTCACGGTCGACCGACGTGCACAGACGTGCACACCAGTTCTGACAGGAGGGCCGGTCGACCGACCCGGTCGACCGTCCAGAGAGCTCTACTCTCTGGAAAGGCCCGGTCGACCGGACGGTCGACCGGACAGAGAGACTTGCTCTCTGTATCTTGGCCTCGGTCGACCGACCGGTCGACCGATGACACAACGGTCTGAAATATGACCGTTGGCCGGTCGACCGGGCGGTCGACCGATAGTTCTGTCAGACCCCAACGGCTAGTTTTTCTAGCCCTATAAATTTAGGGGTTTGGGCATTATTTTTCTCCAAGATTTCTAGTGGACTTTGAGCCAATTTTTCCCACTTCTTTAAAAGAGTTTTCTCCACTAAATGAGAGCTAATATTTCCAATCAAAAGGGGAGTTTTTATCAAGAGTGTTAAATGAGACTTTCTTGAGTTTTCCTCCACCATCTCTTTCCTTGTTTTCTCACACATACACTTGAGCTATCCATTGCTATTCATCCTATAGGAGTGTTGTAGTGAGAGTGTTTATTGGTGATCAAGTGTTTAGATCACCAAGAGATCTTTCTTGTTTTCTTGAGGAGGCAGACGAGTGCGTTCGCGGTTGTTTCGAGTTCGTGTGTGAACTCTTTGTTTGAGGTGCAGCCTCGGCGAGCCGGTGGGCTTGCGGTGTGTACGGACTAGGGAGTCTGAGAGTTGTAGGTGTTGCGGCACCGAGTGATCCGGTGGGATCGATTATAGTGAAAATCCTTCGTGTGTCAAAGGCGGGGATGTAGAGCAAGTGTGCTCGAACCTCGAAACAAATCCCTTGTGTTTGCAATTGCTCACTCTCTCTCTCTCTTGTCTCTTGTTTTATATTTTGCATGCCTCTATTGCTTTCATATTTATATGCTTGATATACTTGTGTGCTTAATTGTTATACTTGCTTGAGATTGTTTGCTAACACTTGTATTTAACCAAGAGAGCCAACGCGGCACCTCAACCCTTATCTAGGAGAATCTAGAGGAGTTAGTCCAGAGCCCTTCACGGGGAATTCGGCTACACTCTTGTGTATACATGGTGTTTAGTTTAAATAGTTTGTTTAGGTCATAATAGTTTTTAATTCCGCATTATTTGGCATTTAGTGACCATTAGATTAGCCATCACCTATTCACCCCCTCTAGGTGATCCTACAATCACCTCTCATCGTTATGCGACCTATCAATGACAGATGAATAAAGAACTGTAAAGTACATCGGCAGGTTAAAATGCCTCATCAAAGAATGTGTAATCGTCCACGACGTATACTCTATTGGTGAAGCCCATAACAAGGCTATAAAGATTGAGAGGTTGCAAAGTAGAGTCTTACATTTAAAGAGTATAGCAGAGAGGATGTACATGAAAAGTCACCTAGAGGGGGGGTGAATAGGTGACAATGCTAATCAAGGGCAAATTAAAAATTTAAAGCTACAACAATCACAAGATGAATGCAAGCAAGTAAGTATGACAATGAATATGATGAGCAAGTAATAAGTGCAAGCAAAATAGAGTAAGAATTGCAAGAATGTAAACCAATCGCAAACACAAGGATATGTTATCGAGGTTCGAGCACCCAGCTCTACTCCCCGCCTTCCCCAGAAGGATTCTAGCTACTTCCACTATCACAAAGAACAATTACAATGGAGTACCCAACTCCTACAATCTCAAGAACAAGTGATTTCCTTGGTAGTCAAAAGACCACAAACTCTCTCTTTCAAAAATCTCTTCCCTTACAAAAGGTCCTTAGAGAATAATGAGTAGAATTGAAGCTCTTTTTGTGTAAGGAAAAGAAATTGAAATCAGAGAAAAACTTTTGAAAACCCTTCAGAAAATTGAGAGAATTTAGCACAAAAACCAAGAACTTTGAAAGCCTTAATCTTTTGAATTTTTGCAAAGATTGTTGTTGTAACCAATCTCTCCCCAAACACCCCTATTTATAGGAGAGGGCTAGGGTTTAGGGATAAAACATATTTACTGATGTTTAGGAGGTAATTAGATCAAAATATATCCTTAAACGGATTTTTAAACACAAAAGACAAAAATAAACAGCCCTTAAAAATCTGCCCGTTACTGTTCAAACGGTCGGATCGGTCGACCGGGCCGGTCGACCGGTAGTATAAAAATTTGACCGTTACAGGCTATCGGTCGACCGACCCGGTCGACTGATACAAACTGTGACAAAAATAAATATTCCGGTCGACCGCCCCGGTCGACCGACAGACGTGCACACGGATACGTGCAGCTGCCAGGACTTCGGTCGACTGGTCCGGTCGACCGGACCAGACTGACATAGGCTCGGTCGACCGACCCGGTCGACCGGATCAGGTCAAAAAGCCAAATTTAAAAAGAAATAGAAGAGGATTTTGATTTTATCAAAAATACTTTTGAACAGGGATTAGTATAAAACACAAACATATATCTGTAGGCAAAATCTTGTATGCAAAATATTTTTGTATAATTTATAAGAAATTATTTTGGAATGAGCATGTGCGCAAAAACGTGTGTGATAGAGCTTCAAACCTATCCACTATTCTTTAACATACTATAAACTGAAAAAACAAATTACATGAAGACTTATTGAGCTATCTTCAAGTCTTTGAGCCATCCAATGCCTTACTAGTGCCTTCTCTTCTATGATCCTTCCTTGATGTGCAATTTGCCTTTCTTTCTTTGTGGAACTTAGAAGTTCTTGCAATAGCTAAGCGAATGGTCTCTAAACATGGTACAAACCTGAAACTTATCTTAACAAACTTGTTAGTACCAAATAGCTCATATTTGGTTTGTCATCATCAAAACACAAAACAATTGGAGAGTGTAACCTCTTGGGCCAACAATCTCCCCCTTTTTGATGATGACAAAACAAATAGGCTATTAACAAAAATATAGGGTAGGAGAAAACTCCCCCTCAAATTATGCTATACTTAAAACACAAGAGAATGCTCTAGAAACCAATAATTGAAATGATGCACCAATTATTGAAACCATAAAAACACAAAAATATCTCTTGATACCAAAAATACCAATACCAAAAATACAAGAATTTATTTAAAACACAAAAACTCATAAAAACAAAACAAAACAACAAAATATATAAATTCATATGGAACCAAGACCAAATGAACTTATTTTTGTCCATGTAAACTTATTCTCCCCTTTTTGTCATACATCAAAAAGGGTTATGAAAAACATGTTTATTCAATAATACAAACATTAAGTTCTCCACAAATAAACGAAAATCTAGCAAAATCAAGAGGTTTAGTGAAAATATCGGCTAGTTGTAAATCCGTGGAAACATAATCAATATCTATATCACCTTTCTCAAAATGATCTCTAAGAAAGTGATATCTAATCTCAATGTGCTTGGTCTTACTATGTTGATTTGCATTTTTGGTCATGTGAATAGTACTAGTATTATCACAAAATATTTTTATATGATCAAAGTGCAAATCAAAATCAAGGAGAGTATGTTTCATCCAAAGGACTTGTGCACAACAAGCCCCCGCGGCAACATACTCCGCCTCGGCGGTTGAGAGAGCTACGGAATTTTGCTTCCTAGAGGACCATGAAACAAGACAATTACCAAGAAATTGACATGTCCCACTAGTACTCTTTCTATCTACTCTACAACCCGCATAATCGGCATCCGAATAACTAGTCATTGAAAAATCTATAGTTTTTGGATACCAAAGACCCATTCCAATTGTGCCCTTAATATAACGAATAATGCGTTTTACCGCAATAAGATGAGACTCTTTAGGACACGATTGAAATCTAGCACAAAGACACACACTAAACATGATATCCGGCCTACTTGCCGTCAAATATAAAAGACTTCCTATCATGCTTCTATATAATTTAATATCAACATTTTTACCTTGTTCGTCCTTATCAAGCTTGGTTGTAGTTGCCATTGGAGTGTTGCAAGCCTTTGATCCTTCAAGCCCAAACTTCTTTACTAGCTCCTTTGCGTACTTGGCTTGGTTAATGAAGGTTCCGTCTTGCAATTGCTTGATTTGGAGTCCAAGGAAGAAATTAAGCTCACCCATGGAAGACATTTCAAACTCTAGTTGCATTACCTTTTCAAAATCCTTGCACAAAAGCTCATTAGTAGATCCAAAAATTATATCATCAACATAAATTTGCACAATTAAAATATCATTTAACATGCTTAGTAAAGAGAGTTGTGTCTACTTTGCCTTTAATAAAATCATTTGAAATGAGAAAACTAGAAAGCCTTTCATACCAAGCTCTTGGAGCTTGTTTCAATCCATACAAAGCTTTATCAAGTTTAAAAACAAAATCGGGATGAACATGATCAATAAAACCGGGAGGTTGAGCAACATAAACTTCTTCATTAATAAAACCATTTAAAAATGCACTTTTTACATCCATTTGAAAAAGTTTAAAATTTTTAAAACATGAAAAAGCTAGTGTCATCCGTATGGCTTCAAGCCGTGCTACGGGTGCAAAGGTCTCCTCAAAATCAATTCCCTCAACTTGAGTGTAACCTTGGGCCACTAACCTAGCTTTATTCCTAATGACATTTCCGGACTCATCCATCTTGTTTCTAAAGATCCACTTAGTACCAATTATTGGTCTATCGTGGGGCTTAGGAACAAGGTGCCAAACTTGGTTGCGCTCAAATTGATTGAGTTCCTCTTGCATGGCAAGCAACCAATATGGGTCCGTCTCGGCTTCGAGAATGCCTTTGGGTTCAAAATGAGAAATAAAAGCAAAGTTACCACATATGTCATGGAGTTTGGAGCGCGTTGTGACTCCTTTAGATGCATCACCCAGATGAGCTCCTTAGGATGATTTGTAGCGTATCTCCAAGCTTTAGGAAGCGGTTGAGTGCTTTCCTCCTTATCCTCTTGAACTTCACCAATAGGATCTAGCTTTTCTTCTTGAGCGGGTGAGTCCTTCAAGGATAGTCTCTCCATGTCTTCACCTAGTGGTTCAATCTCTACAACATTCTCAACAACCACATTAGATTCTTCAAATTTAACATGCATGGATTCTTCAATGGTTAGTGTAGATCTATTGAAAACTCTATATGCTTTGCTAGTAGAGGAATATCCAACAAAGATAGCCTCATAAGCCTTAGCATCAAATTTACCCAAATTATCCTTAGTATTTAAAACAAAACACTTGCATCCAAAAACTTTAAAATATGCAACATTTGGTTTTCTAGAATGATACATTTCAAATGATGTTTTTGAAGAATTTTTGCATAAATAAATACGATTCGATATATAGCATGCGGTGTTTACGGCCTCGGCCCATAAATATTGAGGGAGGTCATATTCACTTATCATTGTCCTAGCCATCTCTTGAAGTGTTCTATTTTTCCTTTCTACAACTCCATTTTGTTGTGGAGTTCTAGGACAAGACGTTTCATGCTTAATTCCCTTTTCATCACAATAAGTCATGAAGAGTTGGTTAATAAACTCACCACCTCTATCACTTCTTATTCTCAAAATCGAAAAACCCTTTTCTTTTTCAACTCTTTTTCGAAAAATCTTAAAATGAGAAAAAGTTTGATCTTTATTTTGCAAAAAGAAAACCCAAGTAAAACGGGAGAAATCATCAACCAAAACAAATGCAAATCTACTTCCATTTAAACTTTTAGTTTTAGTTGGTCCAAAAAGATCCATATGAATTAATTCTAAAGGCCTAGTTGACATGATATCCTTGATTGGTTTAAAGGAAGACTTGGTTTGTTTCCCAAGTTGGCACGCACTACAAATGCGGTCTTTCTCAAAATCCAAGCAAGGTATACCCTTCACCAATTCCTTTGAATTAATCCTAGAGATATGGTCAAAAGATGCATGTCCTAATCTTCTATGCCAAAGCCAAGAATTTTCATCAAAAGCATTTAAGCATTTAGTAGAACAATCTAAATTAAGCATGTCAATAATATAAACATTATTATCACGAAAACCGGTAAGAATACAAACATCGGATTTAACATCAAAAATCTTGCATGAGGAATCATCAAAAATAACTTTAAGTCCACGATCACAAAGTTGGCTAATGCTAAGCAAATTATGTTTTAAACCATCTATTAAAACAACATTCTCTATAATAGGAGATGAACCAATTTGAATATTACCGATACCGATGATGGTGCCTTTGGAATCATCCCCGAAGGTGACGGAGCCACCTTCCATGTACCTTGATAGGGTTGTGAAGTTGTTGATATCCCACGTCATGTGTCTCGAACAACCACTATCAAGGTACCACCGCTCCCTACGTCTTGGAGCCTTGGTGTGTACCTACATCAAACATTTTAGGACTTGATTTTGGTACCCACATTTTCTTGGGTCCATGAGGGTTAGAGCCATTAACCCAAACAAGATTATTTGAACTATGCAATTTATCATAACAAAATTTAGCTAAATGTCCATTTTTGCCACAATATGTGCATCTATACACTCTACCATATCTAAAAGCATAGTGAGTGTGTGATTTGTGAGCATGGGCATTGTGAGCATGAAAAGATTTAGCATGAGAAGTATTATTTGAAGTGTGAGCATGTGGAATTTTAGCATGAGAATCTTTAGCATGAGAAGTGTGCTTTTTGGAAAACTTTTCTTCAAGTTTCTTAGTATTAAAGGCACAATCTTTTAAAACTTTTTCAAACTCATTCATTTTGGATTTAAAAGAAGAAATTTCTTTATTATCAACAATAGGGGTTTTACCCTTACAAGAAATCTTATAAGCATCAAATTTATTTTGAATAGAAACAAGATTTGAAGAAAGATCATCTTTTTCTTTCGAAACAATGGCAAGTTGATCCTTAAGAAAAGCAACTTCTTTTTGTAATTTTAAGCATTCAAGTTTCTTATTATCATAAGTTTCAGAAAGTTCTACAAATGCATGTACTAGAACTTCCTTACTTAGTTCATCATCTTCATCATCATGGGATTGAGGGGTTACCTTAGGTGTGTTTGCCATGAAACACATATTAGCTTGATCCACCTCCTCTTCGGACTCGCTTTCCGAATCCCATGTTGCTTTGTAGGCTTTCTTTTCCTCCGGCTTCTTTGGCTTGAAGGAGGAAGTCATTTTCTTCTTGAACTCCGGACAATCCGCCATGATATGTCCGGGTTTGCGGCAATTGTAGCATATGATCTTCCGCTCCTCTTTGCCTTCGAATTTTCTCCGGAAGTTGAACTTGTTCTTTCGGTACAACCTCTTGACATTCCGCACAAGTAGAGTTAGCTCCTCATCTTCTTCTTCGTCATCTTCATCGTCATCATTGGTGGAAGAAGTCTTGAAGGCTATGGATTTCTTCTTTGAAGTAGTAGCCTCATCTCTTGCTTTCTTCTCCATCTCATGGGTCTTTAGGTTCCTAATGAGACTAATGATGTCCATCTCGTCCTTGTCATTTAATTCCTTTAATGTGGTGGCCTTGATCTCCCAAGATGGTGGAAGAGCCCGTATCACTTTGCGCACCTTTTGATCGTTGGAGATGACGTCACCTAATGAAGAAAGACCATTTGTAATTTTAGTGAAACGAGTAATCATACAATCAATGGATTCTTCATCAAGCATTTTGAATGATTCATATTGAGACCTCAAGAGATCTATCTTAGCTCTCTTGACTTGTGAAGTCCCTTCATGTGTGACCAATAAGTGTTGCCAAATCTCATAGGCGGATTGGCAATGAATTACCCGTGTAAGGTCATCCTCATTCAAGGCGGTTAAAAGGGAGTTTTGGGCTTTTGAGTTAGCCTCATATTCTCTAAAGTTGAAGTCGGTCCAAGTGCTCTCATCTTCATTGGGTGCTACATAGGGTTTGGTCAAAGACTTAGCCACTAAACTACCTAGTGATTGCAAAAAGATAGTCATCCTAACCTTCCAAATAGGGAAGTTGAGTCCATCAAATTTAGGTGGGGTTTTAATGTTGTCGGCCATGTTTACTAGTGTATGAATGTATGAATGGAAATGTTGATTAGCAATATTTTAAGGATCTCTCTATGGATGTTAAGCCAAACCTAGAGTCCAAGCTCTGATACCAATTGAAAAGTCACCTAGAGGGGGGGTGAATAGGTGACAATGCTAATCAAGGGCAAATTAAAAATTTAAAGCTACAACAATCACAAGATGAATGCAAGCAAGTAAGTATGACAATGAATATGATGAGCAAGTAATAAGTGCAAGCAAAATAGAGTAAGAATTGCAAGAATGTAAACCAATCGCAAACACAAGGATATGTTATCGAGGTTCGAGCACCCAGCTCTACTCCCCGCCTTCCTCAGAAGGATTCTAGCTACTTCCACTATCACAAAGAAACAATTATAATGGAGTACCCAACTCCTACAATCTCAAGAACAAGTGATTTCCTTGGTAGTCAAAAGACCACAAACTCTCTCTTTCAAAAATCTCTTCCCTTACAAAAGGTCCTTAGAGAATAATGAGTAGAATTGAAGCTCTTTTTGTGTAAGGAAAAGAAATTGAAATCAGAGAAAAACTTTTGAAAACCCTTCAGAAAATTGAGAGAATTTAGCACAAAAACCAAGAACTTTGAAAGCCTTAATCTTTTGAATTTTTGCAAAGATTGTTGTTGTAACCAATCTCTCCCCAAACACCCCTATTTATAGGAGAGGGCTAGGGTTTAGGGAAAAACATAGTTACTGATGTTTAGGAGGTAATTAGATCAAAATATATCCTTAAACGGATTTTTAAACACAAAAGACAAAAATAAACAGCCCTTAAAAATCTGCCCGTTACTGTTCAAACGGTCGGATCGGTCGACCGGGCCGGTCGACCGGTAGTATAAAAATTTGACCGTTACAGGCTATCGGTCGACCGACCCGGTCGACTGATACAAACTGTGACAAAAATAAATATTCCGGTCGACCGCCCCGGTCGACCGACAGACGTGCACACGGATACGTGCAGCTGCCAGGACTTCGGTCGACTGGTCCGGTCGACCGGACCAGACTGACATAGGCTCGGTCGACCGACCCGGTCGACCGGATCAGGTCAAAAAGCCAAATTTAAAAAGAAATAGAAGAGGATTTTGATTTTATCAAAAATACTTTTGAACAGGGATTAGTATAAAACACAAACATATATCTGTAGGCAAAATCTTGTATGCAAAATATTTTTGTATAATTTATAAGAAATTATTTTGGAATGAGCATGTGCGCAAAAACGTGTGTGATAGAGCTTCAAACCTATCCACTATTCTTTAACATACTATAAACTGAAAAACAAATTACATGAAGACTTATTGAGCTATCTTCAAGTCTTTGAGCCATCCAATGCCTTGCTAGTGCCTTCTCTTCTATGATCCTTCCTTGATGTGCAATTTGCCTTTCTTGCTTTGTGGAACTTAGAAGTTCTTGCAATAGCTAAGCGAATGGTCTCTAAACATGGTACAAACCTGAAACTTATCTTAACAAACTTGTTAGTACCAAATAGCTCATATTTGGTTTGTCATCATCAAAACACAAAACAATTGGAGAGTGTAACCTCTTGGGCCAACAGTACAGCAGTATGAGTGCTCAGTAGGGTTCCATGTCGGGTGAGCGACCTCCTGTCCGTAAGGTGATTGACGCCCTTATGGTAAATCGAGCGACGACAGCCGCCCCTATAATAAAGGGCAAGGAGAATCCATACGCCAAGATAGGAGTTGGCAAGTGTTACAGGTGTGGTTAACCTGAACATAAATCCAATGAGTGTCCAAAGTAGCGTAAAGTGAACATTGTGGACTATGAGGGGAGAAGACGAAGTAGAAATTGAGACTGAGCCAGAAAAGTCCAACTTTGCCAAAGGGTATGAAGAGTCAGCTATCTGCGTGGTACAATGGTTGTTATGCAGTCAAAAGGCCCCCTACACAACAAATCTTCTACTCGAGATGTTCGGTCAAAAATAAGGAGTAAACCTCATTATCGACAACAAAAATTATGAGAACATTATTCTAGTGCATTAGTAGACTACTTGAAGTTAGAAACGGAACACCCTCACCCCTATACTATTGGGTGGATAAAGAAAGGCCCCTGCATTGAGGTAATAAATCTTTATCATGTCCCTATTTCAATTGGTAAGTTTTATTAAGATTTCGTTACTTATGATGTTGTCAATATGGATGCATGTCACATACTTTTGGGGAGACCATGGCAACACGACGCTGATGTTACCCATCGAGACAATAGGAACATCTGCATATTCACTTGGAAAGGCAAGAGAATCACCATGAAGCCAATTCCACCTACGCTAAAGCCGGCAAAAGAAGAGAATTCAAAGTTCATATCCATATGCAACGAGGCGAATTCTTGGTGGAATCAAAAGAGACAAAGCAAATATTTGCTTTGGTGATCAAAGAATAAGTCATCCCATCAATTGAAGATCCCAAAAAGTAAAGCCCAGATTGGGAGGGTTCAAAAGAATAGTCATGATGAAATTCCGGACGAGCTACCGCCCATGAGGGCTATCTAGCACCACATTGATTTTAGCCCTGGATTGAGCCTACCTAACCTTCCATACTATTGGATGAATTCAAAGGAGAGTGAAGTTCTAAAAGAGAAGGTTGAATAATTGATATGTAAAGGATATATTAGAGAGAGCATGAGTCCGTGTGCAGTACCAACCCTTTTAACACTAAAGAATGACAGAAGTTGGTACATGTGTGTGGAAAGTCGAACCATCAATAAGATCACTACCCGATATCAGTTTTCTATACCTCGATTTGATGATATGTTGGATCAATGAGGAGGATCGTGCACGTTTTTGAAGATTGGTCTAAAGAGTGGTTACCACCAAATCTGCATTAGGCCGGTAGATAAATAGAAGACGACCTTCAAGACTCCAAAAGGACTATACTAGTAGATGGTCATATCCTTTGGGTTATCCAATGGACCAAGAATTTCCATAAAATGATGAACCAAGTGCTTAATTTTCACAAAATTGATGAACCAAGTGCTTAAGTCTTTCTTGGAAAAATTTATAATTGTTTGCTTTGATGACATCCTAATCTACAGTTCAAGTAAAGCCGAGCATCAACAACATCTACAAGATGTGACATGTTCACAGTTCTGCAAGCCAATGAGTTGTACATCACACTGAAGAAGTGCATTTCATGACTACGAGCTTAATATTCTTGGGGTTTATTGTCAGCTCCAAGGGATCCGTGCAGACGAGGAGAAAGTGAGGGTATTCTGAGATTAACCCACACCCAAGAGTGCTACAGAGGTACAAAGTTTTCATGGCCTAGCTTCTTTCTACCAGCGATTCATTCACAATTTTAGTAGTTTGGTAGCACCAATCACAAATTGTTTGAAGAAGAAGTGTTCTTTTGTTTGGACTGACGAAGTCGAAAAAGTTTTGGCATTCACCATGGAGAAACTGACTAATGCCTCTATCTTATCTCTTTCAAATTTTGAGAAGGTGTTCGAGCTAGAGTGTGATGCTTGTAGAGTGGACATTAGAGAAATACTTTGATAAGAAAAGAGACCTATTGCCTCTCTCAGCAAAAAAGTTAAACGAGGTATGACAAAAGTGGTCTACTTATGAATAAGAATTGTATGCGATATACCGTTCATTGAAGACGTGGAAGAGTTATCGTATAGCCAGTGACTTTGTGCTATTTTCTAATCACCAATCACTCCAACTTTTAATGATTCAGAAACGTACCAATAAGATACATGTGAAGTGGGTATCATATTTTGAGCAGATCAATTTTGTGATACGTCACAAATCAGAATTAGACACTAAAGTACCAGACGTAGTGAGTCAAAGAGTTTCGTTGTTGATCTCTTTGCAAAGTGAAATCATTAGTTTTGAATTCATGAATGAATTATATGAAGAGGATGAAGACTTTGTTGAGATTTGGGAGAAGTGTTCATCATGACAGCCTACAAGAGACTTTCGTATCTTGGACAAATTTCTTCTCAAAGGAAGCAGGTTATGTGTACAAAAGACTTTTTTAAGGGAGAAGGTTATTAGAGACCTACACAAAAGCAGACTTGGTAGGCACTTTGGTAGAGATAAGACTATTGATAGCGTCGACGAGAGATATTATTGACCACAAATAGGAAAGGACGTGGCTACAATTCGAATTGTCCGGTTTGCCAAGTGGCTAAAGGGTAATCTCAAAATTCTGGTTTGTATGCACCCTTGCCCATCTCCAAAGATAGTTGGGAAAACTTAAGCATAGATTTCGTGTTGGGACTTCATCACACACAAAGAGAGTGGGTTCTACCTTCGTTGTGGTTGATCAATTTTTCAAGATGACGCACTTTATTCCTTACTAAAAGACTTCTCATGCATCACACATAGCCTAGTTATTATATCAAGAGGTTGTGTGATTGCATGGTATGTCGAATTTTATTGTGTCAAATCAAGATAGCAAGTTTTTAGCTAATTTTTGGACTATTCTATGAAGGAGATTCAGCACGTCACTAAAGTATAGTAGGACGACACATCCTCAAATAAATGGGCAGACAAAAGTTGTCAATCATACACTGGACAACTTATTCAGAAGCACCTGTGGAAATAACGAAGAGCATGGGATCAAGATTTATCTTAAACAGAGTTCGCCTTCAATAGCACAGTCTACAGTTCAACAGGTATGTCACATTTTTTATTGTATATAGGAAGTACCCCAACATCTCCTCGACTTAGCCAAGCTACCTATTGTGGAGAGGTTGAGTAATCTAGCTATCGCCATAGCTGGACAAGTTCTTGATGTTCAAGAATCAGTTCGATTGAAGTTAGAAAAATCTAATGCGAAGTATAAGGCAACAGCTGACAAGAAGAGGCGAGAAAAGTCTTCAAAGAAGGAGACATGGTGATGGTCTACTTACGGAGGGAAAGAATTCTTGTTGGTACTTATAACAAGTTGATGTCAAAGAAGTTTGGGCCATTTAAGACCATGAAGAAGATTAGTGATAATGCCTACATTGTGGATCTTTCGAGCGATTGCAATGTCCAGACATTCAACGTGCCAGATCTCTATGCCTTCCACTCTACCCAGCAGTTGTACCCAGAAAATAACTCGAGAACGAGTTCTTTGAAAAGAGAGAGGGACTAATATTGAGATTGAGGCAATGGAGGAGTAGATACAGCAGCAGACACATATTAGTCGACTGAGCTCAAATATTAGTCAATTAATGCTTATTAGTCGACTAACTAAATATCAGTAGTTGACTAGTTTGTGGAACAGATAGTCGGAAAATTTTCTGGACTTCTTATTGTACAGAGAGGAAATTTGAAAGTATATAGCAAAGTTTTCTTGAATCAATGAAAAGTTATAACAACTCAAAATTTCAACTACAAGAGAGAGAAGACACTCAAGCTCAGATCCCCTCTTTGTATAAGGCTGGGTTCTTTGCTTAGCGGTGAAAGTGATTCTTGTTTTCTGTTGACTGGGTGAACGTCAAGCTCTTCTGGAATTCTTCTCCTTAGATCACAGATGGAGTAGCATAACTCCTATCCGATGAAATCTCAAAGAGACTTAGGTATAACTTGAACTCAGCAAATGGTAGAAGAGTTGAACTCTTTATAAATCTTCCTCAGTTGAAAATTTTGACCCTTTTTCAATAGCGAACTGAGCTATATATAGGGGTTCTAAGGGTAAAACTGTCCCCTAAAAACCCTCCATAACGGGGGTTAAATCCCTCATTACGTGGGCAGTACTTGACCCAGTAATGAAAGTAGTTGAATTGAGAACAGGGCTTCTCTCCCGTTGGAATGCGAGCTTAAGCTCTGCGTTTAGCCTTTGACGTAACGCTGGACGTGGGTCTCGAGCTTTGCATTTTGGGCGTCGCGGTGGTGTTAAAACGCGAGCCTCTGACTCTGTGTTTCCTCATTGATGTGGTATTAGACGCGCTCCTTGAGCTTCGCGTTTGAGACACGGGCTTCAAGCTTTGACACGGGCTTCAAGTTTTATGCCTGAGCATGAAGTGGTATTGAGACGCGGGTTTGAGCTCTGCGTCTTGGCATTGCAATGGTCTTGAGACGCGGGCTTCGAGCCCTTCGTTTTGCCTTTGCACGAGTGGCTTTGATTAGCTTCACATCTGAAACCTGGACTCTGTCATCTGATGACTTGTCTTTAGTAACTTTTAAACAGTCTACATAACCCCTCCAAAGTTTTAGAAACTCCATGGTTGGCTGGGACGGGTTTCGAAACACTTTAGACTTTCCTTTTGGCAGCAAGCTCTCAAGACTGGACTGACAATCTCCTGAGATATCTTGAGCTCGATCTTGTCTGAATTTTGGTCTTTATGAGTGTACTGTTAAACTCCTTGAAGCCACTAGAGATAATCATAGTGAGTGTCCAGATATGCAGTCTAGACCTCATCGGTACTCTGAGCTTGTTGTCGGTGTACTATTGAACTGAGAGAAATCGCCAACTGCTTTTGCCAGTGTACTATTTGAACTAATTACAGAAGCAAAGACTAAACACAGGTCTTGTAAACACAAATATCATATGGCCTTGAAGACACGGACCTCGTCTAAAGTGAAAACGTGACTCTCATTCATTGGAGAGACGCGAACATCGAAGTGGAGACGCAGCTCTCACTTTGTTGAAGTGACGCATACTTCGAGGGGAGACGGGGACTTCACTTTGTTGAAGAAACACGTCTCTGCTATTTTTTCAAGGTGCGAGTTTCCTTCAATGTGAAGATGCACCTTTCACTTGATATAGAAACATAGCTCTGAGTGTTACAAATGCGAACTTGCTTCAAAGTAGAAATGCAACTCTCGCTGGAAACAGAGGTGTAGCTCTCTTGTTTTGCAAAGACGCAAGCCGAAGAACATTGAAGAGACATGGTCTTCAAAGTGGAGACGTAGCTCTTACTTTATTGAAGTGGCGCAGACTTCGAGGTTGAGATGCATACTTCTCTTTGCTGAAAGACGATGCTCTGTTCAATGAGAGACTCGTATTCTGGGTGCATTGCCACATATTGGTAGAGCTTGAGGAGACACTGTTCTCTTTAAATGTGAGATCCGTGTTCTAAGCACGCCGTCACGCGTCTGGACATAATTGATCTCGAGATATGGGCCACGTATCTTGGCCGATTACTACGTCTATAAAAAGACAGCAATCTTTTGAGAGTCATCATTGGACTCTTTCTTCTTCATTTGAATTTTGCGTCCAGAACTTAAGAGATTAAGAAAAGCTTCGAGCCTTTTCTTTTTTTTTTCCCATCTTTTCCACAGAATTCACTATCAAGATGGCCCCAAGACCAAGCCTGTGGCTTCATCCTCGAACGCCGTCGCTCCAGAGGTTCAAATGGGAGGTTTCTCTACGCAGGAGGCTCCCACTTCAGGTAATAAGATCACCAGAATTGGTTTCCGCAATTAAAGAATTCGAAGAGTATCTTAACTCTTAAGCTTCTTCTGAATTGAACTGCCGACACGAGACTCACGCCCGTATTTGATTTCAGATGCGACTCTTGCATCGGTAGGCAAGACGCGAGTTTAATGACCTCCGCGTCTTCGCTCATCAGCTTGAGACTGTGTTTGCTGTTAAATGCGAGTTTCATTCAGCCTTGCATTTGATCCCAGCACTTAGAGAAATATTTAAGTTGTGGAGTTCAGACGCGGATTTCATGTGACCTTGTGTCTTTGAGGTTTGACGTGGGTTTCACTGAGTCTCGCATCTGATTCCAACACCTAGAGAAAATATTAAGTTGTGGAGTTTTAAATGCGGACTTCATGTGAGCCTCGCGTGTCTGAATTTAGACATGGGTCTCATTGAGCTCTGCATCTCAGTCATTGGACACGGTTCTGAGGTGAACCTTATGTCTGAGCTTCAACACTTTAACAATTTTTATGTTGCTGACTATTGTATTGTCCTTTTTGCAGTGCGATATTCTTTGAACCCTCTGTCTAAAAAGTGTCACTTTGGACATGTAGGGGTGCTGACCGAACATGATCTACGTTCTCCAGAAGACCGCTCCTGTGACCACTGGTAAATCAAAGGAACGGCAGAGCCGAATCAGCAATACCAGTATGCTTACTCTCCAGGAAATCATTTCTGACGGTCGGTTCGAATCGGGATTTTCGTGCTCTACTAATGTAGCCCGACTTCTTCTTTGGTGACTTGATCGAGGAGGATGAAACTACTCTTTATGATGGGGATTACAAATGGCTTTGCCAGATTGGCAACAAGATGTTCTTCCTTCCGAACATAGAGCAGATGTATCCCCTGGCCTACCTGCAACATATGTTCGTGTGTCAAAAAATGGACTGGGAATTGGTCAAGCCAATCTCCAGAGTTACTCTCGACAAGATAGGTGCCCGTGAAGCCTTCACCATCGGTCATGGAGGGTTGTGCTGGGGTTGCATCCTGATTTGGTCAGAGAACTGAATACCGAACAGGGGAGACCACAACTTGCGGCACTTCATCAAACAATTCCTGGATATAAGAGGTGACTTTCCACCAGAATTTTGTGCCATTGGATGGATTCACTCTATCGATAAAACATGGTGGGGCGAATGGTAGGGTTTGCTCTTGCAGAATTTGAAGACCTTTTGCTGCAGGCCGGACTGTATAGGGTCGTGAGGGCAGTCCAGTTTGGCATTCTGCAGAGCACCCAACATTTCTACACTATCCTGGAGTGGTATAATTCAGAGACCTCTACGTTCTTCACTCCTATCAGGGAAATGGGGCTTGCCCTCCACGAGATGTACAAAGTCTCAGGGATGGTAATTGGAGATGCCCCTTATGAAGAATACGTTCCGTCGAAGAGGAGCTACATCTGCTAAAGAGGAGCGATCCTCTGGTGTACGAGACTTATTGGGAGGTGCTGTGCCATTCCCACATCTGTAGGCCGGTGACAGGATGGAGGAGTGGGAGAGTTAAGCAGATGTCGTGGGCAAATTATTTATTCCCCGAGGTGAATAAGACTGACCCGATGACCCGGCTAGCTCCTAGTACTGATGAAGAAATAATTGAAAGGATCAGTGCATCCGCCAGTTCATACACTACAGAGTCTAATGAGGACACTTTCAAATCAGACACGATTTTTAAGAGCTTCCACCATCAAGCGAAAGTCCCGATGTTGACCGGGCTCTATTGGCGAACTTTCTTATGTTGTGGCTGAAGCGATGTGTGGTGTCGAGCTACCGTATGAGGTGATCGTCGTTGATGTTGTGTACCCGACTGTTTTTCTTGCTCATATGAAGTCTATTGCCCTCCTCCCAGCAATAGTGGCCAGGATCCAGAATGGGTTACGAGCGTTAACGAAGAGCTTCTGTCAGGTGGAGGAATCATGGATATAAATGGCAATCCAGTCAAGGATTCCAATGGTCATCTCCTGGTTAAGACTCCCAGTCTCATAGGTTAAGCTTTCATACACATATCTGATGGTTTGGTATGTGATACACTGTCCATCACTAATGGTCGTCGTCTCTTCCTCAGAAGATTTTGTACCATTTGTAAGCGGTTGGAGAGCTCAAGCTGGCTGTAGTACTACATGTTTACATCTGAAAGACTATTCTGAATGGGGCCAATTACCAATTGGACAGGTGCTTCTTCGAGATTCATGATGCATCCTACGAGGATAAGTTTGCAGACCTCGTTGGCCCGGATGGATACACCCGATTACCTTCTGGCATCTTCTGGTGGTTGATAAACATTCGACCGAGATATTTGATTTTTCGGCAAGAGAACTTCTGTACAGTAGAACCTTGCATGCCTTGTCCATTCGCCAGGCAGTTTGATTACAACCAATTGTACGTCGGTAACCCCAACACAAACCTTCGCTTCTAAAGGAATTGATCGATGGTGCCCGGGCATGGTACTACAGCATAGCTGGAGGAACCAGAGCTATCTTCAGCCTTCCTCACAAGACGCCCAATTCTTATGCAAGTCTTAGTTTTTATACGTGGTTTTCATGGCATAAGGTGCTTGGGCTTGGAATAAACACCTCATATATAAAAAGATATTAAATCTGCGTATAAAGCCAAAGAAGGGTCCAAGGGTTGCCGGATGCGAGGGATGACCGAGTATCAGGAGGCTGAGAAGGAGGTGATTGGTCGCTAATGTTGCATATTTAATATCATATTTCCATACTTATTATAGAATAAAATCTGCATTGTTCTAATTAAATGCTTAATTTATTTGCAGGCCCATTCCTTAAGGAGATGAGAGAAATGAGCCCAAAAGCCCACCAAAATTCTGAGTTAAATCAGAATTAATTCGAGCTCAGTAAATCAGGGCAAAATCAAGAGGTTGAAAACGGTTGAGAAGAATCCTCTCAGAATCGATCGGTTAAAGTCAAGAATCGAAGGCCATTTCGTCAGAATCCTGGACCCAAACTGAAAATCCAACTACAGATAAAGTCAGAAGGCCAAACCAGCGCGACCCACCAACAGGGTGTGGCCACCTGGCCACACCCTGGCCGCGAAAACGCGGCCCAAGCCGCGTTTCCGCGGCTTATTTGGGGAGTTAGGGGGAGCGTTTGATCCCCCGATCTCCCCGGGATCCTGATGGTTAGGGTTTTGCCTATAAAAGGCCATTCTTTGAGCTGAAAATGGACGACCATGCAGAGATAGGATTTATCCAAGTTTTCCATTTCTTAGTTTTAGGTTTTTTTTTCTTTATTATGTACTTGTAATGTGTAAGTAAGCTTAGGCTAGATGATGATTCATGTAAGTAAGAGAGAGGAATATGTTGAGAGTGACACCGTTGTACCCTCCTCCTTTCTTCCATCGTTTCAAGCAATAAAAGGTAACATTTTTATGTTCTTCTTTACTTTCATTTTCTTTTGTTTTCGTCTTCCTCTTCTACTTTACCTCGTTTGTTTTTGTTGAGTTTACAAGTGAATTCCAAAGCACAAGTATAACGATATTATGTGAGTGCCAACGATAGTTCATGAAGACGTTCTCCTCCTCAAGACGTATCACTTCATGCTTGTACGAGACTTGATGATATAATGCGAATGGGGACTGAGCTCGGGCTTATGATCTATGCGTGAACACCCCTCCTAAACAAAGGTAGAACATACAAAGGTTTTCAGGTAAGTCATCAAGCAATTTAGGTAAGTATTTCTTCCTCTTCTTTCTTTCTTTCATTTCTGTAAATTAAATCACCAACACTACTCCTTTTCACTCCTTGTAAATAATCATTTGTACATAGTCGCTTTCGCCGTTTTCTGATTTTTTCCACCTTCTTCATCTCTCATTTTCTTCTAACTTTGACATAATTCTTTTCATTTTTTTAACTAAAAAACAGAGAAGAACTCTCGTTGGGTTTTCATAAAGATTTCAATACAAAAACGTAAACACTTCTATCGCAAAACCCTCCTTGTGGATCACGACCCGCATAGCCACTTGCTATAGCGGTAAGAATTGAGCACTTGCACATCTTCATTCTAAATCTGAAATTCTTTATTTTTATGTGCAGGTTTTGCCTCAATCAATTTTGGCGCCGTTGCCGGGGAGGGTAACGTTTTTATTGAAATCTGATTTTTTTGAAATTTTTTTAGAACTAAACGAATTTTCTTCTCTGTTGCAGGCTAAGGGCAAGCAAAACAGGAAATTAAAGTTGCAGTAACATATAAGTGGCCTTGGGCCTCTGCTCGAGAAAGCAGAGACCAAGTGCCCTCTGCTTTGTCGCGTTTTCGCGGCCAAAGCCGCGGATCCGCGGCAAAAAGGAGTGGACTACTAACGATCTTTTTGCAGGGCTGCTTGCTTTGCAAATTATAGTTTTCTGCAAATTTACTTTTTCTTATATGCCATCACAAAAGCCTGCTAATAATCAACAGTAAAGCATTTGTTGAAAAGATAAAAAATTGATTAGACGTTTGCATTTTAGGCACGTGTCTTTTCAATTCATTTATTTTACTGTTGAAGAGTGTTGGAGCAAGTACGTATGCATTGCATGTAGAATAGGACTCATCTCTGGTTGATTTTCATTGCCTTGAGTGAATCCTATTTACATATCTTGTACACTTGCACAAACTTATCTTAAGGGCACTAACCCATAAAAAGATAAGGTGGGGATTTAATCACCCTTCCTTAGCCCAAAATTAGATTCCAAGCACTCACTAACCCAAGCCTAACTAAAAATGAGTAGACGTTGGCCCTAGGGACATCTCGGACTCAATTAGGAGATTATCCTAAGGGGAAAAGGTGTTAGAATTTGACTCCTGCCAAATCAGAGTCTAGGAAAGGGATGAGGGCCGAAATCCCGAGGTTAGTGGTTATTTAATTAAGGAACGTCTTTGACGGAAAACATCCCACCAACCTTGCCCTGACCTGGCTGATTAGCTTGTGGTCAAAGTCTGCATTAGACCTCCCGTGGACAGTCTAATCAGTTAGGAGTCGTCTAGGTCGTAGGTCTACCCTAACCTAGTTAGAATTTTTTCCTTTTATTTGTTTGCTCTTTGCTTGTTTTTTCTTTCTTTTTGTTTGTATTCCATTGTGTGATAGGCTTATAATAATTTTTCTAACTTTAATAATAATCCATATTACACACCGAGTTCATTTTCGGATATTACCAACCCGGCATATCATGACTTTACCAACCTAGTGTGCCAGATTGGTCTTATCCGAATCAATATAACCCATGCCCCCAATCTAATAACTATAATTTCCATAGTAATTTCAACTCTTCACCGAGTCAGTGGGGATTCACCTCCCCCCGAGTATAATTTTCAACCAACTTGTCCCCCTTATCCACCTAGTCCACAATATCCCCAAGGGTCATACTCAGTTCCACCAGTCCAAAATAGAAAACCATCAATTTTGGAAAGGAGTATGTGTAAGTCCAAACAACAATCACAAAATCAGATGGACTCACATTTCACTACCACTTCCAAGACAACACTTCATCTTTTCATCAAAATAATGAATCCATCAACTATGAAAAGATGCTTGAAGCCATGACTCAAGCTCAAAATGCTCGAAATCGTGACATAGATATCATGGTCGAATCTCTACGTTCTCACCGTTTGACCAGTTCTGATATCACTAACCACTCTGTTAGAGCCGACGAGTCAGGTTGTTTTGGAAATCAAGGTTCCATTTCAGAACAATCATTTGAACTTGCCCAAACTCCAAATTTTGATAGTTTGGCAAGTTATCCCTTGCCTGAAATCGAACTTAAAAATGAATATGATCATGAACCCCAACTTAGGGATTCAATTTTACTTCCTGATTCAATAATGACTCCGTATCTTCACCTGATTTTAATCTTTTCCCGGAGTCAACATGGTCCTGTACCAATTCATAATGAAATTGAATCACCCATCTTTGAGGATCATATTGAACTTGACCAATTATACACTTTTGAATATCCTATTGACAAATTGGCAAGTTCTCATTTTTTTGATATTGAACTCAATGAGATATGTGACCTAGATTCTCAAATCTGTGATCCAGTTCAACTTTCTGAATCAATATTGACTCCTGTTTTGTTACCAGACTTGAGTAATATTTTAGAGTCAGTTTTGATTCCTACACCCATCATTCTTGAACTTGAATCACCATATTAAGTCACATTCCATTGTTAGAAAATACATGTGGACTTGAGTTTCAACTTCTTGACTTGGACCCAATTCCTGAACCTATTTCGACTCCTGAACCTTTACTTGACTTAAGTCACCTTCCTGAGTCGGTATTAGTTTCCTATACTTCCTGAGTCCAAGTCAATCATTCTATCATTTCACACTCCATTCTGGGACGAGGTGGTTGACAAATTTGACTCCGAAATTAATTATGGAATTTGGAAATTAGATGGGGTCAAATTTTAATAAAAATTCTTCATGGATTTATCTTTTTAATGGTTTATATTAAAGATATTTCTGGGGGGTTCCTCCGAATCCCACGAAAGGTCGATTGGGCCGCGTTTCGTGGACCAATCAGACCACCACCGGAACCACCACCTTAAGGTAACACTTTCTCCCTTTCTTCTTTTTCATGCATCTATGCATTAATTCATACATTGAGGACAATGCATGAGATAGGTGTGGGGGAGGGTCTAACATAACTTAGGTTCTTTTTATTAAAAACTTTTTGAAAATAGAAATAATATTTTGACATATTTTTTTGTAAGAAATTAAGTTTATTTTAAGGAATAGGAAAATCTAAATTAGGATTTCTTATACTTGGTCAAAATAAGATTATTTGTTGATTTTTAGGGTTAGAAAGAAAATTTATCAAAGTAATTTAGTCTTGATCTTTACCTGATGAAGTATGCACACCTCATACACTTACACACTTAGGGTTCAAAAACAAAGATTCTTATGCCATATAAAAAATATATATTAAAAAAAAGAAAAAGAAAGAAATAAGCAAATCTAATTATTGATTAGCTAGGTACTTTGGCTGAGCAAGCCTTAGTATTTATGCGAAAGATGATTAGATAAGTTTGAGAAAAAAGATATATCCTCTGATTAAGCTGGGTATTTGTGCCTAATAAAGCATAAGTATTCACGCCTAAAAGAGGTCCATATAATAAAATCCTTAGTTTTGTGGCCTTATTTGCTCGAGTCCTTAAGTCCTGGGGTGTTTTCTCACCTGGTACCCTAAGACCGTTTGGTTTGGGAGTCATCGATTAAATGCTCGTTATATGGGCAGATTAGAAAGCCTAATAGAACTAAGGAATAATACCACAAAAAAAAAAGTATATATATATAAATAAATAAGCCATAAGAGTTAGAGTTAATAAACCCTTAGTCAAAATTTTCACAGTCACAAGGTGCATATGACTTAGGGTAAAGTAATAGACTAGATGAGAAGTACAATTTGACTCCTTACTTTGATTAATAACAAATTTTTGAATAGAGACTAAGTTTAGGAATGAAAAATTCAGTTTTCCTATAACTTATAGATTGCTTAAATCTTACAATTATATTTCAAATATTTTTCTCTTTCAAAATGATTTTCGAAAATACTAACTCTTTATTTCCCTTTCTTTATGGATTTTGTGGGTGTAATCCGCTGAAAACTCTCACGAGATAAAACTCGTCCTCTAGGGGAAACCTAGAGGTTTAACGGCTTGTTGTACATACTCAGTGCAATCGCGTGACCTGCGAAAGTGGTCTAATAATCCTTAGTATAGTTTAGTTGTTTTGCTCGAGGACGAGCAAAAGATAGGTATGGGGGTGTGATTGGTCGCTAATGTTGCATATTTAATATCATATTTCCATACTTATTATAGAATAAAATCTGCATTGTTCTAATTAATGCTTAATTTATTTGCAGGCCCATTCCTTAAGAAGATGAGAGAAATGAGCCCAAAAGCCCACCAAAATTCTGAGTTAAATCAGAATTAATTCGAGCTCAGTAAATCAGGGCAAATCAAGAGGTTGAAAACGGTTGAGAAGAATCCTCTCAGAATCGATCGGTTAAAGCCAAGAATCGAAGGCCATTTCGTCAGAATTCTGGACCCAAACTGAAAATCCAACTACAGATAAAGTCAGAAGGCCAAACCAGCGCGACCCACCAACAGGGTGTGGCCACCTGACCACACCCTGGCCGGGGAAATGCGGCCCAAGCCGCGTTTCCGCGGCTTGGTTGGGGAGTTAGGGGGAGCGTTTGCTCCCCCGATCTCCCCGGGATCCTGATGGTTAGGGTTTTGCCTATAAAAGGCCATTCTTTGAGCTAAAAATGGATGACCATGCAGAGATAGGATTTAGCCAAGTTTTCCATTTCTTAGTTTAGGTTTTTCTTTTCTTTATTATGTACTTGTAATGTGTAAGTAAGCTTAGGCTAGATGATGATTCATGTAAGTAAGAGAGATAGGAATATGTTGAGAGTGACACTGATGTACCCTCCTCCTTTCTTCCATCGTTTCAAGTAATAAAAGGTAACATTTTTATGTTCTTATTTACTTTCATTTTCTTTTGTTTTCGTCTTCCTCTTATACTTTATCTCGTGTTTTTTGTTGAGTTTACAAGTGAATTCCAAAGCACAAGTATAACGATGTTATGTGAGTGCCAACGATAGTTCATGAAGACGTTCTCCTCCTCAAGACGTATCACTTCATGCTTGTGCGAGACTTGATGATATAATGCGAACGGGGACTGAGCTCGGGCTTATGATCTATGCGTGAACGCCTCCTAAACAAAGGTAGAAACATGCAAAGGTTTCATGTATGTCATCAAGCAATCTAGGTAAGTATTTCTTCCTCTTCTTTCTTCTTTCATTTCTGTAAATTAAATCACCAACACACTCCTTTTCACTTCCTTGTAAATTATCATTTGTACATAGTCGCTTTCGCCGTTTTCTGATTTTTTCCACCTTCTTCATCTCTCATTTCTTCTAACTTTGACATAATTCTTTTACATTTTTTTTAACTTAAAAACAGAGAAGAACTCTCGTTGGTTTTCATAAAGATTTCAATACAAAAACGTAAACGCTTCTATCGCAAAACCCTCCTTGTGGATCACGACCCGCATAGCCACTTGCTATAGTGGTAAGAATTGAGCACTTGCACATCTTCATTCTAAATCTGAAATTCTTTATTTTTATGTGCAGTTTTGCCTCAATCAGGAGGCTAGCAGAATAGGAACAGCTGTGGTTGGAGTCTAGAGCAGGAGTGGCTGAGGAGCAACCCACTAGGAGGACTGACAAGTTGTGCCTAAGCGTCCTCGAGCTTCTACTTCCCAGATAAGCCTAGCCAAAAGAAGGTAAGAAAAGGATCTGAGACTGCAGCTTCAGCCCAGATGGCCGAGGTACTCCCCTCCGGTACGGAGAACAGTAAGAAGAAGAAGAAGAGGCAGCCTCCTCTCTTCATCCCCGGAGTTTGCGCAGTAGGGGTCCCGTAGTCTTGGCAGAGGCAGAGTCTGCAGGCCAGTCCATTGTGGCCGAAGGGACCATGGTTTCAGAACAGCCGGAAGAAGTGACAGAGAGGGCCGGACTTGAAGTACCATCTCAAATGTGAGTTTCAATTCAGCCGACAGCTTTCTCGACTCAAGAAGTGAAGGTACGACAGCCGGGCTCTCCCAGTGTCTTGATGTCGGTCTCTCGGGTTGTGGAGCCAGCCCTACCAGTGGACTGTTGGCCCAAAGGCCTTCCACTCTAGTTTTGATGATGATTAACTCATGTAGTTATATATACTAATAATCTTATGATTTTAGTTTCAGATCATTAATCAAGTTATTAGTTGGTGAAAGTTTCCACACATCTTTCACATGTTGATTCAAGAGCCCGAGCGTCAAAGATCATATATAGCACTTGCTCGGTGGATCAAAGGGTTTTAGATCGAGTCGGCTTGGAGATTGCGCTCTACAAGAAGACATCGGTACCATAGTTTAGTTTTGTGTTTAGATCCAAAATTGTAAAGATTAGAATAGTATGATAATGCTCAAGTTCACAACACACACGTTTCATGTTTTAATATTGGTTTTCGGTTTTTTCGGTTTTAGGTTTAACCGATCTTGGTTTTCATGAATAGATAGATCAAAACATTTTACATGGTTTAATGTATATATGATTTGTTCTATAACATGCATGTTTTAATTTCCTAGACAAACTTAGTTTTGACTTACTTATTCATGTGTTTATGTTTTGATATTTTTAACAAAACATATTTTGGAATTAATGACAAAAACATGGATATTATATGTTTCATGTATATTGGATTTCTATCCATATGCATCATACTTCAAAGTGTTTAAATATCATGTTTTTGTATTTGGAAGAGTTTTGGACAAAACGTATTTTCTATTCAAAATCCAAGTTTTAAAAAATACAGTTTTTGATTTTTGGTAAAAATGATAAGACACAAAAATAGTTCATATTGATTGATATTTGAGCTAAACTTTTACCACATGTTTATATATCAATGCAAAATGATAAAACTATTTTTGAAAAGATAAAAGAATTTTTAAATATGTTTCTAACTTAGTTTTCTGTTCCAGGCTTCACCAGTCGACTAGTCTTCTGACCAGTCGACTTGGCTGAAGTCGGTCGACCGGGTCGGTCGACCGACGTGCACAGAATTGTGCACGTTTGGCAGACCTTGGATGGTCGACCGTCCGGGTCGACCGGGTCAGAGAGCAGAGCTCTCTGTTTGTTTGGGTCGACCGGGGCGGTCGACCGGTAGCTGCCAACGGGCAAAAATTGACCGTTGGGCGGTCGACCGGACCGGTCGACGGCAGGGTTATTTTGGCAAAAACTGCTTGCAACGGCTAGTTTCCAGATTTGCCTATAAATACCCCTTTGGCAAGAGTTTTTCTCTAAGATTTTTTGTGCGAATTTTTCCTACTCTCTGGTGTTTTCACAGCAATCAAAAGAAGTTTTTGGATTCAAATTAAACAATCTATTTGGTATTTTTGCTAGGGTTTAGAATTTCAAGGAAAAGGGTTTTTGGGAAAAAGATTTTGATTCATCTTCTATATCTTTGTTTCAGTTTTTCCCAAGGATTTTCTATGTGATTTTGATTTCCATCCCATTGGTTTTCTCCACACTTGAGCTAAAATCTACTATCTCTTCTATAGGATTTTTGTGTGGGAGAAAGAAATTGTTTGTGGTTGTTGTTTAGACCACCAAGTTAAAAACCCAATCTTTGTTGGCTTTGTGCCTGGGTTGTATCCCTCAAGTGGTGAGGAGATCCTTGTGTTTGCTTTGTGCTAATCCCTCGGGTTGTGAGGTGATTGTTTTGTTGGATTGAGCTTGCCTCAAGGAGGAGGTTGTGGTTGTAAAGAGAGAAGTTGGGTACTCCTTGTGAGAGTTCTTTGTGGACTTGCTAGTGGATTAGAAATCCTTCGTGTGTCGAAGGCGGGATGTATAGAGCTGGGTGCTCGAACCTCGAAACATATCTTGTTGTTTGCGCTTGATCCATTGACTCTCTCTATCTCTCTCTTTACTTTGTGCCTTGCAACTATTCATATTGTGCATTCATAATTGCTTGGCTTAGTTGTGTGTGCATCATTTGTTGATTGCACTTGAGTGTATTGCATTAAGTTTTTAAATTCCGTATTGAGTTGACTAGATTAGCATAATCACCTATTCACCCCCCTCTAGGTGATCTTTCAATTGGTATCAGAGCTAGCGCTCCTGATATTTAGGTTTAACCACCTAGGAGTGAGATCTTGGTTTGCTAATCTTCATTTGCATTATTCATTTGCACTCATTTAGTTTGCTCTCATGGATAGCCCTCCTATGTTTGACCATATTAGACACTATGTTTCGAAGGCCAATATGAGTAGCCATTTGAAAAGACTAGGTCATCTAGTTTATCAAGCCTCCACTATGGAATCATTCCCTAATAGTAGCAAGCATAAGAAGGCAAATACATTAGCACTTAGAACACTTATAGCATCTCTTAGTGAACACCTTTTACCGGTGTTTGATCGTTATGATTCGGCTTTTGCAGTTTGGAGCTTATTGACGTCTCCCGAGCTTCCAAGGATTATCAACAAGATGAGGAGATCTAAGAGAGAAAAGTCCGAAGAGCATTACTTCATGGTCCAAGGGAAAAACTCCCTTGAGGTACAATCGAACACTCAATTAGATGATAGCTCTAGTTCCTATTGCCATGGTGTTTTGAAGTTCAAACTTTAAATTTGGAACTTGCTCAAAAGCTTGAAAATTTATTGGAAAAACACAATCTTTTGAAAGAGGACAACCTTGTTTTGAAAAATGAATTAAAGGATTTGTGTTCTAATTTTGAATCGGTTTTGCAAGAGAAGGAAGAGATCACTAGTGAACGTGACTCACTAAGATCTCAACTAGACCTTGCCCTTGATGAGATTGAGATTTTGAAAACAAAAATGATTGTAATAATGTTGTGAAAAACAATGAGGTTTTTGAAAGAAACACCTAGAGGGGGGTGAATAGGTGTTTAGTGCTAATCTAAAACTAAATGCAAAACTAAGTGCGCTATATGCGGAAGCTAATGCAAATTTTGTAACACACTTAGTACAATCAACAAGTGTAGCCAAATTTCCCGTGAAGGGCTCTGGACTAACTCCTCTTGATTCCCCTTGAATGGGTTGAGTGCTATATGAAGCTCTTGTTGATTAGGTACAAGTGAGGCACACACAAACAACCAAGCATATACAAGATATAGCAATGAGATTATGTAAGGCACACAAGCAAATAGATATGACAATATGAATTATGCTCAACACAAGCAAATATGATATGAATGAAGTATGATGCTTTGCACAATATAAAGAGAGAGAGAGAGTTTAGAGACAAGTGGATCAAACGCAAACACAATGATATGTTTCGAGGTTCGAGCACCCTTGCTCTACATCCCCGCCTACACCACCGTGTAGGATTTCCAATCCACTATACCGTCCACCGAGGACTCACACCGAGGAACCTTCACCGAGAAGGATTTTTACAACAATGGAGTACCGAACTCCTCTCTAACAACCACCTCACAACCGAGGGTAGGCCCGTAGCCAAACAATCACAACAACCAACACCTCTACCGAAGAGGGTTTACAACCAAACTCCACCTCTCTCTAGAGGGAGCAAAACAACAACCCAATTACACAACCTCAACCTCTACCAAGAGGGAGCAACCAAGAAATCAAGGGTTACAATAGGTGGTCTCTTTCACCACAAACCTCTTTCCTTTTTCTTTTTCCACAAAAACAAGATCCTAAATAGATTAGGATAGAAGATAGCTCAAGTGTGGAAACAAGGTGTTTTGGAAACAAGTAACAAAGAAAAACTAATTGGGAAGTCTCTTGTAAAAGATAGAAAATGAAGGATCAAATCAAAATCCCAAAACCTAGTTTTCTTTGATTTTTCAAAAACCCAAAACACAAATCAAATTGGAAGTTTAAAGCCCAAAACACTTTTGAAAACTTGTTTTAAACACTTTAGAAACCAGAAATTTTACACCTTCAAAATCTTGGCCAAAAACCCAAAGAGATGGGGTTTATATAGGCCCAATACAAAACTAGCCGTTAGAGCTGAGCTGGCAGCTCTGACAGGCAGCGGTCGACCGGTCCGGTCGACCGCCAACGGTCAGAATTGTGACCGTTGGGCAACCACGGTCGACCGGCCCGTTCGACCCAAACAAACAGAGAGCTCTGCTCTCAGACCGGTCGACCGTCCCGGTCGACCGTCCAAGTGTCCCCAAACGTGCACAGATTTGTGCACGTCGGTCGACCGACCCGGTCGACCGACCTCAGCCCTAGTCGACTAGTCAGGTTACTAGTCGACTTGGTTGAAGCCTGGAACAAAAATCTGGGTCAGAAAACCAGTTTAAAAATATTTTGAAAATTCTTTTAAGTCTTCTAAAAATCCACAAAACTTGTTTTAAACATTTTGTATTGAAACACAAACTTGTGATAAAAATTTCAAGACATATATCAATCATATCAATTCATTTGAGTCTTGCAAATTTTATCAAAAACAAAACTTGTATTTTTATCAAACTTGATTTTTCAATACATGAATAGGATAGTCAAAATAAGTTTATTTAGCAAGTTAAACCATGTATGTATAAATAGAAAACATCTACTATACATATAAAACATGTAAACTTGTTTTGATCAATCTATTTAGGAAAACCAAATCCAAAACATGAAAACGTGTGTGTTTGTGCACTTGAGCATATCAACTATACTAAACTTTACAAATGGATCTAAAACATACTATCTAAACTATGGATACCTAAGTCTTCTTGACGATCTTCATCTTCAAGTTGACTTGCTCCAAAACTCCATCCATGGGCTAGGCAATGTGTGATCTTGAAGCTTTGGCCCTGGAATCATCATGAAAAGCTTCCAAACTCCCTGTTGAAGCTAATCACCAACTAATATCTTGGTTAATGATCTGAAACTTAAACAACACAAGATTATTAGTAAACATAACTACATGAGTTAATCATCATCAAAACTAGGGTGGAAGGCCTTTGGGCCAACAATCTCCCCTTTTTTGATGATGACAAAACTCATGGAGTTATATATGCATGGATTAAAGTTAAGCTTCAAAGAAGCTCCCCCTTAACTCATGCATAACAAAAATAAAAGATATGCAATGAATGTACATAAACATGTATGCATCAACATGCATAAAAACATATTCTAGAAGCTCTAGATACCAATTAAATTAATAAAACATTAACAAAAACACTAGATGCTCTAGATACCAATAAAACTTAATATATGCAAAAACATAAGTATGCATATATAAAACTCAAAACTCAAAATCTTTCTCCCCCTTTTTGTCACTCATCAACAAAGGGGTAAACAATCAAAACAATAAAATGAGGGGTAAAAATCTTTCTTCCCCTTTTTGTCAATCAAAACAATAAAATAATGTTCTCCCCCTTTTTGTCTAAAACAAAAACAAGGTCAATAAGGGGTGACTATAATCAACATGATATCAATAGAAACATATGTCAATGAAGCATCTTGATACCAATAGAAAAGTAAGCAAAGATCAATAAATGTTATATGCTATATACATTCATGAAGAGGAAGACGTTAAGTTAGCTTCCCTACACATATGCATTACATGAAGGAGGGATGTTAAGCCCTAATTCACATAACACACATTATGTAATGCATAAGAGGAGATGTGAAGCTCCCCCTACACACGTGTACCACATAAAGAAGAGATGTTAAGCTCTTCAATACAAGATACACTCATCACGAATCTATATGCATATAGTCAATATAAATCAAAACTTTTGTATTTTACTTTAAAATAAAATTTTTAGATACCAATTTAAAACAAGACATCTTGATATTAAAAGATAGTATTTTTCTTTTTAAGTCATATAAACAATTGAAATGACTATTTTCTATCATAAAGCAAGGGAGTGGAAACTAAATACCAATTGAAATATGAAAATCGAATTTTCTCCCCCTTTATGAAATACCAACACAAACACATGCATAGACTTGAAATAAGATACCAGTTGAAAACTAAATCAATTGAAATAAAGTTGAAGCCCTAAAAACTATTGTAAAAAAGATTGTGAATATCTTAAGCATAAATAAAACAAGTATAGTGTATGAAATAGAATGAGTACCAATCACCAATAGATGATACCAATTGAAAATATACATACACAATAAACATATGAGTATACAAAAAAAAATCAAAATGATACCAATTGAAAGAGTTCAATGATACCAATTGAATCAACAATAATAATCAAGTGTATATCTCATATAATCTACCACCCAATCATGGTTCAAGTTTTAAATGATTTTCACTTGTAAAGCATACATGAACATGATCTCCCTTCCAACCTCCCATAGAAGGTAGGGGCTTTTCAAAAATAGATTTGAAAATAAGCTTAGTTTGAAAATCACTACCAAATTGAAGAATACGAACTAGTCAAAATGAAAAATTTGTTAACTAGTGCGAAATCCTTCAAGTAAGGAATAAACTAAAAATAATTTTCATAAAACACATGTAAGTCACATGGCACTTAAAAACACTCAAAATTCAATAAAGTCCATACAAGCTCATGAAAACATAGTCATGAGAAATATCTTAAAAATGGTGAGTGTACTAGTGTTATGTGGAACATGGTATCATGAAAATGTTAATAAAGCTCAATATTCCTTTAAACATGAAAATCATCAAAACTTATTTAATCTTCAAGGCATATGTATGTCTTATACAAACTAAAGTATACATACATATCCAAAACACAACGAGTTCACAAATTATATGCATTAAGGCACGTGGCTCAAAAGGATAAACATGTATATCTAATAGTTTGGACAAGATAGACATATACATGAAGTCAAACAATTAAACACAAAATCACGAAAAACTAAATTTTCACAAAAACAAATTTCATTTCAAGGTATATGTATGAATTGTCAATACAATAAATATACATACATATCCCTAAACACAATTGAGTCCATATATAGATTTGCATGAAAGGCAAATGACTCAAGAGGTATACATGTATATCTTAATGTTTAGCAATACAAACATTACATGAAGTGAAAAACTCATAAAACAAATCCAAAAATGGAATACAAGTTTGAATGTATGAATCATCAAAACTAGACTATACTAGCACATCTAATGGGTTCAAATAAGCATTCAACTCAAATATATATAGATTTATTTGTGGCCCACTATATGCACAAGTATACATCAAGTTTTAATGAAAACTAACATCTAAACAAGTAATCTTAACATGAAGCATCAAACACGATAAATATTAACATGATAAACTTAAACATGATTATTATGTAAATTCACATGTTATTAAACCTATGATAAACATGATAGCTCAAACAAATGGTGAGAACACAAAGTATGGGTCCATACAAACATGGGTGTCTCAAAATGCTATACATGCATGTCAAGGATCTAATGAACATGGCATTATCATAATAATCACCAAATAATGAAACATGCTATAAACATCAAGGATATGAAATACAAATCATATATGATCAATATGTACATGCCTGTGCATTAGATCTAGGTCATACAAATTAGTTTAACCAAGGTGAAAACACAAAAATATAAGTCCATATAAAATATGGATGTTTCAACTAACTAATAGGTATAACACTAATCTAATTTACATGACATATTCATGATGATCACTAAACATCAAATCATGCCATGAAAGATAAACATGGAAAGCATGTAAACATAAGGAGTTAGAGTTTCGATACCAAAACCAATGAGGGCACCGCTCTAGTTCTCCAAAACATGATGGTCCTCTCCACCAAACCTTCCCTTGAAAGTGATGCATCCAATTGATTTCCATGAAGCTCGGAACGCATCCACTCCAAGGTGTCATCACTCTCACGTCATGTGAGAGCCCACACCTACATCAAAAATAATAGGAGGGGTGGTCTTTGGTACCCATATCTTCTTGGGTCCATGGGAGTTAGTACCTTCTCTAACCCAAACAAACTTTTTTGCTAAATTCTCAACATGTAAACGATCATAGCAAAATTTAGCAAGATGGCCTTTTCGGCCATAATGTGTACATGTGTACACATGAGCATACATGTGTTGATGGTGTCCGTGTGGAGCATGTGTTTGCCGTGATGGGTGTGCATGCATAAATGATGGAACTTGTTTCTTTCGAACTAAGGTTTCCAACCGTGTATGGTTCATGGCACATTGGCTCATAGTGGAGCCCAAACAATCAATTTTCTTCTTCAACATGTTTATATCATTTTTAATCATAGAAGAAGTGGAGCATGCAAGGGGTGATCTAGGTGAAACTACCCTAGGATGGCAAACATGTTCATCAATCTTATTTTTCAAAACAACATTTTTCTTTAAACACACATCTAAATCATTTGAAATGGAAATAATTTTATTTTTCAAATCAACATTCTCTTTTAAAACAAAATCAATTTTTGAAGACAAGTTTTCATTTTTCTTCAAAAGTGTTTCACAATCATTTTTAGATTTTAAAAATTTATTTTCTTTAAGTGCAAGATCTAATTGAGACCTCAAAGCATCCCTTTCATTATAGACTTCAACCTTCTCTTACAAAACATTGTTAAGTCTAGCATGCAAACTCTTATTTTCTTGTTCAATTCCTAGACTCTTCTTTTCAAAATCTTATATTTTTCTATTAACTTTTCACAAACAATAGATAGTTCTTCATTTAGGTCATGAGCATCATAATCATCACATGAAGAACTAGAGCAATCATCACTATCATCTAAGTGGGTTCCGAATGTACCTCAAGGGAGTCATTCCCTTGGACCATGAAGCATCGTGAATCGGATTCTCCACTAGATTCCTCTACTTGAATTTGCACTTGAAGCTCGGAGGTGGTGGTTGTTGTTGTCAATTTGTTCCACACTGCAAAGGCGGAATCAATGTTAGAAACACACATAAGATAATCTTTAGGTAATGTGCTTCTAATGGCCTCTAAGGCTTGTGCATTGGCCCCTATATGATTGCTATCACTAAGGAAGGATTCCTTGGTAATGGCAAGATAAACTTTATGACTTAGGGTTTGTAAATAAACGGTCATCCTAATCTTCCAAACATGAATGTTGGAAGGGTCAAACATAGGTGGGGTCATGAAAGCCATGGTAAACTATATATGTGCAAAACAAGCAAATGCAAACAATAGATTAGCAAGCAAATGGATCTCACTCCTAGGATGTTAAGCCTAAGTATCAGGAGCACTTGCTCTGATACCAATTGAAAGAAACACCTAGAGGGGGGGTGAATAGGCGTTAGTGCTAATCTAAAACTAAATGCAAAACTAAGTGCGCTATATGCGAAAGCTAATGCAAATTTTACAACACACTTAGTACAATCAACAAGTGTAGCCGAATTCCCCGTGAAGGGCTCTGGACTAACTCCTCTTGATTCTCCTTGAATGTGTTGAGGTGCTATATGAAGCTCTTGTTGATTAGGTACAAGTGAGGCACACACAAACAACCAAGCATATACAAGATATAGCAATGAGAATTATGCAAGGCACAACACAAGCAAATAGATATGACAATATGAATTATGCTCAACACAAGCAAATATGATATGAATGAAGTATGATGCTTTGCACAATATAAAGAGAGAGAGTTTAGAGACAAGTGGATCAAACGCAAACACAATGATATGTTTCGAGGTTCGAGCACCCTTGCTCTACATCCCCGCCTACACCACCGTGTAGGATTTCCAATCCACTATACCGTCCACCGAGGACTCCACCGAGGGAACCTTCACCGAGAAGGATTTTTACAACAATGGAGTACCGAACTCCTCTCTTTAACAACCACCTCACAACCGAGGGGTAGGCCCGTAGCCAAACAATCACAACAACCAACAACTCTACCGAAGAGGGTTTACAACCAAACTCCACCTCTCTCTAGAGGGAGCAAACCAACAACCCAATTACACAACCTCAACCTCTACCAAAGAGGGAGCAACCAAGAAATCAAGGGTTTACAATAGGTGATCTCTTTCAACCACAAACCTCTTTCCTTTTTTTTCCCACAAAAACAAGATCCTAAATAGATTAGGATAGAAGATAGCTCAAGTGTGGAAACAAGGTGTTTTGGAAACAAGCAACAAAGAAAAACTAATTGGGAAGTCTCTTGTAAAAGATAGAAAATGAAGGATCAAATCAAAATCCCAAAACCTAGTTTTCTTTGATTTTCCAAAAACCCAAAACACAAATCAAATTAGAAGTTTAAAGCCCAAAATACTTTTGAAAACTTGTTTTAAACACTTTAGAAACCAGAAATTTTACTCCTTCAAAATCTTGGCCAAAACCCCAAAGAGATGGGGTTTATATAGGCCCAATACAAAACTAGCCGTTAGATCTGAGCTGGCAGCTCTGACAGGCAGCGGTCGACCGGTCCGGTCGACCGCCAACGGTCAGAATTGTGACCGTTGGGAAAAAACGGTTGTCCGGCCCGGTCGACCCAAACAAACAGAGAGCTCTGCTCTCAGACCGGTCGACCGTCCCGGTCGACCGTCCCAGTGTCCCCAAACGTGCACAGATTTGTGCACGTCGGTCGACCGACCTCAGCCCTAGTCGACTAGTCAGGTTACTAGTCGACTTGGTTGAAGCCTGGAACAAAAATCTGGGTTAGAAAACCAGTTTAAAAATATTTTGAAAATTCTTTTAAGTCTTCTAAAAATCCACAAAACTTGTTTTAACATTTTGTATTGAAACACAAACTTGTGATAAAAATTTCAAGACATATATCAATCATATCAATTCATTTTTGAGTCTTGCAAATTTTATCAAAAACAAAACTTGTATTTTTATCAAACTTGATTTTTCAATACATGAATAGGATAGTCAAAATAAGTTTGTTTAGTAAGTTAAACCATGTATGCATAAATAGAAAACATCTACTATACATATAAAACATGTAAACTTGTTTTGATCAATCTATTCATGAAAACCAAAACCAAAACATGAAAACGTGTGTTGTTTGTGCACTTGAGCATATCAACTATACTAAACTTTACAAATGGATCTAAAACATACTATCTCAACTATGGATACCTAAGTCTTCTTGACGATCTTCATCTTCAAGTTGACTTGCTCCAAAACTCCATCCATGGCTAGGCAATGTGTGATCTTGAAGCTTTGGCCCTGGAATCATCATGAAAGCTTCCAAACTCCCTGTTGAAGCTAATCACCAACTAATATCTTGTTAATGATCTGAAACTTAAAAATACAAGATTATTAGTAAACATAACTACATGAGTTAATCATCATCAAAACTAGGGTGGAAGGCCTTTGGGCAACAATCTCCCCCTTTTGATGATGACAAAACTCATGGAGTTATATATGCATGGATTAAGTTAAGCTTCAAAGAAGCTCCCCCTTAACTCATGCATAAAACAAAAATAAAAGATATGCAATGAATGTACATAAACATGTATGCATCAACATGTATAAAAACATATTCTAGAAGCTCTAGATACCAATTAAATAATAAAACATTAACAAAAACAGTAGATGCTCTAGATACCAATAAAACTTAATATATGCAAAAACATAAGTATGCATATATAAAACTCAAACTCAAATCTTCTCCCCCTTTTGTCACTCATCAACAAAGGGGTAAACAATCAAAACAATAAAATGAGGGGTAAAAATCTTTCTTCCCCTTTTTGTCAATCAAAACAATAAAACAATGTTCTCCCTTTTTGTCTAAAAATTAAAACAAGGTCAATAAGGGGTGAGTATAATCAACATGATATCAATAGAAACATATGTCAATGAAGCATCTTGTTACCAATAGAAAAGTAAACAAGATCAATAAATGTTATATGCTATATACATTCATGAAGAGGAAGACATTAAGTTAGCTTCCCTACACATATGCATTACATGAAGGAGGGATGTGAAGCCATAATTCACATAACACACATTATGTAATGCATAAGAGGAGATGTGAAGCTCCCCCTACACACGTGTACCACATAAAGAAGAGATGTTAAACTCTTCAATACAAGATACACTCATCACGAATCTATATGCATATAGTCAATATAAATCAAAACTTTTGTATTTTACTTTAAAACAAAATTTTTAGATACCCATTTTAAAACAAGACATCTTGATATCAAAAAGATAGTATTTTCTTTTTAGTCATATAAACAATTGAAATGACTATTTTCTATCATAAAGCAAGGGAGTGGAAAACTAAATACCATTGAAATATGAAAATCGAATTTTCTCCCCTTTATGAAATACCAACACAAACACATGCATAGGCTTGAAATAAGATACCATTGAAAACTAAGTCAATTGAAATAAAGTTGAAGCTCAAGCACTAGCATAAACAAGATTTGTGAAAAATTTATATCTTAAGCATAAAAAAAAACAAGTATATGTGTATGAAATAGAATGAGTACCAATCACCAATAGATGATACCAATTGAAAATATACATACACAATAAACATATGAGTATACAAAAAAATCAAAATGATACCAATTGAACGAGTTCAATGATACCAATGAATCAACAATAATAATCAAGTGTATATCTCATATAATCTACCACCCAATCATGGTTCAAGTTTTAAAATGATTTTCACTTGTAAAGCATACATGAACATGATCTCCCTTCCAACCTCCCATAGAAGGTAAGGGTTTTTCAAAAAATAGATTTGAAATAAGCTTAGTTTGAAAATCACTACCAAATTGAAGAATACGAACTAGTCAAAATGAAAAATTTGTTAACTAGTGCGAAATCCTTCAAGCAAGGAATAAACTAAAAATAATTTTCATAAAACATATGTAAGTCACATGGCACTTAAAACACTCAAAATTCAATAAAGTCCATACAAGCTCATGAAAACATACTCATGAGAAAAATCTTAAAAATGGTGAGTGTACTAGTGTTATGTGGAACATGGTATCATGAAAATGTTAATAAAGCTCAATATTCCTTTAAACATGAAAACATGAAAATCATCAAAACTTATTTAATCTTCAAGGCATATGTATGTCTTATACAAACTAAAGTATACATACATATCCAAAACACAACGAGTTCACAAAAATATGCATTAAGGCACGTGGCTCAAAAAGGATAAACATGTATATCTAATAGTTTGGACAAGATAGACATATACATGAAGTCAAACAATTAAACACAAAATCAAGAAAAACTAAATTTCACCAAAATAAATTTCATTTCAAGGTATATGTATGAATTGTCAACACAATAAATATACATACATATCCCTAAACACAATTGAGTCCATATATAGATTTGCATGAAAGGCAAATGACTCAAGGGGTATACATGTATATCTTAAAGTTTAGCAATACAAACATATACATGAAGTGAAAAACTCATAAAATAAATCCAAAAATGGAATACAAGTTTGACATGCACACTCTACACAGCATACACATGCTTTTCACGGACACAACCATAACACGTATGCTCATGTGTACACATGTACACATTGTGGTCGAAATGGCCACCTTGCTAGATTTTGTTATGATCGTGTTTACCATGAAAATTTAGCAACTAATTTTGTTTGGGTAAGAAAAGAAACTAACCCCTATGGACCCAAAAGAAAATGGGTACCAAAAACCACCTCTATGCTTTTTGATGTAGGTGGGAGCTCTCGCATCACGTGAGAGTATTGGTGCCTTGAGGTGGATGCGTTCTAAGCTTAAAAGAGAACCATTTGGATGCTTCACTCTCAAGGGGATTTGGTGGGAGGACCACCGTGATTTGGAGAACTAGAGATGCACCTTCATCGGTTTTGGTATCATTCTCTAACTCTCATTTTTATTTGCATGCTTTTCATGTTCATCTATTCATAGCATGTCTTGATTTTATTGTTCATTATGCTTATGTCATGTTGATTAGATTAGTGTTATACATGTTGAGTTACTTGGACACCCATGTTTCATATGGATCTATATTTAGTGTTCTCATCTTGTTTAAACTAACATGTATGCCCTAGATCTAATGCACATGTATATGCATTATGACCATGTGGATGTTTAAGATTTTTGTTTTATTGAATCATGTTTTATTGTTTCATGATTAGTTTGATATTTGCCATGTTTATTAGACTTATGCTTTACATGATTAGTTGATGAGACACCCATGTTTAGTATGGACCAATATTTTGTGTTCTCTTTATGTTTTAGCTATCATCTTAATCATAGTTCTAATGCACATGTCTTTGTCATGCTATCATATGGTTGGCTATGACTTTTTGTTTTAATAATTCATGTTTTGATAATTAACATGTATTGTAATAGCTAAATAATAGTGATGTGTTTTATGATTTCTAATTTTGCCACATGTTTTGATGTTTATAGGCTATTATGTATTTCTTGATTCTAATAGCATGTGGATGTTCTTCATGATCATTTTATGTCTTTCATGTTGATTTATATCCCTTTTTATGCTTAATGATTTGATTACTTGTTTAGATGTTAGTTTTCATTAAGACTAGGATTTATACTTGTACATGTAGTGTGATACAAATAAATCTTTATATATGTTTGTACTTGGATGCTCATTTGTACCCATTAAATGTGCTAGTATAGCCTAGTTTTTATGATTCATGCATTTTAAACTTGTATTCCTATTTTTGAATTTGTTTTATGTGTATGAGTTTTCATTTCATGTATATGTTTATTTTGCCAAACCTTAAGTTATACATGTATACCCTTTGAGTCATTTGCCTTTCATGCAAATCTATATATATGGACTCAAATGTGTTTAGGGATATGTATGTACACTTATTGTGTTGGCAATTCATACATATACCTTGAAATGAAATTAGTTTTGGTGAAAATCTAGTTTTTCTTGATTTCGTGTTCATTTGTTTAACTTCATGTATATGTCTATCTTATCCAAACTATTGATTATACATGTACATCCTTGACCCACGTGCCTCCATGCATATACCCTTGTGGACTCATTATGTTTAGGATATGTATGTATACTTTAGTTTGTACATGACATACATATGCCTTGAAGTTTAAGTCGTTTGGATGAATTTCATGTTTGCTAAGTGATTTCACATTTATAATGAATTTCATGTTTTAAGATGATTTCAATTGGTGATTTCACATCTTAGATGAATTTCATGTTTTCAAGGAATTTCATATGAGCCTAATTGAATATTTCATGTTGATATGTGTCACATTATACTTGTACACTCACTTTATTAGTTTACTTATGATTTGTTTTCATGAGAATTTGATATGAGCTTTATGGACTTTGAGTGTTTAGTGATCATGTGATTTACATGTGTTTCATGAAAATAATTTTGTTCTATTCCTTGCTTGAAGGATTTCGTACTAGTTTTAAAAGTTTTTCCTATAACTAGTTCGTATTCTTCACTATGGTAGAGATTTTCAAACAAAGCTTACTTTCAAACCTATTTTTGAAAACTCCTACCCTCAATGGGAGGATGGATGGGAGATCATGTTCATGCATGCTTTATAATGAAAATCATTTAAAACTTGAACCATGATTGGGAGGTATAGTAATATGAGATATACATTTGATCTTATTGTTATTTCAATTGGTATCATTGAATTCTTTCAATTGGTATCAACCTTGACATTTCTTGTATACTCATATATGTTTGTATGTATGTATGCTTTCTATTCCAAGAATATCAATTTCTATTGGTATCTATTTTTCATACATATATATATGTTTTATTTGTGCTTATTATATCCCTATATCTTTAAGCACAAAATCTTGTTTATGCTAGTGCTTGAGCTTCAATTTTGTCTCAATTGATTACTTTTAAATTGGTATCAAGCCTAAGCATTATTTTAGTTGGTATTTCATAAAGGGGGAGAAAATTTGATTTTGTCTTTCAATTGGTAATTTTTCAATTGGTATTTGATTCCCACTCCCTTACTTTATGATTGAAAATTTCAAATTAGTATCATATGTTTAAAATAAAAATTATTTACTATTGGTATCAAAATATTTGTGTTTAGACATTCAAAATTCATTATGTTTAATTTCAAATTGGTATCAAAATTGTCATGTGTTTTTGTTTAAAATTGGTATCAATTTTTTTTGTTTGTTCCTTTCAATTGGTATCAAGTTGCTATTCTTTGACATACTTTCAATTGGTACCTTAATTGATTGTCACCTCTAATTGGTTTTGTTTTAGACAAAAAGAAGGGAAAATATTATTTTTTTTGATTCATTGTTTCGAACAAAAAGGGGGAGAAATATTTATTGATTTTTCAATTGATTTGGTTTTGCTTTTACCCCTTATTGAAGATTGATTCCTTGTATTAAAAAGAAAGAAGATTTTGTTTTGTTTTGGTTTTTACCCCTTTGTTGATAATTGACAAAAAGGGGAGAAGAATTTGGGTTTATATATGCATGTTTTTGTTTTGCATATATTAAGTTTAATTTAGTTTAATTTTAATTGGTATCTAAAGCATGTTTTGTAACTGGATGTTTTGTAAATGGTATCTAAAGTGTAATTGGTATCTAGAGCATGTTTTGTTTTAAACATTTCATTGGAATTGGTGTTTTGTTTTAAACATTTCATTGGTATTGGTATCTAGAGCATGTTTTATTTTAAATATTTCATTGGTATTTAGAACCCTTTATTGTTTATGCATAGATATGCATGTTTCATGTTTCATGTTTAAGAGCCTTCATTGCATATTCATTATGTTTATTTGGTTATGCATAAGTTAAGGGGGAGCTTCTTGAAGCTTAACTTTAATCCATGCATATATAACTCCATGAGTTTTGTCATCATCAAAAAGGGAGAGATTGTTGGCCCAAAGGCCTTCCACTCTAGTTTTGATGATGATTAACTCATGTAGTTATATGTACTAATAATCTTGTGATTTTAGTTTCAGATCATTAATCAAGTTATTAGTTGGTGAAAGCTTCCACACATCTTTCACATGTTGATTCAAGAGCCCGAGCATCAAAGATCATATATAGCACTTGCTCGGTAGATCAAAGAGTTTTGGATCGAGTCAGCTTGGAGATTGCGCTCTACAAGAAGATATCGGTACCATAGTTTAGTTTTGTGTTTAGATCCAAAATTGTAAAGATTAGAATAGTATGATAATGCTCAAGTTCACAACACACACGTTTCATGTTTTGAATATTGGTTTTCGGTTTTTGGTTTTAGGTTTAACCGATCTTGGTTTTCATGAATAGATAGATCAAAACAAGTTTACATGGTTTAATATATATATGATTTGTTCTATATACATGCATGTTTTAATTTCCTAGACAAACTTAGTTTTGACTTACTTATTCATGTGTTTATGTTTTGATATTTTTACAAAACATATTTTGGAATTAATGACAAAAACATGGATATATATAATATATATATATATATGTTTCATGTATATGGATTTCTATCCATATGCATCATGCTTCAAAGTGTTTAAATATCATGTTTTGTATTTGAAGAGTTTTGGACAAAACGTATTTTCTATTCAAAATCTAAGTTTTAGAAAATACAGTTTTTGGTTTTTGGTAAAAATGATAAGACACAAAAATAGTTCATATTGATTGATATTTGTGCTAAAATTTTTACTACATGTTTATATATCAATGTAAAATGATAAAACTATTTTTGATGATTTTTAGAAAAGATAAAAGAATTTTTAAATATGTTTCTAACTTAGTTTTCTATTCCAGGCTTCACCAGTCGACTAGTCTTCTGACCAAGTCGACTTGGCTGAAGTCGGTCGACCGAGTCGGTCGACCGAGTCGGTCGACCGACGTGCACAGAATTGTGCACGTTTGGCAGACCTTGGACGGTCGACCGTCTGGGTCGACCGGGTCAGAGAGCAGAGCTCTCTGTTTGTTTGGGTCGACCGGGGCGGTCGACTGGTAGCTGCCAACGAGCAAAAATTGACCGTTGGGCGGTCGACCGGACCGGTCGACCGGCAGGGTTATTTTGGCAAAATCTGCTGCCAACGGCTAGTTTCCAGATTTGCCTATAAATACCCCTTTGGCAAGAGTTTTTCTCTAAGATTTTTTGTGCGAATTTTCCCCTACTCTCTGGTGTTTTCACAGCAATCAAAAGAAGTTTTTGGATTCAAATTAAATAATCTATTTGGTGTTTTTGCTAGGGTTTGGAATTTCAAAGAAAAGGGTTTTGGGAAAAAGATTTTGATTCATCTTCTATATCTTTGTTTCAGTTTTTCCCAAGGATTTTCTTTGTGATTTTGATTTCCATCCCATTGGTTTCTCCACACTTGAGCTAAAATCTACTATCTCTTCTATAGGATTTTTGTGTGAGAGAAAGAAATTATTTTTGGTTGTTGTTTAGACCACCAAGTTAAAAACCCAATCTTTGTTTGGCTTTGTGCCTTGGGTTGTATCCCTCAAGTGGTGAGGTGATCCTTGTGTTTGCTTTGTGCTAATCCCTCGGGTTGTGAGGTGATTGTTTTGCTGGATTGGAGCTTGCCTCAAGGAGGAGGTTGTGGTTGTAAAGAGAGGAGTTGGGTACTCCTTGTGAGAGTTCTTTGTGGACTTGCTAGTGGATTAGAAATCCTTCGTGCGTCGAAGGCGGGGATGTAGAGCTGGGTGCTCGAACCTCGAAACATATCTTGTTGTTTGCGCTTGATCCATTGACTCTCTCTCTATCTCTCTCTTTACTTTGTGCCTTGCAACTATTCATATTGTGCATTCATAATTGCTTGGCTTGGTTGTGTGTGCATCATTTGTTGATTGCACTTGAGTGTATAGCATTAAGTTTTTAAATTCCGCATTGAGTTGACTAGATTAGCATAATCACCTATTCACCCCCCCTCTAGGTGATCTTTCATGGACTTCTCAGTGGCAAAGTTCTGATCACTGAGGTCTCCTTAGTTCAAGTGTCATCTTCATTGTCCGAAGAACACGGTAACTATTTCGGGGACGAAGTTGACTTTGGTGATGAACCTGCTCTTCCTGATACATACAAGTTTTCGTATATTTCTGAGGAAGAGATGCAGGTAGATGTTTCTGCAAAGGTTTCATCATTGGGAGAGGTCACCACTATCGAGGATTTATCCCTCTGTTCTTTTCTTCATATGAACATTGTTTTAACACTCGCCTGACTGTTATTTGCAAGAGCTACCACCGGTGTCGGAGCTGTAACCTCCTCTCATATTGAGGAGATGATTAAGGAACTGGTCCAACTAGAGGGCCTTGAAGTTCCTGCTATTGGCATGATCTCTGAGGGCACAACTAACGTGACCGGGGAACCCTTATCCCAAAGCAGCTTGCCAAAGGATCTACCGTCTTCAGATCCTCATCTTGATAAGAGAATAATGATTCTTTATATACTCCCATTCTCATCATTATTGCTAACACTGATGTTATGATTACAGAGAGTACCAGGTTGGCTCAAGTAGAAGAGCTCATGGCAAGCACTGGCGCAGAGGACAGGGTACTTCAAATTTCAACAGCTGAACTAAGTATTGTGAAGTCTGTCCCTGTGCTCGTCATCTTAGAGGCTACCACATTAACAGTCCCGGAGGTGCCAGTCATGACCTCGGCGTTAACAGAACCTACTGCTGGCCTTTTCTCTGCACCAAGTGAAATGGCTCCAGCCTCTACGGACATTGTACGCACAATCATAGAAAGGGGGTCTGGGAGTGCATCAACAGAGTTGGCTCCAGCCATGGACATCATGGAATAATTGGCTCATCAGATGGTACAATAATTCTTCACTTCCATAAAGTCCTGCATCAATTGGTTCTTTCTAAGAGAAATTACTTCGAATTTGCCTGAATGCTTCTTGAAAACCAGATCGAGAACATCCGTCATACTAAAAGCTCGGAGCAAGCTAAGGCATATTTGATGATAGTCGAACAGCTGGGGATATGCTTGAAGGAATTAAGGACCCTGGAGAAGGCTAGTCTGATGGACGAAGCTCGACTGATGTTGAATAAGCTTCTTGCTGCTCAAGAATGTGAGCGGAAAGAGATGGAGGAGCAGATGGCTGAGCAGGCCCATCACCTCAATGACTTTCTGGCCAGCTATCAAAGATTGGTAGACGACTACAGAGAATCTGAGGTCATCATCAAGAATGCAGAGCAAGTTATATTCATCTATTATCAATGCGTAAGTCTTGATTCAGGTAAATGAGCAGAAGCTTTCTGCTGCCATGAAAAGGTTAGAGGAGCTAGAAGCTGCCAAGAAGCGGATTCAAGAAGATCTTACTGCTCGTTCTTCCAAGTTGGAATCTCGTCATGCACAGTTGGCTATGAAGAATACTTGTCAGAGGAAGAATTGAGGGTTCAAGCTTAGGCAGAGGTTGAGGAGGCACGCCAGCGTGAGATGCAGCGCCTCCAGGATCAAATTTACTTTTTGGCTGAGCGAGATTAGCCCCCTCCTTTTATTATTGTATCTCTTTTTTTTGTAACACTCTATTTGTTAAATAAGAGAGTGTTTGTATCACCTTTATCATTTTGATATCAATAATAAAATTCATCAAATTTTGTCTCATCTTTATCCCTCTTTTGTGTTTGAGAATCAGATGGACTCTTTGTTGCGTAGGAGAACGCAGCTCTCATAGACGCGACTCCTGACCAATATGGAGACACAGTCCTTAGCCATTTGCTAGGAGTGACTATGAGTTGTAGAGGAGAAACTCAGACAACATTAAATTGTTGATGAGAGGTGGCCTTAAATTGTAGGGAGATGCAGCCTTGAGTTGTTAAGAGACGCGACTCTGAATTGTTAAGAGGACACAGCTCTGGTTCACTTATAGGACGCGACTCTGAATTGTTGAGAAACGCTACTCTGATTCACTTAGAGGACGCGGCTCTGAATTGTTGAGAGATGTGACTCTGCATTGTTAAAAGGACGCGGCTTTGGATAGTTGAGAGACGCGGCTCTGATTCATTTGGAGGGCGCGACACTGAATTGTTGAAGGGATGCAACCAGAATTGATTGGAGAACGCGGCCCTGGATTAAGGAGAGACACGACTTTGAGCTCTTCAATTTACTGGAGGCGACGCAGCCCTCAGTTTGTGGAAGGACACGAATTTTAAAACACGACCTTGAATTGTTAAAGATGCGGTCCTCATTCTGTTGAGAAAACACAACCTTTGGTTTGCGAAGGGACGTGGACTTCAAAATGCGACCCTTGAAGCGTCGCTTACAGTTTATAGAGATGCGAAGATCTCGCTGGATCTTTCGATGCAAATTCAGCGTTGATGGTTGGGGACGCGTATTGTGGGACTTCTCGGAGCAAAAATCCACGTGTCTCACTCAAACTAGATTTGATATTCGCGTCACGAATCAAGGCTATTAATTGACCTTTAAAGAATGGTTTTGACTTTCATGTCGTTAATTAATGGCCATTTAGCGAGCCTATAAATAGGCCATGAGCTTCTCAACAGTCGTTTGTCTTAACTGTTTTTTTCTTCATGGGCAGGTGCTCTAAAGAACCTTTAGGGTTCTTGGACTGTCTTCTTTTTCAAGCCTGCATCCTGAAAAACTTTCAAAGTTCTTTGAATGAACCCAAAGCTATGATGCTTTCTTGCAATCTTGTTCGAAGATTATCACTGTTCAGTGATTTCAAAATCAAAAAGCATCCCCTCAGGTGCTTCCATGGCCGTATCTTGACGGATGATGTCCTACCTCTAAAGAACTCTTCTTCAGGTAGGAAATAGCCTTCGCCATAACAAGACTTTGTTCCCATGTGGCTCTGTCATCACCAATTATAAAGAGACTGTCTTTTGATCTCTTTCTAAAACTTTTAAAACTTCTTTCTTGAGGTTTAGATAGTTGACTTGAGATCCAAGCGTCCATGCTCTGTTTTTTGATCTCTTACTGAAACTTTTGAAGCTTCTTTCTTAAAGTTTAGACAGTCAACTTGAGATCCCTGCGTCCATGCTTTGCAAACGCGATCTTCACGTTAACTTGATGAAACATGAGCTTGTAGATTTTCGAGTCCCCAGTTCTTCAGACGTGAGCATGGTGAGCTCCACGTTTTGAGGCTTTAAATGTGGATTTTGTGTAAGAGACTCGTGTTTGGAGTTCATGACTTAGAAAAATTTAAGACTCGCGTCTGCTCTTTTGAAGTCTCTAAATGCGAATGTGGCAAACTCTGCATCATAAAAGCCTTAGACGCTCTTTTAAAATCTTAGACATGAGTGTGGTGATCTCTGCGTCTCGAAGTCTTAGACATAGATCTATAATGTCTGTGTCTGGAGTTCATAACTTAGAAAGTTTTAAGGCCCGTGTCTGCGCCTTTAATATATGCCCCACGTTTTAATCATTAGAGTGAATCTAATGTTGGGCTGGCATTCAGATTTGTATTTTCTATCTTTACAGAGTGTAGTAAACTTTGTGAGATGTGCGTATAAGACTCGTGTCTGGAATTCATGACTTTAGACCCACTTCTATCCTTCTGGATTCATGTTTCTATCTTTGCAGAAATTTAACCCTCTAGTTTTTCTTCTTCTTGTAGGTCGTGGCTATATCGTTGGTGCTTGTTCCAATGTCCTTCCTGCGTCCATTGAGGTAGACATGAAACAACCAGTTTGTTCGATTGGCGACCACTTGAGGAGTCAGAACTTCTATCAAAGGCGAGGAAGATCCGCGCGGTTCTCGATACACATCAAGATACTATTGGACATGATACACCAGTAAGGTCTCAGATCCTCCCTGATCACAATGAGTATGGCGCATTTAAAGGTCACAAGAAAGAGGACGTCACTAGTAAGGTCTCGGATCCTCCCTTCACCAATCATGTTCAAAGAAGTGATAGCAACGAAAAACTCATGCTCATTGGATAAATTTCTGGTGGCGGAGCTTCCCATTAAGCGAAGGATTACGGCCTTGTGAAGACCTTCGCACCAGTTGGTTGGGTGGAATCAGAATGCTCCTTTGCATTTGACCTCGAGGAACACTATTGTTCTCAAGAGGAGAGGAAGTTGATCTGCTGGTCCGGCTACAGTAAATGAAGACGAACTTTGTGTATTTTCAATGTTTCAAAGAGTGAGTGCAACCTTTCGCTAAGCATGAGGAACTTTTTTGTACTCCTTTATTGTAACACTCAATCTTATTGAAAAAGAGAGCATTTTGTATCACTTTCGTATTTTTGAATGTCAATAAAAGTGACACTTTTCTGCTTTCTTATTTGCCTTGACTTTCTTTTTGTATTGAAAATCAGACAAGCGAAGCAATTATCTTTGATTTGCTAGAAGTGTGATATTCTAACTTAACAAGTCAAAGTTGAAAAATTCTATTTAAGGAATTTAAAAAAGTTACTATTAGAGGTGTGATATTAACTTGACAGGAGTGGAATAATTTATGTGGATTTGTCATTCTATGGATAAGAATGACAAGTGAGTTTTTTACTCTGCAGGAGATTGTGATTGAGTCTATCATTAGAGATTTAGTATTAATGTACTTTAAGACTCAGTTGGGGATTAGTGAGAACACTGTTAAAGGTGTGATATCAACCTAACAGTAATTTCAAGTGGACCTGCCATTCTATTGACAGAACAACAAATAAGACTAGACCCGTCGGGTTTTTACCGTCAGATGTATGATATTGACTTAACAAATTGGATTGAATCTTGTCAGTGGTATGATATTAACTTGATAAGGATGTGAGCTAGAGGTGTAGTGTTAACTTAGCTCCACAGAAATTTCAGTTTCTTTTAGAAAAACTGAAGATACTACTATCATAGGTATAATGTTAAACTTAACAGTAGAGGTAACGCTAGAGGTGTAATTTTGAACTTAGCATTGGTCATCTCGATTTCGATAGGAAAGTTCGAGGGAAAGTCATTGTCATAGGTGTATTGTTGAACTTAACAATGAACTGGATACTAGAGGTGATGCTAGAAGTGTGATGTTAAACTTAGCATCGCGTCCCAGCTTCGATATGGAAGCCTGAGGATAATGACTGTCAGAGGTTTCATATTGAACTTGCAGCAACTTGATCATTGTTAGAGGTGTGATATTAAACTTAATAGTAATCTGTCAGAGGTGTAGTGTTAACATGACAACAAGAGTTGATTTGCGATATGAAAATTTTTGAGTACTTGCCATTCTATTGAGGAGACTTGACAAGTGAAGTTTGGATTGTCAGAAGTGTAGTATTAACTTGACAATTTTGAAGACTTGTGACTCCGTGCAAGAGAGCGACAAGTGAAAGTTCGTACTCACTGAGGAGTATTGAAACTTTTTACTGTTAGAGGTGTAGTGTTAACATAGCAGTGCTTGAGCTTGTGGACCTACCACTCCATGGGAGGGAATTGGTAGGGGTTTTTGTGGAGAAAAAGAATAAATTGTCAGATGTGTAATATTAACTTGACGAACCCCATTGAAGATTAAGGAAAATGGTTTGTTAGAGATTTACTGTTAATGTGACAAGTCTGTGCTTATTTCACCAGAAAAATAGACACACGAATTTTTGTGGTCCTACCATTCCATGGGAGGGAATTGGTAAGAGATTTTAGAGGAGAAGACGGGACCAAGTCCCTTAGGATTTTTAGCAAATTCTCAGCTATCAATGGATTTGGTGTGCCTTTACCAACTAACGTTTTAGTTGGAATAGCAATGCTATTCCCTTCAGAATGATGAGTTATCGATGACTTATGTTGGACTTTAAAGCCAGCATTTTTCTCTATCCTTAGCCTTCAGAGGCGTCGAATTTTGATAAATAAACTAGAGAAGAGTAACAAGATTAAAACTGAAGTTTTACACTTTGTCTTTTCTTTGATATTTATATCATGCATTATGATTTAACCAATGTTCGATCGGCTGGGTAATGATCAACCGTAATGTGACCCGTTGAATGAAGAAGCTTTTCTTTGACACTTTTCCAAACATCTTGGATCTGAAAGTTTTGATCAGAGGTGTCATGTTAGCCGGATCATGAGAAGAATCCTGTTAAAGATAGTACTTCTTCAAGAATCTGTCGTTGATCGACATCATGAGCGTATCGCCATCTGGGACTATGAGGCGATATGCTCTATTCAAGTAGCTGACTCTACCATAAATGGTCCTTCCCATTTGGACTGAAATTTCAATGTGTCATCACCATGGGTCTTCTGACAGCTAAGACAAGGTCATCTTTCTTGAAAGTCCGCTCTTTGACTTTCTTGTTGAAGGATCTGAAAATTCAAGCTTGATAAAGCTCGATTTCCTGTTGAGCTTGCAAGCGTTTATCGTCCAAAGCTTCCAGCTCCTGGAGTCGCAGTCGATACTTCTCCTCATTTGTCATCTCTATTGTCAAGGCAATGCTGTTGGCCCAAAAGGTTACACTCTCCATTTGTTTAGAGTTTTAATGATAATAAAACAAATAAGAGCTATTTGGTACTAATAAGTTTATTCAAGATAAGTTTCAAGTTTGTACCATGTTTGGAGGCCATTACTTAGCTTTTGCAAGAAATTCTAGGTTCATGGAGTAAAGAAGGCTTATGGCACATCAAGGAAGGAACATAGAAGAGAAGGCTCTAGCTAGGCTTTGCATGGCTCAAGACTTCAAGATTGCTCAAAAAGACTTCATTAGATTTATTTTTAGTTTTATAGTTTTTGTTAAAGAATAGTGAATAGGGTGAAGCTCCATATTCCAACACACACATGTTTTTGCGCACATGCCTTTCCTAGAAATATTCCCTATAAATATATACAAAATATTTTAATACAAAGCCTTTTGATTACAAACTCAATTTTATGTTTTATATATATCTCTAATCAAAACTATTTTGTTAGATTTCAAATCCCTTTCAAAATTATGTTTCAGTTTTGACTTTTGGCCTGAGCCGGTCGACCGACCGGTCGACCGTCACTAAGTCAGGTCAGATCGGTCGACCGACCCAGTCGACTGGACTTCTGGCAGTTTTTGTGCGTATCCGTGTGCATGTTTCCCGGTCGACCGGGTGGTCGACCGAAGACCTTCGGTCGACCGGGCGGCTGGCCGACTGAAGTGGTGTTGCTATCTGTTTGTTTCGATCGACCGGGCGGTCGACCGAGAGCCTGCAACGGCTCTTTTGTTTGAATTTCGTTCGACCGGCCGGTCGACCGAGAGAGTCGTTTCAGCCATAACGGCTAGTTTTTAAACACGTTTTAAATTTGTCTTTTTCTTCTCTAAACGTGTTTAAATGGTATTTTTGGGTCTAATACTTCCTAATTAGTATTATGAGGGTTTACTCTTTAATCCCTAGCCCTCTCCTATAAATAGGGGTGATTAGGGAGAGATTTTACACAAGCATTTTACAAAAAGTTTCAAAAGTTTTCAAAGGCTTTCAAAAGAGTTTGGTCCTTGGTTTTTGTGCTGAAGAATCTCTCATCACTAAAGTTTTATTTTCTAAACTCTCTCAAGTTCATTTCATTTTTCCACTTATAATATTTGAGCTTCAATTCTAACCATTATTTTACTGGGTTCTTGAAAGGGAAAAAGGCTTTTGCAAAAGATAGTTTGTGGTCTTTTGATCACCAAGAGAGAACTTGTACTTAAGATTGTGGAGTTGGGTACTCCGGTGTGATTGTAATTCTTTGTGAAGTTATAGTGGTTAGAAATCCTTCTGGGTGAAGGCCGGGACGTAGAGCTGGGTGCTCGAACCTCGAAAAAATTCTCGGTGTTTGCGTTTAGTTTACTTGCTCTTATTCCTTGCTTTACTTTCATTGCTCTTATTTCTTATTTTCTACATTCATTGCTATATTCAATTGTTTCATATTCATATTGTCAATCTTATACTCATACAACAAGATTGCATTGCGCACCTCCAACTCATATCTAGAGGAATCAGGAGGAAGGAGTTCAGAGCCCTTCACGGGGTATTCGGCTTCTAGTCTTGTTTTGGGTTGATTGTTGCATCATATTTTTTATTGTGCATTGATTAGCATTATCACCTATTCACCCCCTCTAGGTGATTTCAATTGGATCAGAGCTTGGACTCTAGGTTTGGCTTAACACCCTTAGAGAAATCTTTAAAATTTGCTAATCAACATTTGCATTCATCCATTCATTCACTAGTAAACATGGCGATAACATCAAAACCCCTCCTAAATTTGATGGACTTAATTTCCCTATTTGGAAGGTTAGGATAACTATTTTTCTACAATCTTTAGGTAGCTTAGTTGCAAAATCTTTGACCAAACCCTATGTTAGACCCGATAGTGATGAATGCACTTGGTCCGACTTTACCTTTAGAGAATATGAGGCTAACTCTAAGGCCCAAAATTCCCTCCTAACCGCCTTGAATGAGGATGACCTTACACGGGTAATACATTGCCAATCCGCCTATGAGATTTGGCAATATTTGTTGGTCACACACGAAGGGACTGAAAAGTCACCTAGAGGGGGGGTGAATAGGTGACAATGCTAATCTATGAACTAAATGCGGAATTTAAAAAATAATTGCAATTTACACTCAAGTGCTATCAACAAGTGATGCACACAACCAAGCCAAGCAAATATGAATGAGCAATGTAAATAAATGCAAGGCACAAAGTAAAGAGAGAGTAGAGAGAGAGTCAATGGATCAATCGCAAATACAGAGATATGTTACGAGGTTCGAGCACTCAGCTCTACATCCCCGCCTTCGACACACGAAGGATTTCTAATCCACTAGCTCGTTCACCAAGAACTCTCACAAGGAGTACCAACTCCTCTCTTTACAAGTACAACCTCCTTCTTGAGGCACCACTCCAAGCCAACAAACACAACCTCCTCCTTGAGGCAAACTCCAACAATCACAACCTCCTCCTTGAGGCAAATACCCAACCAATACAACAAACTCCCAATCACCAACCAATACAAGGATCACCTCTCAACTAGAGGGATACAACCCAAAGTACAAAGCTAAGAAAAGATTGGGTTACAACTTGGTGGTCACAACAACAACCACAAAAACCTTCTTCTTCCACACAAATAACCTATAGATATAGATAGTAGATTTTTGCTCAAGTGTGGAGAAAACCAAAGGATTTGAAATCAGAAATCACAAAGAAAATCCTTGGGAAAAATCAAGAAATCAAGATAGAATAGTTCAATCAAAATTCTTTCCCAAAAACCCTTTCTTTGATTTTCCAAACCCTAATGAAAACACCAAATGGATTGTTCAATTCAAGCTCATAAACTTCTTTTGATTGCTTTGAAAACATCAGAGAATCAGCAAAAATTCGCACAAAAAATCTTAGAGAAAAACTCTTGCAAATTGGGTATTTATAGGCAATTATCAGAAAATAGCCGTTGACAGAATTTTAGCCAGAATTGCCCTGACGGTCGACCGGCCGGTCGACCGTGCAACGGTCAAATTTTGAACCGTTACAGCTACCGGTCGACCGCCTCGGTCGATCGAAAATACCTGAGAGCAAACAGCTCTCTGTCGGTCGACCGCTTCGGTCGACCGGATGCAGTGTCAGCCTGCGTGCACATATCCGTGCACGTCAGTCGACCGGAACGGTTGACTGGCTTCTTTGTTGCGGTCGACCGTACCAGTCGACCGGAAAAGCCTGGCAGACAAAAACAGGTCTGAAATCTGGGGAAAAATATTATAATAAATCCCACAAAATCTCTAAAATCCCTCAAAAATAGTTTTATCATTTTATATTGAAATACAAATTTGTGTTAAAAATCCTAACACAAATTTCAAACATATTTGACTATTTTTGTGTCATAGAAATTTTGCCAAAAACCAAAAACCGTATTTTCTAAACCTTGTATTTTGAATAGAAAATACACATTGTCTAAAACTCATCTATGATACAAAAATATGATATTTAAACACTTTGAAGCATATTGTATATGAATAGAAATTCAATATACAAGAAACATATATATATCATGATTTTTGTCATTAAGTTCAAAAATATGTTTTGTTGTAAATACCAAAACATAAAACACATGGAATAGATTATCAAACAAAGTTTGTCTAAACAATTGAAGCATGCATGTATATAGAACAAATCTAATATACATAAACCATGTAAACTTGTTTGATAAAAAATCTATTCATGAAAACCAAGATCGGTTAAACCTAAAACCGAAAATCAAAACACGAAAGGTGTGTGTTGTGAACTTGAGCTTATCATACTATTCTAATCTTTACAATTAGGATCTAAACCCAAACAAAAACTATGGATATCTAAGTCTTCTTGTAGAGCGCAATCTCCAAGCTAGAGCGCAATCTCCAAGTCGGCTCGATCCAAAAACTCTTGATTCACCGAGCAAGTGCAATGTATGATCTTTGATGCGCAGGCTCTTGAATCAACATGTGCAAGCTTCCAATACATCTTTTGAAGCTAAACACCAACTAATATCTTGATTAATAAACTGAAACTAAAATCACAAGATAATTAGTACACATAACTACATGAGTTAATCATCATCAAAACTAGAGTGAAAGGCCTTTGGGCCAACAATCTCCCCCTTTTTGATGATGACAAAACTCATGGAGTTATATATGCATGGATTAAAGTAAAGCTTCAAAGAAGCTCCCCCTTAACTCATGCATAGGAATAAACAAACAATAAGATGCATATAAACAAGGTTCTTGACATAAAATGAATATGCATATGAAACATGCTATTGATTCCAATTAAAACAAAACAAATAACTTACCAAACAAAACTCTTGATACTAATAAAAACAAAACTCATAATGCTCTTGATTCCAATGGATATTAATATAAAACAAAACTCATAATGCTCTTGATTCCAATACCAATGGAGATGAAATGAACATAAAACTGAAAACTCATGCATATCAACTCCAATAAATCTTCTCCCCCTTTTTGTCAATCATCAACAAAGGGGTAAAAACAAAATAGATATGAATTCTTCTCCCCCTAAATATATGAAATAAAGAATAAACCAACTACTTCAAGGGGTGAAACCAAAAATGATACCAATTAAAAAAATGTGTCAAAGAAGTGCATTATGATATCAATAGAAAGTGATCATAAAAACATTTAAGAAATGCCTACCAATTACCAATTGAAAGTAAGAGGGGCATTGAAAACAAATATGATCCCAATTGAAATTAAAACATATTGAAAATAAAACACATGATACCAATTTGAGTGAACAAATGCATCTTGATACCAATTGAAGATATATATCTTTATAAGCATATGATACCAATTAAAAATCAATAATCATTCTTAAATCATTTTTTTTCCTCATAAAGTTAGGGAGTGGGAAACAAAACCAATGGTAAACTAAATATCAATTGAAAATGTGAGTTTTCTCCCCCTTTATGAAATACCAACTAAACATATGCTTAGGCTAGAAATAAGATACCAGTTGAAAACTAAGTCAATTGAAATAATGTTAAAGCTCAAGCTTAGCATAAGCAAGATAATGATAATGCTTGTATAAAGAAACCAACTGAAAATTAAATCAATTGAAAATGATGGTCATTAAAAAAAATCAAGCTTATCATAAACAAAATTTGTGCATATATCATCTATATATGTATGTAAGAAATAGATACCAATTTGAAATTTGATACAGAGATACCAATTGTAAATTGATACTATATGAAGTGTATGCATACATATAAAACAAAACATATATGAGTATACAAAAGGATGTCAAGATTTGATACCAATTGAAAGAATTCAATGATACCAATTGAAACAATAATAAGATCAAGTGTATATCTCATATTCACTACCACCCAATCATGTGCAAGTTTAAAATGATTTTCATTATAAAGCATACATGAACATGATCTCCCATCCAACCACCCTTTATGGTAGGGGTTTTCAAAAATAGATTTGAAATTATAGTATGTTTGAAAATCTCTACCAAAATGAAGAATATCGCAACTAGTTAAATGGAGGGAAAACTAGTACGAAATCCTTCAAGTAAGGAATAATAAAAATATTTTTCATGAAGACGCATGTAAACCACATGGCACTAAAACACTCAAAATCCATATAGCACAATTTGTACTCATGAAAACTAAGTCATGAGAAAACATTAAATAAGGTGAGTGTACAAGTGTTGTGTGACACATATCAACATGAAAATAGGCATTTAAGCTCAATTGAAATTCCTTTAAAATATAAACATATGAAAACTAAATTTTCATTACTAAAGGAAATCTCCTAAAAACATGAAAATCTAAACTCTTCATTAAAAGTCAATTTATACTTCAAGGTATATGTATGTTTAGACAAAGCAAAAGTATACATACATATCCCTAAACACAATTGAGTCCAAAATATAGATTTGCATGAAAAGCAAATGACTCAAGGGGCATACATGTATATCTTAAGGTTTGACAAAATAGACATATACATGAAGTGAAAACACTTTATCATAGAAAACACATGATCATAAAACATATCAAAAATGAGGAATACATGTTTGAATGCATGAATCATCAAAACTAGACTATACTAGCACATCTAATGAGTACAAATAGGCATCCAAGCACAAACTTATATAAAGGTTTATTTGTGGCCCATTCTATGTACAAGTATAACTCCTAGTTTTCATGAAAACTAACATCTAAGCATATATTCAAATCATAAAGCATAAAACAAGTCATAAATCAACAATTATTCTAAAAATGATCCTTATGTAAATTCATATGCTATAAGAATCAAGATATACAATATATCAAAACAATTGTGAAAACACAAAATATGGAATCATATAAACAATGGTGATCACAAATGGCAATACATGTATAGCAATGAACATACTAATCAACACATGAATCATTAAAACACGAAATCATAGAATCATGAATATCATATGATCATTGTGCATATGCATGTACATTAGATCTAAAGCATACATGTTAGTTTAAACAAGGTGAGACACTAAATGTAGATTCCAAATGAAGCATGGGTGCTCAAGTAGCTAAACATGTACAACTTTAAAATAATGGCACAAGCATAATGGACAATAAAATACAACATGCTATAAAAAAAAATGAAAAGCAAGTAAACACTAAATGGAGTAAGGGATTGTTATCAAAACCAAAGGGGCAACTCTCCATGTCTCTAAAACACGATGGTCCTCCCACCAAATCTCCTTGAGAGTGAAGCATCCAAATGGTTCTCCTTTTAGCTTAGAATGCATCCACCTCAAGGCACCAATACCCTCACGTGACGCGAGAGCTCCCACCTACATCAAAAGTCAAAGAGGTGGATCTTGGTACCCATTTCTTTGTGGGTCCACGGGGGTTAGTATCTTTTCTAACCCAAACATAATTAGTTGCTAAATTTTCATGATAAATGCGATCATAACAAAATCTAGCAAGGTGGCCTTTTCGACCACAATGTGTACATGTGTACACGTGAGCATACATATGATGGTGGTGATCATGAAAAGCATGTGTATGCCTAGATGGGTGTGCATGCAAGGTTGGAACTTGTTTCTTGCGAACCAAGGTTTCGAATCGTGTGTGATTCATGGCACAATGGCTCAAAGTGGAGCCCAAACTATCAACACTTTTCTTCAAAACAAGTATATCATTTTCAATGTTAGAAGATAAAGTGGAGCATGCAATAGGTGTGCTAGAACATGAAGCAACATTAGCATGGCAAACATCAATCTCTTTTTGCAAAGATTTATTTTTAATCAAAACCAAATCCAATTCTCTAGTAATTGAATCAATATCATTTTCAAAGTAAGATTTTCTTTAAAAGTAAAATCCAATTTTGAAGATAAAATCTCATTGTGCTTTACAACATCATCACAATCATTTTTGTTTTTCAAAAATTCATTTTCCTTTAAAGCAAGTTCAAGTTGAGATTTAAGTGAGTCACATTCACTTGCAATCTCTTCCTTCTCTTGCAAAACCAATTCAAAATTAGAGCATAAATCCTTTAATTCATTTTTCAACACAAGATTATCTTCTTTCAACAAATCATGTTTTTCCAACAAATTTTCAAGCTTTTGAGCAAGTTCCATATTTAAAGTTTGAACTTCAAAACAACCATGGCAATAGGAACTAGAGCTATCATCAATATGAGAATCCGATTGTACCTCAAGGGAGTTCTTCCCTTGGACCATGAGGCATTGCTCTTCGGACTTTTCTCTTTTAGATCTCCTCATCTTGTTAATTATCCTTGGAAGCTCGGGAGACGTCAAGATGCTCCAAACTGCAAAAGCCGAATCATAGTGATCAAAAACGGGTAAAAGAAATTCATTTAGAGATGCTCTAAGTGCTCTAAGTGCTAATGCATTGGCCTTCTTATGCTTGCTACTATTTGGGAGGGATTCTATGGTAATGGCTTGATAAACAAGATGTCCTAGGTCTTTTAAATGTTTAGTCATGTTAGCCTTCCAATCATTAAGTCTAAAATGGTCAAACATGGGAGGGCTAGCCATTAGTGCAACTATATGTGTGCAAATGAAAATGCAAGTGAAGATTAGCAAACCAAGATCTTACTCCAAGGTGGTTAAACCTAAATATCAGGAGCACTAGCTCTGATACCAATTGAAAAGTCACCTAGAGGGGGGGTGAATAGGTGACAATGCTAATCTATGAACTAAATGCGGAATTTAAAAAATAATTGCAATTTACACTCAAGTGCTATCAACAAGTGATGCACACAACCAAGCCAAGCAAATATGAATGAGCAATGTAAATAAATGCAAGGCACAAAGTAAAGAGAGAGTAGAGAGAGAGTCAATGGATCAATCGCAAATACAGAGATATGTTACGAGGTTCGAGCACCCAGCTCTACATCCCCGCCTTCGACACACGAAGGATTTCTAATCCACTAGCTCGTTCACCAAGAACTCTCACAAGGAGTACCCAACTCCTCTCTTTACAAGTACAACCTCCTTCTTGAGGCACCACTCCAAGCCAACAAACACAACCTCCTCCTTGAGGCAAACTCCAACAATCACAACCTCCTCCTTGAGGCAAATACCCAACCAATACAACAAACTCCCAATCACCAACCAATACAAGGATCACCTCTCAACTAGAGGGATACAACCCAAAGCACAAAGCTAAGAAAAGATTGGGTTACAACTTGGTGGTCACAACAACAACCACAAACAACTTCTTCTTCCACACAAATAACCTATAGATATAGATAGTAGATTTTTGCTCAAGTGTGGAGAAAACCAAAGGATTTGAAATCAGAAATCACAAAGAAAATCCTTGGGAAAAATCAAGAAATCAAGATAGAATAGTTCAATCAAAATTCTTTCCCAAAAACCCTTTCTTTGATTTTCCAAACCCTAATGAAAACACCAAATGGATTGTTCAATTCAAGCTCATAAACTTCTTTTGATTACTTTGAAAACACCAGAGAATCAGCAAAAATTCGCACAAAAAATCTTAGAGAAAAACTCTTGCAAATGGGGTATTTATAGGCAATTATCAGAAAATAGCCGTTGACAGAATTTTAGCCAGAATTGCCCTGACGGTCGACCGGCCGGTCGACCGTGCAACGGTCAAATTTTGAACCGTTACAGCTACTGGTCGACCGCCTCGGTCGACCGAAAATACCTGAGAGCAAACAACTCTCTGTCGGTCGACCGCTTCGGTCGACCGGATGCAGTGTCAGCCTGCGTGCACGTATCCGTGCATGTCAGTCGACCGGAACGGTCGACTGGCTTCTTTGTTGCGGTCGACCGTACCAGTCGACCGGAAAAGCCTGGCAGACAAAAACAGGTCTGAAATCTGGGGAAAAATATTATAATAAATCCCACAAAATCTCTAAAATTCCACAAAAATAGTTTTATCATTTTATATTGAAATACAAACTTGTGTTAGAAATCCTAACACAAATTTCAAACATATTTGACTATTTTTGTGTCATAGAAATTTTGCCAAAAACCAAAAACCGTATTTTCTAAAACCTTGTATTTTGAATAGAAAATACACATTGTCTAAAACTCATCCATGATACAAAAATATGATATTTAAACACTTTGAAGCATATTGTATATGAATAGAAATTCAATATACAAGAAACATATATATATCATGATTTTTGTCATTAAGTTCAAAAATATGTTTTGTTGTAAATACCAAAACATAAAACACATGGAATAGATTATCAAACAAAGTTTGTCTAAACAATTGAAGCATGCATGTATATAGAACAAATCTAATATACATAAACCATGTAAACTTGTTTTGATAAAAAATCTATTCATGAAAACCAAGATCGGTTAAACCTAAAACCGAAAATCAAAACACGAAAGGTGTGTGTTGTGAACTTGAGCTTATCATACTATTCTAATCTTTACAATTAGGATCAAAACCCAAACAAAAACTATGGATACCTAAGTCTTCTTGTAGAGCGCAATCTCCAAGCTAGAGCGCAATCTCCAAGTGGCTCGATCCAAAAACTCTTGATTCACTGAGCAAGTGCAATGTATGATCTTTGATGCGCGGGCTCTTGAATCAACATGTGCAAGCTTCCAATACATCTTTTGAAGCTAAACACCAACTAATATCTTGATTAATAAACTGAAACTAAAATCACAAGATAATTAGTACACATAACTACATGAGTTAATCATCATCAAAACTAGAGTGAAAGGCCTTTGGGCCAACAATCTCCCCCTTTTGATGATGACAAAACTCATGGAGTTATATATGCATGGATTAAAGTAAAGCTTCAAAGAAGCTCCCCCTTAACTCATGCATAGGAATAAACAAACAATAAGATGCATATAAACAAGGTTCTTGACATAAAATGAATATGCATATGAAACATGCTATTGATTCCAATTAAAACAAAACAAATAACTTACCAAACAAAACTCTTGATACTAATAAAAACAAAACTCATAATGCTCTTGATTCCAATGGATATTAATAAAAAACAAAACTCATAATGCTCTTGATTCCAATACCAATGGAGATGAAATGAACATAAAACTGAAAACTCATGCATATCAACTCCAATAAATCTTCTCCCCCTTTTGTCAATCATCAACAAAGGGGTAAAAACAAAATAGATATGAATTCTTCTCCCCCTAAATATATGAAATAAAGAATAAACCAACTACTTCAAGGGGTGAAACCAAAAATGATACCAATTAAAAAAATGTGTCAAAGAAGTGCATTATGATATCAATAGAAAGTGATCATAAAAACATTTAAGAAATGCCTACCAATTACCAATTGAAAGTAAGAGGGGCATTGAAAACAAATATGATCCCAATTGAAATTAAAACATATTGAAAATAAAACACATGATACCAATTTGAGTGAACAAATGCATCTTGATACCAATTGAAGATATATATCTTTATAAGCATATGATACCAATTAAAAATCAATAATCATTCTTAAATCATTTTTTTTCCTCATAAAGTTTGGGAGTGGGAAACAAAACCAATGGTAAACTAAATATCAATTGAAAATGTGAGTTTTCTCCCCCTTTATGAAATACCAACTAAACATATGCTTAGGCTAGAAATAAGATACCAGTTGAAAACTAAGTCAATTGAAATAATGTCAAAGCTCAAGCTTAGCATAAGCAAGATAATGATAATGCTTGTATAAAGAAACAACTGAAAATTGAATCAATTGAAAATGATGGTCATTAAAAAAAATCAAGCTTATCATAAACAAAATTTGTGCATATATCATCTATATATGTATGTAAGAAATAGATACCAATTTGAAATTTGATACAGAGACACCAATTGTAAATTGATACTATATGAAGTGTATGCATACATATAAAACAAAACATATATGAGTATACAAAAGGATGTCAAGATTTGATACCAATTGAAAGAATTCAATGATACCAATTGAAACAACAATAAGATCAAGTGTATATCTCATATTCACTACCACCCAATCATGTGCAAGTTTAAAATGATTTTCATTATAAAGCATACATGAACATGATCTCCCATCCAACCACCCTTTATGGTAGGGGTTTTCAAAAATAGATTTGAAATTATAGTATGTTTGAAAATCTCTATCAAAATGAAGAATATCGCAACTAGTTAAATGGAGGGAAAACTAGTACGAAATCCTTCAAGTAAGGAATAATAAAAATATTTTTCATGAAGACGCATGTAAACCACATGGCACTAAAACACTCAAAATCCATATAGCACAATTTGTACTCATGAAAACTAAGTCATGAGAAAACATTAAATAAGGTGAGTGTACAAGTGTTGTGTGACACATATCAACATGAAAATAGGCATTTAAGCTCAATTGAAATTCCTTTAAAATATAAACATATGAAAACTAAATTTTCATTACTAAAGGAAATCTCCTAAAAACATGAAAATCTAAACTCTTCATTAAAAGTCAATTTATACTTCAAGGTATATGTATGTTTAGACAAAGCAAAAGTATACATACATATCCCTAAACACAATTGAGTCCAAAATATAGATTTGCATGAAAAGCAAATGACTCAAGGGGCATACATGTATATCTTAAGGTTTGGCAAAATAGACATATACATGAAGTGAAAACACTTTATCATAGAAAACACATGATCATAAAACATATCAAAAATGAGGAATACATGTTTGAATGCATGAATCATCAAAACTAGACTATACTAGCACATCTAATGAGTACAAATAGGCATCCAAGCACAAACTTATATAAAGGTTTATTTGTGGCCCATTCTATGTACAAGTATAACTCCTAGTTTTCATGAAAACTAACATCTAAGCATATATTCAAATCATAAAGCATAAAACAAGTCATAAATCAACAATTATTCTAAAATGATCCTTATGTAAATTCATATGCTATAAGAATCAAGATATACAATATATCAAAACAATTGTGAAAACACAAAATATGGAATCATATAAACAATGGTGATCACAAATGGCAATACATGTATAGCAATGAACATACTAATCAACACATGAATTATTAAAACACGAAATCATAGAATCATGAATATCATATGATCATTGTGCATATGCATGTACATTAGATCTAAAGCATACATGTTAGTTTAAACAAGGTGAGACACTAAATGTAGATTCCAAATGAAGCATGGGTGCTCAAGTAGCTAAACATGTACAACTTTAAAATAATGGCACAAGCATAATGGACAATAAAATACAACATGCTATAAAAAAAATGAAAAGCAAGTAAACACTAAATGGAGTAAGGGATTGTTATCAAAACCAAAGGGGCAACTCTCCATGTCTCTAAAACACGATGGTCCTCCCACCAAATCTCCTTGAGAGTGAAGCATCCAAATGGTTCTCCTTTTAGCTTAGAATGCATCCACCTCAAGGCTCCAATACCCTCACGTGACGCGAGAGCTCCCACCTACATCAAAAGTCAAAGAGGTGGATCTTGGTACCCATTTCTTTGTGGGTCCACGGGGGTTAGTATCTTTTCTAACCCAAACATAATTAGTTGCTAAATTTTCATGATAAATGCGATCATAACAAAATCTAGCAAGGTGGCCTTTTCGATCACAATGTGTACATGTGTACACGTGAGCATACATATGATGGTGGTGATCATGAAAAGCATGTGTATGCCTAGATGGGTGTGCATGCAAGGTTGGAACTTGTTTCTTGCGAACCAAGGTTTCGAATCGTGTGTGATTCATGGCACAATGGCTCAAAGTGGAGCCCAAACTATCAACACTTTTCTTCAAAACAAGTATATCATTTTCAATGTTAGAAGATAAAGTGGAGCATGCAATAGGTGTGCTAGAACATGAAGCAACATTAGCATGGCAAACATCAATCTCTTTTTGCAAAGATTTATTTTTAATCAAAACCAAATCCAATTCTCTAGTAATTGAATCAATATCATTTTTCAAAGTAAGATTTTCTTTAAAAGTAAAATCCAATTTTGAAGATAAAATCTCATTGTGCTTTACAACATCATCACAATCATTTTTGTTTTTCAAAAATTCATTTTCCTTTAAAGCAAGTTCAAGTTGAGATTTAAGTGAGTCACATTCACTTGCAATCTCTTCCTTCTCTTGCAAAACCAATTCAAAATTAGAGCATAAATCCTTTAATTCATTTTTCAACACAAGATTATCTTCTTTCAACAAATCATGTTTTTCCAACAAATTTTCAAGCTTTTGAGCAAGTTCCATATTTAAAGTTTGAACTTCAAAACAACCATGGCAATAGGAACTAGAGCTATCATCAATATGAGAATCCGATTGTACCTCAAGGGAGTTCTTCCCTTGGACCATGAGGCATTGCTCTTCGGACTTTTCTCTTTTAGATCTCCTCATCTTGTTAATTATCCTTGGAAGCTCGGGAGACGTCAAGATGCTCCAAACTGCAAAAGCCGAATCATAGTGATCAAAAATGGGTAAAAGAAATTCATTTAGAGATGCTCTAAGTGCTCTAAGTGCTAATGCATTGGCCTTCTTATGCTTGCTACTATTTGGAGGGATTCTATGGTAATGGCTTGATAAACAAGATGTCCTAGGTCTTTTAAATGTTTAGTCATGTTAGCCTTCCAATCATTAAGTCTAAAATGGTCAAACATGGGAGGGCTAGCCATTAGTGCAACTATATGTGTGCAAATGAAAATGCAAGTGAAGATTAGCAAACCAAGATCTTACTCCAAGGTGGTTAAACCTAAATATCAGGAGCACTAGCTCTGATACCAATTGAAAAGTCACCTAGAGGGGGGTGAATAGGTGACAATGCTAATCTATGAACTAAATGCGGAATTTAAAAAATAATTGCAATTTACACTCAAGTGCTATCAACAAGTGATGCACACAACCAAGCCAAGCAAATATGAATGAGCAATGTAAATAAATGCAAGGCACAAAGTAAAGAGAGAGTAGAGAGAGAGTCAATGGATCAATCGCAAACACAGAGATATGTTACGAGGTTCGAGCACCCAGCTCTACATCCCCGCCTTCGACACACGAAGGATTTCTAATCCACTAGCTCGTTCACCAAGAACTCTCACAAGGAGTACCCAACTCCTCTCTTTACAAGTACAACCTCCTTCTTGAGGCACCACTCCAAGCCAACAAACACAACCTCCTCCTTGAGGCAAACTCCAACAATCACAACCTCCTCCTTGAGGCAAATACCCAACCAATACAACAAACTCTCAATCACCAACCAATACAAGGATCACCTCTCAACTAGAGGGATACAACCCAAAGCACAAAGCTAAGAAAAGATGGGTTACAACTTGGTGGTCACAACAACAACCACAAACAACTTCTTCTTCCACACAAATAACCTATAGATATAGATAGTAGATTTTTGCTCAAGTGTGGAGAAAACCAAAGGATTTGAAATCAGAAATCACAAAGAAAATCCTTGGGAAAAATCAAGAAATCAAGATAGAATAGTTCAATCAAAATTCTTTCCCAAAAACCCTTTCTTTGATTTTCCAAACCCTAATGAAAACACCAAATGGATTGTTCAATTCAAGCTCATAAACTTCTTTTGATTGCTTTGAAAACACCAGAGAATCAGCAAAAATTCGCACAAAAAATCTTAGAGAAAAACTCTTGCAAATGGGGTATTTATAGGCAATTATCAGAAAATAGCCGTTGACAGAATTTTAGCCAGAATTGCCCTGACGGTCGACCGGCCGGTCGACCGTGCAACGGTCAAATTTTGAACCGTTACAGCTACTGGTCGACCGCCTCGGTCGACCGAAAATACCTGAGAGCAAACAGCTCTCTGTCGGTCGACCGCTTCGGTCGACCGGATGCAGTGTCAGCCTGCGTGCACGTATCCGTGCATGTCAGTCGACCGGAACGGTCGACTGGCTTCTTTGTTGCGGTCGACCGTACCAGTCGACCGGAAAAGCCTGGCAGACAAAAACAGGTCTGAAATCTGGGGAAAAATATTATAATAAATCCCACAAAATCTCTAAAATTCCACAAAAATAGTTTTATCATTTTATATTGAAATACAAACTTGTGTTAGAAATCCTAACACAAATTTCAAACATATTTGACTATTTTTGTGTCATAGAAATTTTGCCAAAAACCAAAAACCGTATTTTCTAAAACCTTGTATTTTGAATAGAAAATACACATTGTCTAAAACTCATCCATGATACAAAAATATGATATTTAAACACTTTGAAGCATATTGTATATGAATAGAAATTCAATATACAAGAAACATATATATATCATGATTTTTGTCATTAAGTTCAAAAATATGTTTTGTTGTAAATACCAAAACATAAAACACATGGAATAGATTATCAAACAAAGTTTGTCTAAACAATTGAAGCATGCATGTATATAGAACAAATCTAATATACATAAACCATGTAAACTTGTTTTGATAAAAATCTATTCATGAAAACCAAGATCGGTTAAACCTAAAACCGAAAATCAAAACACGAAAGGTGTGTGTTGTGAACTTGAGCTTATCATACTATTCTAATCTTTACAATTAGGATCAAAACCCAAACAAAAACTATGGATACCTAAGTCTTCTTGTAGAGCGCAATCTCCAAGCTAGAGCGCAATCTCCAAGTGGCTCGATCCAAAAACTCTTGATTCACTGAGCAAGTGCAATGTATGATCTTTGATGCGCGGGCTCTTGAATCAACATGTGCAAGCTTCCAATACATCTTTTGAAGCTAAACACCAACTAATATCTTGATTAATAAACTGAAACTAAAATCACAAGATAATTAGTACACATAACTACATGAGTTAATCATCATCAAAACTAGAGTGAAAGGCCTTTGGGCCAACAATCTCCCCCTTTTTGATGATGACAAAACTCATGGAGTTATATATGCATGGATTAAAGTAAAGCTTCAAAGAAGCTCCCCCTTAACTCATGCATAGGAATAAACAAACAATAAGATGCATATAAACAAGGTTCTTGACATAAAATGAATATGCATATGAAACATGCTATTGATTCCAATTAAAACAAAACAAATAACTTACCAAACAAAACTCTTGATACTAATAAAAACAAAACTCATAATGCTCTTGATTCCAATGGATATTAATAAAAAACAAAACTCATAATGCTCTTGATTCTAATACCAATGGAGATGAAATGGACATAAAACTGAAAACTCATGCATATCAACTCCAATAAATCTTCTCCCCCTTTTGTCAATCATCAACAAAGGGGTAAAAACAAAATAGATATGAATTCTTCTCCCCCTAAATATATGAAATAAAGAATAAACCAACTACTTCAAGGGGTGAAACCAAAAATGATACCAATTAAAAAAATGTGTCAAAGAAGTGCATTATGATATCAATAGAAAGTGATCATAAAAACATTTAAGAAATGCCTACCAATTACCAATTGAAAGTAAGAGGGGCATTGAAAACAAATATGATCCCAATTGAAATTAAAACATATTGAAAATAAAACACATGATACCAATTTGAGTGAACAAATGCATCTTGATACCAATTGAAGATATATATCTTTATAAGCATATGATACCAATTAAAAATCAATAATCATTCTTAAATCATTTTTTTTTCTCATAAAGTTAGGGAGTGGGAAACAAAACCAATGGTAAACTAAATATCAATTGAAAATGTGAGTTTTCTCCCCCTTTATGAAATACCAACTAAACATATGCTTAGGCTAGAAATAAGATACCAGTTGAAAACTAAGTCAATTGAAATAATGTTAAAGCTCAAGCTTAGCATAAGCAAGATAATGATAATGCTTGTATAAAGAAACCAACTGAAAATTGAATCAATTGAAAATGATGGTCATTAAAAAAAATCAAGCTTATCATAAACAAAATTTGTGCATATATCATATATATATGTATGTAAGAAATAGATACCAATTTGAAATTTGATACAGAGATACCAATTGTAAATTGATACTATATGAAGTGTATGCATACATATAAAACAAAACATATATGAGTATACAAAAGGATGTCAAGATTTGATACCAATTGAAAGAATTCAATGATACCAATTGAAACAACAATAAGATCAAGTGTATATCTCATATTCACTACCACCCAATCATGTGCAAGTTTAAAATGATTTTCATTATAAAGCATACATGAACATGATCTCCCATCCAACCACCCTTTATGGTAGGGGTTTTCAAAAATAGATTTGAAATTATAGTATATTTGAAAATCTCTACCAAAATGAAGAATATCGCAACTAGTTAAATGGAGGGAAAACTAGTACGAAATCCTTCAAGTAAGGAATAATAAAAATATTTTCATGAAGACGCATGTAAACCACATGGCACTAAAACACTCAAAATCCATATAGCACAATTTGTACTCATGAAAACTAAGTCATGAGAAAACATTAAATAAGGTGAGTGTACAAGTGTTGTGTGACACATATCAACATGAAAATAGGCATTTAAGCTCAATTGAAATTCCTTTAAAATATAAACATATGAAAACTAAATTTTCATTACTAAAGGAAATCTCCTAAAAACATGAAAATCTAAACTCTTCATTAAAAGTCAATTTATACTTCAAGGTATATGTATGTTTAGACAAAGCAAAAGTATACATACATATCCCTAAACACAATTGAGTCCAAAATATAGATTTGCATGAAAAGCAAATGACTCAAGGGGCATACATGTATATCTTAAGGTTTGACAAAATAGACATATACATGAAGTGAAAACACTTTATCATAGAAAACACATGATCATAAAACATATCAAAAATGAGGAATACATGTTTGAATGCATGAATCATCAAAACTAGACTATACTAGCACATCTAATGAGTACAAATAGGCATCCAAGCACAAACTTATATAAAGGTTTATTTGTGGCCCATTCTATGTACAAGTATAACTCCTAGTTTTCATGAAAACTAACATCTAAGCATATATTCAAATCATAAAGCATAAAACAAGTCATAAATCAACAATTATTCTAAAAATGATCCTTATGTAAATTCATATGCTATAAGAATCAAGATATACAATATATCAAAACAATTGTGAAAACACAAAATATGGAATCATATAAACAATGGTGATCACAAATGGCAATACATGTATAGCAATGAACATACTAATCAACACATGAATCATTAAAACACGAAATCATAGAATCATGAATATCATATGATCATTGTGCATATGCATGTACATTAGATCTAAAGCATACATGTTAGTTTAAACAAGGTGAGACACTAAATGTAGATTCCAAATGAAGCATGGGTGCTCAAGTAGCTAAACATGTACAACTTTAAAATAATGGCACAAGCATAATGGACAATAAAATACAACATGCTATAAAAAAAAAATGAAAAGCAAGTAAACACTAAATGGAGTAAGGGATTGTTACCAAAACCAAAGGGGCAACTCTCCATGTCTCTAAAACACGATGGTCCTCCCACCAAATCTCCTTGAGAGTGAAGCATCCAAATGGTTCTCCTTTTAGCTTAGAATGCATCCACCTCAAGGCACCAATACCCTCACGTGACGCGAGAGCTCCCACCTACATCAAAAGTCAAAGAGGTGGATCTTGGTACCCATTTCTTTGTGGGTCCACGGGGGTTAGTATCTTTTCTAACCCAAACATAATTAGTTGCTAAATTTTCATGATAAATGCGATCATAACAAAATCTAGCAAGGTGGCCTTTTCGACCACAATGTGTACATGTGTACACGTGAGCATACATATGATGGTGATCATGAAAAGCATGTGTATGCCTAGATGGGTGTGCATGCAAGGTTGGAACTTATTTCTTGCGAACCAAGGTTTCGAATCGTGTGTGATTCATGGCACAATGGCTCAAAGTGGAGCCCAAACTATCAACACTTTTCTTCAAAACAAGTATATCATTTTCAATGTTAGAAGATAAAGTGGAGCATGCAATAGGTGTGCTAGAACATGAAGCAACATTAGCATGGCAAACATCAATCTCTTTTTGCAAAGATTTATTTTTAATCAAAACCAAATCCAATTCTCTAGTAATTGAATCAATATCATTTTTCAAAGTAAGATTTTCTTTAAAGTAAAATCCAATTTTGAAGATAAAATCTCATTGTGCTTTACAACATCATCACAAGCATTTTTGTTTTTCAAAAATTCATTTTCCTTTAAAGCAAGTTCAAGTTGAGATTTAAGTGAGTCACATTCACTTGCAATCTCTTCCTTCTCTTGCAAAACCAATTCAAAATTAGAGCATAAATCCTTTAATTCATTTTTCAACACAAGATTATCTTCTTTCAACAAATCATGTTTTTCCAACAAATTTTCAAGCTTTTGAGCAAGTTCCATATTTAAAGTTTGAACTTCAAAACAACCATGGTAATAGGAACTAGAGCTATCATCAATATGAGAATCCGATTGTACCTCAAGGGAGTTCTTCCCTTGGACCATGAGGCATTGCTCTTCGGACTTTTCTCTTTTAGATCTCCTCATCTTGTTAATTATCCTTGGAAGCTCGGGAGACGTCAAGATGCTCCAAACTGTAAAAGCCGAATCATAGTGATCAAAAACGGGTAAAAGAAATTCATTTAGAGATGCTCTAAGTGCTCTAAGTGCTAATGCATTGGCCTTCTTATGCTTGCTACTATTTGGGAGGGATTCTATGGTAATGGCTTGATAAACAAGATGTCCTAGGTCTTTTAAATGTTTAGTCATGTTAGCCTTCCAATCATTAAGTCTAAAATGGTCAAACATGGGAGGGCTAGCCATTAGTGCAACTATATGTGTGCAAATGAAAATGCAAGTGAAGATTAGCAAACCAAGATCTTACTCCAAGGTGGTTAAACCTAAATATCAGGAGCACTAGCTCTGATACCAATGAAAAGTCACCTAGAGGGGGGGTGAATAGGTGACAATGCTAATCTATGAACTAAATGCGGAATTTAAAAAATAATTGCAATTTACACTCAAGTGCTATCAACAAGTGATGCACACAATCAAGCCAAGCAAATATGAATGAGCAATGTAAATAAATGCAAGGCACAAAGTAAAGAGAGAGTAGAGAGAGAGTCAATGGATCAATCGCAAACACAGAGATATGTTACGAGGTTCGAGCACCCAGCTCTACATCCCCGCCTTCGACACACGAAGGATTTCTAATCCACTAGCTCGTTCACCAAGAACTCTCATAAGGAGTACCCAACTCCTCTCTTTACAAGTACAACCTCCTTCTTGAGGCACCACTCCAAGCCAACAAACACAACCTCCTCCTTGAGGCAAACTCCAACAATCACAACCTCCTCCTTGAGGCAAATACCCAACCAATACAACAAACTCCCAATCACCAACCAATACAAGGATCACCTCTCAACTAGAGGGATACAACCCAAAGCACAAAGCTAAGAAAAGATTGGGTTACAACTTGGTGGTCACAACAACAACCACAAACAACTTCTTCTTCCACACAAATAACCTATAGATATAGATAGTAGATTTTTGCTCAAGTGTGGAGAAAACCAAAGGATTTGAAATCAGAAATCACAAAGAAAATCCTTGGGAAAAATCAAGAAATCAAGATAGAATAGTTCAATCAAAATTCTTTCCCAAAAACCCTTTCTTTGATTTTCCAAACCCTAATGAAAACACCAAATGGATTGTTCAATTCAAGCTCATAAACTTCTTTTGATTGCTTTGAAAACACCAGAGAATCAGCAAAAATTCGCACAAAAATCTTAGAGAAAAACTCTTGCAAATGGGGTATTATAGGCAATTATCAGAAAATAGCCATTGACAGAAGTTTAGCCAGAATTGCCCTGACGGTCGACCGGCTGGTCGACCGTGCAACGGTCAAATTTTGAACCGTTACAGCTACCGGTCGACCGCCTCGGTCGACCGAAAATACCTGAGAGCAAACAGCTCTCTGTCGGTCGACCGCTTCGGTCGACCGGATGCAGTGTCAGCCTGCGTGCACGTATCCGTGCACGTCAGTCGACCGGAACGGTCGACTGGCTTCTTTGTTGCGGTCGACCGTACAAGTCGACCGGAAAAGCCTGGCAGACAAAAACAGGTCTGAAATCTGGGGAAAAATATTATAATAAATCCCACAAAATCTCTAAAATTTCACAAAATAGTTTTATCATTTTATATTGAAATACAAACTTGTGTTAAAAATCCTAACACAAATTTCAAACATATTTGACTATTTTTGTGTCATAGAAATTTTGCCAAAAACCAAAAACCGTATTTTCTAAAACCTTGTATTTTGGAATAGAAAATACACATTGTCTAAAACTCATCCATGATACAAAAATATGATATTTAAACACTTTGAAGCATATTGTATATGAATAGAAATTCAATATACAAGAAACATATATATATCATGATTTTTGTCATTAAGTTCAAAAATATGTTTTGTTGTAAATACCAAAACATAAAACACATGGAATAGATTATCAAACAAAGTTTGTCTAAACAATTGAAGCATGCATGTATATAGAACAAATCTAATATACATAAACCATGTAAACTTGTTTTGATAAAAAATCTATTCATGAAAACCAAGATCGGTTAAACCTAAAACCGAAAATCAAAACACGAAAGGTGTGTGTTGTGAACTTGAGCTTATCATACTATTCTAATCTTTACAATTAGGATCTAAACCCAAACAAAAACTATGGATACCTAAGTCTTCTTGTAGAGCGCAATCTCCAAGCTAGAGCGCAATCTCCAAGTCGGCTCGATCCAAAAACTCTTGATTCACCGAGCAAGTGCAATGTATGATCTTTGATGCGCGGGCTCTTGAATCAACATGTGCAAGCTTCCAATACATCTTGTTGAAGCTAAACACCAACTAATATCTTGATTAATAAACTGAAACTAAAATCACAAGATAATTAGTACACATAACTACATGAGTTAATCATCATCAAAACTAGAGTGAAAGGCCTTTGGGCCAACAGGGACATCACAAGTAAAGAGAGCTAAGATAGATCTCTTGAGGTCCCAATATGAAAGCTTTAAAATGATTGATGATGAATCTATTGATTGCATGATTACAAGGTTTACTAAAATTACCAATGCTCTTTCCTCTTTAGGTGATGATATTAGCAATGACCAAAAGGTGCGGAAAGTGATTCGGGCTCTTCCTTCATCATGGGAGATAAAGGCCACCACCTTGAAAGAATTAAATGACAAGGATGAAATGGATCTTATAAGTCTCATTGGAAACTTGAAGACTCATGAGATGGAAAAGAAGACAAGAGAAGAAGCGGCTCCTCAAAAGAAGAAATCCATAGCCTTCAAGTCTTCCTCCACTCTTGATGACGATGAAGAAGATGAGGAAGAAGATGAGGAGCTATCCCTCCTTATGCGAAACGTGAAGAGAATGTCCTGGAAGAACAAGCTCAACTTTAGAAGAAAATTTGAAGGAAAAGAGGAGAGAAGAATCATTTGCTACAATTGCCGAAAGCCTGGACATATCATGGCCGATTGTCTGGAATTCAAGAAAAAGGTGACTTCCTCCTTCAAGCAAAAGAAGCCGGTCGAAAAGAAAGCTTACAAAGCCACTTGAGATTCGGAAAGCGAGTCCGAAGACGAGGTGGACACGGCGAACATGTGTTTCATGGCAAACACACCAAAGGTAACCCCTCAACCTCTTGATGAAGAAGATGAATTAAGTAAAGAAGTACTTGTACATGCTTTTGTTGAACTTTCGGAGAGTTATGATAATAAAAAGATACAATGCTCAAAATTAGAAAAGAAAGTTGCTTTTCTTAAAAATCAACTCGTTATTGTTTCTAAAGAAAAGGATGAAATTTCTTCAAATCTTATTTTTACTCAAAATGAATTTAGTGCTTACAAAGTTGCTTGCAAAGCAAAATTTTCAAAGATTGATGAAAAAGAAATTTCTTCATTAAAAACTAGAATTGTTGATTTTGAAAAAGTTTTGAAGGATTGTGCTTTCAACACTAAGAAACTTGAGGAAATGTTTTTTAAAAAGCACACTTCTCATGTTAAAGCTTCACATGTCAAAATTCCTCATGCTCACACTACACACAAGACTCATGCTAAATCTACACATGCTCACAAGTCACACACTCACTATGCTTTTAAATATGGTAGAGTGTATAGATGCACTTATTGTGGTAAGAATGGACATTTGGCTAAGTTTTGTTATGACCAAATAAATAGAACAAATAATCTTGTATGGATTCATGATACTAACACTTTAGGACCCAGAAAATATGGGTACCAAAATCAAGTCCTAAATTATTTTATGTAGGTACACATCAAGGCTCCAAGACGTAAGGAGCGGTGGTACCTTGATAATGATTGTTCAAGACACATGACATGGGATATCAACAACTTTACAACCCTATCAAGGTATGTTGAAGGTGGCACCGTCACCTTCGGGGATGACTCTAAGGGCACTATCATCGGTATAGGTAACATTCAAATTGGTGCATCTCCCATTATAGAAAATGTTATTCTTGTTGATGGTTTAAAACATAACTTGCTTAGTATAAGTCAACTTTGTGATCGTGGACTTAAAGTTATTTTTGATGACTCTTCTTGTAAGATTTTTGATTGCAAAACCAATGATTGTATTCTCACCGGATTTCGTGATGATAATGTTTATATCATTGACATGCTTAATTTGGATTGTTCTACTAAATGCTTGAATGTTTTTGATGAAAATTCTTGGCTTTGGCATAGAAGATTAGGACATGCATCTATTGACCATCTTTCTAGAATTAATTCTAAGGAATTGGCGAAGGGTATACCTTACTTGAAGTTTGAGAAAGACCGCATTTATGGTGCGTGCCAACTTGGGAAACAAACCAAGTCTTCCTCCAAACCAATCAAGGATATCATGTCAACTAGGCCATTAGAATTAATTCATATGGATCTTTTGGACCAACTAAAACTAAGAGTTTAAATGGTAGTAGATTCGCATTTATTTTAGTTGATGATTTTTCCCGTTTCACTTGGGTTTTCTTTTTGGAACACAAAGATCAAACTTTTTCTCATTTCAAAGTTTTTCGAAAAAGGGTTGAAAAAGAAAAAGGTTTTTCGATTTTGAAAATAAGGAGTGATAGAGGTGGTGAGTTTGTTAACCAACTCTTCATGACTTATTGTGATGAAAAGGGAATCAAGCATGAAATGTCATGTCCTAGAACTCCACAACAAAATGGAGTTGTAGAAAGGAAAAATAGAACACTTCAAGAGATGGCTAGGACCATGATAAGTGAATATGACCTCCCTTAATATTTATGGGCCGAGGCCGTAAACACCGCATGCTATATTTCAAATCGTACTTATTTGTGTAAAAATTCTTTCAAAACATCTTTTGAAATGTATCATTCTAGAAAACCTAATGTTTCATATTTCAAAGTTTTTGGATGCAAGTGTTTTGTTTTAAATACTAGAGATAACTTGGGTAAATTTGATGCTAAGGCTTATGAAGCTATCTTTGTTGGATACTCTTCTACTAGTAAAGCTTATAGAGTATTCAATAGATCTTCCCTTACCATTGAAGAATCCATGCATGTTAAATTTGAAGAATCTAATGTGGTTGTTGAGAATGTTGTAGAGATCGACCCATTAGGTGAAGACATGGAGAGACTATTCTTGAAGGACTCACCGCTCAAGAAGAAAAGCAAGAACCCATTGGTGATGTTCAAGAGGATAAAGAGGAAAACCCTCAACCGCTTCCTAAAGATTGGAGATACGCTACAAATCACCCCTAGGAACTCATTTTAGGTGATGTCTCTAAAGGGGTAACAACTCGCTCCATACTTCATGACTTATGTGGTAACTTTGCATTCATTTCTCATTTTGAACCCAAAAACATCTTCGAAACCGAGGGGGACTCATATTGGTTGCTAGCCATGCAAGAGGAACTCAATCAATTTGAGCGCAACCAAGTTTGTCACCTTGTTCCTAGGCCTCATGATAGACCAATAATTGGTACTAAGTGGATCTTTAGGAATAAGATGGATGAGTCCGAAAATGTTATTAGGAATAAAGCTAGGTTAGCAGCCCAAGGTTACACTCAAGTTGAAGGAATTGACTTTGAGGAGACCTTTGCACCCGTAGCACGGCTTGAAGCCATACGGATGACACTTGCTTTTGCATCTTTTAAAAATTTTAAACTTTTTCAAATGGATGTGAAAAGTGCATTTTTAAATGGTTTTATTAATGAAGAAGTTTATGTTGAACGACCTCCCGGTTTTGTTGATCATGTTCATCCCAATTTTGTTTTTAAACTTGATAAAGCTTTGTATGGATTGAAACAAGCTCCAAGAGCTTGGTATGAAAGGCTTTCTAGTTTTCTCATTTCAAATGATTTTGTTAAAGGCAAAGTAGACACAACTCTTTTTACTAAGCATGTTGATAATGACATTTTAATTGTGCAAATTTATATTGATGATATAATCTTTGGTTCTACTAATGAGTTTTTATGCAAGGAGTTTGAAAAGGTTGTGCAATGTGAGTTTGAAATATCTTCCATGGGTGAATTGAATTTCTTTTTTGGACTCCAAATCAAGCAATTGCAAGATGGGAATTTCATATGTCAAGCCAAGTATGCAAAGGAACTCGTAAAGAAGTTTGGACTTGAAGGCTCAAAAGTTTGCAACACTCCCATGGCAGCTACAACCAAGCTTGATAAGGATGACCAAGGTAAATGTGTTGATATTAAGTTATATAGAAGCATGATAGGAAGTTTGTTGTATTTGACGGCAAGTAGGCTGGACATCATGTTTAGTGTGTGTCTTTGTGCTAGATTTCAATCGTGTCCTAAAGAGTCCCATCTTATTGCGGTAAAACGCATCATTCGTTATATTAAGGGCACAATTGGAATGGGTCTATGGTATTCGAAAACCGAAGATTTCTCAATGACTAGTTATTCGGATGCCGACTATGCGGGTGTAGAGTAGATAGAAAGAGTACTAGTGGGACATGTCAATTTCTTGGTAATTGTCTTGTTTCATGGTCCTCTAGGAAACAAAATTCCGTAGCTCTCTCAACCGCCGAGGCGGAGTATGTTGCGGCGGGGGCTTGTTGTGCACAAGTCCTTTGGATGAAACATACTCTCCTTGATTATGATTTGCATTATAACCATATAAAAATATTTTGTGATAATACTAGTACTATTCACATGACTAAGAATGCAAATCAACATAGTAAGACCAAGCACATTGAGATTAGATATCACTTTCTTAGAGATCATTTTGAGAAAGGTGATATAGATATTGATTATGTTTCACAGATTTGCAACTTACCGATATTTTCACTAAACCACATGATTTTGCTAGATTCTCCTTTATTTGTGGTGAACTAAATGTTTGTGTTATTGAATAAAAATGTTTTTCTTACCCTTTTTGATGTATGACAAAAAGGGGAGAATAAGTTTGAGTTTATTATGGTCTTGATTCCAATATAAATTTATATTGTTTTTGTTCTTACAAAGTGTTTATGATTTCTTGTCTTTGAGTTTAAGTGTTGATTTCTTGTATTTGAGTTTAAGTGTTTTGCAAGTGTTTAATACCTCATGGTTTTTAGTCTCATGGTTTTTGCTTGCATATTACATTGTTTTTATTTGTTTAATGTAGCATAATTTGAGGGGAGCTTACACCTCTCTTTTATTTTTTAACATAGCCTATTTGTTTTGTCATCATCAAAAAGGGGGAGATTGTTGGCCCAAAAGGTTACACTCTCCATTTGTTTAGAGTTTTGATGATAACAAAACAAATAAGAGCTATTTGGTACTAATAAGTTTGTTCAAGATAAGTTTCAGATTTGTACCATGTTTGGAGGCCATTGCTTAGCTTTTGCAAGAAATTCTAGGTTCATGGAGCAAAGAAGGCTTATGACACATCAAGGAAGGAACATAGAAGAGAAGGCTCTAGTTAGGCTTTGCATGGCTCAAGACTTCAAGATTGCTCAAAAAGACTTCATTAGATTTGTTTTTAGTTTTATAGTTTTTGTTAAAGAATAGTGAATAGGGTTGAAGCTCCATATTCCAACACACACACACGTTTTTGCGCACATGCCTTTCCTAGAAATATTCCCTATAAATATATACAAAATATTTTAATACAAAGCTTTTGATTACAAACTTAATTTTATGTTTTATATATATCTCTAATCAAAACTATTTTGTTAGATTTCAAATCCCTTTCAAAATTATGTTTCAGCTTTGACTTTTGGCCTGAGCCGGTCGACCGACCGGTCGACCGTCACTAAGTCAGGTCAGATCGGTCGACCGACCTAGTCGACTGGACTTCTGCAGTTTTTGTGCGTATCCGTGTGCATGTTTCCCGGTCGACCGGGCGGCTGGCCGACTGAAGTGGTGTTGCTCTCTGTTTGTTTCGGTCGACCGGGCGGTCGACCGAGAGCCTGCAACGGCTCTTTTATTTGAATCCCGGTCGACCGGCCGGTCGACCGAGAGAGCCGTTTCAGCCATAACGGCTAGTTTTTAAACACGTTTTAAATTTGTCTTTTTCTTCTGTAAACGTGTTTAAATGGTATTTTCTGGGTCTAATACTTCCTAATTAGCATTATGAGGGTTTACTCTTTAATCCCTAACCCTCTCCTATAAATAGGGGTGATTAGGGAGAGATTTTACACAACAAGCATTTTACAAAAAGTTTCAAAAGTTTTTAAAGGCTTTCAAAAGAGTTTGGTCCTTGCTTTTTGTGCTGAAGAATCTCTCATCACTGAAGTTTTATTTTCTAAACTCTCTCAAATTCATTTTCTTTTTCCACTTACAATATTTGAGCTTCAATTCTACCCATTATTCTACTGGGTTCTTGTAAGGGAAAGAGGCTTTTGCAAAAGATAGTTTGTGGTCTTTTGATCACCAAGAGAGAACTTGTACTTGAGATTGTGGAGTTGGGTACTCCGGTGTGATTGTAATTCTTTGTGAAGTTATAGTGGTTAGAAATCCTTCTGGGTGAAGGCCGGGACGTAGAGCTGGGTGCTCGAACCTCGAAAAAATTCTCGGTGTTTGCGTTTGGTTTACTTGCTTTTATTCCTTGCTTTACTTTCATTGCTCTTATTTCTTGTTTTCTACATTCATTGCTATATTCAATTGTTTCATATTCATATTGTCAATCTTATACTCATACAACAAGATTGCATTGCGCACCTCCAACTCATATCTAGAGGAATCAGGAGGAAGGAGTTCAGAGCCCTTCACGGGGTATTCAGCTTCTAGTCTTGTTTTGGGTTGATTGTTGCATCATATTTTTTATTGTGCATTGATTAGCATTATCACCTATTCACCCCCCCTCTAGGTGATTTCAAATGCGTATAGATGGTATCTGGATTTTAAGTGGGTGTACGACTTTACACCCGTATACCAAAGAGAACAGTGTAGCTTTCGTCGGAGTTCTCACTGTTATGCGATAAGCCCATTAGCATTCACCTACTTATAGTCCCAGTCGCGTTGGCTCTTCGAGATGAATTTCTTGAGAGGTTTTCCAATGGTCTTATTGAAAGATTTTGCAAGGCAGTTAGCGGCTAGATAGTATGTCGTTGAAGACACACTCTGGATCTTGAACTTGTTGTTGAATCTTTGGAATGCTTGGCTGATGAACTGAGGCCCACTATCATGGACAATCCATCGTGGCACGCCAAAGTGGTAGACCACGTGATGTTTAATAAACATGATCATGTCAGGTGTCATTATCTCCCTCTAGGGGATAGCCCCTGCCTACTTAGAGAAGTAATCAGTTATGACTAAAATAAATCGATGTCCTTTGGATGAAGGCGAGCTGATAGGACCAACCCCGTCCATTCCCCATATCTCTAATGGCTAGGAAGAAATTGTAAGACGAAAATGTCCTGGTGCCTGATGAATTAAGTCACCATGGATCTGACAAACATGACATCGCTTAGCATAAGCGATGGCATCAGGGAACATCTTTAGCCAATAATATCCAAGTCTTCAGAGCCAATCTCCAAATTCTGGATCAGGTTGGTGAGCTTCACATATACCGTCATGAGCCTCTTTGAGTGCTTCCTGTGCCTTTTTATGTGACAAGTAGTGGAGGAGGATTCCATCATGCGATCAGCGATACAGTATTCGTGTAATCACATTATAGTAGAATTTAGGGGCTTTCCTTCTAATGGCAGCCGCCTCTTTAGGGTCATTAGGCAGAATATCGTACAATGCATAGTCGATGTACAGGAATCGCGAATCCTTAAGCTCTGGACCTTCCAAAGTCTTTAGAGTTTATTTGACTTGAAGGTTCCTTGCTAGAATCTGAACATTTTTTTAGGGCGAGTTTCAGACAGTACAAGTCATGACTGTAAACGAGTACTTTCTCTACTGCTTTGACTGGAAGAGCCAAGGAAGTAGCAAGAAACGCCAGTGCATCTACATACGCATTTTGCTGACAAGGTACATGGTCAATGTAGAAGTTCCTGAACCTCTCTGCCATGTGGATTGTTGTGTTGTGATAGGGTACTAAGTCATCATGTCTGACTTTCTTCTCCCAGCAAACCTGGTTAACGATGAGCTTTGAATCACCGTATGCGTCGAGATTTTTAACGCCAATCTCATTGACGATTTGCATCCCAATCAAGAGAGCATTGTACTTTGCTATATTGTTGGAACACGGCTCAGTTAATGAGAATGTGTGAGGGATTATGTAGTTCTATGGGGAGACAAGTACTACCCCCACTCCTGTTATGATATCTCCTCGAGACCCGTTCTTGATGCGCCGTCGAAGAAGAGTTGCCACACCTGTCCTTCGAAAGACGTCTGGGTCAAACACACTTCAGCGTTCTCATTTGGGAGATCTTCATAAAATTTAGTCATTCTTGGATCCGGATGCTCAGCCAAGAAGTCTGCCACTGCCTGTCCATTCACAGCTTTTTGTGGCAGGAATTGCATCTCATATTAGGAGAGTGATATGGCATATTTTGCTAGTCAATTATTCAGTAATGATGGCTTCATCATAAGCAATCTTAAGGGATTGACTTTTGATATGTCGTATATGGTTTGGCCCACCAAGTAGTGTCGCGTCTTCTGGATGGTGAATACCGACGCCAAGCATTCCTTTTTCGATCAGGTTGTATCGATGTTCAGCTCTGGTCATATTTTACTCAGGTAATATATTGCGTGCTCATATCCCTGATCATTATTCTTGGCTAACAAAGCTCTTAGAGAATGATCCATAGCTCAAACGTATATCAGGAAAGGTTTTTCTGACACCAAAGCTGTAAGGGCAGATGGATGCGTGAGGTACCGCTTGATTTCCTCGAACGCTTATTGGCAAGCATCGTCCCAGATGAATGAAACACCCTTCTTCATCAATTTGGTGAAGGTTTGGCATCGTCTTGAGAGATTTGAGATAAACCTCCAAGCATAGGCTACTCACCCTTACAATCCTCTAAGCTCTATAACTTTTCTTGGAGGTTACATCTCCTAGACAGCGTGGACATTCTCTAGGTCGAGGTGGATTCCTTTGTATGTTATGACAAACCAAGGAATTTCCCGCTAACTACCCCCAGGAAGGATTTGGTGGGATTTATCTTCAATTAATGCACCCGCATGATATCGAATACTATCTTCAGATCTGTTATGTGATCGCCTCTAGCATGGCTTTTCACTACAATATCATCTACGCAACATTGTACTATTTTGCGTATATGCTTATAGAAAATTGCATTCATTGATCTCTGGTATGTTGCCCCCACATTTTTCAATCCAAAGGGCATCACAGTATAGCAGTACACCCCTAATAGTGTCATAAAGTATGTATGCTTCTTATCATCAGAGTACATCTTAATTTGATTGTATCCAGAGAATCTGTCTTGAAGGACATCCATTCAAACACACACTTGTTATTGATCATGACATCCGTAATTGGAAGGAGGAACTCATCTTTAGGACACGCCTTATTTAGATCACGAAAATTAATGCAAATTCGGATTTTTTCCATTCTTCTTGGTGACGGGAACGATATTGGCTACCCATTCAGGGTGTTGTTCTTTCTTGATGAAACTGGAGTCTATAAATTTCTTGACTTTCGACTGAATCACTTCCATTATCTCCTGGCGGAACCATTGTTGTTGTTGCTAAATGGGCTTTGCGTCCGAATTGAAGTTGAGGCGATGCATAGCCACCTAACAGTCAAGCCCGGGCATATCCTCGTAGTTCAGGCGAAAACATCTATATACTCTCACACGAGAGATATTAGATCTTCCTTCTCGGGTGGTGATAATCTTTCGCGTATAAAGATGGGTTAGGATTGGCCTCATCTCCCAGATTAACCATTGTTACCTTATCTTCTGTAGGTGATTCGCGTTGTTCAAAGTGAATATCCAGAGAGTATTTAGGTGTTTGATCTAAAGATCTGTATCTGACTGGATCATTTCTTCTTTTTCATCTTCTGAGTGGCTTGTTGAAATCACGTTAACCGAATGTTCTTCGAATATGTTGCCCACACTGACATCTGACTCCCACGATAACGTGCTTGACGAGTGATTATGCTGTAATAACCTTTTAGACTCAGAGGCTGATGGGATCGAGTTGACACATAGCCTATGCCCCTGCGAGTTCGATGATAATAATCAGGGGTTTTCCCTTTTGGAATGAATGATCGAAGCAGTGTTCTCCTTCTTTTGCTAAAGTTCAAGCCAAAGACTACTTGTTAGGTCATCCCTCATGTTCTCCATCATCCTGAGTACATTTGACTTGTAATGAGAGAACTGAGGAAGTTCAGTCTCGCTTTCTGAGTCTTCACAAGTCATTAGTTTGAACTTGACTTTTCCAAAAAGGATCAGTTTTTGGTCTTTGTGTCTTACTGGGACCTAGAAGAAGGATCCTTGCACATCACTAACACTTTGATATATCGTGAGAGATGATCTCACTGGTACATGCAATGATGTCAGGGCACCTATTGCCAACCAGGGGTCATAATCTACATCGATACTAGTATCTGATGGTACAGAATCGAAAGCAAATACAGAAAAATAAGTCAAATCTAACTCTTCATTCATATACCACTCGTATACATCATTGGCATTGTTATTGGCATCGAGCTTATTAACACTCGTTACAAGTGAATTCAGCTCCCAAAGACATTCTTTTTCTGCCACTTGCTCGGCATCAGCTTCGTTACCAGAGTCTAGTTCCTCTGACTGGAAATTCTTGTCTGTCTCCAGAACATCCTGGTAAGGAGGGAGTCTGTAAAGTAGTTCTCTACCCCCTTGAATGGATGCCTTTCGATGATCAACGTTCGGACTTTTCCATCTCTATCAACATACTTCATGAAATGATGGAGAGTAGGGATGATGGAGTTGCAATGAATCCATGGTCATCCCAGTAGCAAATTATATGAAGTATCGGCATCAATAACATAACACGTCACCTCAGATTTTAGGTCCTCAATATGACAATTGAGTTTAATCTTTCCCATTGGGCTGTACCATTGGCATTGAAGCTGTAAATGGTAGTTTGAGTGGCACTCAATCGGTAAGTGGGGATTCCCAAGTGCTGCATGACCCGGTGGGGCAGATGCTCAACGCGGATCCTGAATCCACCTGAATGCGACTCACTTCAGATGATCCAATATACCCTGTGAAATATAGGGGTCTATCATGTTTTCCATTAACCTACATCTCATATAGGTTGAAGATTATGCAGGGGCATGCTGAGAGGCGTGGAGGCAGTTTTCTTCATCCTTCTCTGATTCAGCTGGAATCTGGGCCATGAAGGCCTCAGCATCGGCTAAAGCTTCTCTCAGAGCTTCCCTTGTTGACTTGGACAATCTCAGGAGCTCATAAAGGGTGATCCTGGTTAGAATGTTGGCCAGTTAAGCTAAGACATCATAGTGATAAGGTCTCAAAGATCCTTTCGCTTTGTCCTTTGAGAGAGCCTTAGCATACCGAAGCTCCTTTTGCTTCTCCACGGGTTGCTTCATGGATTGCTTGGTTGGTTCTGGGGTGGTTTAAGCGGATTTACCACAGTTTCATCGTACTTCTTCAAGTACAATTGGCCCGAATGAGTCCCAGCCATGAGTGGCACATTTGGTCTTGCAGTAAGGACGATTGTCTCCTCTTCAGAACAGTTGGCGAGGCGACATCAGTTTCTGCTTCCCAGGAGGAAGCACACCCCACATTACAAGGTGAGACTTTTGCTTTCTCCATGGACTTCCTGTGGGTATAGTAGTCCACTGTTGGCCTTCTACGAGATCAAGATGAACCCACATGATCTCTTCTTGAGGAGTAAGAACAGATACGAGACCTTTCTTCTACTGGCGGTGTAGACCTATATTGATCACCCTTATTTCCCCTTTTGGTATGGGAATCACTCCTGCTGGCATTGGAGGCTGCACCTCAAACTGAAGAAATGATGTCATGTCAACTGTCACTTTCTTCTACTTCGGGCGGGGCTTGACCACCTCTGCATTAATCAAAGCCTAGAGGATGTCTTTGAGGATGTAACAACTCTTGGTAGGGTGCCCCAGCATCCTGTGGTACAAGCAGCAATTGGGATTGTCCATCTTGCCCACCTCTTCAGGAAGTTTACCTTCAGGAAGCTTCAATCTGCTGCTCTTGTTGAGTAACTTGAACAATGAATCGACATGCTCGTCTTTGAAGGAGTACTGCTTGTTGACGCACGGCTGACTTGAAAAGCCAACCCTTCTAGCTGGTTGCGGCTTAGAGGGAGACTTCTCCTCTGTCACTAGTGTGTCCTTTCTTTATCTTGGAAAGATGCTTCTGGCTCATGCCTTGTTAATTTTTCAGGTTTGGGCTTGTTTTCTTCTGTCATAACCCTAGCGACAATCTCTTCTGCCTATTCGCCTTGTTCGACCAACTGCTTTCAGGCAAAACTTTTAGCTACCCATATTTGAGCTAGGAGTGAAGTTTACAAATTGTGACGGCATGTTTCCACCAGGGTGGCCCAGGTTATACTGGTAGGATATCAGAGTGCCATGTTTCAAAATCTCTCTATAAATGCTTTAACTGGCTCTCCCTTCCGTTGCCTCGTTGCCAGGAGAGTTGGCATGGTAATCTCCGAATCATCTTCAAAGAAATGGGTGAGGAAAAGTTTCTCCAGATCACCCAGTTCTTGATAGAGCCTTCTGGGAGCTTCATGAACCATTCAAAAGTAATCCCCTTAAGGGTGCCGATGAATAAATGTGCCAGGATGATATTATTCGATAATACATTCCCGATTTGGGATTTAAAGTAGTATATGTGCTGGTTCGGTGACCCTTTATCGTCGAAGGCCTGTAGGGTCAGAGTTTTGAATTTAGGAGGGTACGGGACAAGATCCCACTCAGCCGGGTATGGTCGGACCTCTCCTTCTTCTTGAAGGCCTTTTCGATTGATGAGGGCTTCAAGACACTGTTTCACTTTACTCATCCTTTTGGAATGAGTGCTTCCATTCTCTGAATTGCCTCCTTCTTCGGATGGAGACTTGGATGATTTAGAGTTGGAATGCTCCTCCTCCTCGGCATATGCAGAGGATGAGCTTTTTTCTTCCTTCCATTTGCCCTTGGACTTCTTGGAAGGAGTCTTGGCCTTCGGCTTCTTCTTCTTGTCCTCAAGCAATTGCGAAAGCATCTCCTTGAGGGTGTCAATAGATTCTTGTTGGGTGTGAATCATATCGAGTTGTTCCTCTGGACTTGGGCTTGCTGTTCAAAGCGCCTGGCCATTTCTTCAGGAGTCCTTGCCATATACCTAAGGCTTCTTTCTCTACAGAAGAGTTCGAGGCCTGTGACTCCGCAATGGCAGAGTGTGACTCACTTACTTCAATGCCCCGGTCTAGGGTACTAAAGTCCACTGGGGTTATTACGCCAGTTCGAGTGCAGGTATGTCGGTACACTCCTTCCGGCTTGGTGTCAGACTCGTCGGAGCTGACTATTGGCTGCTTCTCCTTAGTTTTACTTGGTGTAGTGCTTGGACCTACCATGTTTACTGTAACTTTAGGGTACTCTATATCAGAAAAGGTTCTACTTGTGCGGGAGCAACACTTTTTGGCCGAGCGGGAGATTGACGTAGACGACAATCAGTTGAACACTGACTATTTACTTATATGCGAACTGCAGTGGTATTCAGAGAGCACCGCTATGATGAGTCGTTCACAGCAGCATAGTAGAGTGATTTGATGAACACTCCTCTTCTTTGTCAAGTAGTCCCTTAGATCTGTCGGAGGGGGATCGAAGACCAGCCTTGAGTCCCTGAGGATGAGGGCTTTTTATCTCCCTTCTGACCCTAGCCGTCAGAGAGCGAATGTTAACCTTGTGTCACAACTTTGAAATACAAGTCTCCGGGGCGCATGGTAGGAAATGCGGAGTTCACATTCGGTAGAACAGAGGCGGCTCTCGAATTTTGGTTTTAAGACGTGGGTCTCGTACCTCTGCTGATAAGAGACGCGAAACTCACGTTGCTGATTGTCGCATTTGTCTGGCGACACTTAAGAGACAAAACTTCATGAGTCCCGCGTTTTATAGTAGAGATGTAGGGTCTCGTGTCTCTGAGAAGAGACGCGGACCTCGTATTGCTGATCATCGCGTCTGTGAGGTAGGGTCTCAGATGAAAGATCACCTAGAGGGGGGGTGAATAGGTGATTATGCTAATCTAGTCAACTCAATGCGGAATTTAAAAACTTAATGCAATACACTCAAGTGCAATTAACAAGTGATGCACACACAACCAAGCCAAGCAATTATGAATGCACAATATGAATAGTTGCAAGGCACAAAGTAAAGAGAGAGAGATAGAGAGAGTCAATGGATCAAGCGCAAACAACAAGATATGTTTTGAGGTTCGAGCACCCAGCTCTACATCCCCGCTTTCGACACACGAAGGATTTCTAATCCACTAGCTAGTCCACAAAGAACTCTCACAAGGAGTACCTAACTCCTCTCTTTACAACCACAACCTCCTCCTTGAGGCAAGCTCCAATCCAACAAAACAATCACCTCACAACTTGAGGGATTAGCACAAAGCAAATAAGGATCACCTCACCACTTGAGGGATACGACCCAAGGCACAAAGCCAAACAAAGATTGGGTTTTTAACTTGGTGGTCTAAACAACAACCACAAACAATTTCTTACTCTCACACAAAGATCCTATAGAATAAGAAAGTAGATGTTGCTCAAGTGTGGAGAAAACCAATGGAATGGAAATCAAAATCACAAAGAAAATCCTTAGGAAAAACTGAAACCAAGATATAGAAGATGAATCAAAACTCTTTTTCCCAAAAACCCTTTTCTTTGAATTTCCAAACCCTAGCAAAAACACCAAATAGATTGTTCAATTTGAATCCAAAAACTTCTTTTGATTGCTGTGAAAACACCAGAGAGTAAGAAAAAATTCGCACTAAAAATCTTAGAGAAAAACTCTCACAAATGGGGTATTTATAGACCCCAAAAAAATATAGCCGTTGGCAGCAGAAAATGTCAGAAATGCACTGCCGGTGGACCGGCCGGTCGACCGTCCAACGGTCAAATTTTGCCCGTTGCCAGCTACCGGTCGACCCAAACAAACAGAGAGCTCTGCTCTCAGACCCGGTCGACCCGGACGGTCGACCGTCCCAAGTCTGCCAAACGTGCACAAATTTGTGCACGTCGGTCGACCGACTTCAGCCAAGTCGACTTGGTCAGAAGACTAGTCGACTGATGAAGCCTGGAACAGAAAACTAAGTTAGAAACATGTTTAAAAATTCTTTTAATACTTCTAAAAATCACCAAAATAGTTTTATCATTTTGCATTGATATATAAACATGTGGTAAAAGGTTTAGCTCAAATATCAATCAATATGAACTATTTTTGTGTCTTATCATTTTTACCAAAAACCGAAAACTGTATTTTCTAAAACTTGGATTTTTAAATAGAAAATACGTTTTGTCCAAAACTCTTCCAAATACAAAAACATGTTATTTAAACACTTTGAAGCATGATGCATATGGATAGAAATCCAATATACATGAAACAACTATATATCCATGTTTTTGTCATTTAATTCCAAAATATGTTTTGTCAAAAATACCAAAACATAAAACACATAAATAAGTAAGTCAAAACTAAGTTTGTCTAGGAAATTAAGCATGCATGTATATAGAACAAATCATATATACATTAAACCATGTAAACTTGTTTTGATCTATCTATTCATGAAAACCAAGATCTGTTAAACCTAAAACCGAAAAACCAAAAACCAATATTCAAAACATGAAACGTGTGTGTGTTGTGAACTTGAGCATTATCATACTATTTTAATCTTTACAATTTGGATCTAAACACAAAACTAAACTAAGGTACCGAAGTCTTCTTGTAGAGCACAATCTCCAAGCCGACTCGATCCAAAACTCCTTGATCCACCGAGCAAGTGCTATATATGATCTTTGACGCTCGGGCTCTTGAATCAACTTGTGAAAGCTTTCAAATCATCTTGTTGAAACTAATCACCAACTAATAACTTGATCAATGATCTGAAACTAAAATCACAAGATTATTAGTACACATAACTACATGAGTTAATCATCATCAAAACTAGGGTGGAAGGCCTTTGGGCCAACAATCTCCCCTTTTTGATGATGACAAAACTCATGGAGTTATATATGCATGGATTAAAGTTAAGCTTCAAAGAAGCTCCCCTTAACTCATGCATAAACAAATAAACAATAAATAATATGTAATGAATATCAAACATGAAACATGAAACATGCATATCTATGCATAAACAATAAAGGTTCTAGATACCAAAGAAATGTTTAAAACAAAACATGCTCTAGAAACCAATTACAAACATCCAATTACAAAACATGCTTTAGATACCAATTAAAATTAAACTAAATAAAACTTAATATATGCAAAACAAAAACATGCATATATAAACCCAAAATACTTCTCCCCCTTTTTTCAATCATCAACAAAGGGGTACAAACCAAATCAAAACAAAATCTTCTCTCTTTTTAATACAAAGAATCAATCTTCAATAAGGGGTAAAAACAAAACTAAATTCATAAATTTTTCTCCCCTTTTTGTTCGAAACAACGAATCAATAAAAATGATATTTTCCCCCTTTTTGTCTAAAATAAAAACAAAGTCAATAAGGGGTGACAATCAATTAGGATATCAATTGAAAATATGTCAATGAAGCATCTTGATACCAATTGAAAAGAAACAAACAAAAAAAATATTGATACCAATTTTAAGCAAAAACACATGAAAAATCTTGATACCAATTTGAAATTAAACATAATGAATTTTGAATGTCTAAACAAAAATTTTGATACCAATTGTAAATAATTTTCATTTTGAATATATGATACCAAATTTAAATTTTCAATCATAAAGTAAGGGAATGGGAATCAAATACCAATTGAAAAATCACCAATTGAAAGACAAAATCAAATTTTCTCCCCCTTTATGAAATACCAACTAAAATAATGCTTAGGCTTGATACCAATTTAAAAGTAATCAATTGAGACAAAATTGAAGCTCAAGCACTAGCATAAACAAGATTTTGTGCTTAAAAATATAGGGATATAATAAGCACAAATAAAACATATATATGTATGAAAGATAGATACCAATAGAAATTGATATTCTTAGAATAGAAAGCATACATACATACAAACATATATGAGTATACAAGAAATGTCAAGATTGATACCAATTGAAAGAATTCATTGATACCAATTGAAATAACAATAATGATCAAGTGTATATCTCATATTATCTATACCTCCCAATCATGGTTCAAGTTTTAAATGATTTTCATTATAAGGCATACATGAACATGATCTCCCATCCATCCTCCCATTAAGGTAGGGGTTTTCAAAAAATAGATTTGAAAATGTAGTAAGTTTGAAAATCTCTACCATAATGAAGAATACGAACTAGTTATAGGAAAAACTTTTAAAACTAGTACGAAATCCTTCAAGCAAGGAATAAAACAAAATTGTTTTTCATGAAACACATGTAAATTACATGATCACTAAACACTCAAAATCCATAAAGTCCAAATCAAATTCTCATGAAAACAAATCATGAGTAAACTAATAAAGTGAGTGTACAAGTATAATGTGACACATATCGATCATGAAAATATTCAATTAAGCTCATATGAAATTCCTTGAAAACATGAAATTCATCTAAGAAGTGAAATCACCAATTGAAATCATCTTGAAAACATGAAATTCATTATAAATGTGAAATCACTTAGCAAACATGAAATTCATCCAAACGATTTAAACTTCAAGGCATATGTATGTCATGTACAAACTAAAGTATACATACATATCCTAAACATAATGAGTCCACAAAAGTATATACATGAAGGCACGTGGCTCAAGGATGTATATCTATAAATGATAGTTTGGACAAGATGGACATATACATGAAGTTAAACAAATAAACACGAAATCAAGAAAAACTAAATTTTTACCAAAACTAATTTCATTTCAAGGTATATGTATGAATTATCAACACAATAAGTATACATACATATCCCGAAACACAATTGAGTCCATATATATAGATTTGCATGAAAGGCAAATGACTCAAAGGGTATACATGTATATCTTAAGGTTTGGCAAAATAAACATATACATGAAATGAAAACTCATACACATAAAACAAATCCAAAAATAGTAATACAAGTTTAAAATGCATGAATCATCAAAACTAGGTTATACTAGCACATTTAATGGGTACAAATTAGCATCCAAGCACAAACATATATGAAGATTTATTTGTGTCCCACTACATGTGCAAGTATAAATTCTAGTCTTAATGAAAACTAACATCTAAACAAGTAATCAAATCATTAAACATAAAACGGGAATCATAACCCAACATGATAAACATAATAATCAAAACATGAATTATTAAGACAAAGAATCATAGTCAACCATATGATTAGCATGACTAAGACATGTGCATTAGATCTATGATTAACATGATAGCTAAAACATAAAGAGAACACAAAATATGGGTCCATACTAAACATGGGTGTCTCAACAACTAATCATGTAAAGCATAAGTCTAATAAACATGGCAAACATCATACTAATCATGAAACAATAAAACATGATTCAACAAAACAAAAATCATAAACATCCACATGATCATTATGCATATGCATGTGCATTAGATGTAGGGCATACATGTTAGTTTAAATAAGGTGAGAATACTAAATATAGATCCATATGAAACATGGGTGCTCAAGTAACTAAACATGTATAACACTAATCTAATCAACATGACATAAACATAATGAACAATAAAACATGGCATGCTATAAATAGATGATCATGAAAAGCATGCAAATAAAAATGGGAGTTAGAGAATGATACCAAAACTCATGAAGGTGCATCTCTAGTTCTCCAAACCACGGTGGTCCTCCCACCAAATCCCCTTGAGAGTGAAGCATCCAAATGGTTCTCTTTTAAGCTTAGAATGCATCCACCTCAAGGCACCAATACTCTCACGTGATGCGAGAGCTCCCACCTACATCAAAAAACATAGAGGTGGTCTTTGGTACCCATTTTCTTTTGGGTCCATAGGGGTTAGTTTCTTTTCTCACCCAAACAAAATTAGTTGCTAAATTTTCATGATAAACACGATCATAACAAAATCTAGCAAGGTGACCTTTTCGGCCACAATGTGTACATGTGTACACATGAGCATACGTGTAATGGTGGTGACCGTGGGAAGCATGTGTATGCCGTGTAGAGTGAGCATGCAAAGATGGACCTTGTTTCTTGCGAACCAAGGTTTCCAAACGTGAATGATTCAATGTACATTGGCTCAAAGTGGAGCCCAAACATTCAACACTCATCTTCAAAACATTTATATCATTTTCAATGGTGGAAGATAAAGTGGAGCATGCAATAGGTGTGCATGAAGAAGAAGAAGCTATACTAGCATGGCACACATGAATATCAATCTCATTTTGCAAAGATTCATTTTTCTTCAAAACAAGATCCAATTCTTTTGTAATAGAATCAATTTTATTTTCAAAACAAGGTTATCTTTTAAAACAAAATCCAATTTAGAAGATAAAACCTCATTGTTTTTCACAACATCATTACAATCACTTTTGTTTTTCAAAATCTCAATCTCATCAAGGGCAAGGTCTAGTTGAGATCTTAGTGAGTCACGTTCACTAGTGATCTCTTCCTTTTCTTGCAAAACCGATTCAAAATTAGAACACAAATCCTTTAATTCATTTTCAAAATAAGGTTGTCCTCTTTCAAAAGATTGTGTTTTTCCATAAAATTTTCAAGCTTTTGAGCAAGTTCCAAATTCAATGTTTGAACTTCAAAACAACTATGGCAATAGGAACTAGAGCTATTATCTAATTGAGAATCCGATTGTACCTCAAGGGAGTTATTCCCTTGGACCATGAGGCAACGCTCTTCGGACTTTTCTCTCATAGATCTCCTCATCTTGTTGATAATCCTTGGAAGCTCGGGAGACGTCAATAAGCTCCAAACTGTAAAAGCCGAGTCATAACGATCAAACACTGGTAAAAGATGTTCACTAAGAGATGCTCTAAGTGTTCTAAGTGCTAATGCATTTGCCTTTTTATACTTGCTACTATTAGGAAATGATTCCATAGTGGAGGCTTGATAAACTAGATGTCCTAATCTTTTCAAATGGCTACTCATATTGGCCTTCCAAACATCAAGTCTAATATGGTCAAACATAGGAGGGCTATCCATGAGAGCAAACTAAATGAGTGCAAATGAACAATGCAAATGAAGATTAGCAAATCAAGATCTCACTCCTAGGTGGTTAAACCTAAATATCAGGAGCACTAACTCTGATACCAATTAAAAGATCACCTAGAGGGGGGTGAATAGGTGATTATGCTAATCTAGTCAACTCAATGCGGAATTTAAAAACTTAATGCAATACACTCAAGTGCAATCAACAAGTGATGCACACACAACCAAGCCAAGCAATTATGAATGCACAATATGAATAGTTGCAAGGCACAAAGTAAAGAGAGAGATAGAGAGAGAGTCAATGGATCAAGCGCAAACAACAAGATATGTTTCGAGGTTCAAGCACCCAGCTCTACATCCCCGCCTTCGACACACGAAGGATTTCTAATCCACTAGCTAGTCCACAAAGAACTCTCACAAGGAGTACCCAACTCCTCTCTTTACAACCACAACCTCCTCCTTGAGGCAAGCTCCAATCCAACAAAACAATCACCTCACAACTTGAGGGATTAGCACAAAGCAAACAAGGATCACCTCACCACTTGAGGGATACAACCCAAGGCACAAAGCCAAACAAAGATTAGGTTTTAACTTGGTGGTCTAAACAATAACCACAAACAATTTCTTTCTCCTACACAAAGATCCTATAGAATAAGAAAGTAGATGTTGCTCAAGTGTGGAGAAAACCAATGGAATGGAAATCAAAATCACGAAGAAAATCCTTGGAAAAAACTGAAACCAAGATATAGAAGATGAATCAAAACTCTTTTTCCCAAAAACCCTTTTCTTTGAATTTCCAAACCCTAGCAAAAACACCAAATAGATTGTTCAATTTGAATCCAAAAACTTCTTTTGATTGCTGTGAAAACACCAGAGAGTAAGAAAAAATTCGCACTAAAAATCTTAGAGAAAAACTCTCACAAATGGGGTATTTATAGACCCCAGAAAAATATAGCCGTTGGCAGCAGAAAATGACAGAAATGCACTGCCGGTCGACCGGCCGGTCGACCGTCCAACGGTCAAATTTTGCTCGTTGTCAGCTACCGGTCGACCGCCCCGGTCGACCCAAACAAACAGAGAGCTCTGCTCTCAGACCCGGTCGACCCGGACGGTCGACCGTCCCAAGTCTGCCAAACGTGCACAAATTTGTGCACGTCGGTCGACCGACCCGGTCGACTGACTTCAGCCAAGTCGACTTGGTCAGAAGACTAGTCGACTGGTGAAGCCTGGAACAGAAAACTAAGTTAGAAACATGTTTAAAAATTCTTTTAATACTTCTAAAAATCACCAAAAATAGTTTTATCATTTTGCATTGATATATAAACATGTGGTAAAAGGTTTAGCTCAAATATCAATCAATATGAACTATTTTTGTGTCTTATCATTTTTACCAAAAACCGAAAACTGTATTTTCTAAAACTTGGATTTTTAAATAGAAAATACGTTTTGTCCAAAATTCTTCCAAATACAAAAACATGTTATTTAAACACTTTGAAGCATGATGCATATGGATAGAAATCCAATATACATGAAACAACTATATATCCATGTTTTTGTCATTTAATTCCAAAATATGTTTTGTCAAAAATACCAAAACATAAAACACATGAATAAGTAAGTCAAAACTAAGTTTGTCTAGGAAATTAAGCATGCATGTATATAGAACAAATCATATATACATTAAACCATGTAAACTTGTTTTGATCTATCTATTCATGAAAACCAAGATCGGTTAAACCTAAAACCGAAAAACCAAAAACCAATATTCAAAACATGAAACGTGTGTGTGTTGTGAACTTGAGCATTATCATACTATTCTAATCTTTACAATTTGGATCTAAACACAAAACTAAACTAAGGTACCGAACTCTTCTTGTAGAGCACAATCTCCAAGCCGACTCGATCCAAAACTCCTTGATCCACCGAGCAAGTGCTATATATGTTCTTTGACGCTCGGGCTCTTGAATCAACTTGTGAAAGCTTCCAAATCATCTTGTTGAAGCTAATCACCAACTAATAACTTGATCAATGATCTGAAACTAAAATCACAAGATTATTAGTACACATAACTACATGAGTTAATCATCATCAAAACTAGGGTGGAAGGCCTTTGGGCCAACATCAGAAATGCGAGCTTCTCTAGCTCTGCATTTTGGTATCCAGATACAGACTTTGCGCATCTGAGGCATTTTAGAAGGGACGTGAGCCTGAGCTTCGCGTCCTATATCTGTCGGACAGATGGTTTTTTCAGGTTCTTCCATCTGTTATCGACGTGCGCGACACCTTTGTCGATGTTCAGCATTCCGGTTACGCTTCACGGGTTGTTGGAGACCCTTGGTACCTGGAGCTGAGGAAGAGGAGGGGCGTGGCAAGATTGGCCTTCAACAATGTTGGCTTCGCGGGTCTCATGGGAGACGTTGACGCAGGCCACGTGCACGACGCGGCCAGAAATAACCCTGTTTGTACAGACCATCTTTGGAGAAGTCTCCGAAGAGACTGGAGAGCGGATTTCTGAGGAGACCCTGCGGTACTGCCATGCCATCCTAGAGCTTCTTGAGCCAGGAGAGAGGAACTCTTCATACTTTGCCTGGTCGAATTCCACAAGGAGTGACTCGACCTTTTTTCCATGAAACTGACGTCATCTTCCACCATAACTTGCTCATCAGTAGAGAAAGTTGTCCCCAGTGAAGTCGCCATCTCTTGTACAGGGAGAAAAGTTGAAAGTATATTGTAAGTTTTCTTGATCAATGAAAAGTTACAACAACTCAAACTTTCAACTACAAGAGAGAGAAGACAATGAAGCTCAGATCCCCCTTTTTTTTAAGGATGGGTTCTTTGCGTTGCAGTGGAAAGTGATCTTGTTTTTTGTTGACCGGGTGAATGTCTAGCTCTTCTGGAATTCTTCTCCTTGGATCATAGATGGAGTAGCACAGCTCCTATCCGATGTAATCTCAAAGAGACTTAGGCAATAACTTGAACTCAGTAAGTTGGTAGAAGAGTTGAACTCTTTATAAATCTTCCTCAGCTGAAAATTCTGACCCTTTTTCAATAACAAACTGAGCTATTTATAGGGGTTCTAAAAGTAAAACTGTTCCCTAAAAATTCTCCATAATAGAGTTTAACTCCCCTCATTACGTGGGCAGTACTTGACCCAGTAATGGGGTAGTTGTAATTGAGACGCAGGGCTCCTCTCCCGTTAGAACGCGGGCTTGAGCTCTGCGTTTAGCCGTTGAGGTAACGCTGGACGCAGGTCTTAAGCTTCGCGTTTTGGGCATCGTGGTGGTGTTGAAACGTGAGCCTCTGACTTTGTGTTTCCTCATTGACGTGATATTAGACGCACGCCTTGAGCTTAGCATTTGAGACGCGGGCTTTAAGCTTTGACGCGGGCTTCAAGCTTTGTGCATGAGTACTGAAGTGGTACTGAGAGGCTTTGAGCTCTGCGTCATGGCATTACAATGATGTTGAGATGCGGGTTTTGAGCTCTGCGTTTTGCCTTTGCACAAGTGGTTTTGATTAGCCTCGCGTCTGAAACCTAGACTCTACTATCCGATGACTTATCTTCAGTGTTTTTTAGACAGTCTACACTTACTAGTCGACAAGTTCCTAGCAGTAGTAGAGTAATACTATCACCGACCTATTTTCTGATTCCGTTTAGGATTTAGTTTCAGGTCAAATTGGATTTCAAATTGTAATTTTTTTGTTTATTTATTCTTAGTTTCCTAGTTAGATTAGATTACTATTTTGTAAGCCTGTAAAAGACTATTGTGTTCTCTGTCTTTATTCAACTTTCATATAGAAATTCAGTTTCGTCTTTACATTGCTCGTGAATTCGAGTTGTTATCTTTTTACTTGTAAATTTGAGTGCTGTACTTTTGGATTCAAGTATGTTCCCTACCTAAAAGATTCTTTCAGGGTTCATTGATGCTAGAACAACGGACGTCGTTCGCTTCCCAATCTGCGTCAATAGCCGGTGTCATTTGCTTCCCAATTTGTGTCAATGAACCCCGAAAGGATCTTTCAGGTAGGGAACATATTCGAATCCACAAGCACAACACTTGAATTTACCAGCAAAAAGACAACAACTCGAATCCATGATCAATTTAAAGAGAAAACTGAATTTCTATATCAAAGTTGAATAAAAAAAATAATACAATGGCCTTTTATAGGTTTATAAAATAGTAATCTAATCTAACTAGGAAACTAAAAATAAAGAAAAAAATAATACAATTTGAAATTCAATTGGACCCAAAATTAAATCCTAAACAGAATGAGAAAACAGGTCAATGACAGTATTAGTTGACTACTGCGAAGGACTAGTCGACTAGTAAGAAGACCAGAAAATTTCCCGACTCTCTGTTACACAAAACTAGTCGACTGTTGTGATTTTGTTAGTTGAGTAATAAGCATTAGTTGACTATTATTTGAGCCCAGTCAACTAATATTGTCTGAATTTGTATCTGCTCCTCCATTGCCTCAATCTCCTACATCATAACTAGTATCTCAAGTATCATGAAAAATCTCTATGTTTAAACTTGCCTGGTCGTGCGAGATTTATACCATGATGCTTGGTGTTACACAAATCATCCTCTCGCCTGATGTGTTGCATCTCTATTTTTAATATTTCTGAAATTTTGATGTTATACTCCTTCCAAATCTATTGCTTTCTCTTACATTTCCAACAAGCTAATAATCTAAATGATTTCATCTCATCTCCAACTAATGCTACTTCAAACTTACTGCAAAAATGTTCATCCTACCTTTTATTACATTGCTTCTAATCCATTTCAATGTTTTATTTTATCTTACACTTATGCTACATGTATGTTGTTTCTTGATTATCCAATACTCTAATTTATTATTATCCTACGAAGCATGGACATGGGTTCAGAACACAGGTTCGACACAATATGGACAAATGGGTACCACATATATTATATATATGTATTTATGTTTTGTCTGTGTCAATATACATAGAGACACATATATAATATACAATGCACAAATATAGTTGTGAGATAAAAATATGATATGATATAATATACAATAAAAGTTAGACAATACTTGTTTGTTTCCCTTAATGTTCATCATCTATAGCATGAATTCTTAAGATTTTTCTAAGAAAAAAAATGAATTTGTAAGGATATAAGAGTTAAAAGAACACATTATCTTAAATACTACAAAATTTTGTCCTGTCATTTAAACCAATAATTATGTGAATAATTTTTATTGAAAAATTAGAGACGTTCTACAGACACAATGCATCTACAGGTAATACAATCGTATACTCTTCATTCAAAATTATTAATATTTTTTATTTAAATTAGTAGTCTTAGTTACATTTAGAATATGTCTTGATACAACTAAAAAAAGTCTCAAATTTTAAAATACGTTAGAAGAGTATCCACCACATATCGATACATATCTGTATATCAACTATCTAGAAAGTATTGGATATGGGTATGTCTCCTCCCTTGAAGTATCTGTGCTACATAGCCATTACCACGTAATTGAACAATATTTCTGTACTTTAACCGTTTTGCATTTTTTTTTTTTTTTTATAAATGATAAGGTGGATAACAACCCAACCCGCTCACGCCCCTCCAAAAAAAAAAAAAGAATAAAGAAAATAATCACAAAACCTCTCATTTTGCAGAAAGCATACTTTGAACTTGTGACCTTCACAAGTAAATGATTTTAGTGAATATTTCGTGATTTGAACTTGTGACACTCGAAGTAAACGTTTTTAATGAATATTCTCTAAACTTTTCTTGTGCTCTTTCAATTCTAACATTTTCGTCAAGTCTCACCATTATAAGTCATTGATCTTAATGACAATCCACAAACACAAAAGTCGTGAGTAATGCATTAGGACAATCTTTCTACAATTATCACAATCTAGTAAGATGATGTTAAACATTGTTCTGGAAAGCTACACACACAACAAAATCCTCCTCCTTTTGACCAAGGAAAATACTCAACTAATTTTGTGAACATATCAAATGCAAACCAGTCACTGGTCAAGACTTTGTTATTGCTAAACCTGTCCTCAATATACAAAATCCTTATATTAGTCACAATCACTTTGTGATTAAACTTGCCAATGGGGGGTTAATTGAAGGTGTACTAAACAAAAGGAAGAAATTAAAGAGTCAGATTGTGAAAGGAATACCTCAAATTTGTTAGAAGGAATTAAATTTGTTTGTCTTAAATATTGACCTGACCTGACCCTTCCGAATGTCCCAAGTATGCTTCTGTTTTGGTTGATCTTAAATAATCAAGCTCACAAACAAATTATGCTAGCAATAACAAGGTCCATTCAAACAAACAGATTTCTATTAATTCTAACAATCATTGTAAACTAAATTAAGTAGTGATACAGATATATATATGTCATAAATGAAATGTGAAATTCATCAAGATTCAACAAGAACACAGCAAAATCAATCTTAACGAATTCTGTAAAGCTACAATCATCAAATTTCACAGGAGAAATTTTCCTAAACCCTCTCCTTCTACTAACCATATCAAATTGCACAATGGACCACAATAATTTGATGGTTTCCTAAGGCGAACAAAACAATTTCTATGCTATTTATTCCTTAAGATTCCTATAATTGATGACCATCATCTTGTCTCTCTACATGTCTTCAAGCCAAATTTTTTTAATCCATCTCTTTTTTTTTTTCAGAGCAACCTCTTTTCTCCTCTGACTGTTTCCATGTTGGGTATCTTAAACCCACAAGATAATATATACATGATTCTATAATCTCTCTCTTCTTGTCATTAAACCTATTCCAGTGCTTGGTCGGTGAGATAAGTTTAGACTTAGTCAAGGGCCATAAGTTCATTGATTTATTCATCATGATTGAATTTTCTGGGTCATGACAAACTCTGAAAGTTTTCCTTATAAAAGATAATCAAAGAAAGGCGTGTTAGTAAAATTTAGTTAGTTCAAGAAGCAAAGAAAAGGACGAATTTGTACTTATTTTTTCGCTAATTTGGATTATGTAGAACATTAAAAAATTGATTAGAAGTTGAAGAGAAAGGAGTTACTTAAGTGATCTGGTTGTTCAACCAGCATGTGGCCAAACTCAAGACTGCTCAATTATTTTTAAAAGAATTGGTCCCATCATTTGGAAAGCGAAGGGTCAGAAAATAACACTTAACCATGGACTATCTTATACAACCACCGTCAGAACAATCATGTGAAGGCTTTGTTATATTTCTATTTTTTTTCTTAGCTTTCAGCAAGGATGATAACTACGATTACTGTGAGGCCATGTGCGCCGGTTTATTCCATGTGATAGGGATATAATCAGAAGAAGCTGGGGCCATTTACACATAACTAGTTTGGATCCCTAAATTAATTGGGTGACAAGCTAGATGTTTTATGCTAGTCCGGGGCATGTACAGTTTACCCTTCAGTCTACCAAAAAAAGTAGAATATGGATCATAAAATGCATCAATAAATAGACTAAGAGAAAAAGATCATGTTTTTTTTTTTTGGTACGTAGTTCTCGATACAGTTGTGTATTTTTCTCATCTTCTTGTAAACTAAGTCTATTTGGTTGTGCGAACCAAAAGAAATAATGAGTTTGGATTGTACCAAGTCTAAAACCAAATGGATTTATTTTTTAGTCCTTTTTGTTTTGTACTGTGAATTATTGGGTGGACATTTTCGATATTTGTATCCTTAATCAGAAGAATAATCATCATTAACAACAAAATAATGATGATGAAGCCTGTATCCCAAACTTTTAGGTTTGCTACATGAATCGTAATCCTCGTTGTTTCATTGGCTATGATCCTATAACTCTAGATTACTTTGAAACAATCATGGGTCTGCAAAATAACAAAGAAAACAAGCATCAAACCCCCAAAGCATCAACACCCCTTCACATTTGGAAATTAAAGTTATATATACTTCAAGGACTTGATGTACTTGCCGACAATGGAGATAATATCGAGAGGGTATAAACAGACCAAGCTCTTTACATAAATCATTCGCCCTGAATGCAAGGAATAAAAGTCCAATGATATTCCTGGGTTAATTTCTTACACACTTAATCTTAGAACAAAAAACAATATTTTATACAACTATCACACAAACTTCCACTCTTCAAATTCTACCCTCCGAATTTTTTAAATTATCTAGATACAGACACAAATCCTAGTTGATTGATCTATATAACAGTAGAGATGGGGTGTATCACACAAACATGCCTGTTTTCATCTCCACCACAAGGGTTGATATCAATTTGGGCCCATTTTATTAGGTGGAATTGTAGCTATTCCAGACAACGTAACCATCAACTTGAGAAAAGAAGACCATGACCCCCATTATTCCCTCCCTCCCTCCCTCTGTCTCTCTCACTCTCTCCTCTCTTCTTCATCTATATATGTGAGAGCCATTAAGCTGTAAGCCACACAAAACTGTACAATTCCAATATCCATGGCCATTCTTCCTTCCAATCTATTTCTCTTGATGCTACTACATGTTTTATATTAGTCCACGGACTAATATATTTCAATCTGAAATTTTTAAGTGGATAAGAAAATAGGCAAGAGCTTCTTTCTTCTAATACTCTAATTCTCATTCAACTTTTTTCTATAAAAACAAAGAAGTACAACAACCCTTTTATAGGCTTAAAAAAATGTATAAGCATACCAACCATCCACATTACTCCCTATTTTTATGTTGTAAATAAATAACAATAATGCAATGAGTGTGGCTTTTATTCTTTCAAAAACTGATGACTTTTCACTTCTCCACTTTATGATGACTCTTTCACTTTCAAAATTTCGCTTGATAATGACTTAGTGAATATATCTACTACTTGTTCTGTGGTGTGGCAATGCTTGAGATCTATAGTCTTCTGCTTCATATGATCTCGAAGAAAATGAAATCGAGTATCAATGTGCTTGCTTCTTTCATGATACACTGGGTTCTTTGTAAGTTGGATGACTGATTTATTGTCAACAAATCTTACGATCGGGTCTTCTTGTGGATTATCCAACTCTTCTAAATTGTTCCGCGACCAAATAGCTTAACAAACAGTAGATGAAGCTGTTACATACTCTGCTTCACATAAAGATAAGGGTACAACTCCTTGCTTCTTTGAGATCCATGAAATGCACTTGACCCAAGATACAAGACATAGCTTGTGGTGCTTTTTCTTTCATCCTGGTCACCTCCTTAATAACTATCTGAATAGCCTACTAACTCTGCAACTTCACCATAGACATAGAATAGACCAAGGTTTTGTTGGCCTTTGTCGTAGAGAGAGGGCAAAAACAAAGGAGGATGTAGTTTTTTAAACTTTTTCTAGAGGTTTGGTCGACCGTGCGGTCGAACGAGATGCACAAGAATTGAAGCCGATCTACCGAGCGGTCGGCCGATGTTGCATAAGAAAGAAGACCCCATTTGGTCGGTCGACCGGCCGGTCGACCTACATTCTAGTAAGTTCTGCAGTTTGTGTGCGGTCGACCACATACTTAGAGCGGTCGATCGGTCGGTCGACCTATAGTCGGGTCAGAGCTATTTCTGAGCCCGACTTGGAGCTGATTTGGAGGGTTTCTGCTTATCTTTATAAATAGAGGATGTGAACCCATTTGAAGTTAGTTGATTTTTTGATGAGAGTTCTTGAAAGAACCTTATAATCCTCTTGTAATCTTATGTAAATCATCAATTGATTTCTCTTCTTCCCCAGGGACGTAGGCATCTTGTCGAACCTCGTAAACCTTGTTCTCCCTCTCTTTGTGTGTGTGTCTAGAATTTGTTCTTTGGCTATTCTAGAGCCCCAATAAGTGGTATCAGAACTCTAGGCAACGCTTGGGCTTCATTTGGTAGAGTGGATCTTGATTGGAGCTTGGATCTTGTGGATCTGAGACTTTGGAGGGATAAAAATCAAATTTTTTACAATATTGGATCTCATCTTCAATCTTTTGGTAGAGAGATCAATTAGAACTTTTCTTATGGTTTCAATTGGACTTAAAAATCTGAACTTTATCATTTGTAGTTCTATTCCATAGATGTTCCATTTGTTTGGTTGAGAAATTAGGAAACTTGCTTGAGAAACATCCATTGGGAGTGATTCTTTCGTTATAAAGAATATTTAGAATATTCATCACATGAAGATTGATGTGATGAAGTTTGATGGAATAAATAATTTTAGATTGTGGAGATGCGAGCTAATAGATGGGCTGAATGTGCAAGATTTAGAGGATACTCTTGAGCTTCAAGAGAGACCTACGGAAGTAGATGAGAAGGTTTGAAAGAAGTTGAATAGGACAGCGTATGGTGTCATTAGGTCTTGTTTAACACAAGATCTAAAGTATGATATGATGAATGAGACTTCTGTGAAGTCGATTTGGGAGATACTAGCGAGCAAGTACTTGATAAAAAGCATTGAGAACCGCTTGCATTTGAAGTGGAAACTTTACTATTTTCAGTTGAAGAGAGGAACCTCCATTAGTGAACACATCAACACCTACATGAAACTTCTTGCGAATTTGGCAAACTTAGATGTAGTGATCGATGATAAAGACAAGGCGTTGATATTGTTGAGTTCTCTCCCTGATAAGGGATATGAGACATTTGTGTATACATTGATCAATGGGAGAACATCCCTTAACTACAATTAAGTGACCACTAATCTTGTGAAACTCAAATTGAGGAGTAAGGACAAGGAGTGTTCTACCAGTGACACATCAGCAGAGGTATTGGCCGCAGAGAAAGTAGTCCAAACCAGAAAAGAGAAAATCAACAGAGATCCAATTGCAAGTCCATGGTTGGTAATCGCAAATTAGAAAAGGATCAGTGTGCCTTATGTAAAGAGAAAAGATACTGAAATAGTGATTGTCCAAACCTCAATAAGTCAAAGAAGGAGTCACAATCAGAGGTCAATGTCGTAAGGTCGGATGGTAATGATTCTGATCTTCTTACTTTCACTTTCTATTACACCATCAGGTTGTCATTCAAATGCATCTGAGTGGGTATTGGATACGGGCTCTACCTATCATATTTGTCCCAGAAGAGAGTTGTTTGCTATGTTTGAGGAGTTGGATGGCGGTTTGATGTCCATGGAAGATGATCATGCTTGCTGGTTGGTTGGTAAGGAACCAGTTCGTATCAGAATGTATAATGGGACATTGAGAGAGTTGAAGGAGGTGAAATATATTCCTACTATAATGTAGAATGTTATCTCAGTTGGAGTTTTGGAAGTGGAGGGCCTCAGAGGGACTCTTGGAGAAGGCGTTCTCAAGACGTCTAGCAGCTCATTGGTTATTCTGAAGGATATTAGAGGCAACAATTGTACTACTTGATGAGTAGTGCAGTTACTAGATTGGCGTCTTCAGGACAGTTGGATAGCGATTCCACCAGATCATGGCACAATGGCTTGGGCAAGTTAGCTTAAAGTCAAATCAAGCATTGGAAGGTGCATTGACCTGCCGTTTGGAAGCATGTGACAGTAGTGTTCTGGAAGAAAAAGGTGAATTCGACACTGATACTCATCATTTGCATGGTCTTCTTGAGTTGGTTCACGTGGATGTTTGGGGTCGTACCAAGAATGCATCACTTGGATGTCATAAGTACTTTGTCTCAAATGTAGATGATTATTCTAGGCGTTCTTGGGTATACCCGATGAGACAAAGAGTTGAAACCCTAGAGTTATTGGTGAAATGAAAGAATCTGATGAAAAATTGATAGGTAGGAAGATCAAGGTGCTCTGATATAATCATGTTGAAAAGAACAAGGATTCTTTCTTACAATTTGGTCAAAACAATGGTATTGAAACTCACTTCAACAACAACAAACAACAACAACCAAGCAATTTATCCCAAGTATTTAGAGTAGGCTATATGAACCAAAAGAGAATTATGCCGAATCATACACACGGATCAGCTTTCTCCACTCATTCCTATCGAGCAATATGCCTTCATTAAGACCTTTAGCCTCTGTATCTTGGCGTATTACCTCCATCCATATTTTCTTTGGTCTCCCCTGCGCTCTTTAACCTTGCCCTAAATTGATACGCTCTACTCGTCGGGCTGGTGCATCTATAGATCTACATCACACATGATCAAACATCATAGGCAGTTTTCTCTCATCTTCTCTTCTATGGAGGCTACACCTATCTTAGTACGAATATCCTCATTTCTCACCTTATCTTTCCACGTATTACCACACATCCAACGAAGCATACGCATCTCTACTACATTTATCTTCTGGGCATGATATCTCTTTATAATCTAACATTCTGTGCCATATAACAAAGCTTATGATAAGGTGCCAAGAGAGGTATTATGGTGGACATTGATGAAAAAGGGAGTCCCCATCAATTATATTGACATAATCAAGGATATGTACGATGGAGTAGTGGCAAATATCAGACTTGTAGAGGCATAACAAGCGATTTTTCTATCACAATTGGATTGCATCAAGGAAACTCACTTCACAGATAAAAAAGATGGTACAGCAGAGAGGTGAACTGTGCCTTGCTGGAGAAGGTTCAGTATTTATTGTCTAATGCATCATTAGACAAATTGTTTTGGGCTAAAGCGATTGAGTATGCTAGTCATCTCTTGAAAAGGCTACAGACGATTTCGATAGGAGATAAGACTCTTTTGGAGATTTAGTCAGGTAGAGATGCTCGTGACAATAGTTCACTTAGAGTATTTGATTGGCCGGCCTATGTTTATGTCAAGAAAGATATGTTGGACTCTATTGTTAACAAATTGGTATTTTTGGGATATAAAGAAGACTTGAAAGGTTACAAGTTATGGAATCCGAAAATAAAAAGTTTGTCTTGAGCAGACATGTCACATTGGATGAGACTTCAATGGTGAAGCCTACTGTCTCCCAGTAGGTGAAGAAAATGAAGACCAAGTCATAAGTATCACAGCGGGTGGAGGTTACGTTATCCAGTTGGTTCAGTATCATCGGGGAGTTCATCAGTTATGACATCGAGTAGAGATCGAGTAGTCGATATGGATACTGAACATGCTAAAAAAGATAGTTCAGATGCAACTAGAGGAACCAAAGGGAATCTGTGAAGGTGGGTTGTAAAGAAGCATGTATCTCATGTTGATGAGGTTTATTTGACTAAGCCAGCTGAGTTCGTTACTGCAAAGAAGAGAGTTGGTTGAGCTCTGTGGAGCTCATTTGAATGAACTACGAGAGGTTTGATCCCTTAGACAGAGGGTGCGTAGAAAATCATAATGGCACAGCCCGTTTGGAGATGCAGCCCATATGAAGCTATTTGGGTTATTGGGCTCTCGAGATTAGCAGCGAAAGCTGATTTGGACTTCACGTAGAGGTGAAGAGTTAGACTTCACGTAGAGATGAAGTGTTATGATCTATATGAATATTTGGTCTTCCGGTGAGAAGATAGTTGAGCTTGCATGAGGGGGCGTGCATCCAGTTTGTTGAGCCAAAGTTGGTATTTGGTGTTTTTTACTCATATTTGATTGGACCGTCTTGAAGACATTTGAATTGGAGTGCCAGTCAATTGTTGAGTCATTGTTGGCTCATGTTGGGCTCTTCTTGAGGTCATTTGGAATGGTATTCCATTCAGTTATTGAGTTGTAGAATAGTTCGGTGGTCGGCTCATATGGTGTTGATTCTCTTCAGTGGAGTATTGGAATACATGTATGGTGCATTCCGTTTAGATGGCTGAGTTGAAATTTTAAATCTTTACAATTGATATTGGAGTTTGGAGAGAGTTGCCTGAGGGGACGACAAAGTCAATTTGGATGCGGTGTGATCATTTGAAATCAATTGTAAGTGTGCTGGCGATTCGTTTAGAAACGGTTGGTCCATTCGGCCAAGTCTAGATCGTGTGTCGATTTCGCCGAGATCGTGTGTCAATTTTGCCCGGAGCGCTCAAGTCGAGATCGTGTGTCTATTTCGCTAAAAGTTCATTAGAGTTCAGCTCAGATTTGAAAAATCTTCACTGAGGTGAAGAATGTAGAGAGAGGACAAAAACAAAAGAGGAAAGAGTTTTTTTTAACTATATGTCAGAGGTTCGGTCGACCGTGCGATGGACCGACATGCACAAGAGTTGAAATTAGTCGACCGAGCGGTGACCGATATTGCATGAGGAAGAAGACCCCATTTGGTCAGTCAACCGGCCGGTCAACCGGTCAGTCAATATTTTCAATAAGTCCTGCAGTTTGTGTGGTTGACCAGGCAGTCGACCACATACTTGGAGTGATCGACCGGCCAGTCGACGGACAGTCGGGTCAGAGCTATTTTTGGACCCGACCTAGAGCTAATTTGGGCGTTCCTTTTTCTCTTTATAAATAGAGGATGTGAACTCATTTTCGGGTAGTTGATTTTCTAATGAGAGTTCTTGAGAGAACCTTGTAGTCCTCTTGTAATCTTGAGTAAATCATCAATAGATCTCTCTTCTGCCCCGGGGACGTAGGCATCTTACTGAACCACGTAAATCTTGTTCTTCTTTTCTTTGTGTGTGTATGTGTGTTTGTGATCTAAAGTTTGTTCTTTGGCTGGTTCTAGGGCCCTAACATTTGATATATCTTAGAATCTTCTTCCCAGCCAGCCAATGAGACTCTTTCGGTGTCTTCATGTAGCGAATCACAAATCTGACTCCATAAACGATATTGGGCCTTGTGATCGTCAAGTACCTCAGGCTACCACTAGACTCTTGAAGAGAGTTGAGTCTATGAAATCTCCATTTCATTCCCTTGATAGCTTCATTCATGTGGCTATTGGGTTTACTGATCTTGAATTTCTCTAATATCTCCTTTATGTACTTCTTTTCGGATATAAATATCCCATCTTGTTGCTGCTTCATCTCGATGCCAAGAAAATAGGACATCAATCCATTATCGGTCATCTCAAATTCATTGAACACTGCTGCCTTGAATTCAGCAAGCATCTTGTATACAACAAATCATCAGCATAAAGATAAACTATTAGAAATTCGCCTTGATGATTCCTCTTCATGTAGCTGGTATGCTCATAGAGACATTTGGTGAAGCCATTTCAATGAAGATAGTTATCAGTTCAGGCGTTCCACGCCGGTGGTGCCTGCTTTAAATCGTGTAAGGTTTTTCTTCATATGGTATACTTTTTACTCTTGCCCCTTTACGAAAACTTCTGGTTATTGTACATACACGTCTTCCTTAAAAATACCATTGAGAAATGCTGACTTGAAATTTAGATGATATATCTCCACCTGTGATGAGCTATAAGTGAAATTAATAATCTCACCGTGTCTAATCGAGTAACAAGTGTAAAGATTTCTTTATAGTCGATGTTGTACTTTTGTTTGTAACCTTTTACTATAAGCCTCACCTTGTACCTATCTGTAACTCTTGTACTCCTTAATCCTAATTAATGTGTTGTATTATTATAATAAATTATTTTTCTAACTTTTAAACTATTTTCTTAAAGTAATTATTTGATTTTCTTATTTTTTGGGTTGATTCGGTACGGATATAGACTGACACAACCATTTATATTTTGTATTAGCTTTCAATGTAGTTGAACTTTTTAGTCCTCATAATTTATCAGATTTTCTGAAATTTTTACAGATTATTTTGTGGACTTTTTCTAGCGAAGGGTATTTTGGTCGTTTAGACTTTAATACGGGATTTATGAGTAAACCCTAGTTTTTTCCTTCACCCCTTAAATACTCCAGTTGCTGTTTACTGTTGGGAGAAGTTGGGAGATTAGGATTTGAAGTGGAGAAGCTTGCCGGCCGCAAAGACGCCTTTCCGTCGGATTTCAATACGATCTTCATCTTGTCTTCTTTTCCCCTTTCGAAATCTCGAAAAGGCAAGTATATTTTTTTCTCATCTAATTAGTAGCTTTGTTTTATTACTAAAGGTTCTTGTGATTGATTCTGTGCTTGATTTGTATTTGTGATCGATCTGATTTTAAATTGACTTGTAATGTGGCACTTCATTTTGGTTACTTGACACTATTATTTACATGGTTAAAGGTTGGATCTTTTTAATTTCATTAAATAAATAGGAATTTTGTTTTTGGTGTTGATGTGAACTGTGAATCTTAAATTTTACTTGGTATTATTCTATGGTAGCATATAATGGTCATTAGGTTCATATGAAAAAGAGTTATTTTGGTGAATAATCTATTTTCTCCATAAAAGTATTTTATTCCATTTCTTTTACTCTGGTAGTGATCCTATGAATTTGGCTGCGAATCCTTTTAGGACATTAAGCTCTATTGAAAATCTTCTGTATTTAAAGTAAGAGCACGTCTTGAATATATATAATTGCGTGCTTATTGACATCTGTTGTATTTGCAAAGAAGGTAATTAATTTAGTCTAATATATCAATATTGATTAGTCTAGTGAAATTGTTGATTATACTCAACTGTATCATGTTTCATTGATAACTTTAACTTAGATTGATTGCCTTCTCCTTTAGGTAAAGAAACATTTTATTGTAATATTTTGCCCACCTTGATATACTTATTAAAGATGTTTTTTATCCGAATGTAAATTTTTCTAACCCATATATCTTTTTTAACAATGATTCACATAGCTGGCATATTCATAAAAGACATTACAACCCGAGAAAAGGGGTAATTGACTGATAATGTATATCGTGTATTTTGAAAGAACTTAGGAAGATTAACCGAAGTTGAGTTTCACAATGGGAAATCAAAATAGTACTGGTTACTTAGTTATTCAGTTATTCAATTATTGGGCTTTGCATGGATTACAGCTCCACACCAGTTATTTCTTAGTGGGCTGTAATCTTAATTATCAGTTATTAGGGCTTTGCGGTTTATCCTGGTTTAGAGTCAGGAGAGTTAGACCATAGTCCTGGGCATGCACGTGACCCTTCTAAAACATATGCACTTCATTATCAAGCAACTATAATAAATGATAACACTGTTTATATGTGAGAAAACAGTTGTATATTAGATACAATTAAGTAACACATTAGTTAGGTTAATAATAATTAAAAAGATTAAAGATATATGCTTGGCTATATTTCTTTGAGTATCAATTGTCTCTTTTATAATGATGAGATATCTTCTATTTATAGTTTTATTCATAATATTTCTTATCCAGTATTTTCATAGTAATATCGTAATACACACGCACGTAATATATATGTGCTCTTTCCTTTGTTTTATATGCTTGTTAGGAGATTTTGACTTCCCTGAGTTTTCATTGCTCAGGTTCTATAAATAATATAGGATATTTTGCAGAGGAGGATGAAGCTCTCTTTGAGAATCCGGTTGAGCACATAGACCATGGATTTCCACTACATTTTTTTCTAGTCTTGATCCTAATTGTTTCTTTTGATTTATGTGAGAATTTATGCGTTGCTACTCTGATTTATTTGTACTCTAATAATTATACCTTGATGACTCTTTAGGATCTGGATATTTTGCTTTGTTTTGTTGGAATACTTTGTTGGTCATTTGATCTATCTTAAAATTTGATTAATTATTCCTTGTCATAAATGCATGTAATATATGTATTATTATTATTGCAGCAGGTCTATGTGTACAGGTTAGTTGGGCTTAGCACGCTATTGGGACTATTTCACCCCTATGGATATGTTGCCAGCCTTCGTCACATGCCTTTTGTCCTTAGTTATGGACATAGGGTCGTGATACTATCAACTTTACTATCTATTGTGTGCTTGATCTTGTACACCTACTACACCTATTGCCTTGTGATTTTATGAAAGTATTGTAAATTCACAGGTGTCGTTCTTCTAGATGGGGCGGAACTCCTCCTCCATTGTTGATCACCAACAATCTTCTTCTATGACTTTTGGAAGGTGAGAGGTTCATGATCAACATATAAGTAGAAAAAATTAGTCTCTCTATCTTTTATTTGTTCAGGGATATCCCTAATGCTTCAAATTTTGATGAGACCTTGGCACATGGCAGATCTGTTACTACTGCTTTCCCCATAATATGGAAAGCCTCTCGTAGGAGAAGGTGTGGCATGTTGAGGAGATGGTAGTGTAGCTAGCGGTGGAACCTCCTGCGGGAGCTTATCAAATTCATCCACCACGGGTTGCTTTTTGGTAGTTTCTTCTTTGCTTTAGTTCCAAACTTCTTCTTCATTAAAGATGATATCTCTACTAACCGCTTGTTTTTTTAGTTAGTGGGTTATAGAGCTTATACACCTTCTCATTATATCCAATGAAGATGCATTTTTAACCACGATCACCAAGTTTCTTCATTTTAACTTCAGATACTTGAGCATATGCAACACAACCAAAAATTCGTAGGTGTGCTACACTAGGCTTATAACCATTTCATGCCTCTTGAGATGTCTTGTTCTTCACTATCTTTGTTGGGCATTGATTGAGAGAGCATGCATGGGTTATTCCCCGAACTGCTCCAATAGTCTCTTTTCCTTTAACATGGTTCTTGTCATATTGAGAATGATTCGGGTCTTTCTTTCTGCAACGTTGTTTTGCTATGGTTTGTAGCCAGTAGTAAATTATCTTTTTAAGCCTTGTTCCCTACAATATTCTTGAAATAGATTTGAGATGTACTCATCCCTCAATCAGATCAGAGAGTTATTAGCTTGTGGCCATTCTCCGCTTCAACAAGACTTTAAAATGCTTGAAGGTAGTAAAGACAGCAGATTTTTCTTTAAGAATATACACTCACAACTTTTTACTGAAATCATTAATTAAGATAATATTATATTTATTACCTCTTAGAGAAACGGGATCTATTAGTCAGCAGATGTCGGTGTGAACAAGTTGCAACGGTGCCTCTGCTCTACACGATTTTTCACTGGGGAAAAGAAAGTCGTGGTTACTTGCCAGTTATGCAACCTTCACAAATATGACCCGACAAATCGATTATTGGTAAGCCTTGTACCATGCAGGCTGTAGATAGTAACTTCGATCGTTGAAGTTTAAATGGTCAAAGTGAAGATGCCATCTCCATTACTCATTCTCTGCGAGTCCTTGAAATTACTTCTCGACTTTCCTGTTTAGATGAAAGGAAAACATGCGGTTCCTTATCATTTTAACACAAGCTATGAGTCTTCCTTTTGTCTTTTTTAACCAGAGATAGTTGTTCTCCATATTCACTTTGTATCCCTTTTCGAGTAATTGACTTATGCTGAAATATTACTATTCATGTTAGGAATATATTAAAGATTGAAAATATACTCGTGCTTGCCATCTTTTTGGTAAATTTTGATCTTTCATTTTCCTTCAACGTGAAGTTTTGATGAATCTCCGAAGCACATACTTTCATGAACTCCTTCTGTAAGTTTCATGAAAAGTTCTTTCTTCCCGCACACGTGGTTGATAGCACCCGAGTCAAGGTACCAAATATCACTCTGGACACTTAATCATTATGAGGAAGAAGAAAAGTAGAGTTATCACTCACATCATTTGCTGCTTCACTGAGACTGGTAAAATCTTCAGTTATGTGCTAGCTATCTCGGACATAGTGTCCAAATTTTTGACAGTTATAGCACTAGACCTTGTTGTTGTTTCCATACCCATATGTGAATCTTCTCTAATTGCTTCATCATCTACCTCCGAAGCTTTAGACCTCCACTTGATTTTGAGTGATTTGTTATTGGGGACCACATCTCCTGCCTCTAACATGATCACGACCTCTACTATGTGAGCCTCGATCATTTAACTCTAATGCTTGTTCCAAAATTATGAAACAAGTTTTCTTTTGCATGCATTGCTTATAAACTTGGAGAGATCTCAAGAGCTCTTATCTCCTTCACATTCTTTGATTTCTCAATTGCCTCCAGCATGTGTTCGATCTTTGGTGTGAGAGATTGGTGCAACTTCTCCATTACTCGAACACCCTCCATCTTTTCTCCATTTCTTCTTAATTTATTCATGATTACTATTAATTGATAATAATAGTCAGTGATATTTTCTTCATATTTCATGTGGGCGACTTCAAGAGCGCCTCTCAGAATTTGGAGACGAACTCGCTTCACCCGCTCAACTTTTTTGTAAATAGTGGAAAGAATTTCTCACGCCTCCATGCTCATCTTTGCTTCTGCAACTCTCTCAAAAGTAGACTCATCCAACTCTTGATAGAGTAGAAATGAGTCTTACTATTCTTCTTTCTTTGTTCCTTAAGACCCTTCTTCTCATGGTGGTGTATGTGGCTTCTATCGCCGGTTTAGGTTCCGTGAACCATCAACAATTAGTTCCTACAATTTTCGAACAGAGTTTTCATCTGAATTGACCAACTCTCATAGTTATCCTTCAATAACTTGGATACTTGTGGATTGATGAGATTATTGATGGAGACCACGAGGAGAAGAGAAAATGGAAGAATAAATCTAATTGGTTCTGATACCATTGTTGTATATTAGTCTACGGACTAATATACTTTAATCTGAAATTTTTTAAGTGGAGAACAAAATAGACGAGAGCTTGTTTTTCTTTTTCTAAAACTCGAATTCTAATTCAACTTTTTTCTTGAAAAACAAAGAGATACAACAACCCTTTTATAGGCTTAAAAAAATATACAAGCATACCAACCATCCACATTACTCTCATTTTAATGTCATAAACAAATGGCAATAATGCAATGTGTGTGGTTTTTATTCTTCAAGAAACTGATGACTCTTTTAATTCTCCACTTTATGATGAATCTTTCACTTCTTCATTTTATAATGACTTTTTCACTTCTCAATTTTATGTTGTCTCTTCCACTTTCAAAAATTGGTCTCATAAACCACATTCACATTCATTTTGATTTGATATTCCAATACGATATGTGTCATTTCTTGGATCCACATCAGGAGACTATGCAATGTACATTGTCCACATGGATCTATCAATCATGTCGCAGGCCTTTGCTAGCTACCATGGCTGGTTTGTAGCAACTCTAGATTCCATTGCGCCTGTCACTGGCCTCGTCTATGTCTACAATAACGCGCTTCATGGATTCATCAAGCGTCTCTCACCATTGCAGCTTGAATGGCTAAAGAAATCTCATGGTTTCATGTCATGCCATGCGATTTACTCATGAAGAAGGATACAACTCACACCTCTTAATTCCTAGGCTGCAAAGTCAGGCCTTTGGCCAGCAGCTCATTATGGTGAGGATGTCATTGTTGGTGTGATTGACACTAGAGTCTGGCCTTAGATCGCGAAATATCGAGATGCTGGCATGAGTCCAGTGCCATCGAGATGGAAGGGCCAGTGTGAGCAAGGCACTGATTTTGATTCCTTAATGTGCAACAGGAAGCTAATTGGTCCCAGGAGCTTCAACAAGGGGTTCATAGCTAACAGTCTCAACTTGACTATTACAGTGAATTCGACACGCGACACTGATGGCCATTGGGACACACACATCGTCGACTGCTGTAGGGAATTATGTCCTGGGCGCGTCTTTCTTTGGTTATGCGACTGGCATGTCCCATGGTATGGCTCCCCGTGCAGGCAAGCCATGTACAAGGTACTTTGGGATGCAGGAGGTTATGCATCGAAACTATCGCAGGTATTGCCGCAAAATCCGATGGCATTGACATCACCTCAATATCGCTGGTCTTTGACGGCCTTGACGGAGTTCCTTTGTATCATGATCCTATCTCGATAGCTACATTTGCCGGTTTGGAGAAGGGCATCTTTGTAGTCACATCGACGAGCAAAGAAGGCCCATATTTGGAGCTCCTGCACAATGGATCCCTGTTGGTGCTCACCGTCGGTGCTAGCTCCGTGGACCGGACATTATCAGGTGTAATCGTACTCGATGATGGCACCTCGGTGATGGCACTTCCATCGCCGGGCAGTCGATTTTCACTGGAAGCCCAGTTTCCTTGAAGAAATTGCCCCTAGTTTATATAGGCTCATGCAGCGATAAATCCTCGCTACAGAATCGTTGGATACAAAATTGTAGTGTGCAATGACAGTGCATCACTTGCAGTTGTTATTGACAATATTATATCAGCCAAAGTGGCTGCCGGGCTCTTCATATCAAAGGACTCTTTCTTGGAATTCTTTGTCAGGTTCCTGGACCCTGGTGCTTTCATAAGCCCTGAAGATGGTCTAACTATTTTGAAGTATGTGACCCAGAGCTCGGACCCAATAGCATTCCAGCAGACCATCTTGGGCTCAAAACCTACACCTGTAGTGGCTAACCTACACCTCCAGAGGCCTGTCAGCTAGCTGTCCTAATATTCTAAAGCCGGACGTCATAGCTCTGGGGCACTGATATTGGCATCATGGTCCCTGAATGCATATGTAGGGGCTGATGCAGAATCACACAAATTGCATGTTCCTTCAACATAATTTTCAGATCGTCAATGTCATGCCCTAACGCTGCCGATGTGGCTGCGCTGCTCAAGGAAGCGAACGGAGACTGGAGCCCTGCAGCTGATAATGACGGGGACCGCTCGAGTTATTATTTAGTAGTCTTCTTTTAGTTGTTTTATTTTATTTAGTGTTATTTTTTAGTGCCACATCGGTTAAGATGGAGAAATCTTCTTTATAGGAGACTATATAAGACCAAGAGTTGTAGTTGTTTAAATAGACTATGATGAATTAAAATTAAATCTCTTTTGTTTAGCATGATGCTTTACTATTCAAATTTGAATTTTTGCATGGTGATGTACGAGTGGGAGAAAAATCTCCCAAGTGCTGAAACCTAAATCCTATCTTTATCCCCTAAACCCTAATTTCTCTTTCTTTCTTTCTCCTCCTCGCTTATTGTTCTTCATCAATTTGGTATCAAAGCTAAAATTTTGAATTTTTCTTCCTCCATAAAACTCTAACCGTTTTCTTTACAAAACCCTAGATCCTTTTTTTCTATTTCTTTTCCTTTTTAGTTAAAAAAAAATTGAAACCCTAGATCAAATTTAAAAAAGAAAAAAAGAGAGAAAAAAGAAAAAAGAAAAGAAAATGAAAAGAAAAAACCAGAAAAAAAAGTAAAAAGACCCTTGTTCACCTTCTTCCCCAACACCACCTAACCAACCCTATCTCCCACCTCCGTCGCTGCCAACAGCTCCTCTGTCGTCCCAACCTCCTCTGTTGACAGCGCTACCAACAACTCCTCTGCCTTCAGGACCGCCTACACCACACAATGTTGTCACCACTGCTACTGCACCTTCTTCAGAACCACCGTCTTCACCATCTTCACAATAGCCTCTTCACCACCGTGGTGACATCGCTGCCACACTGCTACTACGCCGCTGCCTCTACGTGCTTGCCAACACACTAATGATACCGAGACCTCCTTCTTCCTCCTCTCTAAACAAAGTTCGACGATGTCCAAACCTTCATCTCTCCTCTTCTCCAACACCACACTGACGCCAGCAGCCGGATCCTCTTCATTGCCATCCGATCTCGTCGTCGACGATGCCGTCGCCGTTAGAAGCCGCCACTACTTTCTGGGTTTTGAAACCCTAGCTGGATCGGGGAAGAGAAGAGAAGAGAAAGGAGAAATAATTGTGGGTTTAAAAGTTTCAAACCGAATTCAATTGATTTTGGATTTAAGTTATCAAACCTGGGAATTGACTCGACCCACTTTGCAGTCAACCTGACTTGCTAAGTCATTGCTGACATCAACGGTTCGACCCGAGCCGAGTTTCCATTAACGTAATTGAGCTGTTGCTACATCACCTGAGCAATGTTGATGTCATCGGCTCATTTTTGAGCAGCACTGTTCACTGCAGCAGCACAATGACGTTCTGAAGTCCGTTTCAGGCCTATTCGGAGTCTGATTTGAATTCTGTCTGAACCATTAGATTCATACCTGGGTCCTAGAGAACTGAAAGATTTTATAACTTTTGAATAGCAGAACCAGCTTCTACAAGCTCATGTCTAGTGTCGATACAGCCTACATCAGTCCAGCAACACTTCAGAACACATTTCCAAGCTGTTTATTGAAATCTTTGGGGTAATTTCTAAGCTTAAGCATTAAATTTTCTTGGTAGATATATATATATACTAATTGTGATGACAAGAAAGTTGAACGAGCTATATTTGAGATTGCCCTTTTTTCAGGGTTTTAATGATCATTATGGATATGAAGCTTGGGAAAGCGTTCTTGAAGATTTTTGTAGTTCTTGAAGATTTTTTGTAGTTATTTCTCGCCAGACTTAAGTTAGATAGGGAAGCTTATTATTAGTGAAAAATTGCCATAAATTATGTCGATATTATTTGCAAGGCCTTCTTCATGCTCGGTATGCTTCATCTATTTATTCATCTGAGCCAGATTGCAGGTAGCCCAATGTTGAATAAGAGCCCAAGCCTAGGAGCTAACCAATCATTGATCCTTTCACTGCAAAAGTTAAGACATATTCAGAGCCTTCAGTCATTATCGAATCTGACGTTGTTGATGAGGTAGAGTCTGAAGTTGCTGCAGAATTAGTTTCATTGCAAGAAAAAACTCCTTCTCGGCCTATAGAAGTGGAAGATCCTCTTATTGAGATTTCTGTAGGTCTCCCAATAAGCCTACCATGAGTTATTGCCATTTTCGCCAGTTTTGAGGGTTTCATTGTCCCTGAGATTGCCTATTACATGTGACCCTTTGCAAATTTTTCTACAGTAGATAGGTTCACAGGAGATCAAGTTTCTTATGGTGCACAGTACAATCGGTCCAGTTTTCAGCGAAGATGACTTGCTGACCTGTACCAGGATCAAGATACGTGTCCCATCTCATCAAAAACTCCCAAAGACAGATAATAAGATAAACCAAGCAGAACTTCTCCCTAAGAGCATCCCCAGCTGTTTCCGAGGTCACTCCTCGTCATGAGGAATCAACGGACCCGAGGATACTTTTCCTTCCGAGAAATCCAATGACCCTGAGGAAGCGCCTCCTTCCAAGAGTATCACCACCCCGAGATCAATTCTTCCTATCCCTAGCAAGACGACCGCAATAACTAACCAAATTGATATCCACCTATATTCATGGAGTCTGTTACGCCGCCAGGTCATTTTACATTTCAAATGTTACAACAACTCCTACTTCAACGCAGACTATTACAGAAGGTAGCAGAAATCACTCTCACAATCAAGGACATAATCCAGGCCGTTATAAAAGAATCGCAACATGCAGATCATGCGGTTATTGAAATCCGCATGACTCTCACTACCAATGAAGACTCTCCGGGTATATATATACATTAGGAGATCAATGAAGAAAAGGGACTCCCTAATTGAGTTGGAACCTGCACAAAAAAATACCAAATTTCAGAACTTTTAAAACAGTAGTGCAAGGTGCTCAATTCTACCGCTATAGCAAGTGGCTATGCGGGTCGTGATCCACAAGGAGGGACTAGCGATGGAAGCTTTTTAGTAAGTTTTCTTTTAAGATACAAAGGATGGTTAAAATTCTTCTTTTAGTTTTTTTAAAAGAAAATGAAAAAGAGTTATAATTAAGTTAGGAAGAAAGTGATAGATAGAGAAGATGGAGAAAATAGAAGTGATATGTACAAAGAAATTGAAAGAGTGAAAGAGATTTGGGTGATTATGGTGTTGGTGATCTACACTAAAAGTTACAAGAAAAGAAAGAAAAACTAAAACCTAAAAAACATACTTACCTCTTCGGCGCCTGCTTACCTTTTACCCGTATCGACGATGTACCTTTACTTAAAGGCGAGCGAAGCATGGCAGATGAGATCTTCCCCATTCCCGATTTACACTATAAAATGAAGGAGCGAGCTATACTACCATAGAAATGGATATCCATCACCATAAGCCATCAACAACACTTGCAAGGACAAGGCAACTTCGAGGCTATCGGTTTCATTTGGATCCACAAACACAAAAGAGGAAAGCGAACAAAAACAAGAGTAGAAAAGAAAAGGAAACCTCGATTCGATTCAAATAATAATAGAAGAAAATATCACTTACACTGGTGTCACCTTCAGTACAAGCTTGCTCTCATTCCTCCATTAAAGTATCCTCTCCTCTCAGTTACATAAATAAAACAAAAATTACATGAAAGAAAATAAAAACCTAAGTTACAAACTACAAATTAGCCTAAGTTCCATTCTCTGCTTGGTCGTCCCTCATTTTTTGCCTTTGAGATTGCAGATATTTATAGGAGAAATACAGAGATTAGAGGAGTATGAAAATAGGAAAAGCTGGATATTTCTGAATTTGAATCTTTTTCTTATCTCCAAACTTGATTTGATGTGGATATTCAGTTCAGATCTGCAGCTAGTTGACGTGTTGATTACTGAATATTACTTATCACATGACAGAATTAGAAATAATGATCAACTTAAGAGTTGTAGCCCTTTAACTCTTCTTTCTGGATCATCTTGAATCATTAGTTTTGAGATTCGGTACCGAAAGTTATGATTCAAATACTAAAATGTATCCAGACAGAATCCGAGTCAAACTTGCTTCTTCTCATCCGTTGATCTCTCTATCCATTTATCCCTCTGTATTTGATATTATCCTCGGTTGATCTTTAGCTAACTAAAATGAATTTATAGAAATTCAAATTTTATCTGTTTCCATTTGGTGTTATCCTTCTGATTTGCTCTAATCTTCAGCTGAACATTTGCCCCAATCCTATATTTGTTCTAACTAGATCTGGGATCATCCTCAGCTATCCAAATAGATCCAGTTAAATCTGATTTTAACTGGTATTTATTTGGTTTAATCCTCTTTCTCTTCATTATTATTTTCTACAAAATAGACATTTAAGACAAAGAAGTTAGCAGATTTATTACACGATAAATGTAGGAGTGTAATGAAAAGAATGCAAAATATGTGTACGATCACACCCCCCACACCTATCTTTTGCTCGTCCTCGAGCAAAACAACAAAACTAAACCAAAGATTATTAGACCACTTTCGCAGGTCACGCGATTGCACTGAGCTTGGCAACAAGCCGTTAAACCTCTAGGTTACCCCTAGAGGACGAGTTTTGTCTCGTGAGGGTTTTCAGTGGATTACACCAACAAAATCCGTAAAGAAAAAGAAAAATGTTAGTATTTTGAAAACACATTTTGAAAAAAAAATATTTGAAATATTATTGTAAGTTTTAAGTAATCTATAAGTTATAGGAAAACTGAATTTTTCATTCATAAACTTAGTCTCTATTCAAAAATTTGTTATCAATTAAAGTAAGGAGTCAAATTGTACTTCTCATCTAGTCTATTACTTTACCCTAAGTCATATGCACCTTGTGACCATGAAAATTTTGACTAAGGGTTCTTTAACTCTAACTCTTATGCCTTATTTATTTATACATACATACATATATATATATATATATATATATATATATATATACACATATATATATATATATATACATATATATATATATACATATATATATATATATATTGGTGGTATTATTTCTTAGTTCTATTAGGCTTTCTAATTTGCCCATGTAACGAGCCTTTAATCGATGACTCCCAAACCAAATGGTCTTAGGGAACCGGGTGAGAAAACACCCCAAGGACTTAAGGACTCGAGAAAATAAGGCCACAAAACTAAGGATTTTATTATATGAACCACTTTTAGGCGTGAATACTTATGCTTTATTAGGCACAAATACCCAACTTAATCAGAGGATTTTTTTTATATATATATATTTTTCTCAAACTTATCTAATCATCTTTCGCATAAATACCAAGGCTTACTTAGGCCAAAGCACCTAGCTAATCAATAATTAGATTTGTTCATCTTCCATAGATATATTTTTTCTTTTTTTTCTTTTTATTATAAGGCATAAGAATATTTGTTTTTGAACCCTAAGTGTGTAAGTGTATGAAGTGTGCATATTTCATTAAGGTAAAGATCAAAACTAAATTACTTTGATAAATTATCTTCCTAACCCTAAAAATCAAACAAATAATCTTATTTTGACCAAGTTTAAGAAATCCTAATTTTGATTTCCTATTCCTTAAAATTGGCTTAATTTCTTACAAAAAATATGTCAAAATATTGTTTCTATTTTCAAAAAGTTTTTAAAAATAAAGAAAATGTTAAAAAAATTTAATAAAAAGAAAAACCTAAGTTATGTTAGAACCCTCCCCCACACCTATCTCATGCATTGTCCTCAATGCATGAATTAATGCATAGATGCATGAAAAAGAAGATAGGGAAGGAAAAAACTACCTTAAGGTGGTGGTTCCGGTGGTGGTCTGATTGGTCCACGAAATGCGACCCAATCGACTTTGCATGGAGTTCGGAGGAACTCACCAGAAATCTCTCTAATATAACCCACTAAAATGATGTATACATGAAGGATTTTTATTAAAAATTTAACCCCAACTAATTTCCAAATTCCATAATTAATTTCGGAGTCAATTTTGTCAACCCTCTTGTCCTAAAATGGAGTGTGAAAAGATAGAATGATTGACTTAGACTTAGGAAGTACAGGAACTAATACCGACTCAGAAAAGTGACTTAAGTCAAGTAAAGGTTCAGGAGTCGAGATTGGTTCAGGAAGTGGGTCCAAATCAAGAAGTTAAAACTCAAGTCCACATTCATTTTCCCACAATGGAATGTGACTTAATATTGGTGATTCAAGTTCAAGAATGACAGGTATGGGAATCAAAACTGACTCTAAAATATTACTCAAGTCGGGTAACAAAACATGAGTCAATATTCATTCAGGAATTTGAACTGGATCACAAAATTGAGAATTTAGGTCACATTTCTCATTGATTTCAATTTCATAAAAATGAGAACTTGCTAATTTGTCAATGGGACTTTCAAAATTATAAAATTGGTCAAGTTCAATATGATGATCATCAAAGATGGGTGATTCAATTTCATTATGAATTGGCACAGGATCCAATGTTGACCGGGAAAAAGATTGAAATCAGGTGAAGACACCGGAGTCATAATTTAATCAGGAAGTAGAAGTGAATCACTAAGTTGAGGTTCATGATCATATTCATTCTCAAGTTCAATTTCAGGAAAGGGATAACTTGCCAAACTGTCAATGTCACTTTCAAAATTTGGAGTTTGAGCAAGTTCACATGATTGTGCTGAAATGGAACCTTGTTTTTCAAAGCAACATGACTCTTCGGCTCTAACAGAATGGTTAGCGACATCAGAACTGGCCAAACGGTGAGAACGTAGAGTTTGGACTATCATATCTATGTCATGATTACGAGCTTTTTGAGCCTGAGTCATGGTGTCAAGCATCTTTTCATAGTTGATTGGTTCATCATTTTGTTGCGATTGGTCTTGAAAAGATGAAGTATTGTTTTGGAATTGGTGGTGAAATTGTGAGTCCATTAGATTTTGTGATTGTTGTTTGGACTCACTCATACTCATTTCCAAGATTGATAATTTTCTGTTTTTAACTGGTGGAACTGAGTATCAATCTTGAAAATATTGTGGACAAGGGGGATAAGGAGGACAAGTTGGTTGAAAATTAGGCTCGGGGGAGGTAAATCCCCATTGACTCTGTGAAGAGTTGAAATTATTCTGGAAACTATGGTTATACGATTGGGGGCATGGGTTATATTGATTCGGATAAGACCAATCCGGCATACTAGGTTGGTTAAAGTTATGATATGCTGGATTGGTAATATCCGAAAAAGAGGTGCAATATGGATTACCATTAAAATTAGAAAAATTATTGTTATAAGCCATATCACACAATAAAACACAAACAAATAAGCAAAGAAAGAAAAAAATTCTAAACTAAGTTAGGGTAGACCTTTGACCTAGACGACTCCTAACTGGTTAGACTGTCCATGGGAGGTATAATGCATACTTTGACCACAAGCGAATCAGCCAAGTTAGGGCAAGATTGGTGGGAGGTATCCGCGCAAAAGTGACGGGCCTAATTAAGCCAAACCACCAGCCTTCGGGGTTTCGCCCCTTAATCCCTTTCCTTAGACACTGATTTGGCAGGAGTCGAATTCTAACACCTTCCCCCTTAGGATAATCTCCTAATTGAGTCTGAGATGTCCCTAGGGCCAATGTCCACTCAGTTTTAGTTAGTCTTGGGTAAGTGTAACCCTCAGCCGTAATTATACGTGTCATCGTAATATACTATGTGGAGTACATAGTGATTTGACCAACCTGAGAGCCAGATTGAACTAGTTTCAGCTAGTTTGGATTTTTTAAAAGTTTTTGAAGATTTTTCCGAAGTATTTTGGAAAATGTCCAAGATCGGCGTCAACCGACACCAATAATTAACCCAAGGATTTTTAATTCACAAATGGAGTAAAATTTCTAGAATCTACTTCTGTATTAGGCTTTAAAATCTTTTTTTTTACTTTCGTGTATTTTTGGCAATTTTTCTGAATTAGTCCAAAATCGGGTCGAATAGGTGTCGCCCGGTATCACTGATCCTTTTAAGATTTTTAATTGGCAAACCGGTTTGAATATTTACAATCTGATTTCACATTATGTCTTAGACTAATATTCTTTATTTTATATAATTTTTGGGGACTGTTCAGAACTAGTCAAATTTTCTTATTTCACCAAATAAAACATTTATAAAGTCGTGTTAGCTGACTGGATTATTTGACTACCGATATTATGATTATCCTCGATAAATAGCCTGTATCTTATCGTAGGGGTTGAGTAGTATATCAGAGCATGGACTTGGTCTACTGGAATATTCGAGTGTGCATGTTAACATGGAGATAGCTGGGATAACTACATGTATTTCTATTACTTACTCCCATTACCTATTACTTTGATACTTCCGGTAGTGATTCCCGTTACACATTATATAGTTGATTACATTATTTATTCCAGCTATTTGTTCTATACATGTACACTCATCTACATGACTATAGTACGTATGACGTAACGCGTGCTTCCAATATTTTTGTCGCCTGTTCCAGTTAAATCATGTCACCACTTGTCATCCTGAAATGAATCACTTGGGGATGGGGAGACTGGATGATTGACTAGATCTTATCAGGTGGATGTACTGGATTCATCTTATTAGTCCCACTGCAGGGGACGGGGTAGTGCTGGCTACCGTCTGTTATAGCTCATGAGCTCCCGTTTCCCGTTATTGTATTAGCTCATTGAGTTCCCGTTACTTATTACAGCCTTAGGGGCTGGCCCTGGTCTCAGCAGCCAGGGGTCTGTTTAAGGCCGTGATTCCGGGTATGTACGGGATACACTCACCTGATAAGAGCTCCTCGATTGTTAAGTCTCATGGTACACATTTATGCACACATGGACAGTATAGTAAAGGATTACTGCACAGATATTTTAATTATCGTCATCTTATTGCATGTCCTGTTTCAGTCATGTGCATGTATATTTCATGGTAGACTTTATACTCCTTTAGTCCTTATCTTTTCTTTGTACACTTGCTCGGTCGCATCTGAGACCCTGGGTTTGTCTGCCCAGATATAGATTTCGTGGTTACACCCTCAGAGGAGGATGCGAAGTACCTAGACGGTTTGGCTGAGCAGCTGTAGGACAGTTCGTGACCTTGTCATCTCTTTTTGGCTTTCTGTATGTTTCATAGTTGTACTATTTCTCTGTTCCTATTATGTCGTTGTATTGTATATTTACATAGATAAGCTGATGGACTCATATATACTATGTTTTTGGTACTATATTAGACTATGTTATATACTCTTGTTACATGTAATATAATATATCAATTCTTACCTTCTAATGAGACTTGTACAGGTCTGCAGTAGGCTTAACGTGTATACGTAGGGACTTCATACCCAACACGTACACGTCGCCGATCATGTCACGTATTATATTTTGGGCAGTGGGGCGTGACAGTTAGTGAGTGAGGAGATTGTTTGTAAGCTAAGGGAGGGTAATGACTTTCCCACCTTATCTTGTTTATAGGAAAAGCCCTTAAGATTGATTTTGCAAAGTGTGCAGGATAAAGAAAAGTAACATTCAACAAGCAAATAATCACTCAAGAATGTTACCTAAACTATATGTCATGCAGACATACCTTTTACTCCAGCACTCTTCAACAGTAATGTAAAATGTAAACGAATTAGACACGTGCCTAAATGCAAAGTCTAAACTATTTTTAGCATTTAACAAACATCATTTTACTGTTGAAATTAGAAAGGAAGTACAGTGAGACAAACAAGAAAATTAATAGCTACAGATATTAAACTTTGTAATTCAGCTAACTTGCAGAAAATACAGGTTAGTAATTCACTCAGATTGCCACAGGAATGTAGCAAATCTGAGGGCTTCTTAGCTCTGCTTTCTTGAGCAGAGTCCAAGGCCACTTATGTGTCCACTGCAGCAAAAGTTCCTTGTTGTTAAATCTGTACACTAAAAACCAAGAAGAAGGTTAACCAAAAATGTAAACTTTAATGAGAATTACTTACCGTCCCTCCCCGACAACGGCGCCAAAATTTGATTGAGTTGGAACCTGCACAAAAAAATACCGAATTTCAGAACATTTAAAACAGTAGTGTAAGGTGCTCAATTTTACCGCTATAGCAAGTGGCTATGCTGGTCGTGATCCACAAGGAGGGACTAGCGATGGAAACTTTTTAGTAAGTTTTCTTTTAAGATACAAAGGATGGTTAAAATTCTTCTTTTAATTTTTTAAAAGAAAAATGAAAAAGAGTTATAATTAAGTTAGGAAGAAAGTGATAGATAGAGAAGATGGAGAAAATAGAAGTGATATGTACAAAGAAATTGAAAGAGTGAAAGAGATTTGGGTGATTATGGTGTTGGTGATCTACACTAAAAGTTACAAGAAAAGAAAGAAAAACTAAAACCTAAAAAACATACTTACCTCTTCGGCGCCTACTTACCTTTTACCCGTATCGACGATGTACCTTTACTTGAAGGCGAGCGAAGCATGGCAGATGAGATCTTTCCCATTCCCGATTTACACTATAAAATGAAGGGGCAAGCTATACTATCATAGAAATAGATATCCATCAGCATAAGCCACCAATTACACTTGCAAGGACAAGGCAACTTCGAGGCTATCGGTTTCATTTGGATCCACAAACATAAAAGAGGAAAGAGATCGAAAACAAGAGTAGAAAAGAAAAGGAAACCTCGATTCGATTCAAATAACAATGGAAGAAAAGATCACTTACACTGGTGTCACCTTCAGTACAAGCTTGCTCTCATTCCTCCATGAAAGTATCCTCTCCTCTCAGTTACATAAATAAAACAAAAATTACTGAAAGAAAATAAAAACCTAAGTTACAAACTACAAATTAGCCTAAGTTCTATTCTCTACTTGGTCGTCCCTCATTTTTTTCCTTTGAGATTGCAGGTATTTATAGGAGAAATGCAGAGGTTAGAGGAGTATGAAGATAGAAAAAGCTGAATATTTCTGAATTTGAATCTTTCCCTTATCTCTAAACTTGATTTGATGTGGATATTCAATTCTAATCTGCAGCTTGTTAACATGTTGATTACTGAATATAACTTATCAAATGACAGAATTAGAAATAGTGATCAACTTAAGAGTTATAGCCCTTTAACTCTTCTTTCTGGATCATCTTGAATCATTAGATTTAAGATTCGGTACCGAAAGTTATGATTCAAATACTAAAACGTATCCAGACAGAATCCGAGTCAAACTTGCTTCTTCTCATCCGTTGATCTCGCTCTATCCATTTATCCCTCTGTATTTAATATTATCCTCGGTTGATCTTTAGCTAACCAAAATGGATTTATAGAAATACAAATTTTATCGGTTTCCATTTGGTGTTATCCTTCTGATTTGCTCTGATTTTCAATTGAACATTTGCCCCAATCCTTTATTTGTTCAACTAGATTTGGGATCATCCTCAGCTAACCAAATAATCCAGTTAAATCTAATTTTAACTGGTATTTATTTGGTTTAATCCTCTTTCTCTTCATTATTATCTTCTAGAAAATAGACATTTAAGACAAAGAAATTAGCAGATTTATTACACGATAAATGTAGGAGTGTAAAGAAAAGAATGCAAAATATGCGTACGATCACTCCCCTGGAGATTCCACCAATGCTTTCCATACTATCAACATTTTCCCACAAGGATCAGCCAATAGAGAAAAAAAGGATTAGACCTTAAAGATCTAGAGAATCATCCCTTCAAACCACTGTCCCACTGTGATCTGAGACTACAATAGAGTTCTAACTCTGCAAAATTCATTGTAATCTCTTGAAAATAGTGAATTCTCTTCCTCTTCCCTGTCATTTTCCCCAATTGAGATTTCATGTAAAATTCTATTTCTTTGCATTATTTTGTTATTCTCTCTCACAAATCTCATTAAGAATTGAGTGTAGATAAATTTCCCTGAGGAATTTACCCCTTACACTACCTCAACTAATGATATTAGAATAGTCTCCAATGATAAGAAGCCAAGAATATTACTCCCTGAAATACATTCTGAAAAAATTATTACCTACTATACAACAAAAACCATGATTACACTTTGAAAACACCTATATAACCAGAAGAGCCATAACACCTCTAACCTAAAGGCCCATGTCCTTGTTGGGGACCCGTTCGATCTCTACATACAAACACCAGAGGATTGCCGTAGAACAGTGATTGATTTTAAACCTGCACAAAAAAATACAGAATTTCAGAACTTAAGAATAAAGAGTGCAAGGTGCTCAATACTACCGCGATAGCAAGTGGTTATGTGGGTCATGATCCACAAGGAGGGACTAGCGATGAAAGTTTTTTTAACAAGTTCTCTTTTAAGTTACATTCAATGGTTAAGGATCTTCTTTTAGTTCTTAAAAAGAAAAGGAAAATAGGTTAAAGTTAACTTAGGAAGAAAGTGGTAGATTGAGAAGGTGGAGAAAATGAAAAATGAATTTATACAAAGAAATTAAAAAGAGTGATTAAAGAGTTGGTAGATTGTGGTGTTGGTTATCTAAACTAAAATTAAAAGAAAAGAAAGTTAAAACCTAAAAAAACTCACTTACCTCTTCGGAGCCTGCTTACCTTTGACCCGTATCGACGATGTACCTTTGTTTGAAGGCGAGCGAAGTATGACAAATAGGATCTTCCCCATTCCCGATTTACAATATGAAATTAAGGGGCAAGCTACACTACCATAGAAATGGATATCCATCACCATAAGCCATCAACGGTACTTGCAAGGGTAAGGCAACTTCGAGGCTATCAGAGTCATTTGGTTTCACAAACACATAAGAGAGAAGCAAACAAAAATAAGAATAGAAAGAAAAGAAAGCTTCAATTCGATTCAAATAACAATGAAAGAAAAGATTACTTATACCAGTGTCACCCTCAGTATAAGCTTGTTCTCATTCCTCTATGAAAATCTCTTCTCCTCTAAGTTAAATAAAGAAAATAAAAATCACATAAAAGAAAACTAAAAACCTAAGTTACAAACTAAAGAATAGCATCGCTTCTACTCTCTGCTTGGTCGTTCCCTATAGTCTCTGAAAACCCAGTATTTATAGGCAAAAACGCAACGGGGAGGACCGTACGAATATAGGGGGAGCAAACGCTCCCCAACTGAATCAACAAAGCCGTGAAAAGTAGCTTTGGCTGCATTTTCGCGGCCAAAGATGCTTTTTTGCGGCCTGGGTGTGGTCAGGTGGCCACACCTGGGGGTACAGCTCTTGGATTTGTGATTTCCCTTTATCTAGTTCTGGATTTCCCGTTTCAGCTCCTGGTTTTGACGAAACGGCCTTTGATTTTTTGTTTAACCAATTGATATGTAAAGATTTGTTCTAATTGATTTTTGACCGATTTTATCTTCTCTGATTTGCCTTGATCTGCCTCAATCTTCTAAGTTCGAATTAATTCTGAATTAAATCAGAATTTTGATGGGCTTTTGGGCTCGTTCTCTTCCTTTTCCTTTAGCAATGGGCCAACATATAAATTAGACAATAAATAGGATTAAAAATAGAGTTTATTATAATAAATATGAGAATGTGACAATAAATATGCAGTATCAGCGATCACTCACACCTCCATACCTATCTTTTGCTCGTCCTCGAGCAAAACAATAAAACTAAACCAAAGATTATTAGACCACTTTTGTAGGTCACACGATTGCACTGAGCATGTGCAATAAGTCATTAAACCTCTAGGTTCTCCCTAGAGGATGAGTTTTATCTTATGAGGGTTTTTTAGTGGATTACACCCATAAAATTTATAAAGAAAGAGAAACAAAGTGTTAGTATTTTGAAAATACATTTTGAAAGAGAAAAATATTTGAAGTATTATTGTAAGAATTAAGTAATCTATAATTTATAGGAAAATTGAACTTTTCATTCTTAAACTTAGTTTCTATTTAAAAATTTGTTATCAATCAAGGCATGAAGTCAAACTGTATTTCTCATCTAATCTATTATTTTACCCTAAGTCATATGCACCTTTGTGACCAAGAAATTTTGACCTTATGGTGGTGGTTCTGGCGGTGGTCTGATTGGGTTAAGCGTTGCTACCCAATCAAGATAATGTGGTGGTTCACGGAACCCACCTTTATTGACCTCTTTTCTATTTACATATTTACAGTCCCTAATATGAAGAGGATCATGAAAAATCCTATCGTTAAACTTACTCCCTTTACATGACCAGTCCTGAAAAATCATCACGGAGTCATCATGGTCTATACCTATGTCAAACAAAAGAATGTGACTTGGTGGAATGGTTGACTTGCTCAAGAATGATAGGTTCAGGAACCAATACTAACTCAAAAAAATTAACTTTGGATTCGAGAGTTAGTTTTGGTTCAAGAGTTGAGTCCAAATCCAAGAATTGAAATTCACATTCTTTTCCCATCAATGGAATGTTACTATCCAAAATTGGTGATTCCATTTCTAGATCTATGGGTACGAAAATAAAGGTTGGCTCGGAAAATTGGTCCAAATTGGGTAAGGATACCGAAGTCAACATAGATTCGAAGATGAAAACTGAATCACAAAGTTAGGGATCGGGTTCACATTCATAATCAAGTTCAATCTCATTAAAATGAAAACTTGCCAATTTGTCTATGGGTTAATATTGGTCAAGTTTAAGATTTTGTGGTAAAATTGAATCTTGGTCAAAATCTTCAAGATACCATGATTTCTGATTTTCATCAATATGGCTAGCAGTATAGAAAATAGTCAAAGATTGGGTAGGAAGAGCTTCCTTATTCCTACATATATTTTCCAATCTACTAAGTCTTACTTCTATCATATCGAGTGGATCATTTTGGAATTGAATCATGAATTCAGTACTATTTTCTAAGTCAACATGTTCTTCTTGAAAAATAGAGTAAGGATTGTGACTTGAAAATTTTGACGGGATTTTGAGTTTTTAAAATTTGAATACGTCACTCAAGCTCGTCTAAGGCTTCCATCCTCTTTTCCCAGTCAACTGATTCTTCTAATAGTTGTTTGAGAGAAGGAGTATATGAAGCTGGATGTTGATAAGGTGTTTGACTATTGACTCGGGGAAGTTGTATCCCCATTGACTTTGAGAAGAGAAGTGATGATTATTCCAATCTTGTTCATAGTATTGGGACTGGGGCATGTATTGATTCAGATAAGGCCAATCTGGCACACTAGGTTGGTTAAAGTTATGATTTACCGGGTTGGTAATATCCGAAAAAGAGGTCGGGGTGTAACATGGATTACCATTAAAATTAAAAAAATTGTTGTTATAAGCCATATCACACAAGAATTATCAAAATCAAACAACGAAAAATAAATAAACAAACAAAAAGAAAAAAATATAATCTAAGTTAGGGTGCACCTTAGACCTAGACGACTCCTAACTGATAGACTGTCCACGGGGTATATTGTAGAATCTGACCACAAGTTAATTGGCCAGGTAGGGGCAAGATTAGTGGGAGGTATTCGTGCCTAAGCAACGAGCCTAATTATACCAAACTACCAACCTTCGGGATTTCGGGGTTTCGCCCCACAATCCCCAACCTTAGACACTGATTTGGCAAGAGTCAAATTCTAATAAACTTCCCCCTTAGGTCAGTCTTCTATGTGAGTCTGAGATGTCCCTAGGGCTAACATCTACTCAGTTTTAGTTAGGCTTGGGTTATTGAGTGAGGAGATGGCTTGTGGGCTAAGGGAGGGTAATGACTTGCTCACCTTATCTTGTTTATAAGACAAGTCCTTAAGATTGATTGTGCAAAGTGTGCAGGATATAGAAAAGTAGCATTCAACAAGTAAATAATCACTCAAGAATGTTTCCTAAATTATATGCTATGCATACGTACCTTTTGCTCCAACACTCTTCAATAGTAATATAAACTGTAAATGAATTAGAGACGTGCCTAAATGCAAAGTCTAAATTATTTTTAGTATTTAACAAACATCATTTTACTGTTGAAATTAGAAAGTATGCACAGTGAGACAAACAAGAAAATAAATAGGTACAGAATTTTAGTTTTGTAATTCAGCCAACCTGCAAAAATACAGGTTAATAGTTCACTCAGATTACCACTGGAATGTAGCAAAAGTAAGTCCAGGGTCACTTATATGTCCACTACAGCAAAAATTTTCTTGTTGTTAAACCTGTACACAAAGAACAAAGAAGATGGTTAACTAAAAGTGTAAACTTAAAAAGAGAATTACTTACCATTCCTCCCCGGCAACGGCGCCTAAATTTGGCTGAGTTTGAACCTGCACAAAAAAATACAGAGTTTCAGAACTTAAGAATAAAGAGTGCAAGGTGCTCAATACTATCGCGATAGCAAGTGGCTATGCGGGTCGTGATCCACAAGGAGGGACTAGCGATGGAAGCTTTTTTAGCAAGTTCTCTTTAGAGTTACATTCAATAGTTAAGGATCTTCTTTTAGTTCTTTAAAAGAAAAGACAAATAGGTTAAAGTTAAGCTAGGAAGAAAGTGGAAGATTGAGAAGGTTGAGAAAATGAAAAATGAATTTATATAAAGAAATTAAAAAGAGTGATAAAAGAGTTGGTAGATTATGGTATTGGTGATCTAAACTAAAATTAAAATAAAAGAAAGTTAAAACCTAAAAAAACTTACTTACCTCTTCGGCGTCTGCTTACCTTTGACCCGTATTGACGATGTACCTTTATTTGAAGGCGAGCGAAGTATGACAAATAGGATCTTCCCCATTCCCGATTTACATTATGAAATGAAGGGGCAAACTACACTACCATAGAAAATGGATATGCATCACCATAAGCCATCAACGACACTTATAAGGGCAAGAAAACTTCGAGGCTATCGGAGTCATTTGGATTCACAAACACAGAAGAGGGAAGCAAACAAAAAACAAGAATAGGAAAGAAAAGAAAACTTTGTTTTAATTCAAATAAGAATGAAAGAAAATATTACTTACACTGGTGTCACGCTTAGTACAAGCTTGTTCTCATTCCTCCATTAAAATCTCTTCTTCTCTCAGTTACATAAAGAAAATAAAAACTACATAAAAGAAAACTAAAAATCAAAAGTAAAGATTTGTTCTAACTAATTTTCGATCGATTTTATCTTCTCTGGTTTACCTTGATCTACCATGATCTTCTAATTTTGAATTAATTCTGAATTAAATCAGAATTTTGATGGGCTTTTGGGCTCATTTCTCTTCCCTTTCGTTTAGCAATGGGCCTGCATATAAATTAGATAATAAATAGGATTAAAAACAGAGTTTATTATATAATAAATATAAGAATATGACAATAAATAATTAGCAAGAATAAAACAAAGAGAAAGAAAGCGAGAAAAACACAGATTTAACGAGGTTCGGCAATTGCCTACATCCTCCGGGCAGAAGGGGAGAGAGATCTTATTAATAAATTATTCTAGTTAAATACTGAGGATAATACCCCTCTTTATATAACCAGAGAATCCATGAAGAAAAGAAAACCAGTAGATCTGAATTCGGATAAAAAATGAATCCAGAATCCAAATAGAAATTCACTCAAAATTGTCGTACGGTCGACCAATCGTTCTCTGTACAGGCTCAAGTCTGCGCTCTGGTTGGTCGACTAGGTGGTCGACCGCTAGTCGTGTAGAGCCAAAAAGCACGTTCTGAATGGTCGACTCAGCAGTCGAGTGACTGTCCTCTGCTGTGCTGCTTCCTCTGGGCGGTCGATCTAGCGATCAATCATTACAACACTTTTCTCCCTGTGTGCATGTTTGTGTACGATCGGTCGACCGAGTGGTCGATTGGGCCTCCATCTTCAGTCGTGCTCCTCCTCTTGGGCATGTCGTTGAACTCTCAACTTTGAGCTATGTAGGTTATCTAAAAATCATTAAGGACAGGTCATCAGACGCGAACCTCACTTCAACGTGAAGGTCGCGTTTCAACTATAGCGTGAACCTTACATCCATAAGGATACACAAACTTCAGACGTTGGTCTGAATAACTCCGCGTCTCACACAGGGCTGAGCAATGCCGCATCTCACGCGGATCTGAGGAACCTTGCGTCTTACCTCAAACACGGCTCTAAGGAACTCCGCGTCTCACGCGAGTCTGAGCAACTTCCATCTCGCGTCTCTCGCTAGTCTGAGCAACTCTACATTTTGACTGAGACATTCGCGTCCACAACGAACAACGCGAGGTCCGTATCTACCGCGAGACCCGTGTTTCAGTTATAACTGACCCCCATTGCTAGGTCAATTAACTCCACATGTAATTGGGGAGTTAATCCCCAATATGGGGGATTCTAGGGGACAATTATACCCCCTGACTCCTTAAAAATAGCCTCAAGAGCTATAACTGGGGAGAGGATTTTTGGAGGCCAGAAAAGAGGAGGCTTTTGGAGATTGAGAGCTGATAATTCTCAAGCTAAAAGCTTCTTGCTTTTTCAAAAGTCTAGAGAGAGAAAAAGAGAAATCAGTGGACTCTAAATACTTAGTGTGTTAAAAACAGAGCTCCTTTCTGATTACTTTTTGAGAGCATCCCAAAGAGAAGCTTGTCATTCGGCCGGTCAACAGAGAACGAGAATCACTCTCCATCGCTATACGAAGAACCTAGCCTTAAATAAAGGGAAGAACTAGTTATTTTCCCCTCTTCTGTAAACGGAATCATTCTGTTGTAATCTTTCATGCATTCAAAGAAATTTTATTTCGCACCATTTTTTTGACCAAACAAAAGATGGCAACTCCGCTTGGGAATACATTCTCTACTGATGAGAACGCCATGGCGCAAGCCGATGTCCAGCTGCACAGGAAGACGGTGGAATCCCTCATCATTGAATTCGACCAAGAAAAGTTCAATGAATTACTTTCCTCAAGTTCCGCTAACCCTAAGACAATGCGGCAGCACCACAAAGTCTCTTCTATTACTCGTTCTTGAATCTCTTCGGAGATTTCTCTCAAAATTGCCTGCACTTATACTCATGGCGCAAATAGTGCCACTTCTAACGAGGTTCTAAAAACCTCTTGTGCAGCCTATGCAGTCTATATCAACGTCTCTCAGGAGACCCGGAAGGCTAAAGTGTTGGTACACGATAAAAGAGAAGGTGAAGATCAATTTCTCCATCTCTTTCCTCTCCGGTCTCTGCAATTTCAGGTTGCCGAGGATTCCCAACAACCTCTACGACTCAACCAAAATATTGAACATTGATGAAGGTGCCATGCTCATCGACAACAGCTCAAAAATTCTGCAGACAAAATCTGTTCTGCAGATTCAGAACGCGAGGTTCATATCCGTGTTTCTCTCAAGAAATGTGAGGTTCGCGTCCAACGCGAGACTCATGTTCGGCCTATCTCAAAATGCGAGACCGCGTTCTGTGTGCTTCAAAAAGCAACTCTCGCGTTTCTAATTCTGCACGCGAGACCTGCGTCTGGAGGCTAACTCAACCAACATTGAAGGTTCGCGTTTTAACACCACGTGAGGTCCGTGGTTCAACAAATAACCGCTGGACCCGTTTTCAGAATAGCATGTCTTCAAAACATAAAGTGCAAAAAAGCCCTCACGCCATGGGTTTAAGCCTAGTTCCTCAGATGTCCCACAACGGACCTGAAGAACTACCTGATAAGGAAAAAGAGTGTCCACCAAATCACTCCTTAATGTTACTGTAAGCGGCTCACATCGGCAATACTTTCTGATTGCCAGTGCAGCTTTCAGATAATCAAGCCCTCGGTTGCTAGCCAGTTGTCAGCGACTTCAAACTCAACCAAGAGACGATGATCCTAGAAGAAGAAATCATTCTCCGACGTCGAGTACCCAGAAGTGACTACAAACATGGTGGGGCCGAGTTTCATGATCAGCAAAAAGCAAGCACAATAATAAGTAAAAAGAGTATGGGTCGATGTTACTACTTTTGTGATTCTTCCGTAGTAGTGAAGTGGGTATACGTGTCGTATCCACAAGAAGGGAGAGCGATGAAATCTTGATGCGGCTTCTATGTTCAAGAAAAGAGAAAATTCTTTATTTTAAATAAAGAATTGCAAAATAAAAATAAGTTGGTTTCAAGAATTGTTTGAAAATGATTTGGTAGTTTGTAAAGTTGGATTTTCTTAGTGATAAAAACGCATGGCTAACTTTCTACTAATTGCTCCCACTAATCTCTAACTTCTTGATAATATAACCTCACGATGGATCATAAGCAAGCATAACCCTTATACATAGGAACTTTCACATGAAAATCAAGTGAAGATCCTTCCTTTAACTTAGCTTTACACGGCAAATACTTGGACATTCCCTTATCAAGATCCAATTGAAGGCGAGAATAAGGGAAGACACAAGTGCACTAATGGTATCGGCAAAGTTAAAAGGAAAATCTCTAACTTACAACAACAAGTAACGCACACAACCCATACATCATCAAAAACCATTTGAGCATGAAATATAAGATAGTAAATACTTGTAGGTAAAATAGAGTTAGAACCCTTAGTTAGCCATGCTATGGAGGAGTTAGTTACACATGGTAATAAAAGAAATAATCAAAGAGAAGGGGTAAAGAGAAAAGGAGTTACACTACAAGAAAGTAAAAGAAAAGAAGTGAAGAGAAAGAAAGTTACACTACAACAAGGAAGTAAAAGCAAATGAAAAACACAAGTAAATAGAAAGAAGAAAGAGAAGTAGTTACTTGTATTAGCTTGTCACCCTTCAAATACAACTTCTACACACTCTCTCTCTTTCACTCTAATGGCTAAAACTAAAACTAGAAGAAGAAGAAAACTAAAACAACTACAACTCCTAACAAATCAACAAAATATAACTCTCTTCTCTGGATATCTTTCAATTGAAGACCCCTGGGGGGTATTTATAGGCACCAAGGAAAAGGAGGCCAGGGGGTAACCCCTGGCCCAAAGCCCGGGCGCGCGCGCCCACATGGCCTCAGAAATGTTACCCAGGCCGCGTTTCCGCCGCCATGCCAGGTCGGCGCTCGCCTGGCTTCGATCAGTGCGTCGTCCTGTCTGTCCCCTATCAGGTGGACCTTCTGGTTTCTAGATTTGATGCTCTGGACTGACAAAATCTTTACTCTAAAGTTAATGGCTACTTGGTAAGCCTTTAATTACCCATTAAATGCTGGTTTAGGGTCTTCTTCTTCATTTGCACACTATGGACCAAGGATTAAGCAAGCAAAACTTTATTAGCAGAATTTTACATCAAATAAATATGAGAATGTGATAGAAATTATGCAAAATTAGAGACTAATCACACCCCCACACTTATCTTTTTGCTTGTCCCGAGCAAAATAAAAATAAGAAAATTATTTCACGACTTTCACAGGTGACGCGATTGCACTGAGCATGTGCAACAAGCCTTTAAACCTCTAGGTTTCCCTTAGAGGAGGAGTGTTGTCTCCTGAGGGTTTTCAGCGGATTACACCCACAAAATCCAGTAAGTAAAGAAAAGTAGTTAGTTGTTAGCAAAAATTCTGTCATGAAAAAGAACTTTCAATCATCTAAGTAAACATGACCGAATGATGTAAGAATTAGGTTTAACCCTCATAAGTCCTCTTATACTTTAGCCTTCATAAAAAAAGAAACTATGATTTTTCTTTAAATTTAAAAAGGATGTTGTACTTCTAACTCATTCTGTTATTTTGCTTTAGATATGCATAATGTGTAAGTGTGATGTGCTTGGGATTTTTCAACTCAACTTTGAATATCATTTAATTTTATTAATATTTACTTATTATTCTTGGTTCCATTAGGCTTTTTACTTCACTCATGTAACACATATCAAACCAATGACTCCTAAACCAGATGGTCTTAGGGCACAAGGTGGGAAAACACCCCTCAGGTTAAAAATGCAAGTGGAGTAGGCCACGAAATCAAGATTTATTTATACATTATTATATATAGATTTTTTTTGGCGTGAGTAATCATGCTTCTTGAGGCACAATCATCCAGATTTTTTTTTCTTCCCCAGAGTTGTGTCTCTAAATCCCAAGCATGTGTGTGTGGGTTATGCATATTTTACTAAGGCTAAATAAAAGGTATGAGTTATTTTCCTTATCCCTCCCAACTCTTAGTCAAACTAATGTTTCTTGTTTACTTAGGCAAAAATAAAGATTCATTAATAAGGTTCCCTTAATTCCTACAACCTTTTGGTATTTTTATAAAGAGTATGAAATTTCTTTTCAATATGGAGATTTTTTTTTTTTGGAAAGAAGAAAAAGTGTTAGCACCCCCCCACACCTATCTAAGGCATTGTCCTCAATGAATGTTGATGTAAATGCAAAGACAATAAATAGGGTAAAGAAATGATGTCACCATCTTCGTTGACTCGGGCCGGCCAAGTGCGAATAGGCTAAAGAAAAAATGTAGAAGGGGTAAGCATATAAACAAATTATTTATTTATTTATTTATTTATTTAAAGTTGTTGTGGTTAGGTGTATGCGGGGCAAAAAGAGTCAGCACGCTATCATCTGGAGTCATAGGCTCAGTGGTCAAGAAGGGCTTCAGTCTTTACCCGTTCACTTTGAATTCCATGTTGTTCTTAGGGTCTATAATAAGCACAGCACCGTGTGGGAAAACGGTGCGCACAATGAACGGTCCAGACCAACGAGTCTTCAGCTTCCCCGCGAAAATATGAAGCCTCGAGTTGTACAGCAGAACCTTGTCCCCCGAGACAAAGTTTTTCCGGGTTATGATCTGGTCATGAAAAAGTTTAGTCCTGCTTCTGGTTATTCAGGCATTATCATAGAATTCGTTCCGTATCTCCTCTAATTCTGCGATCTGCAGTCTCCTTAACTCACCGGCCTTACTCAGATCAAAATTGAGTTGTTTAATGGCCCATAGGGTACGGTGTTCTAATTCGACTGGTAGATGACAGGCTTTTCCAAATATGATTCGATAAGGAGACATCCCCAGAACTGTCTTAAAAGCAGTGCGGTAAGCCCACAATGCATCGTTAAGTTTGACCGACCAATCCTTTCGGTTCTGGCCGACAGTCTTTTCCAGAATGAGCTTGAGTTGTCGATTGGTGACTTCTACCTCACCATTTGTCTGGGGATGATACGGAGTGGATAACTTGTGATTGATGGAATATTTTCGCATCAGTGCTTCAAAAACTCTATTGCAGAAATGTGATCCATTATCACTAATTATCGCTCTAGGGGTACCAAATCGGGGGAAGATGTTTTCATTAAGAAATTTGACAACCACTTTATTGTCATTGGTCTTTGTAGGCACAACTTCTACCCATTTAGAGACATATAGCAACCAAAATGAGCTGATTGCCGAAAGAATCAGGGAATGGCCCCATGAAGTCGATACCCCAAACATCAAAAATTTCAACTTCAAGGATCGGGTTCAGGGGCATCATGTCTCTTTTTGAAATTTTCCCAATCTTTTGACAATTTGCGCATGACTTGCAAAAATGGTATTAGTTTTTGAACAAAGTGGGCCAGTAAAACCCACTTTGTAGAACCTTCTCTGCAGTCTTGCGGGGAGCGAAGTGTCCTCCGCATGCAAGGTCATGGCAAAAGCTGAGCACACTCCTCTATTCCTCCTTTGGTATGCATCGCCGAATAATTTGGTCGGGATAATACTTAAAAAGATACGGTTTTCCCCAGAAGAAGTACCGTACTTGGGCAAAGAAGCGATATTGGTCTTGCTTTGTCCAGTCAACGAGTAATTGTCCAGTGGCTAGGTAATTAACAATGTCTGTATACCAGGGTTCCTTAAGAATGGCTAGGATGTGCTCATCTGGGAAATCCTTGTTGATTGGAGCTTGTATGATTGGTGCGTTCGGAATTCGTGACAGATGATCAACAACCACATTTTCTATACCTCGTTTATCCTGAATTTTCAAGTCAAATTCTTGAAGTAAAAGGATCCACCGAATCAATCGGGCCTTTGCTTCCTTCTTGGTCATGAGGTATTTCAGTGCTGAATGATCTGTGAAAATCACCATCTTTGAGCCTAACAAGTAGAGCCGAAACTTCTCTAACGCAAAGACAACGGCTAAGAATTCCTTCTCAGTCGTTGTATAGTTCTGTTGGGTGTCATTCAAGGTCCTACTCGAGTAATAAATCACGTGCTGTCTATTGTTGATGCGCTATCCTAGAACAGCGCCAATAGCAAAGTCAGAGGCATCGCACATGATTTCGAACGGTTGGGCCCAATTAGGAGCAGAAATAATAGGCGCAGAAATAAGTTCTTGCTTAAGCTTCCCCCATGACTTGAAACATTCATCATTAAAATCAAAGGGCACGTCCTTAGCGAGTAGGTTGGTTAAGGGCCTAGCGATTTTACTAAAATCCTTAATGAACCGTCGATAGAACTCCGCATGCCCTAGAAAGGATCTAATATCCTTGATGCTTTTGGATGGTGGAAGCTTAGCAATCACTTCTACTTTTGTCTTGTCCACTTCAATGCCTCTCCTAGAAATCTCATGGCCTAAGACAATCCCTTGTCTCACCATGAAGTGACATTTCTCCCAGTTTAGAGTTAGGTTCTTCTCCTTGTATCTTTGCAGCACTAACTCTAGGTGATGAAGACACTGATCAAATGAATCTCCGTAGATGGAGAAGTCATCCATGAAAATCTCTAAAAAACGTTCCACCATATCAAAGAACAAACTAAGCATGCACCGTTGGAATGTTGCGGGAGCATTGCACAATCCAAAAGGCATGCGCTGATAAGCAAAGGTTCCGAATGGGCAGGTGAACGTGGTCTTTTCCTGGTCTTCTGTAGCAATGGGGATTTGGTTGTATCCCGAGTACCCATCTAGAAAGCAGTAGTACTCATGTCTAGCCAAACACTCAAGCATTTGGTCGATGAAGGGTAGCGGGAAGTGGTCTTTACGGGTGGCTGCATTTAACTTTCTATAGTCGATACAGACACGAACCTTGGTAGGCAGTCTTGTCTGCACAAACTCTTTTTGCTCATTTTCAACCACCGTAAAGCCAGCTTTCTTTCGGACCGTATGAACGGGGCTAACCCATTGGCTATCAGAAATGGAATAAATTATCCCATTATCTAATAGTTTCAAAATTTCTGCTTTAACTGCCTCTTGCATGAGTGGGTTAAGCCTACATTGTGGGTCCCTCCTGGGGGTTGCTTCATCGGTCAAATGGATTCTATGTTGCACTATGCTGGACTTATCCCTTTGATATTCTTTATCGTCCATCCAATGGCTTCCCTATGTCATTTCAGAATAGACATTAAGTTGTCCTCTTGTTGCTCAGTCAGGTGGGATGCTATGATGACTAGCAAGGTGTCCTTTCCGCCCAGGTAGGCGTACTTGAGGTGTTCAGGTAAGGCTTTCAGGTCTAGGGAAGGTGTTGCTTCATTGGAGGCAATCTCTGAACTTTCAATCCTATGATGAGGTACACTTGGGCTTGATGCCCAGTCCACTGCTGAATTTATGATCTGGTCTAGATTAAAATCCTCAGCCTCCAGATCAAACTCTGCCTCTGTTTCTATTTCTATGCTTTCCTCATGCTCACTGGTCAGGTTTTCAATAGAATTAACCTCAAATGTCTGATCATTGACATCCCTGGGTTGTCTTCCAAGATTGAAGATATTGACTTCCTTCGTCATGTCTCCAAAGGTCAATCACATGGACCCGTTCCTACAGTTGATTATGGCATTGGCTGTAGCAAAGAATGGGCGCCCTAAGATGACTGGAGTTTGAGACCTTAGATTGGACACAGTTTGGGTCTCACGCACAATGAAGTCAATGTGGTAGATGAAATCCCCGACCCGGATAAGGACGTCTGTGATTTTCCCCTTCAGGATCTTCACAGATCGGTCAGCTAGCTGAATGGTGACTGGAGTTGGGCTTAGCTCGCCCAACCCAAGTTGTTGTAATACTGAGAGAGGTAGCAAGTCGATACTTGCTCCCAGGTCAAGAAGTGCCCTACTAATTTCAGTCTGTCCTATGGTGCAGGAAATTGTGGGAAATCTGGGATCCTTGTATTTCACCGGAATGGGACCAGACAGAATTTCACTTATATTGGTTTCCAAGAACACTTTCTTGGGCACATTGGTCTTTTTCTTCTTCGTACACATATCCTTAAGAAATTGGCATAAGCTGGGACTTAATGGATAGCGTCAAGAAGAGGCACATTCAATTTGACCTGGTTGAACATCTCTAGCATCTTCTCCATGTGCATATTCTTATTGTTGTTCCTAAGCCTATTGGGAAAGGGTGCTACAGGCTTATGAACTTGTTCAGCAGGTTTGTCTTCGTCAGATGTTTGAGGAGCAGTTTGGGAGGAACTAGCAGAGGTGGAGGCTGGAGTAGGATCGGGATGGACTGGATTTTTCTGTTGGTAGACCTGGTTGTCTACCTTCTTTTCAGATCGAAGTGTGTGAATAGCATTACACTGGTTGATCGATGGATCCTGAATTTCATATGCTTGATTGGAGGTTTTTGGGTTAACTAGTGGCTGACTAGGTAAAGTACCCTTTGGTCTTTCACTTAGAGAGCTAGCTAACTGACTCATCTGCATTTCCAATCTCGATATAGCCTGTGAATGGTTGTTCAGCGTTTGTCCCTGGTTTTGCATAAAAGCGGTTTAGAACTTCATAAAAGCTTTCATGCTCTCCTCCATGATTGGTCGCTAATGTTGCATATTTAGTATCATATTTCCATACTTATTATAGAATAAAATCTGCATTGTCCTAATTAAATGTTTAATTTATTTGCAGGCCCATTCCTTAAGGAGATGAAGAGAAATGAGCCCAAAAGCCCACCAAAATTCTGAATTAAATCAGAATTAATTCAAGCTCAATGAATCAGGGCAAAATCAAGAGGTTGAAAACCGGTTGAGAAGAATCCTCTCAGAATCGATCGGTTAAAGCCAAGAATCAAAGGCCATTTCGTCACAATCCTGGACTCAAACGAGAAAACCAACTGAAGATAAAAGCAGAAGGAAAAACTAGGGAGACCCACCAACAGGGTGTGGCCACCTGACCACACCCTGGACGCAAAAACGCGGCCAAAGCCGCGTTTCCGCGGCTATTTAGTAGTTGTTGGGGGAGCGTTTGCTCCCCCAATCTTCCCGGGATTCTCCTCGTGTGGGTTATGCCTATAAATATAGGTTTCAGCTGAGGAAAAAGGACGACCATGCAGAGATAGAATTTAGCCTAGTTTTCATTCTTTGTAGTTTAGGTTTTTCTTTTCTTTTTATGTAATTTGTATGTAAGCTTAGGTTAGATGAAGATTCATGTAAGTAAGAGAGAGAGGCTTATGTTGAGAGTGACACTGATGTACCCTCCTCCTTTCTTCCATTGTTTCTGCAAGCAATAAAGGTAAACATTTGTTTATGTTCGTATTTTCTTTTGTTTTCTTCTTCCTCTTTCTACTTTACCTCTTTTGTTTTTGATGAGCTTGCAACTGAATCCAGAAGTATAAGTATACAAAAGCCTTTGTGAGTGCCAACGATACTTCATGAAGACGCTCTCCTCCTCAAGATCCGTATCACTTCATTCTTGCAAGGCTTGATGATATAATACGAACAGGGACTGAGCTCGATCTTATGACCTATGCGTTGAACGCCTCCAAAGTAAGGTAGAACATGTAAGGGTTCCAGGTAAGTCATCAACCAAACTAGGTGAGTACTTCTTTCATCTTCTTTCTTCACTTTTTTATTTCTTAGTTTAGATCACCAACACCCACTTCCTTCATCATTCCTTTTCACTTCTTTGTAAATAATCATTTGTACATAGTCACTTTCTGGTTTTCTCCACCTTCTTCATCTATCGCTTTCTTTCTAACTTTAACATAACTCGTTTTCATTTTCATTTCTTAAAAACAAAGTAGAACTTTCATTTTTCTTAATAAAGATTTCAATACAAACCTTGAACGCTTCTATCGCAAACCCTCCTTGTGGATCACGACCCGCATAGCCACTTGCTATAGCGGTAAGAATTGAGCACTTGCACATCTTTATTTCTAAATCTGAAATTCTTTATTTTGTGTGCAGGTTTTGCCTCAACCAAATTTTGGCGCCGTTGCCAGGGAGGGTAACGGTTTTTATTGAAATCTAATTTTTATTGAAATTTTTTTAGAACTAAAACGAATTTTCTTCTCTGTTGCAGGTTATAGGGCAAGAAAAACAGGAAAATAAGATTGCAGTAACATATAAGTGGTCCTGGGCCTCTGCTCTAGAAAGCAGAGACCAGGTGCCCTCTGATTTGCCGCGTTTTCGCGGCCAAAGCCGCGGATCCGCGGCAAAAAGGAGTTGACTACTAAACAGGTTTTTTGCAGAGTTGCTTTCTTTACAAAAACATAGCTGCTGCAAATCTTAATTCTTATATGCCATCACATAAGCCTGCTAATAAACCAACAGTAAAATACTTATTGACAAAGATAAAAAATTGATTAGACGTTTGCATTTTTAGGCACGTGTCTTTTCAATTCATTTATTTTTACTGTTGAAGAGTGCTGGAGCAAGGTACGTTCGCATTGCATGTAGAATAGGACTCATCTCTTGGTTGATTTACATCGCTTTGAGTGAATCTTATTTACATATCTTGTACACTTGCACAAATTGATTTTAAGGGCACCACCCATTAACAAGATAAGGTGGGGATTTAATCACCCTTCCTTGGCCCAAAAATCAGATTCCAAGCACTCACTAACCCAAGCCTAACTAAAAATGAGTAGACGTTGGCCCTAGGGACATCTCGGACTCAATTAGGAGATTATCCTAAGGGGGAAAGGTGTTGGAATTTGACTCCTGCCAAATCAGTGTCTAGGAAAGGGATTTAGGGCCGAAAGCCCGAAGGTTGGTGGTTATTTAATTAAGGAACGTCTTTGACGGAAAACCTCCCACCAACCTTACCTTGACCTGGCTGATTAGCTTATGGTCAAAGTCTGCATTAAACCTCCCGTGGACAGTCTAATCAGTTAGGAGTCGTCTAGGTCATAGGTCTACCCTAACTTAGTTAGAATTTTTTTCCTTTTATTTGTTTGCTTATTTGTTTGTTTTTTTCTTTCTTTTTGTTTGTATTCTATTGTGTGCTATGGCTTATAATAATAATTTTTCCAACTTCAATAATAATCTATATTACACACCGACTTCATTTTCGGATATTACCAACCCGGCATATCATAATTTTAACCAACCTAGTGTGCCGGATTGGTCTTATCCGAATCAATATAACCCATGCCCCCAATCTAATAACTATAATTTCCAGAATGATTTCAACTCTTCACAGAGTCAGTGGAGATTCACCTCCCCCGAGTCCAATTTTCAACCAACTTGTCCTCCTTCTCCACCTTGTCCACAATATTTCTAAGATTCATACTCAGTTCCACCAGTCCAAAATAGAAAACTATCAATTTTGGAAATGAGTATGCGTGAGTCCAAACACAAATCCCAAAATCTGATGGACTCACAATTTCACCACCAATTCCAAGTCAATACTTCATCTTTTCATCAAACCAATGAACCTATCAACTATGAAAAGATGCTTGAAGCCATGACTCGAGCTCAAAACGCTCGTAATCGTGACATAGATATGATGGTCCAATCTCTACGTTCTCACCGTTTGACCAATTCTGATGTCACTGACCATTCTATTAGAGCTGAAGAGTCAGGTTGTTTTGGAAATCAAGGTTCCATTTCAGAACAATCATTTGAACTTGCCCAAACTCTAAATTTTGAAAATGATATTGACAGTTTGGCAAGCTATCCCTTTCCTGAAATTAAACTTGAAAATGAATATGATCATGAACCTCAACTTAGTGATTCAATTTTATTTCCTGATTCAATTATGACTCCGGTATTTTCACCTGATTTCAATCTTTTTCCCGAGCCAACATTGGATCCTGTGCCAATTCATAATGAAATTGAATCACCCATCTTTGATAATCATCATGTTGAACTTGACCAATTTTATAATTTTGAAAATCCTATTGACAAACTGGCAAGTTCTCATTTTTATGAAATTGAACTCAATGAGAAATGTGACCTAGATTCTCAAATCTGTGATCCAGTTCAAATTCCTGAATCAATATTGACTCCTGTTTTGTTACCAGACTTGAGTAATATTTTAGAGTCAGTTTTGATTCCTACACCCATCATTCTTGAACTTGAATCACCAATATTAAGTCACATTCCATTGTTAGAAAATACACGTGGACTTGAGTTTCAACTTCTTGACTTGGACCCGCTTCTTGAACCAATCTCGGCTCCTGAACCTTTACTTGACTTAAGTCACCTTCCTGAGTCAGTATTAATTCCTGTACTTCCTGAGTCCGAGTCAATCATTCTATCTTTTCATACTCCATTCTGGGACAAGGCGGTTGACAAATTTGACTCCGAAATTAATTATGGAATTTGGAAATTAGATGGGGTCAAATATTTAATAAAAATCTTTTATGGATTCATCATTTTAATGGGTTATATTAGAGACATTTCTGGTGGGTTCCCCCGAACTCTAAGAAAAGTCGATTGGGCCGCATTTCGTGGACCAATCAGACCACCACCGGAACCACCACCTTAAGGTAACATTTTCCTTCCCTTTCTTCTTTTTCATGCATCTATACATTAATTCACACATTGAGGACAATGCATAAGATAGGTGTGGGGGAGGGTCTAACATAACTTAGTTTTTTTTCTTTTTAAAACAAAAAAAAAATTTAACATTTTCTTTACTTTTAAAAACTTTTTGAAAATAGAAACAATATTTTGACATATGTTTTGTAAGAAATTAAGTTAATTTTAAGGAATAGGAAAATCCAAATTAGGATTTCTTATACTTGGTCAAAATAAGATTATTTGTTTGATTTTTAGGGTTAGGAAGATAATTTGTCAAAGTAATTTAGTCTTGATCTTTACCTTGATGAAATATGCACACTTTATACACTTACACACTTAGGGTTCAAAAACAAAGATTCTTATGCCTTATATATAAAAAAAAGAAAAAAAGAAAAAAAATATATCTATGAAAAATGAACAAATCTAATTATTGATTAGCTAGGTGCTTTGGCCTAAGTAAGCCTTGGTATTTATGCGAAAGATGATTAGATAAGTTTGAGAAAAAAATATAAAATCCTCTGATTAAGCTGGGTATTTGTGCCTAATAAAGCATAAGTATTCACGCCTAAAAGTGGTTCATATAATAAAATCCTTAGCTTTATGGCCTTGTTTGCTCGAGTCCTTAAGTCCTTGGGGTGTTTTCTCACCCGGTGCCCTAAGACTGTTTGGTTTGGGAGTCATCGATTAAAGGTTCGTTACATGGGCAGATCAGAAAGCCTAATAGAACTAAGGAATAATACCACAAAAATATATATATATATATATAAATAAATAAGGCATAAGAGTTAGAGTTAATGAACCCTTAGTCAAAATTTTCACAATCACAAGGTGCATATGACTTAGGGTAAAGTAATAGACTAGATGAGAAGTACAATTTGACTCCTTACTTTGATTGATAACATATTTTTGAATAGAGACTAAGTTTAGGAATGAAAAATTCAGTTTTCCTATAACTTATAGATTACTTAAATCTTACAATTATATTTCAAATATTTTTCTCTTTCAAAATGCTTTTCGAAAATACTAACTCTTTGTTTTTCTTTCTTTATGGATTTTGTGGGTGCAATCCGCTGAAAACCCTCACGAGGCAAAACTCGTCCTCTAGGGGAAACCTAGAGGTTTAACGACTTGTTACACATGCTCAGTGCAATCGCGTGACCTGCGAAAGTGGTCTAATAATCCTTAGTATAGTTTAGCTGTTTTACTCGAGGACGAGCAAAAGATAGGTATGGGGGTGTGATTGGTCGCTAATGTTGCATATTTAGTATCATATTTTCATACTTATTATAGAATAAAATCTGCATTGTCCTAATTAAATGTTTAATTTATTTGCAGGCCCATTCCTTAAGGAGATGAAGAGAAATGAGCCCAAAAGCCCACCAAAATTCTGAATTAAATCAGAATTAATTCGAGCTCAATGAATCAGGGCAAAATCAAGAGGTTGAAAACCGGTTGAGAAGAATCCTCTCAGAATCGATCGGTTAAAGCCAAGAATCAAAGGCCATTTCGTTACAATCCTGGACTCAAACGAGAAAACCAACTGAAGATAAAAGCAGAAGGAAAAACCAGGGAGACCCACCAACAGGGTGTGGCCACCTGGCCACACCCTGGCCGCGAAAACGCGTCCAAAGCCGCGTTTCCGCGGCTATTTAGTAGTTGTTGGGGGAGCGTTTGCTCCCCCAATCTTCCCGGGATTCTCCTCGTGTGGGTTATGCCTATAAATACAGGTTTCAGCTGAGGAAAAAGGATGACCATGCAGAGATAGGATTTAGCCTAGTTTTCATTCTTTGTAGTTTAGGTTTTTCTTTTCTTTTTATTTAATTTGTATGTAAGCTTAGGTTAGATGAAGATTCATGTAAGTAAGAGAGAGAGGCTTATGTTGAGAGTGACACTGATGTACCCTCCTCCTTTCTTCCATTGTTTCAGCAAGCAATAAAGGTAAACATTTGTTTATGTTCGTATTTTCTTTTGTTTTCTTCTTCCTCTTTCTACTTTACCTCTTTTGTTTTTGATGAGCTTGCAAGTGAATCCAGAAGTATAAGTATACAAAAGCCTTTGTGAGTGCCAACGATACTTCATGAAGACGCTCTCCTCCTCAAGATCCGTATCACTTCATTCTTGCAAGGCTTGATGATATAATGCGAATAGGGACTGAGCTCGATCTTATGACCTATGCGTTGAACGCCTCCAAAGCAAGGTAGAACATGCAAGGGTTCCAGGTAAGTCATCAACCAAACTAGGTGAGTACTTCTTTCATCTTCTTTCTTCACTTTTTTATTTCTTAGTTTAGATCACCAACACCCACTTCCTTCATCACTCCTTTTCACTTCTTTGTAAATAATCATTTGTACATAGTCACTTTCTGGTTTTCTCCACCTTCTTCATCTATCGCTATCTTTCTAACTTTAACATAACTCGTTTTCATTTTCATTTCTTAAAAACAAAGAAGAACTTTCATTTTTCTAAATAAAGATTTCAATACAAACCTTGAACGCTTCTATCGCAAACCCTCCTTGTGGATCACGACCCGCATAGCCACTTGCTATAGCGGTAAGAATTGAGCACTTGCACATCTTTATTTCTAAATCTGAAATTCTTTATTTTGTGTGCAGGTTTTGCCTCAACCACTCCAACTTACTGAATTTCTTTTCCATTAGTGAATTTTGAGAGGAGGAAGATGGAGATTGACTGGGAAAATTTGGTGGAGGACTGGGATGGTGAAAATGTTAGAGAAATTAGGCCTAGGAGGATTGTTCTGGGCCCAGAAGAAATTTGGGTGATTCCTCCAACCTGGATTGTATGTTTCTGAGTAGGGATTAGGCGGCGGCCATGAGTAAGCCGCGTTCAGGTGTTCCGGTGGCACTTGCTGGGTATGGAAAACGGGGCACTCTTCAAAGACATGATTTGGTGCCTGACAGTACGAACAACCCGGATTGTGAATTGGTATTGGGTTGATTTGGTTGATATTGGCGGGCTCTCTTGTTTCTAGAGCCTCTATTCCCTTAATTAGGGTTGCAATCTTGGCTTCTGCAACTATGGATGATTCTAGAGATAGGAGCCCTCCTCTTAAAGCTATAGATTATGAATTTCTTGATTTTTCTGAGGCTGGCTCCCACTGTAGGGTTTTCTCAGCTAAGTCCTCAAGTAAGTCCCAACCCTGATTTTCATCCTTTTGCAAGAACCCTCCCTAACACATGATTTCTAGAAGGGTTTTCGTTTGATAATCTAAGCCATCGTAGAGAATCTGGCACTGACGCCATTTCTCCACACCATGATGAGGGCACTGAGCGAGGAGATCCTTGAATCGTTTAAAGTATCTCCAAAATGGTTCCCTCAGTTCTTGTCTGAACTGCATGATATTCTTTCTAATGAGAGCAGTTTTGTGGATTGGGTAGAATTTCTTCAAGAAGGCCATGACGAAATCATCACACGTCATGACTAAATCTACCGACAAACTATACAACCCTTTCTTCGCTAGGTCCTTTAGGGAAAAAGGGATGAAATGTAACCCAACGACATCATCTCCTAGCTGGGGTATACGCATCATGAGGCACACTTCTTCAAATTCCCTAACAAAGAAGTATGCGTCCTCAGTTTCTAAACCATGAAACTTTGGGAGAGTGTTGATGAATTGAGGCTTTAACTCGAAGTTATTTCCGTTTGCTTCAGGAAGTTTTATGCAAGATGGAAGTGAGGTTCTGACCAGGTAAAATCTATCCTGAAGTGACGCCATCACCGGTTCTGATTGCAAGGGTAGAGAAGTGTTTCTGGTTAATCTGGAAGATACAGGATCTCTTACCCACTCTTGCATGTAGCACACCACAAACAACATAAAAATAACAAACAATCAAAAAAGAATAAAAAACAAACACAAGAAAGAAAAACAACCACAAAGCCTTAGTCTAAGGTACCTGGACCTAGATGACTCCTAACTGGTCGATTCTCCGGGGAAGGTTGTTGCAGGAACTCGACTACAAGCTAATCGGCCAGGAAAGGGCAAAGCTCGGGGGGAGGTATCCGGGCGTGAGCCACGGGCCTAATTACGCCAAACCACAGAGCTTTTGAGGCTTTGCCTCTCAATCCACTTTCCTTAGACACCGATTTTGCAGGAGTATAGTTCTTATAATTTTCAAACTCGGTTAATCTCTTAGTGAGTACGAGATGTCTCTAGGGCCAACGTCTATTGATTTTTAGTTATGGCTTGGGAAAGTGTGAGTGCACTTGGAGATGATTTTGGGCTAAGGAAGGGTGATGAAATCCCCACCTTATCTTGTTTATTTGGGCTTTGCCCTTAAAGTCAATTGTGCAAGTGTACAGTTTATTCACAATAAGGTAACACTCAAAACGATAAATCACTCCAAAATGTTGGTCCTATTCCATATGAATGCACACGTACCTTTTCTCCAGCACTCTTCAACAGAAACTGAAATGAATTGAAATAGACACATGCCCTAAATGCAAAAGTCTAATCCCAATTTCAATTAAGCAACAAGTGGGTTTCTTTTAAGTTTATTACACATGTATAGGGTGAAGCATTCAATGGAACTAAAAAATTTAGAAAGCAATTTTTAGCGGCTTTTGGCAACCCTGCAAACGAGTTTGTTAGTACTTCAATCAATAAAACTTGCTTTTACACGAATTTTTTCCGAAGGCAAATGAATCCTCGCGCAACGTCCTTGGCCACTTCTTTTGCTTCCCGTGATCGTGAGCTCCTTGGTACTTCTCCTACACACAAAAACAAAGAACAATCTTTAGTATTGAACAATAAAGCTGTTCCCTCTCCAGCAACAGCGCCAAAATTTGATCGGCAAAAAACAAGTATAAGAATAAGCAAAAAGAGTGTGGGTCGATGTTACTACTTTTGTTATTCTTCCGTAGTAGCGAAGTGGCTATACGGGTAATATCCACAAGGAGGGAGAGCGATGAAAACTTGATGCGGCTTCTATGTTAAAGAAAAGAGAAAATTCTTTGTTTTAAATAAAGAATTGCAAAATGAAAACAAGTTGGTTTCAAGAATTGTTTGAAAATGATTTGGTGGTTTGTAAAGTTGAATTTTCTTAGTGGTAAAAATGCATGGCTAACTTTTTACTAATTGCTCCCACTAATCTCTAACTTCTTGATAATATAGCCTCACGATGGATCACAGGCAAGCATAACCCTTATGCATAGGAACCTTTCACGTGGAAATCGAGTGAAGGTCCTTCCTTTAACTTAGCTTTACACTGCAAATACTTGGACATTCCCTTATCAAGATCCAATTGAAGGCGAGAATAAGGGAAGACACAAGTGCACTAATGGTATCGACAAAGTTAAAAGAAAAATCTCTAACTTACAATAACAAGTAACGCACATAACCCATACATCATCAAAAACCATTTGAGTATGAAATATAAGATAGTAAATACTTGTAGGTAAGATAGAGTTAGAACCCTCGTCTTAAGATGTCATAGCTCTCGTTTGCACAAGGCTTGTTTGACACTATTGACTCATTTGGGCTTATCAATCAAGTGTTTAGAAATTAGTGGGTTAGTAGTTAGTTAGCCATGCTATGGAGGAGTTAGTTACACATGGTAGTAAAAGAAACAATCAAAGAGAAGGGGTAAAGAGAAAAGGAGTTACACTACAAGAAAGTAAAAGAAAAGAAGTGAAGAGAAAGAAAGTTACACTACAACAAGTAAGTAAAAGCAAATGAAAAACACAAGTAAATGGAAAGAAGAAAGAGAAGTAGTTACTTGTATTAGCTTGTCACCCTTCAAATACAACTTGTACACACTCTCTCTCTTTGACTCTAATGGTTAAAACTAAGAATAGAAGAAGAAGAAAACTAAAACAACTATAACTCCTAACAAAGCAACAAAATACAACTCTCTTCTCTGGATATCTTTCAACTGAAGACCCCTGGGGGTATTTATAGGCACCAGGAAAAAGGGGGCCAGGGGGTAACCCCTGGCCCAAAGCCCGGGTGCGCGCGCCCACATGGCCGCGGAAACGCGGCCCAGGCCGTGTTTCCGCGGCCATGCCAGGGCGGCGCGCGCCTGACTTCGGTCAGTGCGTCGTCCTGTCTGTCCCCTATCAGATGGACCTTCTGGTTTCTGGATTTGATGCTCTGGACTGACAAAATCTTCACTCTAAAGTCAATGGCTACTTGGTAGGCCTTTAATCACTTATTAAATGGTGATTTAGGGTCTTCTTCTTCATTTACACACCATGGACCTAGGATTAAGCAAGCAAAGCTTTATTAGTAGAATTTTACATCAAATAAAAATGAGAATGTGATAGAAATTATGCAAAATTAGAGACTAATCATTCCACACCAAGCAAGTCCAAAGAGAGGCAAGTGGTTGTCAGTTCAGAGGATTTGGATGTTGACTGATCTCTAGGTTTGAAGAACATTCTTGTTGAACCTGAAAGAATTAACTCACACACTCGGACCCTAACGGGAACAATTGCCACAGTCGACTACAGTCTGTTGGCCAGATGAATTGAAGTGAATGATGAGCATTCAGACATCGTTGAATCCCAGTCTTCGAAATCTAGTTCAGAGACAGAAGCCTTTGCTTACATGGCGGGAAATCCCGAGGTAATGGCCCGGCAATTCGAAGAGCAGACCCGAACCCAAAGGGAACAACTCGAGATGATTCGAGCTCAGTAAGAATCTATCGATATCCTTAAGCAGATGTTATGACAAATGCTTAAGAAGAAAAAGAAACTGAAGGGCAAAACTCCTTTCAAGAAGTCCAAAGGCAAAAGGAATGATGGAGAGAGCTCATCTTCTGCAAACACTGAGAGTGAAGAGCATTCTAACTCCGAGCCACCCAAATCTTCATTAGAAGAGGAGGATAACTCAGAAGATGGATGCAGTCATTCAAAGAGAATGAGTAAATTGGAGAAATGTTGATCGTGTTGGAACCTGTTTCGATGAAGACGTTTGCGATGCATGACATTTGGAGCTCTAAACAAATGAAGAATCAAGAGTTCTACATGATCAAGATGTGCCAAGGAGAGTTGATAGAGTGTGGTTTGTAAAGTTGAAATAGCATGTAAAAGCCTTGACACAAACACTCACCTCATTGGTCCATTAATCGACTTGATGTCTATTATAAGTCGACTAACCAATGTGTAGTCGACTAACCCAGTTACCCAAGTCGACTAATCCTGTGTCCTGAATCTGACCCAACTCTCTGTTTAATTATTAGTCGACCGACAGTCAACATAGTCGACTAATAGTCTTTTTAAGTCGACTAATCCAAGTCCCCTAGTCGACTAATCCCTGGTCAAGTCGACTAGTTGTTAGTTGCAGTCGACTTGAAGTAGTTATTCTGAAAACTGTCAGTCCAACGTTTCATGACCTAGTCGACTTATAGCTTGACCTAGTCGACTAATAGAAGGATTTTTGCCTAGTCTAGTCGACTAACTCCATGGGCAAGTCGACTATAGGCAGTTTCTGACTGTTGGACAGTTTTCGTTATCTGGTCTTTTGTGCAACTGTTTTCAACGTTCCTTTGATTCAAATTGCTCCTATAACTCCCTAACTAACCCTAGTCTTCAGTTATAAATAGGGAAGTTATACCAAAGGCCAATTACTAAGAGTTTTTATCAGTTTTCCAAAGCCAAAAATCTGAAAAACCTGAAAACTGTTTTTCCAAACTTCTGTTCTTCACCAAAAGACATTCCTATTGTGAAGTTCTGTGAAGTTCTTGTTTCCTATACTAGACCTTGTCCACATACACATTCAGTATCAAGGCTTATAGGATAAAAGAGTTGTAATTCTCAAAGTGATCATTGTACACGGGAGGCTTCTTGGTTGTAGAGGCAGTTGTACAAGGTGAAAGGTATTCTCTTGGTGGAAGAGAAGGTGTTCTCTTGGTGGAAGAGAAGGTGTATACATTTGGCGAAAGGGATTTGTCAAGTGGTGTACATGGTGTATTGATTTTGGGTTGCAAAATCAAGGTTAAAGGAAAATCTCAAGCGGGTAGCTTGGGGACTGGATGTAGGTCACAAGGACCGAACCAGGATAAATCTCTTTGTTTGCGTTTGTCAATTTCTGAGATTTGATTTCCTTTATTTGCAAGTTTATATTTAATTGATTAACTATAATCCTTCTTGTCTAGTGTTTGTGTTGATTTAATTATATATCCTACATTTGGTCGCCAATATTGCATATTTATCATAACATTCTCATATTTATTTTTAATAAACTCTGCTATATAATTATCTTTTTGTCTAATTATTTGCAGGGCCTTTACCAAAGGAGAAAGAAGAGAAAACAAGCCCAAAATCCATCTAAATTCTGATTTAATTTAGAATTAATTCAAATCAAGGATCAGGGCAATTCAAGACAAATCAGAGCAAATTAAAAAAAATACAACCAGTTGAAAATTAGTTAAATCAGATCTTTTACAAATCAAGTTGGTTAAAGCTGAAGACCAACACTGATTGCGTCAAATCCATAGCTCAAATCGAGAAACCATCTGGAGATACTGACAAATCATCTAAATTTGAAGCTGTACCCCCCAGGTGTGGCTACTTGGCCACACCCAAGCCACAGAAACACGACCAAAGCCACGTTTTCACAGCCATTCTGTTGAGATACGGGGAGCATTTTCTCTCCCTATCTTAAGATGCTCCCCCTTCTGCATTTTACTATAAATACCTGTCTCAATATTAAGAGAACAATTCAGTAGAGAGCATAGTCTAGGCTGTACTTTAGTTTGTAATTTAGGTTTTTACTTTTCTCTTTATGTAATTTTATTTTTTTTGTAACTAAGAGGAGAGGAGAGTTTCATGGAGGAATGAGAGTGAAGCTTGTACTGAGGGTGACACCGGTATAAGTTCTTCTTTTCATCTATTTTATTTGAATCAAATCAAAGTTACATTTTCATGTTCTTCTTCTCTTAGTCTTCTTCTATCAGCTTTTGATGATAATCCAAATGAAACTTATAGCATTGAACATGCCTTGCCATTGCAAGTGCCCTTGATGGCTTATGGTGATGGATAAACATTTCTATTTATTTTCTACTTTCATTTAAGTTTATAGTTTAAGTCTGGAAATGGGGAAGATCCTATTTGCCATGTTTTGCTCCCCTTTAAAATGAGGTAAGTTTTTGCTAAGGATTCAAGATAAGTCATCAACCAGAAGAAGTAAGTAAGTTTGTTTAGGTTTTCTTCCTTTCTTTTAATTTTTAGTTTAGATCACCTTCATCACCAACTATCAACTGTTTATTCTTTTTATTTCTTTGTATAAACTTATTTTCATTTTCTCCATCTTTTCAATCTACTATTTTCTTTTTAACTTAACAAAAGATTCTTTTTCATTTTCTTTACAAGAACAAGAGAAGAACTTTTAACTATCTTTAGTGAGCTAAAAGAGAACTTGTTAAAAGCTTCCATCGCTAGTCCCTCCTTGTTGATCATGACCCGCATAGCCACTTGCTATCGCAGTAGCATTGAGTATCTCGCACTATCTATTATCAATTCTGAAATTATGTATATTTTCTGTGCAGGTAAATACCTCAATCAAAATTCTCGAACCATGGGATAATCCAGCTCTACCCAGAATGGGATACGACTCCTTGACCTCCCAAGTTCAGGGCACTGACACTTCATACTTTCAATGGTAAAGGGTTGCCGAACCAACATATATACTACTTCAAGTCCCAAACTGGGAATGTAGTATCAAACGATGCCATTATGGCTCGTTTATTCATTGCCACTCTTAAGAGGTTGCCTTTAAATAGTTCATGAAACTTTTTGCCAGCTCGATCAAGACATAGGCTGAACTTAAGAAGTTGTTTCTGGCTCGTTTCTTTGAAGACAATGCAGAAATTTTAGTGCCAACTCTCCTTGCAACCAAGCAAAAGAAATGAGAGTCTATTAAGACTTACTTCGAAAGATTTCAAAGCATGGCACTCCGTTGTCCCAGCAGCATGACCCAGTCTACGCTGGTCGATACCTGTCGCCATAATTTGCAAACTGTCCTCCTCGCTCAAATGGAAGTGGCAGAATGCCGCACTTGGAAGAAATTGGTGCTACAAGGCGAACAGACGGAAGAAATTATCGTCAAGGTTAGGGCTGAAGAAAAAGATAGCAAAGCAAGACCTGACAAACTAACACGGAACGCCCCAAAGTCATCCTCTCAACCAAGGAGAAGAGATACTATAGCAATGGAGGTCAAGTCACCTTCAAAGACCCAGTCAGTCAGAGGTGGTATGACTCCCGGCCAAGCACGTGCCAATAAACTATACTCCTTCAAGGATGAGCACGTGGTCTCTTTGTTTAAGTTACTACAAAAGAGTAACATACTCAAATTCCCAGAGGTCAGATATCTTGAAGAGGTGGGGAAGACTGATGATCCTAACTACTGTTTATATCACAGGATGCTGGGGCACCCTACCAAGAATTACTACATCTTCAAGGATGTTCTTCAGGTTCTGATTGATGCACAAGTACTTAAGCTCCGTTTAGAATAAAAAAAGATAACTACCAACATGACAACTACGTCACCTATTTAATTCGGTCAGAATCTCCTGCTAGCGCCAATCGAAGTGGTTGCTATCCCGAAAGAGGAATTAAGAGTGATCAATACTGATCTCACAACCAGAAGGAGAGAGGTTTTATCCTTGTTCCTACTCATCAAGGAGAGATAATGTGAGTCCATCCTGATATTGTTGAAGTCAGCAGTGGACGACTGATCGGGATGAAACCATGCATGAAAAGTGTCATTTTGAAATTAAAGTGTATGTGTGTGCGCTTTGGCTTCCTCGATACTTTCGTTATAGCATAGAGGCTAAACGGGTCAAATCCATAAAAATATGAGGCGATAGATACATTAACGGTATGTTTATGTGTGTGTTAACGGTTCTTTTATGTTTCAAAGAATCAAAAGAAAACAAAACAAAGAATGAAAAGAGAAGAGTATGGTGGAAACAAAGATTGAAACATTAAAGAGAAGGTATTTGTGAGTTTTGAAATTATTCCTAAAACAAAGTAAAAATGGAAGAAAACTAATAGCTACTAACTACTAATGGCTCCATCAATATGCAAACCTCTTAGTGATAGTTGCCTCACATGTATCCTTGGCCATCACTAGTCCTTGGTTCAAGAGCTTTTCAAAGCATGGCCCATAAGATCACTCATCACATCCAAACTCAAATAAATAAGTGCAAGCTACACTTAAATCGTCAAAACTAAACTAGAGCAAGCATAAAATAAGATAATATTAGCTTGTTAGAAAGTTAGATGTTAGAGTGTTAGAATTCATCGTCACGAGCCATCAATGGCTCTTGCAAGAATAAGGCCAAGTAGAGGCTACTAGATTCATATGGGTTATCAAGTAAGGAGTTAGCAAGTTAGTGGTTAGTAGTTAGTTAGCATGAGAGAAAAATTAGCTAAATATGTAAGAAGTTAGAGAAAAACAAATAAAGATAAAGGAAGAACCTTTCATAGAGTGTCACTCTCCATTACAAGAACTCTCTCTTCTATCCTATGAATTACTCTCTTCCCTATTATATGATCTAAAAAAGAGAACACAAAGACAAAAGGCAAGAAGAAGAACAACTAAACTACACTAAGGGGAGAAAACTACACTACATGCCCCCTCCTAATTCTGCTTAAAGCTAGTGATTTATAGAATAAAGGAGACCCCAAGGAAGAAATACAAGGCCACACGTCAAAGATCGACGCGTGGCCTGCCCACATGGAGCCGCATTTTTGTGGCCGTGCTGTGGCCGCTCGCACGTGCCATAGCGTGCAGATTATCACGACACTCCTTATACTTGTACAACTTTTATTTTCTTGTTTCTGCTCCCAGCAGCAGCAGAATGGGCTTCCAAAGTCAATGGCTATATTCAGACTCTAAAAATCACCAAATAAATAGGATTTTTGGGCTTCTTCTTCATTTCATGCCATGAACCTAGAATCATATAAGAAAACTATTATTAACATAATTTTATATAGAATAAGTGTGAAGATGTGGTATGAAATATGCAAATATGTATACTAATCACACCCTCACACTTATCTTTTGCTCGTCCTGAGCAAAATAAGAAACTAACTTAGAAAATTATTACACCACTTTCGCAGGTGACACAATTGCACTAAGCATATGCAATAAGCCGTTAAACTTCTAGGTTTCCCTAGAGGAGGAGTTGTCCCTCCTGAAAGTTTTCAATTGATTACACCCACAAAATCCATAAAAAAAGAAATTAAATGTTAGTATTTTGAAAACGCATTTTGAAATAAAGAAAAGTGTTGAAATATTTCTGCGAAAATTTAAGTGATCCAACGTCATAGGTTAACCAGAGATTATTCTTCTTTAAACTAAGTCTAGATGCAAGTTCTTGTTATAAATTAAAGGTAAGGATTTTGAAATTGAGTTGATTCTTTGATCTTTCATAAAACTCTCAGATAGTATGCAATTTGTGAACAGTGAAGATTTTTGGGATATCACTTTTAACTTTCATGTCATTTATTTGTATATATAATTTTTCCCTTAGGTTTTTTAGGCTTTCTAGTTTTCCCGATTAGTGAGCTTTTAGCCGGTGATTCCCAAACCAATGGTTTTAGGGCATCAGATGAGAAAACATCCCTCGGGTTTAAGGACTTGAGTGAACAATGCCACAAAACTATGGGAGAATATTTTGCTTTTGTCCACCGTTTAGACGTGAATAATCATGCTTCTTGAAGTATAATTACCCAGCTCAGTAAGTGATCTTTTTTCATTTTTTTATTTTTGTATTTTTTGTGATTTTTCAGTCTTTGTTTCCATCCCAATAATTGTCTAAGTGTAAAGTGCATATATCTAAGGCAAAAAATTCAAGATCAAATTATCTTTCCAATCTTAATTCTTTATCCTAAAATTTAAATAAGATCTATTATTTTGACTAGGTTTAAGAAGTCATAATTTTGGTCTTCTTAATTTCTAAGATCATCTTAACTTTCTTAAAAATATTTTCTCTTATTTCAAAAAGTTTTGTAAAAATAAAAAGATTTCTATACAAAAGAAAAAAATCTAAAAATTTCCTAAAAAAGAAGTGTAAAAAAAAGAAAGTTTAGAACAACCTAAGTTAGTAAACCCTCTCCAACACTTATCTTATGCATTGTTCTCAATGCATCGTGAATGTGTATAAGCATGAAATAATGGAAAGGAAAGAAAAATTATCTCATGGTAGTGGTTCCAGTGGTGGTCTGATTGATCCACGAAATGCGGCCCAATTCAAAGATTGTGGATCTCGAAGGAACCCGCTAGTGACCTCTCTAATATGACCCATTAAAAGAATGATGAAGTGTATGGTCTTATTTAAAAGATTATCCCTATCCAATTTTCAATTTTTGAAAATAATTACTGAGTCATTTTGTTCAACACCTTTGTCCGACAATAGAGTGTGATTATTGAAAATGATTGATTTGAGCTCAAATAGAATAGGAACAAATACCGACTCGGAAATTTTACTTAGATCAAGTCCAAATTCAAAAGTGAGAGTCAAAATTAGTTCAAAAATAAGGTTCAAACCAAGGAACTAATGTTCACACACTTTCCCCATTAAGAGAATGTAATCGTAAAATATTGGAGATTCAAGTACTGGTACATGATTCAATGTTGACTCCAGAATATGAAAAAAAAATCTGGTAAAGATACTGGAGTCATTATTGAATCAAAAAGTAAAATGTTATTACCAACTGGGGGATCACGATCATATTCATGCTCAAGTTCAATTTCGGAAAAAAGATAACTTGCCAAAATGTCAGGTGGTTTTCAAAATTTTGGGAAGTTCAAATGGATGAGATGGAATTGAATCTTGAATTCCAAAACAATATGATTCTTGGGTCACATCAATAGGGTAAGAGATATCGAAATCTGTCAACGATTGATAAGTTAGAGTTTTCTCATTCCTATATGCAATTGTGTTGGCCAGTTGCCTCTCTTGTGCGTGGATGGACTTGGTGACCGTATTTAGAGTCTGAATCATATCTTTCATACTTTGTGAAATCAGATTTTTTTGAAAAGGTGAGTATGGAGTTTGGTTTTGAAAATTATTATGAAATCGTGAGTCCATCAGATTTTACAATTATTTCTTGGACTCATGCAAGGCTTCCATACTCATTTTCAGGGTAGATTTTTTTACTTTTGGATGTTCTAGAAAAAAATATGTAAAGCTTGGTTCTGGGAAAATGGTGAGTCCAACTGTTTTGAGAATATTACTAGGACTCACGCAAGAGTTCAATACTTGTGTCCAAGACTGATGATTGGTCATTTTGAAGAGGTAGGACTGAGTATGACTCTTGAAAATATTGTGAAATTGGGGAGGTCAATATTTCTTAAAATTTTCATTTAGCCTACTGCATGGCTTCTATACTGTTTTCTAACTCATATTTTTCTATAGGTTATTGTAGAAAAGGAGTATAGGAAGCAAAATTGAGGAATGAATATTATGAAAATTGTTAACAAGGTGATTGAAAATTTGACTCGGTGGAGGTGAATCCCCATGGACTCTGTGAAGAGTGGAAATTATTTTGAAAATTATGGTCATAAGATTGGGGGTATGGGTCATATTAAGTCGGATAAACCAAATCCGACCTATATAGTTGGTTCATCTTGTACATAGCCGGGTTGGAGTTATTCAAGTCAAATGAGGTCAGGGAGAAAAATGGATTCATTTGATTGGAAAATTTTTGGTTATATTCCATTTTATCATAGTAATCACGAACAAAAAGAAAAAAACAAACAAACAATGAAAAAGAAAAATTCAAAAACAAGCCTATATTAGGGTTGACCTAGACCTAAACGACTCCTAACTAGTTAGACTATCCATGAGGGGTACACTGTAGCAATCTGACCACAAGTTAATCAGCCATGTAGGGGTACGACCAGTGAGAGGAATCCGTGCCTGAGTAACGGGCCTAATTATGCCAAACCACTGTTATTTGAGGTTTCACCTCTCAATCCCCAACCATTAACACCGATTTGATAAGAGTCAAACTCTAACAACTTTTCCCTTAGGTTAATCTCCTAAATGAGTCCGAGATGTCCCTAGAGGCCAACGTCTAGCAAGTTTGATTTAGGCTTGGGTTGTGTGAGTTGGAAGGTGATTTTTGGGCTAAGGGAGGGTAATGACTTTTCCACCTTACCTTATGTTAGGTTTTGCCCTTAATTTCTAATTCGTGCAAATGTGCAATATAGATAAGAATGAACACACAAAGTGAGTAAATCAACCATGTATTTATTCTAACTATATGCAATGCAATATGAACACGTTGGTCCAAATCACAACATCAAAAGAACAAAATACGTTATATTGGAATTGAAATCGACACCTGCCTAGATGCAAATGTCTAAACCATTTTAAAATATCTAATTATTATATTTTAGTTCTTAATTATTACAATGTATAAATAATATAAATGAAAAACTAGCAGAATACACAGATATATGTAAATACAGAATACCCTGCAAAAAAATGTAGACCAAAGTTTAGAAAAATGCCGCGTTTCCGCCGCCAAAAAGGCCTTGCCGCGGCAAATAATGGGTGATGGGGAAGATTCTGTCTCCTCATTTTAAAATACCGCAAGTGCAAGGTCATTCGATGTAGCACTTGAGGGTCGGTCCAATGGGACAGGTGGTTCTTACAGTTTCAACACTTCTAGGCAAATTGGTCAAAAGATTTATGTGTTTTGAGTGAGTTTCTAAACTAAATATCAATCTAAGAAATCAATCACTTAGGGTTGAATACCCTAAACTATCATCAAGCAGTCAATTTTGATCTCCAACCAGACTGTTTTTACTCACCAAAATCTCTACTTCTAAACAGGTATATTAATTCTGAATACCAGATCTAAGTATAAAGTAATATTCAGTTACATGATCCATTAAAGGTAAATTAACTAAATTAGACAAATAGCATAAAGGCAACAAAATCCTAAGCATGGACGATTAACCTCAGACACATAACCTATCAAATACCCAGTTGTTTTAGAAATTAATCTCCTAAAAGTTATAGGTCAATTAACGAGTGTATAGTTCTATATAGGAGAACTAACTAACGACCACAAGATAATCTAGCATAGGTTCATCTCCCATAGGTACTCGCAGGGGGGAATTAGTTCTCATGACTAAATTAATAATAGAGTAATTTAAATAACAAATCATAATGAAATCAGATAAATTAATTGTAGCAAATAACTAAATTAATTAACACTAACTAAATTAATTAAATCAAACTAAATCAATTAAAGTACTGATTACCTGTTACCGCAGCAAGCTGAACCGCTTGTGTCGCAGTTCCTCTGCACAAGATCTGAAAACACTGCCTTTTGTGTGTGGGCCCGCTTGTTGCTCGAGCATTTCATCCAAGGCCACAACCAGAACTTCATAGAAAGAAATAATTTCTCTATCAACAAATCAAATGCGGCCTAAAACAAGGCTTGCGAACAAAGTATTGCCAAGAAGATAGTCAATCATACATGAATGGATCAAAAAAAAAGGAAAAAAACAACAAATAAAAAAAAATAAATTAGATTAAAAATACGCAACGCAAAGCTACCATGAATGCAGCACAAAGATCAAGAAAAAAAATAAATAAATAATCCAACCTATACCCTAGCCTACATGGTAGGAGTACAATGAAGAAAAGGAAAAAAAAATAAAAAAATAAAAAACCTAGATGACCTTCAAAAAGCTCCCCCCTTCCGGCAGCCCATGAATCCCTCCTTTATATAATATAGGAGTTTTACAAAAAGACCCTTTGAAATACATCTATTACATAATAATTCATTTTCAATTCAGGCAGATTTTTTAAATATTTAAATAACTAATACAGGCAGCCAATGGAGGAATCAGCAAAAGCTATCAACATGAAAGTTGTAGATCTTCGAATTCTCTTTCCTTAACATTTTAAATGAATTCTTTCGGAGTCCTGTAGCTAAGGTTATGACCAAAATACCGCAATATGTTAGAAAACAACCCTCAATCTTTTACAAATTGCGTGATTTTATTGCTGAAAGTAACCAGATTTCTCTTTCTCTTTCTTTTACCTGTTTCCTGCAAAAATTCAATCAAATATACCCGAGTAGCATTATTTATATACAAATAATAGATAATTAGGAGCATAAAAATGATATAAAATCATGCTGATCAATGGGCAACAACTCCTTACTTTCTTGTGCAGGGAGAAATAGGAGAGTGTAAACTTCTGCTGTTGTTAGATTCTGAAAATTGTTACCTGTATTAAAAAATAGAGAAGAATAGTTAACAAAAACATAAAATCTAACCATTCCCATTCTCGGCAACGGCGCTAAAATTTTATCGGGGTAAAACCGTGCACGAAAACTGTCATTTTGAAATTAAAGTGTGTGCGCGTTTTAGCTTCCTCAATACTTTTGTTATAGCATAAAGGCTAAATAGGTCGAATCCACAAGGACGAGAGGTCATAGGAGCATTAACGGTATATTTGCGTATGTGTTAATAGTTCTTCTATGTTTCAAAGAATCAAAAGAAATGAAAAAACAAAATGAAAAGAGAAGAGTACGGTGGAAACAAAAATAAAAACATTGAAGAGATGGTATTTCTGATTTTTGAAATTATTCCTAAAACAAAGTAAAAATGAAAGAAAACTCATGGCTACTAACTACTAATGGCTCCACTAATATGCTAATCTCTTAGTGATAGTTGCCTCACATGTATCCTTGGCCATCACTAGTCCTTGATTTAAGAGCTTTTCAAAGCATGACCTATAAGATCACTCATCACATCCAAACTCAAATAAATAAGTGCAAGGTATACTTAAATCATCAAAACTACACTAGAGCAAGTATAGAATAAAATAATATTAGCTTGTTAGAGAGTAAGATGTTAAAGTGTTAGAATCCATCATCATGAGCCATTAATGACTATTGCAAGAATAAGGCCAAGTAGAGGCTATTAGATTCATGTGGATTATCAAGTAAGGAGTTAGCAAGTTAGTGGTTAGTAGTTAGTTGGCATGAGAGAAAAATTAGCTAAACATGTAAGAAGTTAGAGAAGAAAAAAATAGAGATAAAGGAAAAATCTTTCATAGAGTGTCACCCTCCATTACAAGAACTCTCTCTCTCTCTTCTATCCTGTGAATAACTCTCTTCCCTATTACATGATCTAAAAAATAGAAAAATAAAAGAAAAGAAGAAAAACAACTAAAGAAGAAGAACAACTAAACTACACTAAGTGAAGAGAACTACACTACATGCCCCCTTCTAATTTTGCTAAAAACTGGGGTATTTATAGAATACTAGAGACCCCAGGGAAGAAATACGAGGCCTCGTGTCGAAGATCAAAGTGTGGCTGCCCATATGGCCGCGAATCCGTGGGTTTTGCCGCGTTTTCACGGCCATGCTGCGGTTGCTCGCGCCTATCGCAGCTTGTAGACTGTCACCATACTCCTTGTACTTGTATAGCTGTTAGTTTCTTGTTTTTTGCTCCCAACAGCAGCAGATTAGACTTCCAAAATCAATGGCTATATCTAAGCTCTAAAAATCACCAAATAAATGGAATTTTTGGGCTTCTTCTTCATTTCATACCATAGACCTAGAAACATACAAGAAAGCTATTATTAACCGAATTTTATATAGAATAAATGTGAAGATGTGTATGAAACATGCAAATATGGATACTAATCAACAACTATCATAAACAGGAAGTCCAAAGGTAACACCAAGGCATCCTCCAGCAATGCGGTGGGTATCTCGACAAGAGAAACTGATCGTACACATATTTTGCATTCTTTTCATTACACACCTACATTTATCGTGTAATAAATCTGCTAATTTTCTTATCTTAAATGTCTATTTTGCAGAAGATAATCATGGAGAGAAAGAGGATTAAACCAAATAAATACCAGTTAAAATCAGATTTAACTGGATCTATTTGGTTAGCTGAGGATGATCCTTGATCCAGTCAGTTAAAATCAGATTTCGGTGAGTCAATTCAGTTAACTTAATGATCTATGAGGATATCACCACACCAGAACAAATCAAAGATTGGGGCAAATGTTCAGCTGAAGATCAGAGCAAATCAGAAAGATAACACCAAATGAAAACCGATAAAATTTAGATTTCTATAAATCTATTTTGGTTAGGTAAAGATCAACCAGGATAATATCAAATACAGAGTCCAAATTCAAAATCTAAAGGGATAAATGGATAGAGAGAAGATAAACGAATGAGATGAAGCAACTTTAACTCAGATTCAGACTGGATACATTTTAGTATTTGAATCATAACTTTCGTTATTGAAACTCAAATCTTATGATTCATGATGATCCAGATAGAAGACGTAAAGGACTACAACTCTTATATTGATTACTGTTTCTAAATCTATCATTTGATAAGTTATATTCAGCAATCAACATACCAACAAGCAGCAAATCAGAATTGAATATCCACATCAAATCAAGTTTGGAGATAAGGAAAGATTTAAATTCAGAAATAGCCAGCTCTCCCTATCTTCGTACTCCTCTATTCTTAGCATTTCTCCTATAAATACCTGCAATCTCAAAGGTAAATGGGAACAATGAAGTGGAGATAGATTCTTAGGCCAAGTTTTTCATTCTTTTTAGTGTAACTTTTTATTTTCATTTTATGTAATTTTTAATTCTTTGTAAGTATAGATTAGACTAAGATTCATGCAAGTAAGAGAGAGATTTATGTTGAGAGTGACACCGATGTAACCTCCTCCTTTCTTTCATTATTTCTGCAAGTGATTGTCTACAGTTCTGCATTATTATATCATATTTTCTCACCGATTTATGAATAAAATATTGGTCTAAATCGTATTTTGGTCTCTCTTGCAGATAATCAAGATAAGGAGGGCAAATGGGTAATAAGAGCTTAATTAAACCCATTTTTGGATAATTAAATCCGCATTTTTGGAGGCCAAGCAAGGGATCTTCTAGAAGATACATTGAACCTAGACCATTACGCACGTCAGACGAATATACGGATGAAAATACCCAAATTGGAGAACATCTAGAAGGTCCCCGAAGCGCCGCGCATCCCCGCACCAAAACCAGGGACCTAGGTCCCTGGATTGCAGCAGAAACGCAGCACTAGCCGCGTTTTCGCGGCAAGGTGGTGGGGCCATACGTCGATCTTCGACGCATGACCACGTCTCGTCTTCTGGAACCTCCTTTTGCCTATAAATAAGGCAGGGTTTGGCCGAAACGCAAGCAGATTTGGATTTAGGCTAGGTTTTCTATCTTTTAGTGTAGATAGTGTAGTGTAGGTGTTCTTCTTCTTTCTTTTATATTTTCATTTGCTTTTTAGATCTTGTTGTAGGGCAGAGAGAGTCAGAGAGAGATATTGATGTAATAGATGGTGACAATCTATGTAAAGGTGTCTCCTTTCTTCTCCATTATAATCTTCTCCATCTTCTACATGATGCTTATCTAATCTTTTCTTCTCATGGTAATTTAACTACTAACCACTAACCATCTAACCTCTTACTTGATAATCCACATGAATATAGTAGCCTCTACAAGGCCTTGCTCTTGCAAGAGCCATTGATGGCTCATGATGATGGATTCTAACATTCTAACATTTCTAACACCTAACCCACTAACTTGCTAACTTGCAATGTCTTCTTTATTTCATACTCACCTCTAACCGGTTTTGATGATTTAATTGTAGCTTGCAACTTGTTGTGTGGTATGGATGTATTGTTTGAATGAAGAAGAATAATCTTATGAACCATGCTTTGTATCGTCTCTTGAAGCCAAGGATTAGTGATGGCCAAGGATCCATGTGAGGCAACTATCACTAAGAGGTTAGCATGGTTAGTGGAGCAATTGATAGTTAGTAGCCATGAGTTTTCTTTTATCTTGTTTTTAAAATCAATTTCAAAACTTTTCTTTTATCTATTCATCGTTGTTTTCACCATCTTCTTTGTTCACCTTTGTTTTCATTTTCTTTAACACAAGCTTCATCTTCTTTTCTATTTTATTTTTCAAACCACTTCTCTTTTGTTTTCACATTGCCATTTTATCGCCTTCTCCATCTATCACTTCCGGATTTCTTTTCTTTTCTTTTTCTAATTCTTTAACAAAGAAGACTTGTTAACAACCAACGTGAATAAGAACTGTTATTGTTTCTATCGCCTCATGTCCCTGTGGATTCGACCCGTTGAACCAATGCTATAACGGAAGTATCGAGGGAACATTAACACGCTTGCTTTTACATTAATTTCATAAACACACATTTAAAAGTGCTGGTTCCGCTCCGATCAAATTTTTGGCGCTGTTACCGGGGATGGGAATGGTTTTGATTTCACGTTTTTGTTAACATTTTCTTCTCTGTTTTGGTGTGCAGGACAATCTTTATAGGAGCTTAACATTGCAGAATAAATACTAGCTTTGCATCTCCCTGCTCTAGAAAGCAGGGACCCAGCTTCTAACGAAAAGCCGCGCAAACGCGATATTTGCCTCGCCAACGCGGCTATTTCGTGATCATTGTGTATCTTGTTATGCTGGGATGTATTCATTATAATAGCTAGTGGATATGTACTATTACTTTCTTACTTTGATTGCCTACACACTACAATAATTAAAGAACTAAAATATGGTAATTGGACATTTTTAAAACGGTTTAGAAATTTGCATTTAGGACGTGTCAATTCAATTCCAATATACTGTATTTTATTTTGTTGTTGTGATCTGGATTGAGGTGTACATATGGCATTGCATATAGCACAGGACAAACACGTGGGTGATTAATCGCTTTGTGTTATACTCTTGTCTATATTGCATACTTGCACGAATTTGACTTAAGGGCAAAACCCATACAAGATAAGGTGGGGATTTCATCACCCTTCCTTAGCCCAAAAATCACCTCCCCACTCACACAACCCAAGCCCTAATAAAAATTGATAGACATTGGCCCTAGGAACATTTCAGACTTATTAAGAGATTGACCGAGGGTGGAACTTGTTTTGAATCTTACTCTTATGAAATTGGTGTCTAAGGTTGAGGATTAAGAGGTTACGCCTCGAAGATACCATGGTTTGGCGTAATTAAGGCCCGTTGCTTACGCACAGATACCTCCCACCGTATTTTATCCCTACTTGGCCGATTAGCTTGTGGTCGAATTCATACAACATCCTCCCTCGGGTAATCGACTAGTTAGGAGTCGTCTAGGTCTAGGTCAACCTTAATATAGGCTTGGTTTTGATTTTTTTTCTTTCTTTTTGTTTGTTATTTACTTTTTCTTTTTGTTTGTGATTGTTTGTAAAATGGAATTCAACAATAACAATTCTTACAATCCTAATATGAATCCATATTTCACACCAACCCCATTTGTTTTGGATAATTCCAACCCAGCTCTTTACAATATGAACCAACCAAATACACTGGGTTGGACTTATCCGAATCAATGCAACCTATACACCCAATTTTATGACTATAATTTTAAAAATAATTTCAACTAGTCACAGAGTCAATGGGGATTCACCTCCCCCGAATCAAAATTTCCACCACCTTGTCCACAATGTTCACAATTTTCACAATCTCCATTTCTCAATTTTGAAGAAAAATCTGAGTTCGAAAAAAATATAGAAGCCATGCATGCCATACTTGAGTTCCAACAAAAGAAGCTCAACTCCCCAATTTCACAATATTTCCAAGATTCCTACTCATTTCTACCTATTCAAAATGACCAACCATCTACCTTGAAAACGAGTATGGAGTGCTTTCGTGAGTGTGAGCTTCAATCTCAAAATATGTTGGACTCACAATCTTCACTATCTTTTCAAAATAAAGATTCTTATACTCTCTTTCTAGAATATTGATAGGTAGTAAAAAGTGCATATTTATCATCACATTTACCATCATATTTTCCTATTTATTCTTTTATTAAGCACTGCTACTAATGTTTTATTGTTTAATGTTGTGCATGCCTTGAGTAATTAAAAAAATAAAGAAATAAAGTACAAGTGAAGACCAAAAGCCCAAGAATCCCACAAGCCCACATATATAATTAATTGTAGTAATTTAGAAGCTTCTATCTTATCTAACCTAATCTAAACTTAGATTTTAAATTATTAATTTAAAATCTAGGGGAGGAAGAGGAAGGATAAAATAGAACTCCTAATTGCTAAAGAGGAGGAAGAAAAGGATAAGATTGATTCTTATCCTTAAACAAAGATGGACTTCTACTTAAACCTAGTTGCTTGCAATATAAGGATAAAGATAAAGGGGAGTAAGGCTTAAAGATAAAGATAAAGAGAATAAATCCTTTTTCAAAATTCAGATTTTTGATAACTTGCTTCCCAAGTTATCCCGAGTTCTCAAGATAGAGAGTCTGAATACAGAATCCAGAAGGAGGCGCCCAGATGAACGAACCAAAAGAGGCCACGCAAGAAAGTGGGTGGCTATTGGCCACGCTATAGCCGCGAAAACGCAGCAAAATTTTGATTGAAACGAGAAATTGTATTGGAAATAGTTTAGAAAATCTTAGTCTCGTTTCAAGGTAACCGCGTAGCAAGGGCTAGACGGGTCGATCCACAGAGAAAGATGCCATGAAAACTTTTCGGAACGATCTTCTCTGTAATTCGCTTAGAAAAGAAAAAGAGAGATTGATTATGAGAATTAGATTTGATCAAGCAAAAGAAGTATAGTCTACTAATCATCTACCACAGCCCAAAGTATTAGTCTCAAAGAGTGAACATCATATTGAATGAAGAATTATCCATCCTAGGTCATTGATTGAGAATCAAGTAAGATGAATAACAATGTTAGAATCCTAATTAGTGTGCACTAATGAATTAAACTATAGTTCATCCTAATTTCAAAGTATAGCATAAGAGAAGTTTTTTACTTAAAATTATGCTATCAAAGTATTTAAATATGAACTATGAGTAATCATTTAACAAGTGCAACCTAAATTAGTTAAACCTAATTATTGATTCATCTTCAAGAACATCAATTTAATCCTAGGGTTTCTAGTAGATGTTTATCAGTTCTTCTTTTAAACTAAACTAGGGTTGATCGAGAGATTAGCAAACTATAGGTTTAATTAGTTATTCATTTTTTTATTTTTTTTCAATTTTTATTATGAATGAGAAAGGTTGCATGAAAACTAAAAGAAGAAAATTAAATAAGCTAAAGCAGAAAAATAAATTGAATTGTAAAACAAGAAAAGTAAGAAGAATAAAGAACCTTTTTATTGGATGTCACCTGCCAATTACAAAGCTCTTCTTCTTCAATAATGTTCTTCTCCAAATAACAAAAATGAAATAATACAAGAAATTCAAAAAGAAGAAAAGATCTAAAGAAAACCCTGAGCTTCAGCTCTCTTCCTCCGGCTCTGTTACTCTGCAGGGGTATTTATAGGAGATATAAGACGTAGAGTCCCAGTACAACTCTCCCACGAAATCGTGTTGCCTGATTCCTCCTAACGGCCGCGGAAACGCGGCCATAGCCGCGTTTCCACGGCCATAGCGTGGCCAATGGCCACGCGCTTTCTTGCGTGGCCTCTTCTGGTCCGTTCATCTGGGCGCCTCCTTCTGGATTCTGTATTCAGACTATCTATCTTGAGAACTCGGGATAATTTGAGAAGCAAGTTATCAAAAATCCAAATTTTGAAAAAGGATTTGTTCTCTTTATCTTTATATTTAAGCCTTACTCCCCTTATCTTTATCCTTGTATTGCAAGCAACCAAGTTTAAGTAGAAGTCCATCTTTGTTTAAGGATAAGAATCAATCTTATCCTTTTCTTCCTCCTCTTTAGCAATTAGGAGTTCTATTTTATCATTCCTCTTCCTCCCCTAGATTTTAAATTAATAATTTAAAATTCAAGTTTAGATTAGGTTAGATAAGATAGAAGCTTCTAAATTATTATAATTAATTATGTATGTGGACTTGTGAGATTCTTGGACTTTTGGGCTTCACTTGTACTTTATTTCTTTATTTTTTTAATTACTCAAGGCCTACACAACATTAAACAATAAAACATAAGTAGCAGTGCTTAATAAAAGAAAAATAGGAAAACATGATGGTAAATGTGATGATAAATATGCACTTTTTACTACCTATCACACCCCCACACTTATCGTTTTGCTCATCCTCGAGTAAAAAAAATTAAAAAAATAAAAGAAAAAGGAAAAGAAAAAGAAAAGAAAAACTAACCTATCCTAACTCACTTTCGTAGGCATCACGGTTGCACTTTGCACGTGCAACAAGCCGTTTAACCTCTAGGTTACCCCTAGAGGACGAGTGTTGTCTTGTGAGGGTTTTTAGCAGATTACACCAACAAAATCCATAAAAGGAAAATGTTAGTGATTTAATTAATTAATTAATTTTATTATTTATTTTATTATTTTATTTTGAAAAAGGAAAGAAATATTTGAAATATATTTGAAGAAACTAAGTAATCTATAAGTTTTAGGATTATTATTTTTATTCATTCTTGAACTTAGACTTTATACAATAATTTGTGATCAATTTTAGGTAAGGATTAAAATTGAATTTTTATATAGTCTTTTCGTTACCCTAAGTCATATGCATCCTTGTGAATCTTTACCAGGGATTCTTTAACTTGGACTCTCATGCCTCTTTATTATTATATTATTATTATTTTCTCTTTTTTAAAAAAAAATGTATAACTTATCTAATTTTTTTTGTATAAGTATCAAGGCTTCTTGAGGCTCTTATACCTAACTAATTGACTATTAGATGTGTTAGTACATATATAGATAATATTTCTTGATTTTCTTAAGCTTTCTAATTTACTCATGTAGCGAGTCTAAGGTCGGTGGCTTCCAAACCGATCGGTTTTAGGGCACCGAGTGAGAAAATATGATTGTAAAAATCAAAGAGTTAAGAAATTACCGTGTAGCTTGTGGCTAACGGGTCGTGTCCACGAGGAGGAATGCGATGAAAGCTTTTCGGTGTTTTGTTTAGTAACAAAGAATTATGCTCGTTTTTTAACTGAAAAGAGAATGGAAAGAAGGGAGATGATTAAAAGAGAAATTGCAACTTTGGAGAAGGCTTTGGAAAAGGTGAATTTGTAGAAAGTTTAAAAAGTGATTTGTTATTTTTTAATGAAGAAGAAAATCTGGGCTCACTATCTCACTACTCAATGACATGTTCTTCAGTTTAAAATCTTAATGCCTCAACTTGATCATAGGCAAAACTTAAGATTAATTCTAGAAAGTTTTAAGCAAAACACATAAGATGGTTAGAAGGGTTAACTCTTTTCTTTACGAAATCGTCTTGAGTTGAATGTTAAATCATCAAGAAGTTCAAGTATGAGATAAAAACAAGTTCAAGAGAAGTTTTGAAAAGAGGTAGAAGTTAAAAATTCAAACCCATCCCCATGTGCCTTCAAGAACACTTTCAAGAAGAAAGGCTTAAGTCAGGCATGCAAATGATTCATTGGGTCTTTTTCATGAAAACCATTCAAAAAGAAGATGGATCAGAGAGAGTAGTAGTGAGCCCAGAAAACTGATTTAGCTACTCATGGAATACAAAGAACAATGCAAGTAAATAACGCAAGACAAACCGTAAAATGAGTGGAAGAAAATGTAGCTCGATTCTTGTATTGATGTCACTTCAATCTTCAAGTTACAAGCACTCAATTCCTCTCTCACAGGTATTTGTCTGAACTACAAATTGCAAAATAAAAATACAACTTTTGTACTATCTAACAAAGAACCTAAACCTTAAAGTATAAACAAAATTCTAATCCTAGCCTTCGCTCCTTTTTGCTCTGTTGAAACTGGTATTTATAGGAAAAAAACCAGAGGGGGAAGATCCTAGGAAGATTGGGGGAGCAAACGCTCCCCTAACAACCTTACCCAAGCCACGGAAATGCGGCTAGGACCACGTTTCTGCGGCCCTGGTGTGGCAAGATGGCCACACCCAGTTGGGTGGCTCTCCTGGATTAGTGATTCTCATGTATCTTCTTCTGGTTTTCTCGTTTCTGCTCTAGGATTTGACGAAACAGCCTTTGATTGTTGGCTTCAACCGCTTGATTTGGGAGGATTTTTTTCAACTGGTTTTCAACCTCTCTGATATGCCTAGATTTTGCCCTGATTCCTTGATTTCGAATTTATTCTGAATTAAATCAGAATTTGGTGGGCTTTTGAGCTTATTTCTCTTTCCTTTCTTTTAGCAATTGGGCCTACATTTAACAAAGAAGAAGAAGACTTATTAATAGGATTTATTAGCTAAAAAGTATGGAAAGGTGATAATGTATATGCAAAATATGTGACCGATCACACCCCCACACTTATCTTTTGCTCGCCCTCGAGCAAAACATCAGACTAATTCTAATCAATTATTAAACCACTTTCGCAGGTTACTCGATTGCACTGAGCATGTGCAACAAGCCGTTAAACCTCTAGGTTACCCCTAGAGGACGAGTTTTGTCTCATGAGGGTTTTCAGTGGATTGCACCCACAAAATCCATAAAAAATGTTAGTATTTTCGAAAAGCATTTTTAAAGGAGAAAATATTTGAAGTATATTTGTAAGGCTTTAAGTAATTTATAAGTTATAAGAATATCAAATTTTTCATTCCGAAACTCAGTTTCTATTCAAAAACATGTCATCAATCAAAGTGAGGAGTCAAATTGTACTTCTCATCTAATCTATTAATTTACCCTGAGTCGTATGCACCATCGTGACTGTGAAGTTGACTAAGGGTTCTGTAACATTAAATCCTATGACTTATTTATATTTATTTTTGGTGGAATTTATTCCTCAATTTCATTAGGCTTTCTAATCTGCCCATGTAACGAGCCTTTAGTTGGTGATACCCAAACCGGACAGTTTTAGGGCACAAGGTGAGAAGACACCCCTAAGGACTTAAACACTCGAGCAGACAAGGCCACGAAACTAAGGTTTTTATTTATAAAATGTACCCCTTTTAGGCGTGAATACTTATGCTTCATGAGGCACAAATACCCAGCTTAATCAGAGGATTTATATATATATATATATATATATATATATATATATATATATATATATATATATATATATATATATATATATATATATATATTATATATATATATATATTTCAAACTTATCTAATTATCTTTTGCATAAATACCAAGGCTTGCTTAGGCCAAAGCACCTAGCTAATCAATAATTAAATTTGTTAATTTTTATACATATATTTTTTTTATAAGGCATAAGAGTCTTTGTTTTTAAAACCCTAAGTGTGTAAGTATATTCAGTGTGCATATTTCATCAAGGTAAATATCAATACTAAATTACTTTTATAAATTTTCTTCCTAACCCTAAAAATCAGACAAGTTATTTGACTTTGACCAAGTATAAGAAATCTTATTATAATTTTCCTATTCCTTAAAATTGACTTAATTTCTTACAAAAAATATATCAAAATATTGTTCTATCCTTTCAAAAAGTTTATTATATATATATATTTTCCTTTTTTTATTAGTCATGTTAGAACCCTCCCCCACACTTATCTCATGCATTGTCCCCAATGTATGAAAGAAATGTATAGATGCATGAAATAAAATGAAAAAGAGGAAAGTTACCGATACACTGGGTCAAAAAGACCCATAGCCGTTTCATTTACCGGCACCGATTCCAAGAAAGGTTTAAGACGTTGACCATTTACCTTAAAGTCATTTCCATTCTTGGTGTCACTGATCTCAACTGCACCGTGTGGAAACACGATTTTTATAACGAATGGCCCAGTCCATCTTGATTTTAATTTCCCTGGAAAAAGATGAAGCCTAGAATTATAGAGTAAGACTTTTTGTCCAGGGACAAAAGTTTTTCTTATGATGTGTTTATCATGAAAAATCTTAACTCTATCTTTAGTGATCCTAGCATTTCATAGGCCTCATTTCTTAACTCCTCTAATTCGGAAATTTATAACTTCTGAAGGTCACCGGCCTTAGTCAAGTCGAAATTCAACTGCTTGCTTGCCCATAAAGCCCAGTGCTCTAACTCAACGGGCAGGTGACAAGCTTTACCATAGACTAACCTATATGAAGACATTCCTAGAATCGTCTTGAAAGCGGTCTTGTAGGCTCATAGGGCATCTACAAGTTTGATGGACCAATCTTTCTGATTTTGTTTCACAGTTTTCTCCAAGATAAGTTTGACTTGTCTATTGGAAACCTTAACCTGCCCACTGGTTTGAGGATGATAAGGTGTGGAGTGAGTTATGGCATACTTTCGCATAAGAGCTTCAAAGGATCTATTGCAAAAGTGAGTGCCATTATCACTGATGATAGCACGAGGGGTTCGGAAGCGTGAAAAAATGTTCTCTTTCAAAAACTTTATGACAACTTTGTTATCATTAGTCTTACAAGGAATGGCTTCTACCCACTTGGACACATAATCCACAGCAACCAATATGTATTGGTTTCCAAATAAATTAGGAAATGGACCCATAAAGTCGATGCCCCAAACATCAAAGAGTTCTATTTCTAGAATTGGGTTGAGAGGCATCATATTTCGTTTTGAGATCCTTCCTACCATTTGGCATCTAGGGCACGTCTTGCAAAATTCATAAGCATCCTTGAACAAAGTGGGCCAATAGAACCCGCTTTGTAGCACTTTTTCAGCAGTCTTGCGGGGACCAAAGTGTCCACCGCATGCAAGTTCGTGACAAAAGGATAGAACACTCTTAACCTCCTCATCGGGAATGCATCTCCTAATAATTTGGTCAGAATAGTACTTAAAAAGATACGGTTCCTCCCAAAAGAAATACCGAACTTGGGATAAGAACCGGTGTATATCGTTTTTGGACCAATGAGATGGAGTTTGGTTTGCGACTAAGTAATTCACTATATCAGCAAACCAAGGTTCCCTAGAGATAGCTAAGAGATTTTCATCAGGAAAATCCTCATTTATGGGTAATTCGTTGCATGGAGAATTAGGGATTCGTGAGAGATGGTCAGCAACGCCATTTTCTACGCCTTTCTTGTCTCGAATCTCAAGATCGAATTCTGAAGAAGGAGGATCCAACGAATGAGTCAGGCCTTGACATCCTTCTTCATCATGAGGTACCTAAGCACAGAATAATCGGTGAAAATGGTGGTTTTGGACCCTAGTAGGTAGGGACGAAATTTCTCTAAGGCAAACACTACTGCCAAGAATTCCTTCTCAGTCGTAGTGTAGTTCAATTGAGCATCGTTGAGAGTCCTACTAGAGTAGTAAATCACATGCTGCTTGTTATCAATGCGTTGTCCTAGGACAGCGCCTATGGCAAAATCGAAAGCATCACACATGATTTCGAACGGCTTATACCAATCCGGTGCAGATATGATTGGTGCAGAAATAAGCTCTCTCTTAAGTTTCTCCCAAGAATTCATGCATTCAGTATCGAAAGTGAAGGACACATCCTTAGCTAACAGATTAGTCAAGAGCCTAGCAATTTTGCTAAAATCCTTGATAAATCTTCGGTAGAAACCAGCATGTCCTAAGAAGGATCTAATGTCCTTAACGCATTTGGGCATGGGAAGCTTAGCAATAACCTCAATTTTGGCTCTATCCCTTCAATTCCTTTCTTGAAGATTTCATGACCCAAGACAATTTCATGTTTTACCATGAAGTGGCATTTCTCTCAATTCAGTGTCAGATTTTTCTCAGCACAACGTTGGAGGACAAGTTCTAAATGGTGGAGACATTGAGTGAATGAATCTCCATAGATGGAGAAATCATCCATAAAGATCTCTAAGAATCGTTCTACCATATCAGAGAAAAGACTCAACATGCAACGTTGAAACGTTGCTGGGGTATTGCATAAGCTGAAAGGCATTCGACGATAAGCAAATGTCTCAAATGGACATGTGAACGTAGTATTTTCTTGGTCCTCAGGAGCAATAGGGATCTGGTTATACCCCGAGTAGCCGTCCAAGAAACAGTAATACTCGTGACCCGCCAAACGTTCAAGCATTTGATCAATGAAGGAAAGTGGAAAATGGTCCTTACGAGTTGCAGCATTAAGCTTCCTATAGTCAATGCAAACTCGGATCTTCGTGGGAAGTCGAGTTTGGACCAACTCTTTATTCTCGTTTTTCACTACGGTGAAATTGGATTTCTTTGGAACCACGTGGACAGGACTGACCCATTGGCTATCTGAAATGGGATAAATTATCCCATTGTCTAAGAGTTTTACAATTTCAGTATGAACAGCCTCTTACATTATAGGGTTTAACCTACGCTGCGGTTCTCTTTTAGGTGTGGCATCTTCATTTAGATGAATGCGATGTTGAACGATGGTCAGACTTAATCCCTTTATATCAGTCATAATCCAACCAATGGCTTCCCTATGTTTTCTTAGAATTGCTTTAAGATCTTCTTCTTTCCCGTCATTTAAATGGGAGGCAGTGATGACAGGAAAGGTCTCTTGTTCGCCTAGATAGACGTACTTGAGATGCGTAGGTAAGGCTTTCAATTCTAAAGAAGAGGAAGGCTGGTTGGAAGGACTAGTCAAATTTGTTGGCTCCATTATTGGGGAAATAGGGTTCGAGGCCCAATTCACATCAGAATCTACAACCTGATCAAGATTAAAGTCGTCAGACTCTAACTCGAAGTCACACTCAGTTTCTAGTTCCAATTCTTCCCTATGTTCACTTGTTAAGTTCTCAATTAGGTTGACTTCAAATGTTTGGTCCTCAAGATCGCGGGGTTGTTTTCCTAGATTGAAGACATTGACTTCTCTAGTCATGTCCCCAAAGGTTAACCTCATAGACCCATTCCCATAATTGATGATGGCATTAGCAGTAGGAAGGAATGGTCGCCCTAGGATAACAGGAGTTTGAGCCATATGATTGGAGTTGGACACAGGTTGTGTCTTCAGAACTATGAAATTGACAGGGTAAATAAACTCCCCTACCCGGATCAGGACATCATTAATCTCCCCTTTTGGAACTTTTACTGAACAATCAGCCAGTTGGATAGTGACTCGAGTTGGACTAAGATCGCCCAACCCGAGTTGTTGATAAACTGAGAATGGAAGCAAGTTGATACTTGCCCCAAGTCAAGAAGTGCACGACTAATCTCGGCTTGTCCTATTATGCAGGCAATGGTGGGACTACCTGGATCCTTGTACTTAACAGGGATCGGACCCGATAGTAGCTCACTAACGTTAGTGGCTAAGAAGACCTTTTTTGATACATTAGTCTTTCTCTTCTTGGTGCACATGTCCTTAAGAAACTTAGCATAGAAAGGGACTTGTTGGATGGCATTAAGAAGTGGCACATTTATCTTCACTTGATTAAATATCTCAATTATCTTGTCCATGTGTGGATTTTGCTTGTTGTTTTTCAACCTATTAGGAAATGGGACTATAGGCTGGTGCACCTGACTGGTTGACTTATCTTTTTCAGATTCGTCAGATTTGGAAGGACTTGGATTAGATGAGGTGGATGCTTGATTGTGGTTGTGCTGAATGGGATTTGTTGGCGTTGACACTTGATTATCAACTCTCTTTCCTGACCTCAATGTATGAACAGCATTACATTGATTTAATGATTGATCCTCAACCAAATGAGCTTGTTGAGAATTCCTAGGATTGGTTATTGGCTGACTAGGCAGGGTACCCTTCTGTCTCTCATTCTGTGGAGTGGCTAGTTGCTCATTTGAACCTCTAACCTCTGAATAGTTTGCATGAGAGAATCTTAGTTTTTCATGTATCTTTCCATGTTTCTTTCAAAGTCAGTCATTCTCCTTTCTAGTTGAGGATTCTGGAAGGAGGATTGTGGAGCTTGGTTAGGAAAGTTTTGCTGATAGTTTGAAAAGTTAGGTGGATGGTTGGGAGAATTATTATGGAAATTGAAAAGTTGGGTTGATGATTGGAAGAATTATTAGCATGATGGAAGTGTCTAGCATGATTTGATCGTGAATGGTCGTTGTTATTTTGGCTCCATGAGAAATTAGGGTGATTTCTCCAGCCAGGATTGTACGTTGGTGCGTAAGGATTATTGCTCGGCCTTGAAAAGGCCGCATTCATCGGTTCATGGTATTGTTGCTGAGCCTGAAACACAGGGCACTCCTCGAACACATGATTCAAGGCTTGGCAGTAAGTACAGCCGGGAGTTGGAAATTGGTTTGGGCTGACTTGATTGACTGGACTTGGTTCCTTAGTTTCTAGAGCTTTCAGTCTTCTTGCTAGGTTCGCTAACTTTGCCTCATTAGCTATGAATGATTCGATAGAATGGAGACCTCCTTTTGAAGAGATGGAGTTTGGATTCCTAGAGGTTTCAGTAGTAAGTTCCCATTGGATTGTTTTTTTTCAGCTAGGTTTTCATACAAATCCCATCCTTTATTTTCATCCTTCTGCAAGAATCCCCTTGGCACATACTTTCTAAGAGGGTTTTGATAGAATAGTCTAAACCATCATAAAGAATTTGGCATTGTCGCCATTTCTCTATTCCATGATGAGGACATTAGACAAGGAGGTCTTTAAAGCGTTCAAAGTACCTCCAGAACGGTTCACTCGGTTCTTACTTGAATTGCATGATGGTCTTCCTAATGAGAGCGGTCTTATGAATTGGATAGAATTTCTTCAAGAAGACCTTGATGAAACCATCCTAAGATGTGATCGAACCGGCCGCTAAGCTGTAAAGCCATTTCTTTGCTAAGTCCTTAAGAGCAAAGGGATAAATCTCAACCTAATAGCATCGTCTACAAGGTGTGGGATTTTCATCATAAGACATACTTCCTCAAATTCTCTTATGAAGAAGTAAGCATCTTCAGACTCTAAGCCATGAAACTTGGGGAGTGTGTTAATGAATTGAGGCTTGAGCTCAAAATTGTATTCACCAACTGATGGAAGTAGAATGCAAGATGGAAGTGAGGTTCGAATGGGATAAAACCTATCCTGCAAGGATGTTGGTTGAGCCATAATCGGATCAGGTCTTGGTCCAAACTTGGGTGGTGATGTGTTTCTAATCAACCTAGATGAGTTAGGGTCTCTTGACCACACTTGCATACACAAACACAATCACAATCACAAATAAGTTTACCAACAGTCAACAAGAGTAATCAACCAAACCTAGTCTAAGGTAACCTTGACCTAGACAACTCCTAACTGGTTGATTGTCCACAGGAGGTATAATGTAGACTTTGACCACAAGCTAATTAGCCAGGCCAGGACAAGATTGGTGGGAGGTTATCCGTCAAAGACGTTCCTTAATTAAGTAACCACCAACCTTCGGGCTTTCGGCCCTCAATCCCCTTCCTAGACACTGATTTGGCAGGAGTCAAATTCTAACACCTTTCCCCTTAGGATAATCTCTTAGTGAGTTCGAGATGTCCCTAAGGCCAACATCTATCAGATTTTACTTAGGCTTAGGTTGTGCGTGCCTGGAGATGGTTTGTGGGCTAAGGAAGGGTATTGACTTCCCACCTTATCTTGAATTGGGTTTTGCCCTTAGAGTTAATTGTGCAAAGTGTGCAAGATATAGAAAAGTAGCATTCAAAAGCAAATATCACCCAAGAATGTTTCCTAAACTATATGCTATGCATACGTACCTTGTCTCCAGCTCTCTTCAACAGTAATTGTAAAATAAACGTAATTAGACAAATGCCTAAAATGCAAGTCTAAACATTTTTAAGCAATTAACAATCACTCAAATTACTGTTGGATTAAAACAGGGATGGTGGAGAGCAGATATAGCAAGAATATAATGTACAAAAACTTAATTTTTTTGCGAGCAATATGTCCTGCAAAAAAGAGTTTTAGTAGTCCAATGAATTTTTCAACTTTTGCAACGCAATTTCTTGAAATTCTGTTTCCTACTTTCGAGAGTAGGGGCACAGAATTTGCAAGTCTTCTCTTGCAAAGCTTGAATGCTAGATCTGAATCTTGAAGTCCCTGAAACAATACACCAAACTTGTTAAAAAACCAATACACCATTCCCTCCCCGGCAATGGCGCCAAAAATTTGATTGTAAAAAACAAAGAGTTAAGAAATTACCGTGTAGCTTGTGGCTAACGGGTCGTGTCCACGAGGAGGAATGCGAAGAAAGCTTTCGGTGTTTTGTTTAGTAACAAAGAATTGTGCTCGTTTTTTAATTGAAAAGAGAATGGAAAGAAGGGAGATGATTAAAAGAGAAATTACAACTTTGGAGAAGGCTTTGAAAAAGATGAATTTTGTGGAAAGTTTAAAAAGTGATTTATTATTTTTAATGAAGAAGAAAATCTGGGCTCACTATCTCACTACTCAATGACATGTTCTTCAATTTAAAATCTTAATGCCTCAACTTGATCATAGGCAAAACTTAAGATTGATTCTAGAAAGTTTTAAGCAAAACACATAAGATGGTTGGAAGGGTAAACTCTTTTCTTTACGAAATCGTCTTGAGTGGAATGTTAAATCATCAAGAAGTTCAAGCATGAGATAAAAACAAGTTCAAGAGAAGTTTTGAAAAGAGGTAGAAGTTAAAAATCCAACCCATCCTCATGTGCCTTCAAGAACACTTTTCAAGAAGAAAGGCTTAAGTCAGGCATGCAAATGATTCATTGGGTCTTTTTCATGAAAATCATTCAAAAAGAAGATGGATCAGAGAGAGTAGTAGTGAGCCCAGAAAATCGATTTAGCTACTCATGGAATACAAAGAACAATGCAAGTAAATAACGCAAGACATACCGTAAAATGAGTGGAAGAAAATGTAGCTCGATTCTTGTATTGATGTCACTTCAATCTTCAAGTTACAAGCACTCAATTCCTCTCTCACACAGGTATTTGTCTGAACTACAAATTACAAAATAAAAATACAACTTTTGTACTATCTAACAAAAAAACCTAAACCTTAAAGTATAAACAAAATTCTAATCCTAGTCTTCGCTCCTTTTTGCTCTGTTGAAACTGGTATTTATAGGAAAAAACCAGATGGGGAAGATCCTAGGAAGATTGGAGGAGCAAACGCTCCCCCAACAACCTTACCCAAGCCGTAGAAACGCGGCTAGGGCCGCGTTTCCGCGGCCCTGGTGTGGCCAGATGGCCACACCTAGTTGGGTGGCTCTCTCGGTTTTGTGATCCTCCTGTATCTTCTTCTGGTTTTCTCATTTCTGCTTTAGGATTTGACAAAACAGCCTTTGATTGTTGGCTTCAATCGCTTGATTTAAAAGGATTCTTTTCAACCGATTTTCAACCTCTCTGATATGCCAAGATTTTGCCCTAATTCCTTGATTTCTAATTTATTCTGAATTAAATCAGAATTTGGTGGGCCTTTGGGCTTGTTTCTCTTTCCTTTCTTTTAGCAATTGGGCCTACATTTAATAAAGAAGAAGAAGACTTATTAATAAGATTTATTAGCTAAAAAGTATGGTAAGGTGACAATGTATGTGCAAAATATGTGACTGATCAAAATACCCCACGGACTTAAGGACTCAAGTGAACTAGGCCACAAAACTAAGGACTTTATTTATAAATCACCTTTAGACGTGAATACTTATGCTTCTTGAGGCACATGTATCCAACTTAATTAGTGAACTCTATTATATTATTATTATTATTTTATTTATTTTTTATAAGGCACAAGAGTTTTTGTCTTAGAATTCTAGATGTGAAAGTGTATTAAGTATGCACATTTCATTAAGGTAAAAATCAAGACTAACTAATTATTCAATTTTCCTCCTATACCTAAAAAAAATCCAACAAATTTTTATTTTGACCAAGTTTTTAGAAATCCTAATCATGATTTTCCTAATTCTTAAGATTAACTTGGATTTCTTTTAAAAGATAAGTCAAAATATTGTCTCCTTTGTCAACTATATATATTTTTTGTTTATTAAGTTAATAACCTAAGGTTAGTGAGTTATGTTAACAGCACCCTACAGTTAGTCAATAATCTATGTTAAAATAAATATCTCTTTTTTTATTATTGTTATAAGGTTAGTTTTTTTTCCTTTTAATGATTAGTATCCTCCCCCACACTTATCTCATGCATTGTCCCTAATGTATGCATGTATGTATAAATGCATGAAATGAACTGGCAGAGAGGTAGAGTTACCGATACATTGGGTCAAAAAAGACCCAAGGCTGTGTCTACTTCTAGTACTGATTCCAAAAATGGTTTCAGACATTAACCATTTACCTTGAATTCATTCCCATTCTTAGGGTCATATATCTCTATGGCTCCATATGGAAACACAGTCTTAATAATGAAAGGCCCCGTCCATCTTGATTTCAACTTTCCAGGAAAGAGGTGAAGTCTAGAGTTATAGAGTAAGACTTTTTGTCCTTGGAAAAAAAATTTTCTCATGATGAACTTATCATGAAAACCTTAACCCTATCTTTCATAATCTTTGCATTTTCATATGCCTCGTTTCTTAACTCCTCAAGTTCAGAAATTTGCAATTTTCGAAGTGCACCGACCTTATCTAGATCAAAATTAGCTGCTTAATTACCCATAAGGCTCGGTGCTCTAACTCAACAGGAAGGTGGCAAGCCTTTTCAAAAACTAATCTATAAGGAGACATTCCTAGAATTGTTTTAAAGGCGGTCCTATATGCCCATAAGGCATCCACCAATTTGGTGGACCAGTCCTTCCTGTTTTGATTCACAATTTTCTACAAGATAAGCTTAACTTGCCTATTTGAGACTTCTACCTGCCCACTGGTTTGAGGATGGTAAGGTGTAGATAACTTGTGTGTTATGGCATATTTTCGCATAAGAACTTCAAAAGTTTTATTGCAAAAATGTGTACCTGATTGGTCTCTAATGTTGCATATTTAATATCATATTTTCATACTTATTTTAGAATAAAAGCCTGCATTGTCCTAATTAATTGCTTAATTTATTTGCAGGCCCATTCTTTAAGGAGATGAAGAAAAATGAGCCCAAAGCCCACAAAAATTCTGAATTAAATCAGAGTTAATTCACACTCAGTAAATCAGGGAAAAATCAAGAGGTTGAAAACTGGTTGAGAAGAATCCTCTCAGAATCGATCGGTTGAAGCAAAGATCAAGCAAGTTTGATTCAGATTCTGACTGGATACATTTTAGTATTCGAATCATAACTTTTGCTACAGAATCTCAATTCTGATGATTCAAGATGATCAAGAAAGCAGACTGACAGAGCTATAACTCTTATGTTGATCATTATTTCTAATTCTGTCAGTGTTAAGTGATATTCAGCAATCAACAAGCCAACAAACAGCAGATCAGAACTGAATATCCACCTCTACCCCCTCCATTTCTCCTATAAATACCTGCACTCAAAGGCAAAAGGGAGGACCATGCAGATTAGGATTTTAGACTAGTTTTTCCATTTCTTAGTTTAGGTTTTTCTTTTTCTTTTTCATGTAATTGTAATTTTCATTTATGTAAATAAGAGGAGATCAGACTTTCATCGAAGAACAAGAATGAAGCTAGAGCTGGAGTGACACTGGTGTAAGGTTTTATTTCTTTTCTTCGATTGTTATGAAATCAAATCAATGCTATTTCCTTGTATGTTCTTTTTAGTTCTCTTCTTCTTTTCTATTTTACCTTCTTTTTGGTACAACTGCCTTCCAAGTGAGTCTAAAAGCATCGAAAGAGCCTTGCCTTTGCGAGTGCCACCGATAGCTCATGACGATGGAATTGTGAGTCTCTCCGTATCATTTCATGCTTGCGTATCTTGATGATGTAATGTGGAAGAGACCAACACTCGACTCTTATGGGCTATGCGCTAATTGCCTCCAATTCAAGGTAACATCGAAGCTAAGAACTCAAGGTAAGCTTTTGGTTAAAAGAAGGTAAATATTTGTTTTATTTTCTTTTTCATTTCTGTAAATTATACCAACATACCTCTTCCAACTCCTTCTTCTCCACTCACTCCATTTGTACATAGCCGTTTTTTATCATTTTCTGATTTTTCTCCACTTTCTATTCTACCACTTTCTTCTTAACTTTAATATAACTTTCTTTTTCACTTTCATAACTTTAAAAACAGAGAAGAACTTTCGTTTGTTGTTATAAAGATTTCAATATAAAGAACTGTAACGCTTCCATCGCAAACCCTCCTTGTGGATCACGACCCGCATAGCCACTGCTATAGCGGAAGAATTGAGCACTTGCACATTTCTATTTTTAAGTTCTGAAATTTCGTATTTTTTGTGCAGGTCTTGCCTCAATCAAATTTTGGCGCCGTTGCCGGGGAGGGTAACATGTTTTTTATTGAAATCTGAATTTTTTTTGAAAATTTTTTAGAACTAAACGAATTTTCTTCTCTATTGCAGGTTACAGGGCAATCAAAGCAGAAAATTAATATTGCAGTGACATACAAGTGGCCTTGGGCCTCTGCTCTAGAAAGCAGAGACCAAGGGCCCTCTAAATTGCCGCGTTTCCACGGCAATAGCCGCGGGTCCGCGGCAATGAAGAGTTGACTACTAACAGCTTTTTGCAGGGCTGCTTAGTTTGCAAAAATTCTAGTTTGCTGCAACTTTAATTTTTCTTATATGCCATAACATAAGCTTGCTAATAATCAACAGTAAAATATTTGTTGAAAAGATAAAAAATTGATTAGACATTTGCCTTTTAGGCACGTGTCTTTTTAATTCCTTTATTTTTTACTGTTGAAGAGTGCTGGAGCAAGGTACGTATGCATTACATTTAGCATAGGACTCACTTCTTGGTTGATTTATATCGCTTTGAGTGAATCTTATATATCTTGTACACTTGCACAAAATTATTTTAAGGACACTAACCCATAACAAGATAAGGTGGGGATTTAATCACCCTTCCTTAGCCCAAAAATCAGATTCCAAGCACTCACTAACCCAAGCCTAACTAAAATTGAGTAGACGTTGGCCCTAGGGACATCTCGGACTCAATTAGGAGATTATCCTAAGGGGGAAAATGTTGGAATCTGACTCCTGCAAAATCAGTGTCTAGGAAAGGGATTGAGGGCTGAAAGCCCGAAGGTTGGTGGTTATTTAATTAAGGAACGTCTTTGACGGAAAACCTCCCACCAACCTTGCCCTGACCTGGCTGATTAGCTTGTGGTTAAAGTCTACATTAGACCTCCCGTGGATAGTCTAACCAGTTAGGAGTCGTCTAGGTCCTAAGTCTACCCTAACTTAGGCTAGAATTTTTTCTTTTTTTTTTGTTTGTTTATTTGTTTGTTTTTCTTTGTTTGTATTTTATTGTGTGATATGGACTATAATAATAATTTTTTCAACTACAATAATAATTCATATTACACACCGACTTCATTTTCGGATATTACCAACCTGGCATATCATAACTTTGACCAACCTAGTGTGCCGGATTGGTCTTATCCGAATCAATATGACCCATACCCCCCATCTAATAACTATAATTTCCATAATGATTTTAACTCTTCACCGAGTCAGTGGGGATTCACCTCCCCCGAGCATAATTTCCAACCACCTTGTCCTCCTTCTCCACCTAGTCCACAATATTTTCCAGATTCATACTCAGGTCCACCAGTCTAAAATAGGAAACCATCAATTTTGGAAATGAGTATGCGTGAGTCCAAACACAAATCCCAAAATCTGATGGACTCACAATTTCACTACCACTTCCTAGACAACACTTCATCTTTTCATCAAAACAATGAATCCATCAATTATGAAAAGATGCTTGAAGCCATGACTCATGCTCAAAATGCTAGAAATCGTGACATAGATATGATGGTCGAATCTCTACGTTCCCACCGTCCTGATGTCACTAACCACTCTGTTAGAGCCGAAGAGTCATGTAGTTTTGGAAATCAAGATTCCATTTCAGAACAACCATTTGAACTTGCCCAAACTCCAAATTTTGAAAAAGATGTTAAGAGTTTAGCAAGTTATCCTTTTCCTGAAATAGAACTTGAAAATGAACATGATCCTGAACCCCAACTTAGTGATTCAATTCTACTTCCTGATTCGATTATGACTCCGGTATCTTCACCTGATTTCGATCTTTTTCCGGAGTCAACATTGGATCCTGTACCAATTCATAATGAAATTGAATCACCCATATTTGAGGATCATGTTGAACTTGACCAACTTTACAATTTTGAAAATCCCATGGATAAATTGGCAAGTTCTCCATTTTTTGATATTGAACTCAATGAGATATGTGACCTAGATTCTCACATCTGTGATCCAGTTCAACTTTTTGAATCAATATTGACTCCTGTTTTGTTACCAAACTTGTGTAATATTTTAGAGTCAGTTTTGATTCCTCCACCTATCATTCCTGAACTGGAATCACCCATATTAGGTCACATTCCATTGTTGGAAAATACATGTGGACTGGAGTTTCAACTTCTTGACTTGGACCCAATTCCTGAACCCATTTGACTCCTGAACCTTTACTTGACTTAAGTCACCTTCCTGAGTCGGTATTAGTTCCTGTCCTTCCTGAGTCCAAGTCAACCGTTCTATCATTTCATACTCCATTCTGGGACGAGGTGGTTGACAAATTTGACTCCGAAATTAGTTCTGGAATATGGAAATTAGATGGGGTTAAATACTTAATAAAAATCCTTCATGGATTTATCTTTTTAGTGGGTTATATTAACGATATTTCTGGTGGGTTCCTCCGAACCCAAAGCAAAGTTGATTGGGCCACGTTTCGTGGACCAATCAGACCACCACCGGAACCACCACCTTAAGGTAACATTTTCCTTCCCTTTCTTCTTTTTCATGCATCTATGCATTAATTCATACATTGAGGACAATGCATGAGATAGGTGTGGGGGAGGTTCTAACATAACTCTAAAAAAAATAAATAAATAAATAAAAAAAATTAACATTTTCTTTACTTTTAAAAACTTTTTGAAAATGGAAACAATACTTTGACATATTTCTTATAAGAAATTAAGTTAATTTAAGGAATAGGAAAATCCAAATTAGGATTTCTTATACTTGGTCAAAATAAGATTATTTGTTTGATTTTTAGGGTTAGGAAGATAATTTGTCAAAGTAATTTAGTCTTGATCTTTACCTTGATGAAATATGCACACCTCACTTCATACATACTTAGGGTTAAAAAACAAAGACTCTTATGCCTTATAAAAAAAAAGAAAAAAAGAAAAAGATAAACAAATCTAATTATTGATTAGCTAGGTGCTTTGGCCTAAGAAAGCCTTAGTATTTATGCGAAAGATGATTAGATAAGTTTGAAAAATATATATATATAAAAATCTTCTGATTAAGTTGGGTATTTGTGCCTAATAAAGCATAAGTATTCACGCCTAAAAGATGTTCATATAATAAAATCCTTAGTTTTGTGGCCTTGTTTGCTCGAGTCCTTAAGTCCAAGTGGTGTCTTCTCACCCGGTGCCCTAAGACCGTCTGGTTTGGGAGTCATCGATTAAAGGCTCGTTACATGGGCAGATTAGAAAGCCTAAACTAAGGAATAATACCACCAAAATATATATATATATATAAATAAATAAGGCATAAGAGTTAGAGTTAATGAACCCTTAGTCAAAATTTTAACAGTCACAAGTGCATATGACTTAGGGTAAAGTAATAGACTAAATGAGAAGTACAATTTGACCCCTTACTCTACTTGATAACAAATTTTTGAATAGAGACTAAGTTTAGGAATGAAAATTTTAGTTTTCCTATAACTTATAGATTGCTTAGATCTTACAATTATATGTCAAATATTTTTTCTCTTTCAAAATGCTTTTCGAAAATACTAACTCTTTATTTCCCTTTCTTTATGGATTTTGTGGGTGCAATCCGCTGAAAACCCTCACGAGACAAAACTCGTCCTCTAGGGGAAACCTAGAGGTTTAACGGCTTGTTGCACATGCTAAGTGCAATCGCGTGACCTGCGAAAGTGGTCTAATAATTCTTAGTATAGTTTAGTTGTTTTGCTCGAGGACGAGCAAAAGATAGGTATGGGGTGTGATTGGTCTCTAATGTTGCATATTTAATATCATATTTTCATACTTATTTTAGAATAAAAGCCTGCATTGTCCTAATTAATTGCTTAATTTATTTGCAGGCCCATTCTTTAAGGAGATGAAGAAAAATGAGCCCAAAGCCCACAAAAATTCTGAATTAAATCAGAGTTAATTCACACTCAGTAAATCAGGGAAAAATCAAGAGGTTGAAAACTGGTTGAGAAGAATCCTCTCAGAATCGATCGGTTGAAGCAAAGATCAAGCAAGTTTGATTCAGATTCTGACTGGATACATTTTAGTATTCGAATCATAACTTTTGCTACAGAATCTCAATTCTGATGATTCAAGATGATCAAGAAAGCAGACTGACAGAGCTATAACTCTTATGTTGATCATTATTTCTAATTCTGTCAGTTGTTAAGTGATATTCAGCAATCAACAAGCCAACAAACAGCAGATCAGAACTGAATATCCACCTCTACCCCCTCCATTTCTCCTATAAATACCTGCACTCAAAGGCAAAAGGGAGGACCATGCAGATTAGGATTTTAGACTAGTTTTTTTATTTCTTAGTTTAGGTTTTTCTTTTTCTTTTTCATGTAATTGTAATTTTCATTTATGTAAATAAGAGGAGATCAGACTTTCATCGAAGAACAAGAATGAAGCTAGAGCTGGAGTGACACTGGTGTAAGGTTTTATTTCTTTTCTTCGATTGTTATGAAATCAAATCAATGCTATTTCCTTGTATGTTCTTTTTAGTTCTCTTCTTCTTTTCTATTTTACCTTTCTTTTTGGTACAACTGCCTTCCAAGTGAGTCTAAAAGCATCGAAAGAGCCTTGCCTTTGCGAGTGCCACCGATAGCTCATGACGATGGAATTGTGAGTCTCTCCGTATCATTTCATGCTTGCATATCTTGATGATGTAATGTGGAAGAGACCAACACTCGACTCTTATGGGCTATGCGCTAATTGCCTCCAATTCAAGGTAACATCGAAGCTAAGAACTCAAGGTAAGCTTTTGGTTAAAAGAAGGTAAATATTTGTTTTATTTTCTTTTTCATTTCTGTAAATTATACCAACAATACCTCTTCCAACTCCTTCTTCTCCACTCACTCCATTTGTACATAGCCGTTTTTTATCATTTTCTGATTTTTCTCCACTTTCTATTCTACCACTTTCTTCTTAACTTTAATATAACTTTCTTTTTCACTTTCATAACTTTAAAAATAGAGAAGAACTTTCGTTTGTTGTAATAAAGATTTCAATATAAAGAACTGTAACGCTTCCATCGCAAACCCTCCTTGTGGATCACGACCCGCATAGCCACTTGCTATAGCGGAAGAATTGAGCACTTGCACATTTCTATTTTTAAGTTCTGAAATTTCGTATTTTTTTGTGCAGGTTTAAGCGGCAATCAGTACCATTATCACTAATTATGGCACAAGGGGTTCCAAAGTGTGAAAAGATGTTTTCTTTCAAGAACTTGACAATAACTTTGTTGTCATTTGTCTTGCAAGGGATGGCCTCAACCCATTTGGATACGTAATCTACAGCCAACAAGATGTATTGGTGCCCAAATGAATTAGGGAAGGTTCCCATAAAATCAATGCCCCAAACATCAAAGAGTTCTACTTCTAGAATTGAGTTTAGGGTCATCATATTACGTTTAGAAATCCTTCCTATCATTTGGCATCTAGTACAAGTTTTGCAAAAGTCAAATGCGTCTTTAAACAAAGTGGGCCAATAGAAGCCACTCTATAGTACCTTTTCAGCTATTTTGCGGGGACCAAAGTGTCCACCGCAAGCAAATTCATGACAAAAGGTTAGAATGCTTCTAGTTTCCTCTTTGGGAACACATCTCCTAATTATTTGGTCGCTATAATATTTGAAGAGGTAAGGGTCCTCCCACATGAAATACCGGGCTTAAGACAAGAATCGGTATCTATCCTGTTTTGACCAACTAGATGGTGTTTGATTTGTGACTAGGTAATTAACTATGTCGGCAAACCACAGTTCCGTAGAGATGGCTAAAAGCTGTTCGTCGGGGAAATTATCATTGGCGGGCAGTTCGTCGAAAGGTGCGTTTGGCACACGAGAGAGATGGTCTGCGACGACATTTTCGACACCCTTTTTATCTCGAATTTCGAGATCAAATTCTTGGAGGAGGAGGATCCAACGAATGAGTCGGGCCTACGCATCCTTTTTGAGCATTAGGTATTGAAGTGCAGAATGGTCGGCAAATATCGTGGTTTTGGTCCCAAGTAGGTATGGGCGGAATTTCTCCTATGCGAACACTACGGCCAAGAATTCTTTCTTGGTTATAGTATAGTTCACTTGAGCATCATTGAGTGTCCTACTTGAATAATAGATCACGTGTTGTTTGTTATCTTTGCGTTGTCCTAAGACAGCGCCTATAGCAAAATCGGAGGCATCACACATGATCTCAAAGGGTTTGAACCGGTTCGGAGGTGAGATGATAGGTGCAGAGATAAGTTCCAATTTTAGCTTCTCCCATGCGCTACTACACTTGTCATCAAAGATGAAGGGCATGTCTTTGGCTAAAAGGTTTGTTAGGGGTCTAGCAATTTTACTAAAATCCCTAATTAACCTATGGTAAAACGCAGCGTGTCCTAAAAAAGAACGAATGTCTTTCACGCATCGTGGAATTGGGAGTTTGGCTATGATTTCCACCTTAGCTTTATTCACTTTGATCCCTTTCCTAGATATCTCATGATCTAGGACAATCCCATGCTGCACCATAAAGTGGCATTTTTCTCAATTTAGGGTCAAGTTCTTTTCGGTGCACCTTGTTAGCACTAGCTCTAAGTGATGTAGACATTGGTCAAACGAATTTCAATAGATGGAGAAGTTGTCCATGAAGATCTCTAAGAAGCGCTCGACCATGTCGGAGAAAAGGCTTAACATGCAACGTTGGAATGTTGCGGTGATATTGAATAGGCAAAAAGGCATTCGATGATAGGCAAACGTCCCAAATGGACATATGAACGTTGTCTTTTCTTGGTCCTCTAGGGCTATTGGGATTTGGTTATACCCTGAGTAACCGTCCAAGAAACAGTAATACTCATGGCCCGCTAATAGTTCCAGCATTTGGTCGATAAATGGGAGGGGAAAATGGTCTTTTTAGTGGCAGCGTTCAACTTGCGATAGTCTATGCATACTCGAACCTTGGTAGGTAGTCGTGTTTGCACTAACTCTTGCTTGTCGCTTTCCACCACAGTAAAACTGGACTTTTTAGGGACCACGTGCACTGGGCTGACCCATTGGCTATCGGAAATGGGATAAATAATCCTATTATCCAAGAGTTTCATTATTTCGCCTTGTACAGCCTCTTGCATGAGCTGGTTTAGCCTACGTTGTGGGTCCCTCTTCGGTTTAACCCCTTCATTTAGATGGATTCTATGCTGAACTATTTTAGGGCTTAGTCCCTTGATATCTGTCATAGTCCAACCAATGGCTTCCCTATGTCTCTTAAGGGTTGCCAATAGGTCTTCCTCTTGCCTATTAGTCAAATTGGATGCAACTATAACTGGTAACGTCTCTTGTTCATCAAGATAGGCGTACTTAAGATGTTTAGATAAGGTCTTTAACTCCAAGGAAGGAGGTGGCTCGATTGGTGGAGGTGTTAAGCTTAAATTCTCCATCTCTATAGAACTTGGACCTGTGGCCCACTCAATCTCATCAAGGTTGAGATCACTAGATTCTAACTCTTGATCATCCTTTGATTCTAGTGTAATCTCCTCTTTGTGCTCCCTAGTCATATTTATAATGAGGTTGACCTCAAAGGGTTGGTCATTTATGTCGTATGGGTGTTTACCTAAGTTGAAAACATTGACTTCCTTGGTCATGTCTCCAAAAGTCAATCTCATAGATCCGTTTCTACAATTTATGATTGTGTTAGCAGTTGCTAGGAATGGACGTCCTAAGATGACAGGAGTTTGGGACCTAGGATTAGACACAGGTTGGTCTCTAAAACAATGAAATCTACTGGGTAAATAAATTCTCCTACACGTATAAGGACATCGTTGATCTCTCCCTTTGGAACTTTAATTGATCGATCAGCTAATTGGATTGTAACTTGAGTTGGGTTGAGTTCGCCTAAGCCAAGTTGCTGATATACAAAAAAGGGAAGCAAATTAATGCTTGCTCCTAAGTCGAGGAGTGCTCTACTAATTTCAGCTTGACCTATTGTGTAAGAAATAGTGAGGCAACTAGGGTCTTTGTACTTGACTGAGATCTGGTTGGACAATAGCTCACTAATGTTAGTGGCTAGAAAAATCTTCTTAGGCACATTTTTCTTTCTTTTTTGGTGCACATGTCCTTAAGGAATTTGTCATAACTAGGGACCTGCTGGATTGCATCAAGAAGTGGTATATTAAGCCTAACTTGATTAAACACCTCAAGCAGTTTCTCCATATGTGCATTATTATTACTCCTAAGCCTATTTGGAAATGGGGCTATAGGTTGGTGCACTTATTTTGCTGACTTATCAACTTCAGTTTCTTTGGAGTTTTGTGGAGATGGAGTGGAACTAGATGGAATAGACAATTGAGTTGGGTCCGGTGGCATGGATACATGATTGTCAACTTGTTTCCCTGACCTCAATGTATGAATCAAGTTACACTAATTTTGGTCTTGAGCCTCATTGACTTGCCTAGGATTCCTAGGGTTTGGCAATGGTTGACTTGGTAGAGTTTTTTTTTTCTTTCTTATTGATTTAGTTGCATCTCTATCCTAGTCAAGACTTGAGCTAGTGTGTCTTAGCTTTTAACTAGAGTGTCTACCTTTCTTTCCATATTATAGAGTCTTGTTTCCATCTGTGAATTTTGGAAAGAGGGTTGAGGACTGTGGTTGGGAAAATTTTGTTGATAAGGAGATTGTTGAAAATTGTTGGAGAATTTGGGCCTTGTTTGATCATTGTTGTTTGGGCCCCATGAAAAATTTGGGTGATTTCTTCAACCGGGATTATAGGTGGATGAATATGGATTGTTAGCGGGCCTTGTGAAGGCTGCATTCATATGCTCGGGCAAAGTTTGATGAGCTATAAAGATAGGACATTCCTCAAACACATGGTTCATGGCTTTACAATAAGTACAGCCCGCCGAAAGTGTTGGGCTGACTTGGTTCACTGAGACTAGTTCTTTAGTTTCTAAAGCTTCTAATCTTCGCATCGCAACAGCTAGTTTAGCTTCGGTAGCTATGTTTGCCTCAATGAAATGGACACCTCCCTTAGAAGAGCTAGGGTCATTAGTCCTAAATTTTTCAGAGTTGGTTCCCATTGGATGGTATTATCAGCCAAATCTTCATATAATAACCATCCTTCGTCTTTATTCTTTTTCAAAAATCCTCCTTGGCACATGGATTCTAATAGGCTTTTTGTTTGATATTCTAATCCATCATAAAGAGCTTGGTAAAGTCGCCATTTCTCTATCCCATGGTGAGGGCATTGGGCAAGGAGGGTCTTAAAACGTTCGAAGTACTTCCAAAAGGTTCATTGGCTGTTTGCTTAAAAAGCAAGATGCTTTTCCTAATTTGTGCAGTCTTGTGAACGGGATAGAACTTCTTTAAGAAGGCTTTGACGAAATTATCCCATGAGGATATGGAACCGGCCTCTAGACTGTAGAGTCATTTCTTTGCTAAGTCTTTCAAAGAGAATGGGACAAACCGTAGTTTAATGGCATCTACTCCTAGGCTGGTTATTTTCATCATTAGACATACTTCTTCAAATTCCCTTATGAAAAAGTATCCATCCTAGGATTCAAATCCATGAAATTTAGGAAGAGTGTTGATGTATTGTGATTTTAGCTCAAATTGGTCAACACCTTCATTGGGCAACTGAATGCAAGATGGAAGAGAGGTCCTAATAGGATAGAATCTATCTTGCGGTGATGGTGGTTGTGCCATATGTGAATTGAGTTTTTGTTCGGGTGGTGAACTGGTCCTAGTTAGTCTAGATGTGAATGGGTCTCTCGACTAAGCTGACATGCACAATTAACAAACAAGTTCACCCAATCAATCAAGAAAATCAAAAATCAAAAATCCTAATCTAGGGTAAGCCTGGACCTAGATGACTCCTAACTTTAGACTGTCTTTAAGAGGTATATTGCTGACCTTAACCACAAGTTAATCGGCCAGGTAGGTGGCAAGATCGGTGGGTGGTTATCCATCAAAGACGTTCCTTAATTAAGTAACCACCAATTTTTGGGCTTTCGGCCCTTAATTCCCTTCCTAGGCACCGATTTGGCGCCATTGCCGGGGAAGGAATGGTATGATTTTCTCAAAAAGTAGTTCTTTTTTTTTCTTTCTGTTTGCAGGATATAAGAACAGGAATTATAACTGCAGCTAAGGACATATAGCAACTCTGTGCCTCTGCCCTAGAAGGCAGAGCAGCAGAGCCTACTATCTAGCCGCGCAAACGCGGCAATAGCCGCGTTTTCGCGGCTATAGTAGTGAACTACTGACTGATTTTTTGCAGGTTACTGCAAATTGCAAAGTTCTATTTACCGCTTTAATATTATTTCTCTGTGATCACCCTGCATACTGCTAATTAATTAATAGTAACCTATTAGTTGACTAATTAAAAAAATTAGATTCTTGCATCATAGGGACGTGTCTATTTAAATTTTCTTAATTTCTGTTGAAGAGTGCTGGCGACAAGGTATGTTTGCATTGCATATAGACTAGGAAGCACCCTTGGCTGATTTACTACTTTTGAGTGAATACTTGTCTATTGCTTTACATGTGCACTAAATCACTTTAAGGGCATAAACCCTCGGCCTATGCAATGCCCCCGCAACATTCCAACATTGCATGTTAAGCCTTTTCTCCGACATGGTCGTGCGCTTCTTAGAGATCTTCATGGACGACTTCTCCGTCTATAGAAATTCGTGTGACCAATGTCTACATCACTTAGAGCTAGTGCTAAAAAGGTGCAACGAAAAGAACTTACCTTAAATTGGGAAAAATGCCACTTTATGGTGCAGCATGGGATTGTCCTAGGTCATGAAATATCTAGGAAAGGGATCAAAGTGAATAAGGCTAAGGTGGAAATCATAGCCAAACTCCCAATTTCACGATGCGTGAAAGACATTCGTTCTTTTTTAGGACACGCTGGGTTTTACCGTAGGTTCATTATGGATTTTAGCAAAATTTCTAGACCCCTTACAAAGCTTTTAGTCAAAGACATGCCCTTCATCTTTGATGACAAGTGTAGTAGTGCATGGGAGAAGCTAAAATTGGAACTTATCTTTGCACCTATCATCTCACCTTCGGACTGGTCCAAACCCGTTGAGATCATGTGTGATGCCTCTGAATTTGCTATAGGCGCTGTCTTAGGACAACACAAAGATAACAAGTAACACGTGATCTATTATTCAAGTAGGACACTCAATGATGCCCAAGTGAAGTATACTACAACCGAGAAAGAATTCTTGGCCGTAGTGTTCGCATTGGAGAAATTCCGCCCATACCTACTTGGGACCAAAACCACGATATTTACCGACCATTCTGCACTTCGATACCTAATGCTCAAAAAGGATGTGAAGGCCCGACTCATTCGTTGGATTCTCCTCCTCTAAGAATTTGATCTCGAAATTCGAGATAAAAAGGGTGTCAAAAATGTCGTCACAGACCTTCTCTCTCGTGTGCCAAACGCACCTTCCGACGAACAACTTTTAGCCATCTCTACAGAACCGTGGTTTGCCGACATAGTTAATTACCTAGTCACAAACCAAACACCATCTAGTTGGTCAAAACAGGATAGATACTGGTTCTTATCTCAAGTCCGGTATTTCATGTGGGAGGACCCTTACCTCTTCAAATATTGTAGCGACCAAATAATTAGGAGATGTGTTCCCAAAGAGGAAACTAGAAGCGTTCTAGCCTTTTGTCACGAATTTACTTGCGGTGGACATTTTGGTCCCCGCAAAATAGCCGAAAAGGTACTATAGAGTGGCTTCTATTGGCCCACTTTGTTTAAAAATGCATTTGACTTTTGCAAAACTTGCACTAGATGCCAAATGATAGGAAGGATTTCTAAATGTAATATGATGCCCCTAAGCCCAATTCTAAAAGTAGAACTCTTTGATGTTTGGGGCATTGATTTTATGGGTCCCTTCCCTAATTCATTTGGGCACCAATACATCTTGTTGGCTATAGATTACGTATCTAAATGGGTTGAGGCAATCCCTTGCAAGACAAATGACAACAAAGTTGTTGTCAAGTTCTCGAAAGAAAACATCTTTTCACGCTTTGGAACCCCTCGTGCCATAATTAGTGATAATAGTACACATTTTTGCAATAGAACTTTTGAAGTTCTTATGCGAAAATATGCCATGACACACAAGTTATCTACACCTTACCATCCTCAAACCAATGGGCTGGTAGAAGTCTCAAATTGGCAAGTTAAGCTTATCTTGGAGAAAACTGTGAATCAAAACAGGAAGGACTGGTCCACCAAATTGGTGGATGCCTTATGGGCATATAGGATCGCCTTTAAAACGATTCTAGGATTGTCTTCTTATAGATTTGTTTTTGAAAAGGCTTGCCACCTTCCTGTTGAGTTAGAGCACCGAGCCTTATGGGCAATTAAGCAGCTGAATTTTGATCTAAATAAGGCCGTTGCACTTCGAAAATTGCAAATTTCTGAACTTGAGGAGTTAAGGAATGAGGCATATGAAAATGCGAAGATTATGAAAGATAGGGTTAAGGTCTTTCATGATAAGTTCATTATGAGAAAATTTTTTTCCAAGGACAAAAAGTCTTACTCTATAACTCTAGACTTCACCTCTTTTCCGGAAAGTTGAAATCAAGATGGACAGGGCCTTTCATTGTTAAGACTGTGTTTCCACATGGAGCCATAGAGATATACGACCCTAAGAATGGAAATGAATTCAAGGTAAATGGTCAACGTCTAAAACCATTTTTGGAATCAGTACCGGAAGCAGACACAGCCTTAGGTCTTTTTGACCCAATGTATCGGTAACTCTACCTCTCTGCCAGTTCATTTCATGCATTTGTACATACATGCATACATTAGGGACAATGCATGAGAAAGTGTGGGGAAGGGTACTAATCTTTTATAAAAAAAAACTAACCTTATAATAATAAAAAAAGAGCTATTTATTTTAACATAAATTATTGACTAACTATAGGGTATTGTTAACATAACTCACTAACTTTAGGTTATTAACTTAATAAACAAAAATATAAATATATAGTTGACAAAGGAGACAATATTTTGACTTACCTTTTGAAAGAAATCCAAATTAACCTTAAGAATTAGGAAAATCATGATTAGGATTTCTAAAAACTTGGTCAAAATAAAATAAATTGTTGGATTTTTTTGGTATAGGAGGAAAAATTGAATAATTAGTTAGTCTTGATTTTTACCTTAATGAAATGTACATACCTAATACACTTTCACATCTAAGATTCTAAGACAAAGACTTTTGTGCCTTATAAAAAATAAATAAATAAAATAATAATAATAATAGAGTTCACTAATTAAGCTGGATACATGTGCCTCAAGAAGTATAAGTATTCACGTCTTAAGGTGATTTTATAAATAAAGTCCTTGGTTTTGTGGCCTAGTTCACTTGAGTCCTTAAGTCCGTGGGGTATTTTTTTTTATCACTTAAGTCCTTAAGTCCGTGGGGTATTTTCTCACCCGGTGCCCTAAAACCGATCGGTTTGGGAGCCACCGACCTTTGGCTCGCTACATGAGTGAATTAGAAAGCCTAAGAAAATCAAGAAATATTATCTATATATGTACTAATACATCTAATAGTCAATTAGTTAGGTATGAGGGCCTCAAGAAGCCTTGATACTTATACAAAAGAAAATTAGATGAGTTATACATTTTTAAAAAAGAAAAGAGAAAATAATAATAATAATAAAGAGGCATGAGAGTCCAAGTTAAAGAATCCCTAGTAAAGATTCACAAGGATGCATATGACTTAGGATAACGAAAGAGCCTATATAAAAATTCAATTTTAATCCTTACCTAAAATTGATAACAATTATTGTATAAAGACTAAGTTCAAGAATGAATAAAAATGATAATTCTTAAACTTATAGATTACTTAGTTTCTTCAAATATATTTCAAATATCTCTTTCCTTTTTTTAAAAAAATAAATAAATATATAATAAAATAAATTAATTAATTAAATCACTAACATTTTCCTTTTATGGATTTTGTGGGTGTAATCCGCTGAAAACCCTCACAAGACAACACTCGTCCTCTAGGGGTAACTTAGAGCTTTAACGGCTTGTTGCACGTGCTAAGTGCAACCATGATGCCTACGAAAGTGAGTTAGGATAGGTTAGTTTTTCTTTTCTTTTTCTTTTCCTTTTTTTTATTTTATTATTATTTTTTTTACTGAAGGACGAGCAAAACGATAAGTGTGGGAGTGTGATAGGTAGTAAAAAGTGTATATTTATCATCACATTTACCATCATATTTCCCTATTTATTCTTTTATTAAGCACTGCTACTAATGTTTTATTGTTTAATGTTGTGTAGGCCTTGAGTAATTAAAAAAATAAAGAAATAAAGTACAAGTGAAGCCGACAAGCCAAAGAATCCCACAAGCCCACATACATAATTAATTTTAGTAATTTATAAGCTTCTTTCTTATATAACCTAATCTAAACTTGAATTTTAAATTATTAATTTATAATCTAGGGGAGGAAGAGGAAGGATAAAATAGAACTCCTAATTGCGAAAGAGGAGGAAGAAAAGGATAAGATTGATTCTTATCCTTAAACAAAGATGGACTTCTACTTAAACCTGGTTGCTTGCAATACAAGGATAAAGATAAAGGGCAGTAAGGCTTAAAGATAAAGATAAAGAGAACAAATCCTTTTTCAAAATTCAGATTTTTGATAACTTGCTTCCCAAGTTATCCCGAGTTCTCAAGATAGAGAGTCTGAATACAGAATCCAGAAGAAGGTGCCTAAATGAACGGACCAGAAGAGGCCACGCAAGAAAACACGTGGCCATTGGCCATGCTATGGCCGCAGAAACGCGGCTATAGCTGTGTTTCTGTGGCCGTTAGGAGGAATCAGGCAACGCGGTTTCGTAGGAGAGTTGTACTGGGACTCTACGTCTTATATCTCCTATAAATACCCCTGCAGAGTAACAGAGCCGGAGGGGGAGAGCTGAAGCTTACGATTTTCTTTAGATCTTTTCTTCTTTCTAAATTTCTTGTATTATTTCGTTTTTGTTATTTGGAGAAGAACATTATTGAAGAAGAGCTTTGTAATTGGCAGGTGACATCCAATAAAAAGGTTCTTTATTCTTCAATAATGTTCTTCTCGAAATAACAAAAATGAAATAATACAAGAAATTCGGAAAGAAGAAAAGATCTAAAGAAAACCCTAAGCTTCAGCTTTCTCCCTCCAGCTCTATTGCTCTGCAGGGGTATTTATAGGAGATATAAGACGTAGAGTCCCAGTACAATTCTCCCACAAAATCGCGTTGCCTGATCCTCCTAACGGCCGCGGAAACGCGGCTATAGCTGCGTTTTCGCGGCCAGAACGTGGCCAATGGCCACGCAATTTCTTGCGTGGCCTCTTCTGGTCCGTTCATCTGGGCGCCTCCTTCTGGATTCTGTATTCAGACTCTCTATCTTGAGAACTCGGGATAACTTGGGAAGCAAGTTATCAAAAATCTGAATTTTGAAAAAGGATTTGTTCTCTTTATCTTTATCTTTAAGCCTTACTCCCCTTTATCTTTATCCTTTTATTGCAAGCAACCAGGTTTAAGTAGAAGTCCATCTTTGTTTAAGGATAAGAATCAATCTTATCCTTTTCTTCCTCCTCTTTAGCAATTAGGAGTTCTATTTTATCATTCCTCTTCCTCCCTTAGATTTTAAATTAATAATTTAAAATCCAAGTTTAGATTAGGTTAGATAAGATAGAAGCTTCTAAATTACAACAATTAATTATGTATGTGGGCTTGTGGGATTCTTGGGTTTTTGGAATTCACTTGTACTTTATTTCTTTATTTTTTTTAATTACTCAAGGCATGCACAATATTAAACAGTAAAACATTAGTAGCAGTGCTTAATAAAAGAATAAATAGGAAAATATGATAGTAAATGTGATAATAAATATGCACTTTTTACTACCTATCAAACATCTACTTGAAGAAAAATCAAGTCTAGAAAAGAGTATAGAAATCTTGCTGGAGTCCGCATTACAATTTCAATAATCTTCTTCTCAGTCTATTGATAGGCTGGAAAAACAATTAAATCAATTGGTCAACATTTATAGGACTGAGAAAACTCTCTCTTATCAAACTTTGACCAATCTAAATTTCTCTAACTCTATCAATTTGACCCATGACTCTTGTTGTTTTGGAAACCAAGATTCCTACACTCCCATTCTAGAGCATCCACTAGAAAAAAACATCACATCTAGAAAAGAGTATAGAAGTCTTGCAAGAGGCCGCACTACAATTTCAAAAATCTTCTGCCCTGTCTATCAATGATTAGAAACACAATTGAGTCAATTGGTTAGCATTTATAGGAATGAGGAAACTCTATCTTATCAACCTTTGACCAATTCAGCTATCCCTAACTCTATTGATCTGACCCCGGACTCTTGTTATTTTGGAAACAAGATTCAATTTCAGCACACCCATCTGAACTTGACCAAACCTCAAATGTTGAAAATCCCATTGACATTTTGGCAAGTTATCCTTTTCCTAAAATTGAACTTGAGCATGAATATGATCCTAAATTTCAACTTGATAATTCAATTTTACTGCCTGATTCTATAATGACTGAGGTGTTTTTAGCTAATTTCAGGATTTTTCCTGAGTCAACATTGGATCCTGTGCCAATCCATCGTGAAATTGAATCACCAATCTTTTATGATCAACAAATTGAACTTGAGCAATTTCATACTTTTGAATATCCCATAGACATATTGGTAAGTTCTCATTTTTATGAAATTGAACTCAATAAGGACTGTGACTTTGATCCTCAAATTTGTGATCCAGTTCAAATTCTTGAATCAATATTGACTCTAGTTTTGTTACCCAAATTGAGCAACATTTTAGAGTCAGTTTTGGTTCTCATACCTTTCATTCTTGAACTTGAATTACCAATCTCAGTGAGTCACATTCTATTGTGGGGAAATGAATGTGGACTAGAATTTTAACTTCTTGATTTGGACCCGATTCATGAACCAATTTTGACTCCTGAACCTTTACTTGACTTAAGTCAAATTCCTGAGTCAGTAGTTGTCTTATGCTTCCTAAGTCCAAATCAATCATTCCATCTTTTCATACTACATTTTGGGCCAAAAGTGTTGATAAAATTGACTCTGAAATTATTTTGAAAATTTAAAAATTAGATGGGGTTAAATTCTTAATAAAAATCATATATATATATACATCATTCTAGTAGGTTGTATTTTAGAGGTTTCTGGTGGGTTCCTCCGGACTCCACGCAAATTAGATTGGGCCGCATTTTGTGGACCAATCAGACCACCACCAGAACCGCCAACTTGAGGTGATTTTTCCTTCCCTCTCTATTTGTTTCATGCATGCATACATCACGATGCATTAAGGACAATGCATGAGATAAGTGTGGGGGAGGGTTTACTAACGTAGAGCTTTTAAATTTTCTTTCTTTTACACTTCTTTTAGGATACTTTTAGAAATCTTCCCTTTTGTATAAGATTTTTCTTTCTTTAAAAACTTTTTGAAATAAGACAAAGTTTTGATCTATTTTAAGAAAATTAAGATGATCTTAGAAATTAAGGAAGCCTTACATTATGAAATCTTAAACCTAGTCGAAATAATGGATCTTGTTTAAGAGTATAGGCTAAGTAAGATAAATTGGAGAGATAATTTTATCTTGAATTTTTTACTTTAGATAGTATGCACTTCATACTTACACTTTTTGGGATGGAAACAAATACCTAAAATGTCATAAAATAAAAAATTAAAAGAAAAAATATATAGTATAAATGAATAAAAAAATACTTATTAAGCTGGATGATTACACCTCAAGAAGCATGATTATTCACGCCTAATGGTGGTCAAAAGAAACAAATAATCCCCCTTAGTTTTGTGGCCTTTTTTACTCGAGTCCTTATACCCGAGGGATATTTTCTCATCTGGTGCCCTAAAACTGTCTGGTCTGAGAGTCATCAGTTAAAGGCTCACTATCCGGGTAAACTACTAAGAAAACTAAGGGAAGAAAAAAGAGAGAGAAAAAAAAATATATATATATAAATAAATGGCTTGATGGTTAGAGTTGAAATCCCAAAAATCTTCACTATCACAAAGTGCATATTATCTAGGTTTTATGAAGGATATAATATTTAATCAAATTTTGAATTCTTACCTTAATTGAAGATAAGATCTTGCATAGAGACTAAGTTTAAGGAAGAATAATGTTTAGTGGACTTATAACCTTAAATTGCTTATATTTTTGCAAAAATATTTCATAAACTTGTTTCTCTTTCAAAATGCATTTTCAAAATACTAACATTTGGCTTCTTTCTTTATGGATTTTGTGGGTGCAATCTGCTGAAAACCCTCAGGGGACAAAACTCCTCCTCTAGGGGTAACTTAGAGGTTTAACAGCTTGTTGCACACGCTCAGTGCAATCGCGTCACCTGCGAAAATGGTGTAATAACATTTGTAGTATAGTTTTTTTTCTTGTTTTGCTCGGGATGAACAAAAGATAAGTGTGGGGGTGTGATTAGTCTACAGTTTTGCATTATTATATCACAGTTTTCCACCAATTTATGAATAAAATATCGGTCTAAACCGTGTTTTGGTCTCTCTTGCAGATAATCAAGACAAGGAGGGCAAATGGGTAATAAGAGCTTAATTAAACCCATTTTCGGGTAATTAAATCCGCATTTCTTGGAGGCCAAGCAAAGGATCTTCTAGAAGATACACTGAATCTAGACCCTTACGCACGTCAGACGAATATACGGATGAAAATACCCAAATCAGAGAATATCTAGAAGGTCCCCGAAGCGCCGCGCATCCCCGCACTAAAACCAGGGACCTAGGTCCCTGGTATTGCCATGAAAACGCGGCATTAGCCGCGTTTTCGCAGCAAGGTGGTGGGGCCACGCATCGATCTTCGACGCGTGGCTACGTCTCGTCTTCTGGAACCTCCTTTTGCCTATAAATAAGGCAGGGTTTGGCCGAAACGCAAGCAGATTTGGATTTAGGTTAGGTTTTCTATCTTTTAGTGTAGTGTAGGTGTTCTTCTAATTTCTTTTGTATTTTTTTAGATCTTGTAGTAGGGCAGAGAGATTCAGAGAGGGATAGAGAGATATTAATGTAATAGATGGTGACAATCTATGTAAAGGTGTCTCCTTTCTTCTCCATTGTAATCTTCTCCATCTTCTACATGATGCTTATCTAATCTTTTCTTCTCATGGCAATCTAACTAATAACCACTAACCATCTAATCTCTTACCTGATAATCCACATGAATCTAGTAGCCTCTACAAGGCCTTGCTTTTGTAAGAGCCATCGATGGCTCATAAGGATGGATTCTAACATTCTAACATTTCTAACACCTAACCCACTAACTTGCTAACTTGCAATGTCTTCTTTATTTCATGCTTACCTCTAACCGATTTTGTTGATTTAATAGTAACTTGCAACTTGTTATGTGGCATGGATGTGTTTTTGAATGTAGAAGAATAATCTTATGAGCCATGCTTCGTATCGTCTCTTGAAGCCAAGGATTAGTGATGGCCAAGGATCCATGTGAGGTAACTATTACTAAGAGGTTAGCATAGTTAGTGGAGCAATTGGTAGTTAGTAGCCATGAGTTTTCTTTTATCTTATTTTAAAAATCAATTTCAAAACTATTCTTTTATCTTTTCATCGTTGTTTTCACCATCTTCTTTGTTCACCTTTGTTTTCATTTTCTTTACCACAAGTTTCATCTTCTTTTCTATTTTGTTTTCCAAACCACTTCTCTTTTGTTTTCACATCGCCGTTTTATCGCCTTCTCCATCTATCACTTCTGGATTTCTTTTCTTTTTCTAATTCTTTAATAAAGAAGACTTGTTAACAATCAACGTGAATAAGAACTGTTAATGCTTCTATCGCCTCCCATCCCTGTGGATTCGACCCGTTGAGCCAATGCTATAACGGAAGTATCGAGGGAACATTAGCACACTTGCTTTTACATTAATTTCATAAACACATGTTTAAAAGTGCTGGTTCCGCTCCGATCAGCAAACAATAAAAAGGTAACTTTTTTATGTTCTTTTTTATTTTCATTTTCTTCTTCTTTCTACTCTTCCTCTTTCGCTTTTGATGATAGTCCAAGTGAGTCAAATAGCATCGGTATTTGCCTTGCCTTAACGAGTGTCATCGATAGCTTATAACGATGGATTCTTCCCTATATTTGTATCATTTCATACTTGGTCGAAGAAACCTTGATGATGTAATGTGAATTGAGACTGGGTTAATCTTATGAGTTATGCGTTGATCGCCGCCAGATCAAGGTAAACATGCAAGGACTCTAGATAAGTCATCAACTAGAAAAAGGTAAGTATTTCTTTTATGTTTTCTTTCTTTTCGTTTAATCTTTAGTTTAGATCACCTCCATCATAAATCTCTACTATTTTTCACTTTCTTTGTACAAAATCACCATCTCCTATCTACTACTTTCATAATTTAACATATATTATTTTCTTTTCCTTTTCAAGAACTAAAAGAAGAACTTTAACAATTCTTTGTAACTTAAAAAAGAACTTGCAAAAAGCTTCCATCGCTAGTCCCTCCTTATGTTTCACGACCCACATAACCACTTGCTATCGTGGTAGTTTTGAAAACTTGTACATTCTATGTTTAAAGTTCTGAATTTCTGTATTTCCTTTGTGAAGGTTAAACCTCAATCAAATTTTAGCGTCGTTGCCAGAGAGGGACCGTAAGTAATTCTTTTTTTAAATTCATATTTTTTGTTAACTTTCTTCTTTATTCTTGGTGTGCAGTGATAGATATCAAGAAAATTTTTACTGCAGTGGACATATAAGTGGCCCTAGACTCTGCTCAAGAAAGCAGAGCCCAGAAACCTCAGATTTGCTACATTCCAGTGGCAATCTGAGTGAACTACTAACTTGTATTTTTTGCAGGTTGGCTGAATTGTAAAGCTTAAATATTTGTAGCTATTTATTTTCTTATTTAACTCACAGTACATATATTTCTAATTCAACAGTAAAAGGTTGATTGTAAATGCTAAAAATAGTTTAGACTTTGCATTTAGGCACATGTCTATTTCGTTACATTTTCTATTTACTGTTGAAGAGTACTGGAGCTAAAGTATGTGTGCATAGCATTTAGTATAAGATTCATTCTTGTATGAAATATTGCTTGAGTGTTACTATTTCTATATAATTGTACACTGCACTAAACTGAATTAAAGGCTTGTCCCATAAACAAGATAAGGTGAGGAAGTCATTACCCTCTCTTAGCCCAAAAATAATCTACTCACTCACTAACTCAAGCCTAACTAAAACTGAGTAGACGTTGGCCCTAGGAACATCTTGGACTCAATAGGAGACTGACCTAAGGAGGAAGTTTGATTAGAATTTGACTCTTGCCAAATCGGTATCAAAGGTTGGGAATTGAGGGGCGAAATCCCGAAGGCTGGTGGTTTGGCTTAATTAGGCATGTTGCTTTTCAGCACTGATACCTCCCACCAATTTTGTCCTTACCTGACCTATTAAATTGTGGTCAGATTCGACAATATACCCCCCGTGGACAGTCTAACCAATTAGGAGTCGTCTAGGTCTAAGGTCTATCCTAACTTACGTTAGTTTTGTTTTCTTTTTATTTGTTTATTTGTTGGTTTTTCTTTATTTATTTTTGACATTTCTTGTGTGATATGACTTATAACAATAATATTTTCAATTTTAATGGTAATCCATGTTACACCCTGATCTCTTTTTCGGAGATTACCAACCTGGCATATCATAACTTTAACCAATCTAGTATGCTGGATTGATCTTATCCGAATCAATACATGCCCTAGTCCCAATACTATGAACAAGATAGGAATAATCATCACTACTCTTCACATAGCTAATGGGGATACAATTCCCCCGAGTCATATTGTCAACCACCTTACCAACACCCAGCTTCATATACTCCTTCTCCTGAGCAGTCATTAAAAGAATCAATTAATTGTGAAAAGAGGATGGAAACCTTAGAAGAGCTTTGATGGGGAGATTTCTCTCTCCCATTTTAAATAACCGCAAGTGCACAGTCGTTCGATGTAACACTTGAGGGTCGATCCACAGGGACAGGTGGTTGTTACGATTTAGACACTTATAGGCAAATTGGTAAAAAGTTTTGTTGGTTTTGTTCTGAACTACGTGTTAGTTTAGGAAAAGTCAAGCACCTAAGATCAAATTCTCTAAACTAGAATCAAGTGGCTAATTTCGGTCTCTATACCTGTCTGTTGTCAATCACCAATTCTTATTCCTAAAAAGCAAATTAAGTCTGAATATTAGATCTAAGCACAGAGTATTATCTTCATCATATGGTCCGTCAAAGGTAAATACAACGACTGAATAAATTAAAAACAAAAAAAAAGCAGTAAAACCCTAAGTATGGACCATTAACTCTTGATACATACCCTGTCAAATAACTAATGATTTTAGAAATAATCTTCTAAAAGTGGTAAGTCAATAGGTGAGTGTACAACCTTGGGCAGAAGATCTACTGTTGACCACCCGATCATCTAGCCTAGGATCATCTCCCTTAGATACTTGAAGGAAATTTAGCTACTCATGATCAGACGAACAGAACAATCTAATATGTAAAACATCATTAAATTTTTTATCTATTAATTGCAGCATAAAGTTAATTAAACTAATTAAATTAATTAACACAACTAAATTACCTGAAAAATCCATCGCATACGTCGCCCTCCGCCTTTCCACTGCATTGAAATAAGGGCAAAGGTGAGTCTTTTCTCTAAACAGCCGCCAGCTATCGTGCCATGATCCCCATATGCTACAATATTGCGTGGATCCCATGAAACATAACATCACTAAATAAATAGTGAAATCTAAAGAAACAATCCGCTTTGAGAACGCATCCGAATTTAATAATAGCAAAACAAAACAAAAAAATTAAAATAAAAAAATTAGCAGTCAAAGAGAACAGCCGCCATGAACAAAGCACAAAAAAGAACGAAATTTTTAATATTGAAAAAAAATTCGGTCACAAAATTAGCAGTCCCTTCTTCCTTCAATGATTCCACAACAATAAATAAATAAATAAATAAACAAAAACAAAAAAAAAGCCCCTCAGACGCAAGCATGAATAGCCACCCTAAAAACAAAACAATGAATAAATAAATAAAAAAATAAAACGCTAAAACCTAGCTTACATGGTAGGAGTACAATGAAGAAAAGCAAAAAATAATAAAAAAATAAAAACCTAAAAACCTAGATGACCTTCCAAAAGCCCCCCATACGGCAGCCCCCTTATCCTTAATATATAATAAGAAAGTTTTACAAAAAAAACCCCTCGACATATACATATTACAAATTAATTCAATTTTGACTTAGCCTGATTTTGTAAATGGCCAATACGGGCAACCAAACAATCGATTCAGTAAAAACTCTCAACACCAAAATTGTAGATCTTCGAGTTCTCTTCCCGTAAATATCTTGAATGATTTCTTTTAGAGTCCTATAGGTAAAGTTATGGCCAAAACACCGCAACATATTTGAAAAGCAACCCTCAATCTTTTACAAATTGCGTGATTTTATTGCTGAAAGTATCCAGATTCCTCTTCTCTTTTCTTTAGCTGTTTCCTGCAAAATTCAATCAATTATACCCAAGTAGCATAATTTATATACAAATAATAGATAAATAAGAGTATGAAAATGTGATAAAATTATGCTTTTCAAATACCGCCACACCTATCTTTTGCTAGTCTTCGAGCAAAACTAATAAAAGAAAAAGAAAACTAAACTAATAGAAAATTAAACTATCTTAACTCACTTTCGTAGGAATTACGGCTGCACTTAGCACGTGCAACAAGCCGTTAAACCCCTAAGTTACACGTAGAGGATGAGTTTTGTCTCGTGAGAGTTTTCAGTGGATTACACCCACAAAATCCATAAAAGAATGAGATTAAGAAATAAAGAAAAGTAAAATAAGGATAATCGAAAATCAAGAAAAGAAAAAAAATCATTTTTTCAAACTCAAATTAACTAGCGAGCAAGGTCACAAATTTCCATGAGTTTCATTTTCAAGTAAAACCTCAATCTAAGAAATCATATTGTTTGTAAAATAAAGTCTTAAATCCAAAATATTACACCACCTGTCCTAAGTTTCAGATCCTATGTACCCCGTGATCGTGATGTAGTTCTCAAGCTTAAGAATATTGACTCCAATTTTCATAGTTATTTTTGTGATAAAATTTTTTAACACTTTTTCACTATCTTTCGCGTAGATACTGAGGTTTCCTGAGGCCAAGGGACCTAACTAATTTATAATCAAAATTAATATATTTTTATGATGTCTTATCTTATTAAGCTTTCTCAGCTACCCATGTAGTGAGCTTTGGGCCAATGCTCCCAAACCAGAAGGTCTTAGGGCAATAAGTGTAAAAACACTCCTACGGACTTAATTACTCAAGCAACTGAGGCCACAAAATAAGACTTAATTAATAAATATATTTATATAATTTTTTTAATAATATAATTTTTTTTTTAATCTTCCAGTTGTCATCAACATCCCAAGCCTATGAACTAATAGTTTAAGTGTTATTGGGTTCATAATCACTTAGACTAAGTTTAGATGGTATCTCCGTTCTAGATTTCAATCTTTATCTTAAGATTTTATGGCTCTCTCATCTTGATTTCACTTTTAAAATTCACTCGTGGATGTTAAATCACTCACATACTAGTTAACTATTTGTAGAATATTTTAATTTTTTTTGAAGATTCCTAAAAGAAATAAAGATAAAGATTTTTTTCTTTTTTTTTGAAGACTCCTAAAAGAAAATAAAGATAAAGAAAGAAAACAAAACAAAAACCCTAAAAGCAAACCAAAAAGACTCCTAAAGGAAAAAAAATATGTTAATCTCAATACCCCCACACCTAAATTGTGCCACGTCCTCATGCACACAAATGAATATAGAGATAAAAAAATCTAGCATATAATTTACTCATCCAAAATATGCACACAATCATGATGATCATACAATCCAAGCACACAAAAGATATAGAAATATAAACAATATGCTAGAATTAAAAATACTCACATTGCGCTAGAAAATTAAGCTGTCGAATCAACAAAAATGCTCTCTGTGCATGGTGGATGCCTCTTTATTTATCATGTATCACTTGTAATAAACTCGGTACATAGGTTAGAGAAAGAGATAAATAAAAGACTCACTAAAACTGACTCAACTAACTAAAAGAGAAATAAAGAGACTCAAAAATTAAAAGAAAATTAAAACAAATATATACATATGTACAACTTTACATCTCCCCCACACCTAGATTTTTCTAGGTCTATTCCCTCGAGCTCGCTCCCCATCATTCCAATGGGTTCTCTTCAAGGAACATATTGAAGATGTTAATCTTTTTGTCATCTTTAATTTCATCCTCTCCAACTTATTCATCACTTTCCTCCATCTCCTTCTTTTCTTCTTCTCATACCTTTTTCTCATAAATTCGTCATTATCACACAACATAATTAGAGTGGCCACAATATGATTGCTTATGAATTTAAGCTCATCCTCAAATATCACCTCAAAACTTAGATCAAAATTTTTTTTGGAGGTATGTAACTAACCAAAGCATTCCTAACTGATTCAGCCAAACATATGGATTTGTCTTCATATAGGTTTTCAAAGGTTTGATCAATTAGAGATTCTTTGATCATATTTTCAAAATCTTGATCATTGGTTGGCTCATCGAAAGTGAAGATACTCAAATCGAGTTTTCTTTTCTCAAAGGGAACTCTAAACTTAAGATCCTCAACACATATTTTCTCACCGTTGTGATCACACTCTTCAGTAAAAAGCTCATCAAGAAACAAAGGTTCAATGTCCATGTAGGCATCATCACAATTTTGATTAGTGTTCTCTATTTTCTCTATATGAGTAGATGCAATTTTCTACTCCTCAACACTTGTCTTTTCACAAAACTTAGAAAATTTATCCTCAAATTTCTCCTGAAGCAAAAGTTCATTACTATCACATTCATTCTCACAATAAGATTCAATTGGCTCCACATGAGGTGTATGTGTAGCCAAATAGTTTCTAATCACTTCATCTAGACACTGAGGATCATTATTAAGTTTGTACACTTCATGGACTTTCACAACTTCCTTAACAGGCTTCTCATGTTCAAGCTCTTCAAATTGATTAAGATGAAATAATAAGGACTTGAAGGGCATCTCGATGGAATGATTAGACATGTCACTATGGCCAACAATTTACTCTTTGGGTCTAAGAGTTTGGACTTTATTAATTTTATGAAAGTCGATGTGCTCTTGAATTGACATAAGTCGAGTTGGTATTGGCTCAAAAACTAGTTGATTAGAAAAGAGATTCTTCTCTTACTCACTAAGCAACTCATTTGCTGGCCTATTTAAGCAGTCTCTAATGTCATAGAGCACTTGCTTTGAAGTTTACCTGAAAGTTTCAAAAGCTTTCTCTAGTGTTGGTTCCTTGTCCACCTGATTGCCATTGAACTTAATTTGTGAAAAATTAAGGAACTCTTGAACTTGATCTGGACTTGTGGTTGAAAAAGGTTGATTGAGATTAGTTATTATCTTATCCATGTGAGCACATGCCTCGATTAACTGCTGATTGTTTCGAATATAGTCTGCTGCATGGATTCAAAACTTTCCTCTTATGTGCTCATCGGTTTCTCATGATCATTGTCGAATCCTCAAGATAGAGGTGATGGTTCAGTGTATGACCAATTAGATTGAGAATTTTGATATGATTGATCCATGAAAATTGAAGACAATTTCAACCCTCCGAATTGAAGTTTGATGGATAAGGCTCGCTCGTAGGTCCTTAAAATGTGTGGAATTGATTTTGATCTAGTTCTAACGAAGTCCTATCGAAGGACACTGTTCTGAAGGATGATTTGGATCTTGATAGTGATGGCAACTCATTTGATGGTATGAGAAAATGAGTAATTCGTATGATGAATGTATTCATTAAAATCCGAAAGAGAGGTTGGTAGATGGAAAGGAGGGTCTGGCCTATAAAATGGATTGTAACCAAATGAATTTGGATAGGCCATGGGGAAAGGATTTTTTTTATTTTTTTGATTTTTAAAATTTTTTTTTTACAATCTGGTAAAAGTGTCAAAACTAAAGATAGTTCACCGTGTCCCCAGCAACGGCCCTAAAAACTTGATGGGGGAGATTTCTCTCTCCCGTTTTAAATAACCGCAAGTGCACGTCGTTCGATGTAGCACTTGAGGTTCGATCCACGGAGACAGGTGGTTTTTACGGTTTAGACACTTCTAGGCGAATTGGTAAAAATTTTTGTTGGTTTTGTTCTGAACTACGTGTTAATTTAGAAAAAGTCAAGCACCTAAGTTCAAATTCTCTAAACTAGAATCAAGTGGCTAATTTTTGTCTCCATACCTGTCTGTTGTCAGTCACCAAATTCTTATTCCTAAAAAGCAAATTAAGTCTGAATACTAGATCTAAGCACAGGGTATTATCTTCATCATATGGTCCATCAAAGGTAAATATAACGACTAAATAAATTAAAAGCAAAAAACGCAGTAAAACCCTAAGCATGGACCATTAGCTCTTGATACATACCCTGTCAAATAACTAATGATTTTAGAAATAATCTCCTAAAAGGGATAAGTCAATAGGTGAGTGTACAACCTTGGGCAGAAGATCTACCGTTGACCACCCGATCATCTAACCTAGGTTCATCTCCCCTAAATACTTGAAGAAAATTTAGCTACTCATAATCAGACGAACAGTACAATCTAATAAATAAAACATCATTAAATTTTTTATATATTAATTGCAGCATAAAGTTAATTAAACTAATTAAATTAATTGACACAACTAAATTACCTGAAAAATCCATCGCATGCGTCGCCCTCCGCCTTTCCACTGCACTGAAATAAGGGCAGAGATGAGTCTTTTCTCTAAAGAGCCGCTACCTACTGTGCCATGATTCCCATATGCTACAATATTGCGTGGACCCCCTGAAACACAACATCACTAAATAAATAGTGAAATTTAAAGAACCTCTTTGAGAACGCATCCGGATTTAATAATAGCAAAACAAAACAAAAAAATTAAAATAAAAAAAACTAGTAGCCAAAGAGAACAACCGCCATGAAGAAAGCACCAAAAACAACAAAATTTTTTAATATTAAAAGAATTTCGGTCACAAAATTAGCAGTCCCTTCTTCCTTCAATGTTTCCACAAAAAACAAAAAAAAAAATAAATAAATAAACAAAAAAAAAAAAAACGGCCCTCAGCCGGAAGCATGAATAGCCACGCTAAAAACAAAACAATGAATAAATAAATAAAAATAAAACCGTAAAACCTAGCTTACATGGTAGGAATACAATGAAGAAAAGAAAAAAAATAATAAAAAAATAATAACCTATAAGCCTAGATGACCTAACAAAAGCCCCCCATACGGCAGTCCCCCCTCCTCTATATATAATAAGGAGGTTTTACAAAAAAGCCCCTCAACAAATACATATTACAAATTCATTCAATTTTGACTCAGGCTGAATTTATAAATGGCCAATACGGGCAATCAAATAGTCGATTCAGCAAAAACTCTCAAAACCAAAGTTGTAGATCTTTGAATTATCTTTCCATAAATATCTTGAATGACTTCTTTCGGAGTCATGTATCTAAAGTTATGGCTAAAATAGCGCAATATATTTGAAAAGCAACCCTCAATCTTTTACAAATTACATGATTTTATTGCTGAAAGTAACCAGATTTCTCTTCTCTTTTTTTTTTAACCTATTTCCTCCAAAATTCAATTAAATATACCCAAGTAGCATTATTTACATACAAATAATAGATAAATAAGAGTATGAAAATGTGATAAAATTATGCTCATCAAGCTTGAGCGACGAATTCAAATTCTAGAAGACTCAAAATCCCGTCAAAATTTTCAAATCACAGATCCTTATTCTATTTTTCAAGAAGAACATACTGACTTAGAAAAGAGTATAGAATTCATGACTCAATTCCAAAGTGATCCACTCGATATGATAGAAGTAAGACTTAGTCAACTGAAAAATATGTGTAGAAAAAAGAAAACTCTCCCTACCCAATATTTGACTATTCCCGACACTTCTAACCATATTGATGAAAACCAAGAATCATAGTATCTTGAAGACTTTGACCAAGATTCAATTTCATCACAAAATCTTAAACTTGACTAATATCAACTCATTGACGAATTGGTAAGTTTTTATTTTAATAAGATTGAACTTGATTATGAATGTGAACCCGATCTCCAACTTTGTGATTCGGTTTCCATCTTCGAATTTATATTGACTCGGGTATGCTAACCCAATTTGGAACAATTTCTCACGCTAGCATTTATTCCGGTACCCATAGATCTAAAAATTGAATCATCAATTTTGGATAGTCACATTCGATTGATAGGAAAGAATGTGAATTTTAATTCTTGGATTTGGACTCAACTCTTGAAGCAAAACTGACTCTCGACCCAAAAGTTGATTTTTTTCATGTTAGTATTGATTTCTGAACCTATCATTCTTAAGCCCAAACCAACCATTCCATCAAATCACATTCTTTTGTTGGACATGGATATAGACTATGATGACTCCGTGATAATTTTTCAAGACTGATCATGTAAAGGAAAAAGTTTCATGATAAGATATTTCATGATCCTATTCATATTGCAGATTGTAATTATGTAAATAGAAAAGAGATCAATAAAGGTGGGTTCTGTGAACCACCACATTATCTTGATTGGGTAGCAACGCTTGACCCAATCCGACCGCCACCGAAACCACCACCTTAAGGTAATATTTTTCTTCCCCTTCTTCTTTTTCATGCATCTATACATTCATTCATACATTGAGGACAATGCATGAGATAGGTGTGGGGGAGGGTTCTAACATAACATAGGTTTTCTTTTTATTTAAAATTAAAAATTAATATTTTTTTCTTTAAAAAAAACTTTTTGAAAAGAGAGCAATATTTTGACATATTTTTTTAAAGAAATTAAGTTAATTTTAAGGGAAAGGAGAATCATAATTAAGATTTCTTATACTTGATCAAAATAAAGTGTAAGTATTGATACCAAATGAAAAATATGAACAAATCCTTTTTGGTTAAACACTAAAATTATTTTGCAATAAAGATACCAATAGAGAATAATATCAATTTAAGATTCTTGATACCAATATTGAAAACGAAACATATACCAATTGAAAATAATTTTCATTAGGAGCATAGGAAATCAAATGAAAACTAAGATATCATTTTTCAACATAAAGAGTGGGAGTAAGATACCAATTGTAAACAAAACCGATTGAAAGGTAAAATATGAATTTTCTCCCCCTTTATGAAATACTAATGAAAACGATACATAAGCTTGTGTAAGATACTAATTGAAAAATAATTATCATTAAGGACTAAATCAAGCTTAGCATGACAAAATTTGTGCTCAAAGATATAAAAATATAGTAAGCACAATCAAATCATATATATATGTATGAAAATGTAAATACCAATTTAAATTGATATTGTTTGAAGTTGAAGCATACATATATAGAAACAAATATGAGTATACAAAATAAATATCAATTGTGATACCAATTGAAAATATGATGAGGATCAAGTGTATAACTCATACCTTCCACCCTATCATGCATTTGTTTAAAAAAATTTTCAATTTGGCTCACAAGGCATGGTCACCCATCCAACCACCCTTTATGGGTAGGTGTTTTCAAAAATAAGTTTGAAAATACGTTTAGCATATTTGTAAACTCTACCAGAATGAAGAATATTAACTAGTTTTATGATAAATTTGAAAACTAGTACAGAATCCTTCAGGTAAGGAATAAAAGAAGAATATATCTATGAAAATATGAAAATTACACAATCATCAACACTCAAAGTCTATATGGCACTTAGAAAGCTCATGAAAACAAAAATCATGAGTAAACATCAAATAATGTGAATGTAAGAATCGTGTCATCACAAAATCATGGGAATAGACAATTAAGCTCAATATGAAATTCCTTTATAAACATGAAAGACATGAAAGTTTAATTTTCATCAAATAATACTAACTCCAGGGCATATGTATGCTTTGTCAAAACTAAAGGTATACATACATATGGATCGAGGTTGGACCTGCACACAAAATACAGTATTTCAGATTTTAAGATTAAAGAATGCAAGGTCCTCAATTCTACCGTGTAGCCTAGGGCTAACGGGTCGTGATTGATCGGGGGCGGAACTAGCACTCAAAATGTGTTTTATGTAAAATCGATGAAAAGCTCGAATGTGCTAATGTACCCTCGATACTTCCGTTATAGCATTGGTTTAACGGGTCGAATCCATAGGGAAGGGAGGCGATAGAAGCATTAACAGTCTCTATTCACGTCAGTTGTTAACACTTCTTCTTTGTTGAAAGAATGAAAAAGAATGAAAAAGAAAAGAAAATGAAATCCAGAATGTGGTAGGTGAGGAGAGCGATGAAAACGGCGATATAAAAACAAAAGTGAAGTGCTTTGGAAATAAAATAGAAAAAGAGATGGAACAAGGTTGAACTAAGAAGGATGGTAAAAACACCGATAGAAAAATGAGAAAAGAGTTTGGAAAACGATTTCTAAATCAAGCTAAAAGAAAACTCATGGCTACTAACTACTAAATGCTCCACTAACCATGCTAACCTCTTCGAGATAGTTGCCTCACATTTTGATCCTTGACCATCACAATCCTTGGCTCCAAGAGACGGTACAAAACATGGCTCATGGATGGTTCATCACATTCAAACATTGCATCAAGAACAAGCTAATACAAGCATCACTCATTACACTACTAGCATGAAATAAAAGAGCATGAAATAAAAGAGAGTTAGCTTGGTTAGCAAGTTAGCAAGTTAGCAAATTAGATGTTAGAACCCATCATCTTTGGCCATCAATGGCTCTTGCAAGAACAAGGCCTTATAGAGGCAACCCGATTTATGTGGATTATCAAGTAAGTGGTTAGATGGTTAGTGGTTAGTAGTTAGATTGCCATGAGAAGAAAAACTAGTAAGAAATCATGTAGAAGGTGAAGGAGATTACATTGGAAGAGAAAGGAGGCATCTTTACATAGAGTGTCACTCTCTATTACATCAATCCCTTGCTTTCTCTCTCTAAAAATCACTCAGCCCTACTACAATGATCTAAGAAAAAGAAATGAAAAATATAAGAAATGAAGAACACTCACCTACACTACACTAAAATCTGGACCTACTCCTAAAAACGAAGACTGCTTTCGCTCTGGCTCTCTGCAGATCTATTTATAGGCAGAAGAAGGCTCCAGAAGACGAGACGGGCCACGCGTCGAAAATCGACGCATATCTCCATAAAAGTGCCGCGGAATCTCGGGAATTGCTGCGTTTCCGCGGCAAAATCAGGGAGCTAAATCCCTGATTTTGGCGAGAAACATCTCCAAGCTTCGAGGACCTTCTTGGTATATTCCATTTTTGGTAATTTGGTCCGCAGATCCGTCTGATGTGCGCAAGAGGCTAGATTCGATGTATCTTCTAGATAATCCTTTGCTTGGCCTCCAAGTAATGCGGGATTAATTACCATAAATTGGGATTAATTAGGCTCTTATTCCATCTTTACCCTTGGACTTTGAATCTACCTGCAATTAAGACCAAAACACGATTTAGATCGACAATTTATTCATAAATCGGTGAGAGAATGCGACATAATAATGCAGAATTGTAGACTAATCACACCCCCACACATATTCTTTTGCTCGTCCCGAGCAAAACAAGAAAAGAAAAACTATACTATAAGGGTTATTACACCACTTTCGCAGGTGACGCGATTGCACTGAGCGTGTGCAACAAGACGTTAAACCTCTAGGTTGCCCTAGAGGAGGAGTGTTGTCTCCTGAGGGTTTTCAGCGGATTGCACCCACAAAATCCATAAAGAAAGAAGACAAATGTTAGTATTTTGAAAACACATTTTGAAAAAAGACAAGTTTATGAAATATTTTTGCAAAAATATAAGTGATCTAAGGTCATAAGTCCACCACAAATCATTCTTCCTTAAACTTAGTCTCTATGCAAGATCTTATCTTCAATTAAGGTAAGAATTCAAAATTGGATTGAATATTTTATCTTTCATAAAACCTAGATAATATGCACTTTGTGATAGTGAAGATTTCTGGGATTTTAACTCTAACCATCAAGCCATTTATTCATATATATATATATTTATTTATTTTTCCTTTTTTCTTTCTTCCCTTAGTCTAGGCTTTCTAGTTCACCCATGTAGCGAGCCTATAACCGATGACTCCCAAACCAGACGGTCCTAGGGCACCAGATGAGAAAACATCCCTCGGGTTTAAGGACTCAAGTAAACAAGGCCACAAAACTAAGGGGGATTATTTGCTTCTTTTGATCACCGTTAGGCGTGAATAATCATGCTTCTTGAGGCATAATTATCCAGCTTAATAAGTGATGTTTTATTCATTTTTTCTTTTTCTTTTTATTTATTTTTGCTTTATGGCATTTTAGGTCTTTGTTTCCATCCCAAAAATTGTGTAAGTGTGAAGTGCATACTATCTATGGCAAAAAATTCAAGATAAAATTATCTCCCTAATTTATCTTACTTAGCCTATAATTTTAAACAAGATCCATTATTTCGACTAGGTTTAAGATGTCATAATTAAGGCTTTCTTAATTTCTAAGATCATCTTAATTTTCTTAAAAATAGATCAAAACTTTGTCTCTTATTTCAAAAAGTTTTTTTTTTTAAAGAAAGAGAAAATTCCTATACAAAAGAAAAGATTTCTAAAAGTATCCTAAAAGAAGTGTAAAAGAAAGAAAATCTAAAAAATCTAAGTTAGTAAACCCTCCCCCACACTTATCTCATGCATTGTCCTTAATGCATCGTGATGTATGTATGCATGAAACAAATAGAGAGGGAAGGAAAAAATTACCTCAAGGTGGTGGTTCCGGTGGCGGTCTGATTGGTCCACGAAATGCGGCACAATCATTCTTGCGTGGAGTCCGGAGGAACCCACCAGAGACCTCCATGATACAACCCACTAGAAAGATGTATGCATGTGTGATTTTTATTAAAAATGTTACCCCATCTAATTTCCAAATTTGCAAAATAATTTCAGAGTCAAATTTTTCAAAGCCCTTGTCCCAGAATGAAATGATTGATTTGGACTCAGGAAGCACAGGAACTAATATCGACTCAGGAAAAAGGCTTAAGTCAAGTAGAGATTCGAGAGTCGAGATAGGTTCAGGAAGTGGGTCCAAATCAAGAAGATGAAGCTCAGGTCCACATTCATTTCCCCATGATGGAATGTGACTATCAAAGATTGGTGATTCAAGTTCAGGAATGACAGGTATGGGAATCAAAACTGACTCTAAAATGTTTCTCAAATTGGGTAACAAAACAGGAGTCAATAGTGATTCGGGAATTTGAACAAGATCACAAATTAGAGGATCAAAGTCACATTCCTCATTCAGTTCAATTCCACAAAAATGAGAACTTGCCAATTTATCAATGGGTCTTTCAAAAGTATAAAATTGGTCAAGTTTAATATGATCATCATAAGAGATTGGTGATTCAATTTCACAATGAATAGGCACTGGATCCAATACAGACTCGGGAAAAGGAGTGAAATCAGGTGAAGATACCGGAGTCATAATTGAATCAGGAAGTAGAATTGAATCACTGTTTTGAGGTTCATGATCATATTCATGCTCAAGTTCAATTTCAGGAAAAGGATAACTTGCCAAAATGTCAATGGGATTTGAAGTTTGGACAAGTTCAGGTGGGTGTGCTGAAATTGAATCTTGATTTCTAAAATGACAAGAGTCTTGGGTCATATCAATAGAGTTTGGCATAGCTGAATTAGTCAAAGGTTGATAAGATAGAGTTTCCTCATTCCTAAGAATGTTAACCAATTGACTCAATTGTTCTTCCACTCTATTGACAGACTCGGCATGTGATTTTTGATATTGTAGCAGAGACTCCTGCAAGATATTCATACTCTTATCTAGACTTGATGTATCTCCAAATGGTTGCTCTAGAATGGGAGTATAAGAATCTTGATTTTGAAAATTTTGTGAAGAATGTGAGTCAAAAATGTGTGGAGATTGAAGCTTGGACTCACACAAGAGTTCTTTACTCGTTTCCAAGGCAAATGGTTGTTCATTATAAGGAGGTGGAACTGAGCAAGACTCTTGAATATGTTTTAGAGAAGCCAATATTTTCTGAAGTTGTCGCTCATTCTCTTTTATATCGGCTTCTATCCTCTTTTGGAACTCAGATTTTTCTTCAATGGGAGGTCCAGAAAAAGGATTATAGGAAGTGAAATCGGGAAATGAATATTCTGGACAAGGTGAATATGGTGGACAAGGAGGTTGAAAATTTGACTCGGGGTACGTGAATCCCCATTGACTCTGTGAAGAGTTGAAATTATTTTAGAAATTATAGTCATAAGAATGTGGGTATGGGTTGTATTGATTCGGATAAGGCCAACCCGGTGTATTTGGTTGGTGCAGATTGTAAAATGCCGGGTTGGAATTATCCGAATAGAATGGAGTTGGTGTGAAATATGGATTCATGTTCGGATTGAAAGAATTATTTTGTTGAATGCCATTTCACAAACAATCACAAACAAAAAGAAAAAAATCAAACAACAAACAAAAAGAAAAGAAAATCAAAACCAAGCCTATAGGAGGGTTGACCTAAACCTAGATGTAGATGTCCCTAGGGGCCAACGTTTATTCAAATTTTATTAGGGCTTGGGTTGTGTGAGTGGGGAGATGATTTTTGGGCTAAGGAAGGGTAATTAAATCCCCACCTTATCTTGTATGGGTTTTGCCCTTAAGTTCAATTTGTGCAAGTGTGCAATATAGACAAGAATATAACACAAAGCGATAAATCACCCACGTGTTTATCCTATGCTATATGCAATGCCATATGTACATCTCCATCCAAACCACAACAACAGAACAAAATACAGTATTTTGGAATTGAATTGACACGTGTCTAAATGCAAATGTCTAAACCGTTTTAAAAGCATCCAAATACCGTATTTTAGTTTTTTTATTTATTATGGTGTGTAGGCAATCACAGCAGAAAAAATAGCAGCACAAATATACTAGCTATTACAATCAACACATCCCAGAACAACAAAATTTACAATGTTCACAAAATTGCCGCGGTTTCGCGGCAAAAGTCGCGGTTCCGCGGCTTGTCTTTAGAATCTGGGGCCCTGCTTTCCAGAGCAGGGAGATGCAAAGCTAGGGCTATTCTGCAATGTTAAGCACCTGTAAATATTGCCCTGCACACCAAAACAAAGAAGACAATGTTAACAAAAACGTGAAACTAAAACCATTCCCTTTCCCCGGCAACGGCGCCAAAAATTGATCGGGGGCGAAACTAGCACTCAAAAATGTGTTTTATGTAAAATCGATGAAAAGCTCGAATGTGCTAATGTACCCTCGATACTTCCGTTATAGCATTGGCTTAACGGGTCGAATCCATAGGGAAGGGAGGCGATAGAAGCATTAACAGTCTCTATTCACGTCAGTTGTTAACACTTCTTCTTTGTTGAAAGAATGAAAAAGAATGAAAAAGAAAAGAAAATGAAATCCAGAATGTGGTAGGTGAGGAGAGCGATGAAAACGGCGATGTAACAACAAAGTGAAGTGCTTTGGAAATAAAAATAGAAAAAGAGATGGAACAAGGTTGAACTAAGAAGGATGGTAAAAACACCGATAGAAAAATGAGAAAAGAGTTTGGAAAATGATTTCTAAATCAAGCTAAAAGAAAACTCATGGCTACTAACTACTAAATGCTCCACTAACCATGCTAACCTCTTCGAGATAGTTGCCTCACATTTTGATCCTTGGCCATCACAATCCTTGGCTCCAAGAGACGGTACAAAACATGGCTCATGGATGGTTCATCACATTCAAAATATTGCATCAAGAACAAACTAATACAAGCATCACTCATTACACTACTAGCATGAAATAAAAGAGCATGAAATAAAAGAGAGTTAGCTTGGTTAGCAAGTTAGCAAGTTAGCAAGTTAGATGTTAGAACCCATCATCTTTGGCCATCAATGGCTCTTGCAAGAACAAGGCCTTATAGAGGCAACCCGATTCATGTGGATTATCAAGTAAGTGGTTAGATGGTTAGTGGTTAGTAGTTAGATTGCCATGAGAAGAAAAACTAGCAAGAAATCATGTAGAAGGTGAAGGAGATTACATTGGAAGAGAAAGGAGGCATCTTTACATAGAGTGTCACTCTCTATTACATCAATCCCTTGCTTTCTCTCTCTAGAAATCACTCAGCCCTACTACAATGATCTAAGAAAAAGAAATGAAAAATACAAGAAATGAAGAACACTCACCTACACTACACTAAAATCTGGACCTACTCCTAAAAACGAAGACTGCTTTCGCTCTGGCTCTTTGAAGATCTATTTATAGGCAGAAGAAGGCTCCAGAAGACGAGACGGGGCCACGCGTCGAAAATCGACGCGTATCTCCACAAAAGTGCCGCGGAATCTCGGGAATTGCCGCGTTTTCGCGGCAAAATCAGGGAGTTAAATCCCTGATTTTGGCGAGAAACATCTCCAGGCTTCGAGGACCTTCTTGGTATATTCCATTTTTGGTAATTTGGTCCGCAGATCAGTCTGATGTGCGCAAGAGGCTAGATTCGATGTATCTTCTAGATAATCCTTTGCTTGGCCTCCAAGTAATGCGGGATTAATTACCATAAATTGGGATGAATTAGGCTCTTATTTCATCTTTGCCCTTGGACTTTGGATCTACCTGCAATTAAGACCAAAACACGATTTAGATCGACAATTTATTCATAAATCGGTGAGAGAATGCGACATAATAATGCAGAATTGTAGACTAATCAGTGATCCACAGGGAGGGACAGCGATGGAAGCGTTATGTAAGTTTCTTCTTTTAATTTACCAAAATTAGTTAATACTTATCTTCTCAGTTTAGAAAATAAAAATGTTAAGTTAAGTTAAGAAGAAGATGGTAGATGAAGAGATGATGGTATCGTTGTTGTTTTATTTATAAAAGAAAAGGAACGAAAAAAGAGATAAAGAAAAATGTGATGCGAAGATTAGAAATAAAAAGAAATAAAAGAAGAATATTTATCTCTACTGTTGAACCATAAATGAAATTTACCTTAGCATCGAGTAAGGCAAAGTAGTAGAAAAGAATAAAGGAAAGAAAGACTTCGGCGAGATTGAGCACAACGAAGAAAAGTGGGAAACCTCCATTGATTGTCACCTTCAATATAAGCTTCTTGAAGAAAAGATTACCATAGTGTCACTCTACAATAACTCTTTCTCTCTTTTGATCATGTAGCTCTCTCTAGCCTAAAAATAAAATAAAAATTACATTGAAGAAGAAAAGAAAAACCTAAACTAAAGCTCTCTCTCTGAGATGGTGCTCCCCTTGCCTTTGAGATTGCAGGTATTTGTAGAAGAAATGCAGAGGTTAGAGGAGTATGAAGATAGAGAAAGCTGGCTATTTCTAAATTTGAATCCTCCCCTTATCTCCAAACTTGATTTGATGTGGATATTCAGTTCTCATCTGCAGTTTGTTGGCGTGTTGATTGGTGAATATCACTTATCAAATGATAGAATTAAAAATAGTGATCAACATAAGAGTTGTAGTCCTGTAAGTCATCTTTCTGGATCATCTTGAATCATCAGATTTGAGATTCAGTAGCGAAAGTTATGATTCAAATACTAAAATGTATCCAGTCAGAATCTGAGTCAAACTTGCTTCATCTCATCCGTTGATCTTCTCTCTATCCATTTATCTCTCTGTATTTGGTATTATTCTCGTTGATCTTTAGCTAACCAAAATGGATTTATAGAAATCTGAATTTTATTGATTTTCATTTGGTGTTATCTTTCTGATTTGCTCTGATCTTCAGCTGAACATTTGCCCAAATCTTTGATTTGTTCTAACTAGATCTGGGATCATCCTCAGCTAACTAAATAGATCCAGTTAAATCTAATTTTAACTAGTATTTATTTGGTTTAATCCTCTTTCTCTTCATTATTATCTTCTGTAGAATAGATATTTAAGACAAGAAAATTAGCAGATTTATTACACGATAAATGTAGGAGTGTAATAAAAAGAATACAAAATATATGTACGATCACACCCCCACACCTATCTTTTGTCGTCCTCGAGCAAATCAACTAAATCAAAGATTATTAGACCACTTTCGCAGGTTACGCGATTGCACTGTGCATGTGCAACAAGCCGTTAAACCTCTAGGTTTTTCCTAGAGGACGAGTTTTGTCTCGTGAGGGTTTTCAGTGGATTGCACCCACAAAATCCATAAAGAAAGAGTAACAAAGAGTTAGTATTTTCGAAAAGCATTTTGAAAGAGAAAATTATTTGAAATATTATTGTAAGATTTAAGTAATCTATAAGTTATAGGAAAACCGAATTTTTCATTCCTAAACTTAGTCTCTATTCAAAAATTTGTTATCAATCAAAGTAAGGAGTCAAATTGTACTTCTCATCTAGTATATTACTTTACCCTAAATCATATGCACCTTGTGACCGTGAAAATTTTAACTAAGGGCTCTTTAACTCTAACTCTTATGCCTTATTTATTTATAAATATATTTTTGGTGGTATTATTCCTTAATTCTATTAGGCTTTCTAATCTGCCCATGTAACAAGTCTTTAATCGATGACTCCCAAACCAAACGGTCTCAGGGCACCGGGTGAGAAAACACCCCAAGGACTTAAGGACTCGAGCAAACAAGGCCACAAAACTAAGAATTTTATTATATGAACCACTTTTAGACGTGAATACTTATGCTTTATTAGGCACAAATACCCAGCTTAATCAGAGGATTTTTGTTTTATATATATATTTTTTCTCAAACTTATCTAATCATCTTTCGCATAAATACCAAGGCTTACTTAGGCCAAAGCACCTAGCTAATCAATAATTAGATTTGTTCATCTTTCATAGATATATTTTTTCTTTTCTTTTCTTTTTAATAAGGCATAAGAATCTTTGTTTTTGAACCCTAAGTGTGTTAGTGTATAAGGTTGCATATTTCTTCAAGGTAAAGATCAAGACTAAATTACTTTCACAAACTTTCTTCCTATCCTTAAAAATCAAACAAATAATCTTATTTTGACCAAGTATAAGAAATCCTAATTATGATTTTCCTTTTCCTTAAAATTGACTTAATTTCTTATAAAAAATATGTCAAAATATTGTTTCTATTTTCAAAAAGTTTTTAAAAGTAAAGAAAATGTTAATTTTTATTTTCTTTCTTCTTTTTTTTTAATAAAAAGAAAAAAACCTAAGTTATGTTAGACCCTCCCCCACACCTATCCCATGCATTGTCCTCAATGTATGAATTAATGCATAAATGCATAAAAAAGAAGAAAGGGAAGAAAAATATTACTTTAAGGTGGTGGTTCCGGTGGTGGTCTGATTGGGCCAAGCGTTTCTGCCCAATCTTGATATTGTGGATTTTCATGAAACCCACCTTTAATCACTTCTTTCTTATTAATATTTTTATAATCCCCAATATGAATAGGATCATGCAAAATCCTAGCATGAAATTTTTCTCGGTTATATGACCAGTCTTGGGATATCATCACAGAGTCATATTGATCTAAACCTTGGTCCAACAATGGAATGTGTTTTGTGGAATGGATGATTTGGGCTCAACAATGAAGGGAATAGAAACCGATATTGACTCGGGAATAAAACTCAAATCAAGTTTAGGTTCGAGAGTCGGAGTTGGTTCATGTATTTGGTCCAAATCATAGAATTCAAGTTCACATTTATTTTCTAACAATGAAATATGACTATCCAATATAGTTGGTTCATGTTCAAGCTCTACAGGGATAGGAATCAGTGTTGGCTTTGGAATTGAGTCCAAATCGGGTAAGAAAATCAGAGTCAGCATTAATTCAAAAAGTGAAACTGAATCACAATATTGGGAATTAGTATCACATTCATCTTCAAGTTCAATCTCATTGAAATGAAAACTTGCCAAGTTATCAATGAGTTGATATTGGTCAAGTTCAAAGTTTTGTGGTGAAATTGAATCTTGGTTAAAATCTTCAAGATGCCATGATTCTTCATCAATATGGTTAGGGGAATCAGGAGTGGTCGAAAATGTGTTAGGTAGAGTTTCCTCATTCCTATCATTAATTATATTGACCAAATGACTCATTTTTGCTTCTAACCTATTAAGAGATTTGAGACAATCCATTTAGGATTGAATACAATTATTTTGAGACTGAATCATGAATTCCATATTCTTTTCTAAGTCAAGAGGTTCTTCTTATTGTGGTTGGACTTGAAAATTAAAGTAAGGATCTTGGATTTGGGAATTGTTTGGGAGAATTGCATCCGCTATGATTTGTACTTGTCGTGTAGACTCAAGGAAGGCTTCAAATATCTTTTCTAAAGAAGATTTCTCTTCTATAAGTTGGTCTTGGTATGGATTATATGAAGCGGTTTGTTGGTAAGGTTGTTGATAGTAAAACTCGGGAGAGTTGTATCCCCACTGACTCGATAAAGAGTGGTGATGATTATCCCATTCTTGTTCATAGTACTGGGATTGGGGCATATATTGATTCGGATAAGACCAATCTGGCATACTTGGTTGGTTAGAGTTATGTAATGCTGGGTTGGTAATATCCGAATTAAAAGATGTTGGGGTGAAATATGGATTTGAGTTATAATCAGAATAATTGTAATTATAATCTATTTTCACAAGAACAAACAAAAACAAACAAATAAACAAATAAGAAAATAAAGAAAAATCTAGCCTATGTTAGGGTAGAGCTTAGACCTAGACGACTCCTAACTGTTGATTATCCACAGGAGGTATATTGCAGAGCCTGACCACAAATTAATCGGCCAGGTAGGGGCAAGATTGGTGGGAGGTATCCGTGCCTAAGCAACGGGCCTAATTATGCCAAACTATCAGCCTTCGGGGTTTCGCCCCTCAATCCCCAACCTTAGACATCGATTTGGTAAGAGTCAACTTCTAACAACTTCCCCCTTAGGTCAATCCCTATTTGAGTCGAGATGTCCCTAGGGCTAACGTCTACTTAATTTTAAGTTAGGATAGGTTAGTGAGTGAGGAGATGGTTTTTGGGCTAAGGAAGGGTAATGACTTCCCAGCTTATCTTGTTTAAGGATATGCGCTTAGTCTTTTTAGTGCGGTGTACAAGTATAAAGCAAAAGGTAACATTCAAGTAATATGAATCACTCAAAATATGTTTCCTAAACTATATGCAATGCTCACATACCTTTGCTCCAGCACTCTTCAACAGTAATGTAAAGAAACAAAATAGACAAATGCCCTAAGATGCAAGAGTCTAAACGTTTTTTAGCATTTACAAAGCAACAAGTTATTGTTGATTAGAAATATGTACAGAGTGAGTTAAACAGATAAACTAATAACTGCAGAGAGCTAATCTATGTAAAGCAACCTGCAAGAGACTACAGTTAGTAGTTCACCACAGTTGTGGGCTCTGATGCTCTGCCTTCTTGGGCAGACGTATAGAGTAGCAATATGTCCACTGCAGCTCCTACTTTTCTGTAATTAGCCTCTGTACATCAAAACAGAGAAGAAAAAGAGTAAAACTATTAAAGTAAATCAAGAAGAAAGAAAACTAACTGTCCCTCACCGACAACGGCGCCAAAATTTGATTGAGGTTGGACCTGCACACAAAATACAGTATTTCAGATTTTATGATTAAAGAATGCAAGTCCTCAATTCTACCGTGTAGCTTTTAGGGCTAACGGGTCGTGATCCACAGGGAGGGACAACGATGGAAGCGTTATGTAAGTTTCTTCTTTTAATTTATCAAAATTAGTTAATACTTATCTTCTCAGTTTAGAAAATAAAAATGTTAAGTTAAGTTAAGAAGAAGATGGTAGATGAAGAGATGATGGTATCGTTGTTGTTTTATCTATAAAAGTAAAGGAACCAAAAAAGAGATAAAGAAAAGTGTGATGCGAAGATTAGAAATAAAAAGAAATAAAAGAAGAATATTTACCTCTACTGTTGAACCATAAATGAAATTTACCTTAGCATTGAGTAAAGCAAAGTAGTAGAAAAGAATAAAGGAAAGAAAGACTTCGGCGAGATTGAGCACAATAAAGAAAAGTGGGAAACCTCCATTGATTGTCACCTTCAATATAAGCTTCTTGAAGAAAAAATTACCATAGTATCACTCTACAATAACTCTTTCTCTCTTTTGATCATGTAACTCTCTCTAGCCTAAAAATAAAATAAAAATTACATTAAAGAAGAAAAGAAAAACCTAAACTAAAGCTCTCTCTCTGAGATGGTGCTCCCCTTGCCTTTGAGATTGCAGGTATTTATAGAAGAAATGCAGAGGTTAGAGGAGTATGAAGATAGGGAAAGCTGGCTATTTCTAAATTTGAATCCTTCCCTTATCTCTAAACTTGATTTGATGTAGATATTCAGTTCTCATCTGCAGTTTGTTGGCGTGTTGATTGCTGAATATCACTTATCAAATGATAGAATTAGAAATAGTGATCAACATAAGAGTTGTAGCCCTGTAAGTTTTCTTTCTAGATCATCTTGAATCCTCAGATTTGAGATTCAGGAGCGAAAGTTATGATTCAAATACTAAAATATATTTAGTCAGAATCTGAGTCAAACTTGCTTCATCTCATCCGTTGATCTTCTCTCTATCCATTTATCTCTCTGTATTTGATATTATCCTCGGTTGATCTTTAGCTAACCAAAATAGATTTATAGAAATCTGAATTTTATCGATTTTCATTTGGTGTTATCTTTCCGATTTGCTCTGATCTTCAGCTGAACATTTGCCCAAATCTTTGATTTGTTCTAACTAGATCTGGGATTATCCTCAGCTAACCAAATAGATACAGTTAAATCTGATTTTAACTGGTATTTATTTGGTTTAATCCTCTTTCTCTTCATTATTATCTTCTGCAGAATAGATATTTAAGACAAGAAAATTAGCAGGTTTATTACACGATAAATGTAAGAGTGTAATAAAAAGAATACAAAATATATGTACGATCACATATCCAAACACAATTGAGTCTATAAAGAGATTTTGCATGAAAGGCAAATGACTCAAGGTTATACATGTATATCCAATAGTTTTGGCAAAATTAACATATACATGAAGTTAAACACATTTTAATGAAAACATGTACAAAATAGGGAATACAAGTCAAAATGTATGAATCATCAAAATTAGGCTATACTAGTACATCTGATGGGTACAAATGAGCAATCAAGCACAAACATATAATAATCAATTTGTGGTTCATTAGTTGTACAAGTATTGACACAAGTTTTAATGAAAAATTACATCTAAACATGTAATCAAAACATGAAGCATAAAACAAAACATAAATCAATATGATCATTATATAAATGCACATGTCTTAGACTATGATATACAACATAGCTAAACTATGGTGAGAACATAAAATATGGATCCATATAGAACATGGGTGTATCTCAAAAATACTACATATGTATAACATATGTCTAAACATGACATTTAACATAATAATCAAAACATGCTAAAAATTAACAATATGAAAGCATGTAAACATAAATGGGAGTAAAAGATCGTTACCAAAATCAAGAGGGTACATCTCTATGTCTCCAAATCATGGTGGTCCTCCCACCAAACTTCCCTTGAAAGTGATGCATCCAAAAGTGTCACCGTTTGGCTCGGAACGCATCCACCTCAAGGCACCAACATCTCTCACGTCAAGCGAGAGCCCACACCTACATCAAAAATAGGAGTGGATTTTGGTACCCATACTATTTTGGGTCCATGGGGGTTAGCTCCTTTCCTAACCCAAACAAATCTATTTGCAAAATTTGAATATTTAATTCTATCATAACAAAATTTTATAACGTGGCCCTTACGTCTATAATGTGTACATGTGTACACATGAGCATACATTGTGTTATGTGTATGAACGTGGGAAGCATGTGTATGCCATAGTTTGTGTGCATGCATATGTGAAACTTGTTTCTTCCAAAACATAGATTCCAACCATGTGTGGTTCAAAGCACATTGGCTCAAAGTGGAGCCCAAATAATCAACACTCTTCTTTAAAACATTTATATCATTTGCAATCATGGAAGAAGAGGTGGTGCATGCAATAGGTATGTTAGATGATGAAGCATGGCAAATATGTGTATCAATATCATTTTTCAAAGAAATGTTTTTCTTAAAAACCAATCCAATTCTTTTGATATAGAAATAATTTTGTTTTTCAAAGAATCATTTTCCTTTAAAACAAAATCAAGTTTTGAAGATAGAACCTCAATTTTCTTCAAAACAATGTCACAATCATTTTTTATTTTCAAAATTTCATTTTCTTTTAGGGCAAGGTTAAGTTGGGATTTAAGTGAGTCACGTTCACTTGAAATCTCATCCCTCTTTTGCAAAACCAATTCAAGTTTAGAAGATAAATTTTTATTTTCTTCTTTTAATTCAAAGCTTTTCTTTTTTAAAAGTTGGTATTTTTCAAGTAATTTTTCACACACAATAGATAGTTCTTCATTTAATGCATCGGCATTAATATGATCATCGCCGGAAGAACTACCACAATCATCTAGTTGAGTTTCTGAATGTACCTCAAGGGAGTCATTCCCTTGGACCATGTAGCAATGTTGTTCAGATTCTCCTCCACTAGATTCCTCCTCCACATTGTTTAGCGTTTGAAGCGCGGGAGAGGTCAAAGTGTTCCACACTGCAAAAGCGGAATCACAATAAGAAACAATAGACAAATATTCTTTATTTAAAGTGCTTCTAAGTGCCGTTAGGGCTTGTGCATTGGCCTCTATATGCTTGCTATTACCAAGATAAGATTTCTTGGTAGCGGCAAGGAAAACATTCAAACCTAGGTTTTTTAGGTACATGGGCAACCTAGCCTTCCAAACATCAATGTTGGAAGTGTCATACATAGGAGGGGTCATGAAGTCCATGACTGTGTGTAAACAAGTAAGTGTGCAAATACAAATACTAGATTAGCTAACCAAGATCTCACTCCTAGGTGGTAAAACCTAATATCAGGAGCGTAGGCTCTGATACCAATTGAAAGTACACCTAGAGGGAGGGGGGCGAATAGGTGTATGGCTAATCTAATGACAAATAATGAGGAATTAAAAATAAATTGTAACATACTTAGTGTAGCCGAATTCCCAGTGAAGGGCTCTGGACTATCTCCTCTAAATTCCTTTAAATAAGAGTTGAGGTGCTATGTAAAGCTCTCTTGGTTAAACACAAGTATGGGCACACACAATCAACACAAGCATATAAATGAAATGAACAATAAGATGCAATGCACAATGTAAGAGAGAGAGTTTAGAGATAGTGGATCAAACGCAAGTACAAGGATATGTTTCGAGGTTCGAGCACCCAGCTCTACGTCCCCGCCTTCACACAGAAGGATTTTCACTATAACGTCCACACAGGGAACCTCCACTGAGGATTTGCGCAAATACAACTTGGGAGTACACAACTCCTATCTCAACAAATACAGCCTCTCACTAGAGGCAAGGCAAAAAGCCAACACAATATTAACCTCACAATTGAGGGATAGGTACAAAGCCAAAACAACAATCACCTCACACTTGAGGAATAAGGCACTTAGCCAACACACCAACAATCACCTCTATACTTAGAGGGATTCCAACACAACCTCCACAATCACCTCTCACTAGAGGGATATCAACACAATCACCTCTCACTAGAGGGATGTCACAAAGCAAGGAGGGTTACAACACTTGGTGGTCTCTCTCAACCACAAACCAATTTTCCCACAAAATAGATCCTAATAGATAGGATAGATAGATAGGTCAAGTGTGAGAAAATAAAGAGTTTAGAAATCAAAAACACAAAGAAAACTCTTAGGAAAACTTTTAAAATAGCTATAGAAATGAAGATCAAAAACCAATCTCAAAGACTTCTCCTTTTCTTGATTTTTTCAACCCTTTTAAAACAAATAAAGATCAAATCTTTTGGCACTAAAACTCTTTTAAAAACTTGCTGAAAGATAAAAAAATTTTCTCTTGAAATTCTTGGTGAAAACAGCTAAGGAATGGGTATTTATAGACCCACAAAATTCTGCCCGTTGCAATCTGGAAAAGCCTAGATTGCCCCTCCGGTCGACCGACCAGTCGACCAGCCAACGGTCATATTTCTGACCGTTGTGCCTCCGGTCGACTGGTCCCCACCCGAGAGTGGGTCTCAGTCGGTCAACCGCGCGGTCGACCGGCCAATCCACTTGGCCTTTGTGCATATCCTGTGCACATCGGTCGATCGGGATGGTCGACCGACCACTGGTCCGGTCGACCGCTAGAGCCTGGTAGGGAAAATTTTTAGGATTTAAAAACTCGACTTTTTAACTTCAAATAAATCCCATAAAATTACATAAATTCCACAAAAATATGTTCTTATTATATCTTTGAAATACAAATATGTGTGATAAAAATTCAATACATATTTCAAACAATTTGAACTATTTTTGTGATATTAAAATTTTGCCTTAAACCGAAAACTGTATTTTCCAAAACTAGGATTTTTGAAATGGAAATTCGTTTTCTCTAAAACACATGTAAATACAAAAACATGATATTGAAACAATTTTGTTGCATATTGTATATGGATGGAATCCAATATACATGAAAGATATGTTTTTGACTTGAAAACCAATATTGGTTAAACTGAGAAACCAAAACATGAAACTTTAAACTTGTGTGTGTATTGTGAACTTGAGCATATCAACACTATCTAATCTTTACAATGATCTAAACACAATCTTAAACAAAACAAACCGAGGTCTTCTTATAGAACTCCTTCTCCAAGTTGACTCGATCCAAACACGATCCAATGAGCTTGACTCCAACCGAGTACTAGATGCGATCTTCACGCTCGAGCTCTTGAATCACTATGTGAAAACTCCAAAACACCTTTGTTGAAGCTAATCACCTACTAATATCTTGATTAAATATCTGAAACTAAATATCACAAGATTATTAGTAAACTATAACTACATGAGTTAATCATCATCAAAACTAGAGTGAAGGGCCTCTGGGCCAACAACCATGTTACATAAAGTAACAGAATGATCCTACCCCTCTAACGGCCAAGGATAGAGGAAAAAGTTGGTTATTAAGCCTAACGAAAACTCCTTGACAACTCATCATGCTTAGGGGAATAGCATGGCTAGCCCAACTCAAACGGTAGTTGGTAAAGGTAAATCAAACCTGTTGATAGCTGATGATTTGCTAACAGTCCTAAGGGACCTGATCCCTTCTTTTCCACCAAAAGTCCCCTATCAATTACCATCCATGGAATGGTAGAACCATAAACAGCTGTATTCATTTACTCAATAAGATGAATCACAAGTCAGAACTATCATGCCTAAAGCTCACGACTTTAACAATAAAACCTTTTGAGTATCTCTATGGCAGATCTTGCTAATATCCACAGCAAATCAAGCTTCACTTACCATTCTCTACAATAGAATGACAAGTCCACTCAAATTGCTGTTATGTTTAAACACCTCTAACAATAAATAAATCCTTGTCAAGTTAACATTACACCTCTGACAAGTTACTTTTACAAATCCCCAAGCGGAGAAGTTGTCACGATCATCTTTTGATAAAATCTCCTTCTAATTCCCCAGCAAAGAATTTGTTGTTACGTTAATTATTACCTCTGACAACTTTTTTAGGGATTAATTATCTCCCTATAAAATCCCTATAGAGTTCTTTACGTCATGTTAATGATTACCTCTGACATCTTAGAGAATGCTAAAATCTCCATAATCTCTCATGGGATCATTTTTTAACTCCCCAGCGAGTTTCTAATAGATTTCTCTTGGAGTCTATTCTTACCCTTTTTCAGTCCCCTAGTGGACTCTTCAGTTGTCAAGTTAATATTATACCTCTGATAATTTCTTCCAAAATTCCTACTAGAAAACATTAAATTCCCCACAGAGTATCAAATCACATTCCCAAGTGGAATAACACTTTTCTTTGCCATAATATCCAGTTCATCACCTCTGAACGGCATGTCTTTGAGTCTGGTAACTCCTAATTGATTATGTCCAGTTTGTCACCATGAACTAACGGATGCTAGATCTCTTCCCTTTTATGGTACTCAAACTGTCATGTCCAGTTAATCACCTCTGAACCGACGAGTCCATAACCTTATTCTCCTTTCCCCCGTCAGGGCCGGGAGTTTCATTGTCAAGCTAATATGACTAATCTCTGAATAGCAAATTGTGAGCCTCGTGTCTCTTAGTTAGTTATGTCCAGTTCGTCACCTCTGAACCAACATGTGCCCAGATCCAATTGACCATTGCAGCCCCAGTGGGCCAGCTGCTAAGTTAATACGACTACCTCTGGCGACAGATTTGGAATTTAGTGTGTCTTACTCTATCATGTCTAGTTTATCACCTCTGAATAGACGGGTACCTAAAACTGAGTTCAACTTTTCATTTACTGTTATGTCTAGTTTGTCATCTATGAACAGTAAACACCCCGAGTTTGGTAATCTCAAATTAGTTATATCCAGTTTGCCACCTCTGAACTGATGATTACCCAATCTCATCCTTCTTTGTCGTTATGTCCAGTTTGTCACCTCTGAATGATAAAATTTCATGTCTTGTGATTCCTAATCAGTTATATCTAGTTTGGCATCTTTGGAACTGATAGATTTTCAGATATAATCTTTTTGGTCCAATAAGGACCCTTTCTTCGCTGTTATGTCCAACTGTCACCTCTGAACAGTGAACCTTGTGAGTCCTAACGGATTCCTGAATCACCGTCTTTTAATCCCCAGTGTATTCTCATATTTGACTAATTTTATCATGTCCTTAACTTTTGAATAATTTCAGTCATAATTGTAATTCCTTCGGGAATTCTACTTGGTGAATTTTCACCCCTTTTTAGTTCTTTTGAAAAACTTGTATACCAAGTTTTCTTCTGGGAAGACTTATATTACCTATGGGTAATTACACAAGCAAATAAGAAAGAAGATATTGGAAAGAACAAATAAATCAAAAGTAAATATTTTATTGATTCAAAAGAAGAGATATATTGAAGATACATTAAACTTGTCTTTCATATGATATGAGTTTATTCTCAAGATAAGACAGTTTTTATTTCTTGTTCTCTTCAGCTTTGGCGAGAGCTTGGATTTCAGATCTTCTTGATTAAAAGCTGGCAGTTGAGCCAAGTAAGCCTGAGTCTCCGCTATCGCCGCCTTCTTCTCTGCCTCTAGCTTAAGTATGTGATCACTATGGGCGTTCAGCTATTCTAGTCGAGCATTTCCTCCGCACACACCAGTCAAACATTAGATATGAGAAAGTTGGCCCTTTTTATTATTGCCTCTGCCTTTTCAAGCTGTTCATTGGTATCGGCAAGTGCGTTGTTGGAAGCATCAATTTCATCGATAATCTTATCCTTTTCAGCCTCCAGGGATTCAACTCCTAGGACTCAGCTTCTAGTTCCATTTGCATCTCTGCATAAGTGTTCTGTATATGTTTAGAAAGACGCTTGACCTCCTCTTCAATGAAGGGAGTCAGATCCGAGCTGCTCAGACGATGCCACTCGCCCACATCTTCCTTGAGATCCTCCATTATTAGCTCCAGGGAGGTAACTTGATCAGTTCCGTGAAAGTCTGATGGTCTCTATATTCTGCGTAAGGACCACCTTCAGAAACTCAAACGGACTGGTCGAACCTTTCAACACCAAAAGATGCATTGCTTCAAACTCTTGTAGAAGGCGTCGATTATCTCCACCACGAACTCCTTCTCTACTTCTATCACTCTGGGCGAGCGAGGCCTTGAAGGAGAAGTTTCTATGACTTTGGTGGTCACAATCATTGAAGGCGTCACAGGGGCAGCCGTCAGTGGAATGGAGGAAACAAATGGCAGCCGTAGAGGAATCTTTATAGAAATAATCGTGCTGGCTACCAGAGAAGTAGGGCTGATGATCACTGAATTCGGATCAACAACCAACGTTGGAGATCTTGAGCTGATAATTAGTTGCAAGCCAGAAGTAACTGGAGCTGAAGATGTGGCAGGAATCAAAACCAGCCCGTTGACAGACTCAAGCTGAAGCTCAGTCTGCTCTATAGTTGCGTGATGGAAGGTGCATATGCCACGTCATCATTTACCATCAAGTCGCCAGTGGAAAAGGGTCGACATTGAATGATGCTATGATAAAGGACATTGATCCCCATACTGTCCAATGTGACAGGAGTAGTTGCCTCCTCTTGAAGTGGCCCCGTAATTGGAGCATCCAACGCTACAATTTCTGCAAAAGCTCTGGGATTAAATAGCATATGATGATTGCTGGACTCTTATTATGATCATTACGTGAGAGAGCTGAGGTGTCAACAATAGCAACCTCGTGCTGATATCATAGCTTAGGCAGTCTCGGCGTGGGAAGAATCTTCAGCAACAGCCGGGCCAGCCGAAGATACCTCAACGGTAGGGACATCAGAGGAATCTACCTTGCTACTGATCATGTCCTCTAGTGCAATTTCAGGAGGCATAATGTGTTCGGTGGCAGTGGTTTCCAACAAGAGCCTTCCTGGTAGCTGGTTCCCCGGTAGGTGGCTCGATGATCAATCTTCCTTCTTCGGAGATCTCCAGAATCTTCACATCTTCAGATTCATCTCCCTGGGTGGCGATCTTACCATTTTCAGAAGTAGTGGCAACCTAACCAGAAGGCCCAACATCAAGCTCTTGATCTCCAAAGCCTTTGGAAACAAAGTATGTCACTTCATCTCTCTCCTTATAGGTTAAATGGTCTGCAAGTTTTTCTCTTCTCAACCCAGAGCTTCCTTGCCTGCAACTGAGATTAAGAAACAAAACAATTAATAATGAAAGTAAAAAAAGACAAAGGAAAATGATGGAAAGAAAATCAATCTTACGGGAACCTGAGCAGGCTCCCTCGGAGTCCCTTTCCGACAAGGCAATCTGATAATTAAAGGAGGTGGGACTTCTGCTACTGACTCACTCGCTGCAGTAGTAGAAGCTTTTTGAGGATTTCGGCGAGTCTTCTTCGCCAATTGCTTCTTGTGAGGCTTCTTTTGAGTAGACTCCTTCCAAGTAGGCTGTTTTTGAACGGGCTCTTTTGGCTCTGGTTCCTTTCGCTTTCGCTTGAACTGAGTGTCGGGGTCTTCTTCCTCTTCCTTTTCCTCAAGTGGAGCTTTTCCTGCTCCATTACTAGCTTCTGATCAACGTCACCATCGCCAACATCCTCAAATTGAGGACTCTCAGTATCTGAAGCTTCATTACTGACTTCAGCCAAGAATTTCGGGAGGCCCGCAACTCGAACTCACCTCCCTTAGACAAGCTCTATCGCTTTCTGCTTCAATCACTTAAAAATGAGCTTGGTCCCTGAAGTTGATATTGAACCCTGATGGGTTAGAGTTGGAAACTTTATACGACTGGCAGAACCCTAACAACGACAAAAGGTTGGGAGTTCTATATGGCATATAGAATCGGGACTCAGTGCAGCCAACGATGAAGTATCTCCAGGCTCTTGCATCATCAATCAAGCTACCCATGAATGCCAGGTGGGGGTTGGTATTACCGACGTAGAGTTGGGTATACCCAAACTGGCGAGTAAAGTAGGTGGGTATATATGGCTTCAGATAGCATATATCCCCTCATCAATATACTATGTGGGATGGTTTGTTACTGACCAGCCACATGAATACACCTTGCCCATGTGATGATCTTCCATCTCCAACATCGTGAATCTTCACCATATCTAGCACCAGGAATGAAGGGGAAACATCGGAAGAGACTATACATGTCGTAGCGGCGTATCAACTTCCCTGCCTCGCTATATAAGTCCGCAACCATTGTGATTTCTTAAAGCGGCAGAGATGTGCAAAACATACACTTTCAGCGGCTCTTCTTCTGGCTGAATGTTGACGGGATAATGCAATGTGAACCACACCATCAGATATGTATAGGGCATCTTCACCCTAGGATAAGGTCCATCACGGGGTAGAACATGCCTTTTTCCTCTCTTTGTAGCTGGCGGCCTACAAAAAGCTTTCGTCAACGCCCAGAGACCACGCTGGATACAGTAAACCATGGCGGGGAGTAGTCCAAGAGGTTTGCTATGAGCAAGTTGGACGGTGGGGAAGAGCACCAATGATAAGATTCCATCATGCGGAGGGGATGAAACTACACACTTCTTCAGCTAGACCGATAGGAAGCCAGCAAGAAGGGCTTTTTTGGATATGGGGTGGTTCGCCTGGCGTGGAATCTCTTGAATCTGTTGTCTTTTTCTTAGATGCCATCATCTTCATCCAGGATGACATCCTCATGTCCACTAGATACCATCATCCGGATGATATCGTCGTCTGAATTGAACGTCCTCCGGGGCATCGTCCAGAACGGAGAATAGGTAATCCGGCCAAACCTTCATCCCATTTGTATTTCCTTGAGCATTATGGACATCCATGCAGATATAAAAATGACAAATCAATTCGCGATATGTCTCAAACATTGATTGAGCTTGAACCTGCACAAAAATACGGAATTTCAGAACTTTAAAATAGAGATGTGCAAGTGCTCAATTCTACCGCTATAGCAAGTGGCTATGCGGGTCGTGATCCATAAGGAGGGTTTGCGATAGAAGCGTTCAAGGTTTTTATTGAAATCTTTGTGAAAAAAAACGAAGATTCTTCTTTGTTTTAAGAAATGAAAATGAAAAAGAGTTAGGTTAAGTTAGAAAGAAAGCGATAGATGGAGAAGGTGGAGAAAAATGAAGAATGATTATTTACAAAGAAATGGAAAAGGAGTGATGAAAGAAATCGTGTTGGTGATCTAAACTAAGAAATAAAAGAAAAGAAAGAAGAACTAAAAATAATTACTTACCTTCTTTTGACCAAAAGCTTACCTTGAATCTTTGGCGACGATGTTATCTTGAAGTGGAGGCAAGCAGCGCATAGCCCATAAGAGTTGATTATTGTCTCTTTCACATTACATCATCAAGACAAAACAAGCATGAAATGATACAGAGAGACTCAAATCTATCGTCATGAGCTATCGGTGGCACTCGCAAAGGCAAGACTCTTTCGATGCTTGTAGACTCACTTGGAAGACAATTGTACCAAAAGAAGAGTGAAGTAGAAAAGAAGAAGAAGAACACTAAAAACGATGTACATACAAAAAGAAAATACAGATTCGATTTCATAACAATAAAAGAAAAGAAAGAAACCTGACACCGGTGTCACTCTCAGCACAAGCTTCGTTCTCGTTCTTCTATGAAAGTCTGATCTCCTCTGAATTACATAAATGAAAGCTAAAAATTACATGAAAAGAAAAATAAAAACCTACACTAAAAAATGGAAAACTAGACTAAATCCTATCTCTGCATGGTCGTCCCATTTTCATTGCAAATCCTTCCCTTTATAGGCAAAAAACCCAACCTACAGGAGAGTATGAAGATAGGGGGAGCAAACGCTCCCCCTAACTCCCTGATTGAAGCTTCACCTGCACACAAAATAAAGAATTTCAGATTTAAGAATAAAGATGTGCACGTGCTCAATTCTTACCACTATAGCAAGTGGCTATGCGGGTCGTGATCCACAAGGAGGGTTTGCGATGGAAGCGTTCAAGGTTCTTTATTGAAATCTTTATGAAGATAAAACGAAAGTTCTTCTTTATTTTTAAGAAAGAAAAAATGAAAAAAAGAGTTATGTTAAAGTTAGAAAGAAAACGGTAGATCGAGAAAGTGGAGAGAATCAGAAAACGATGAAAGCGATTATGTACAAATGAGTTGGGAAAGAAAGAGTTGGAAGATGCGGTGTTGGTGATTTAATCTACAGAAATAAACGAAAAGAAAGAAAGATAAAGAAGTACTCACCTAGTTTGGTTGATGACTTACCTGGAACCCTTGCATGTTCTACCTTGCTTCGGAGGCGTTCAACGCATAAGTCATAGGATCGAGCTCAGTCCCCATTCGCATTATATCATCAAGCCGGGCAAGAATGAAGTGATACGGATCTTGAGGAGGAGAACATCTTCATGAAGTATCATTGGCACTCACAATGACTTTGTTATACTTATGCTTCTGGATTCACTTGCAAGCTCATCAAAAACAAAAGAGGTAAAGTAGAAAGAGGAATAGGGAAACAAAAGGAAATATGAACATAAAACAAAAACATTTACCTTTATTACTTGCAGAAGCAATGGAAGAAAGGAGGAGGGTACATCGGTGTCACTCTCAACATCAGCCTCTCTCTCTTACTTACATGAATCTTCATCTAACCTAAGCTTACATACAAATTACATAAAAAGAAAAGAAAAACCTAAACTATAAAGAATGAAAACTAGGCTAAATCCTATCTCTGCATGGTCGTCCCATTTTCAATGAAAATACTGGCTTTTTATAGGCAAAACCCACACGAGAAGAATCCCGGGAAGATTGGGGGAGCAAACGCTCCCCCAACAACCACTAAACAGCCGTGGAAACGCAGTTTTGGCCGCGTTTCCGCGGCCAGGGTGTGGCCAGGTGGCCACACCCTGTTGGTTGATCTCCCTGGTTTGTCCTTCTGCTTTTATCTTCAGTTGGTTTTCTCGTTTGAGTCCAGGATTGTGACGAAATGGCCTTTGATTCTTGGCTTTAACCGATCGATTCTGAGAGGATTCTTATCAACCGGTTTTCAACCTCTTGATTTTGCCCTGATTTACTGAGTGTGAATTAATTCTGATTTAATTCAGAATTTGGTAGGCTTTGGGCTCATTTCTCTTCATCTCCTTAAGGAATGGGCCTGCAAATAAATTAAACAATTAATTAGGACAATGCAGATTTTATTCTCTAATAAGTATGGAAATATGATACTAAATGTGCAACATTAGTGACTAATCACACCCCCATACCTATCTTTTGCTCGTCCTCGAGCAAAACAATTAAACTATACTAAGGATTATTAGACCACTTTCGCAGGTCACGCGATTGCACTGAGCATGTGCAACAAGCCGTTAAACCTCTAGGTTTCCCTTAGAGGACGAGTTTTATCTCGTGAGGGTTTTCAGCGGATTACACCACAAAATCCATAAAGAAAGGGAAACAAAGAGTTAGTATTTTGAAAAGCATTTTGAAAGAGAAAAATATTTGAAATATAATTGTAAGATTTAAGCAATCTATAAGTTATAGGAAGACTGAATTTTTCATTCCTAAACTTAGTCTCTATTCAAAAATTTGTTATCAATCAAAGTAAGGAGTCAAATTGTACTTCTCATCTAGTCTATTACTTTACCCTGAGTCATATGCACCTTGTGATTGTGAAAATTTTGACTAAGGGTTCATTAACTCTAACTCTTATGCCTTATTTTATATATATATATTTTTTTGGTGATATTATTCCTTAGTTCTATTAGGCTTTCTAATCTGCCAATGTAACGAGCCTTTAATCGATGACTCCCAAACCAAACGGTCTTAGGGCACCGGGTGAGAAAACACCCAAAGGACTTAAGGACTCGAGCAAACAAGGCCACAAAACTAAGGATTTTATTATATGAATCTCTTTTAGGCGTGAATACTTATGCTTTATTAGGCACAAATACCCAGCTTAATCAGAGGATTTTTATATATTTTTTTTTCTCAAACTTATCTAATCATCTTTCACATAAATACTAAGGCTTGCTTAGGCCAAAGTACCTAGCTAATCAATAATTAGATTTGTTTATCTTTTTTTTCTTTTTTTTATAAGGCATAAGAATCTTTGTTTTTGAACCCTAAGTGTGTAAGTGTATGAAGTGTGCATATTTCATCAAGGTAAAGATCAAGACTAAATTACTTTGACAATTTATCTTCCTAACTCTAAAAATCAAACAAATAATCTTATTTTGACCAAGTATAAGAAATCCTAATTTGGATTTTCCTATTCCTTAAAATTAACTTAATTTCTTACAAAAAATATGTCAAAATATTGTTTCTATTTTCCAAAAGTTTTTAAAAGTAAAGAAAATGTTAAATTTCTTTTTAATAAAAAGAAAAAACTAAGTTATGTTAGAACCCTCCCCCACACCTATCTCATGCATTGTCCTCAATGTATGAATTAATGCATAGATGCATGAAAAAGACGAAAGGGAAGGAAAATGTTACCTTAAGGTGGTGGTTCCGGTGGTGGTCTGATTGGTCCACGAAATGCGGCCCAATCAACTTTTTGTGGAGTTCGGAGGAACCCACCAGAAATTTCTTTAATATAACCCATTAGAATGATGTATCCATGAAGGATTTTTATTAAATATTTGACCCCATCTAATTTTCAAATTCCATAATTAATTTCGGAGTCAAATTTGTCAACCACCTTGTCCCAAAATGGAGTATGAAATGATAGAATGGTTGACTTGGACTCAGGAAGTATAGGAACTAATACCGACTCAGGAAGGTGACTTAAGTCAAGTAAAGGCTCAGGAGTCGAGATTGGTTCAGGAAGTGGGTCCAAGTCAAGAAAGTGAAACTCAAGTCCACATTTATTTTCCAACAATGGAATGTGACTTAATATTGGTGATTCAAGTTCAGGAATGATAGGTGAGAGAATCAAAACTAACTCTAAAATATTACTCAAGTTTGGTAACAAAATAGGAGTCAATATTGATTCAGAAAGTTGAACTGGATCACAGATTTGAGAATCTAGGTCACATATCTCATTGAGTTCAATATCAAAAAAATGAGAACTTGCCAATTTGTCAATAGGATTTTCAAAAGTGTAAAATTGGTCAAGTTCAATATGATCATCAAGAATGGGTGATTCAATTTCATGATGAATTGGCACAGGATTCAATGTTGACTCAGGAAAAAGATTAAAATCAGGTGAAGACACCGGAGTCATTATTGAATCAGGAAGTAAAATTGAATCACTAAGTTGAGATTCATGATCATATTAATTTTCAAGTTCGATTTTAGGAAAAGGATAACTGGCCAAACTGTCAATATTCTTTTCAAAATTTGGAGTTTGGGGAAGTTCAAATGATTTTTCTGAAATGGAACCTTGATTTCTAAAATAACCTGACTCATTGGCTCTAACAGGATGGTTAGTGACATCAGAACTGGTCAAATGGTGGGAACGTAGAGATTGGACCATCATATCTATGTCACGATTACGAGCGTTTTGAGCCTGAGTCATGGCTTCAAGCATCTTTTCATAGTTGATAGGTTCATTGTTTTGATGAAAAGATGAAGTATTGTCTTGGAATTGGTGGTGAAATTGTGAGTCCATCAGATTTTGGGATTTGTGTTTGGACTCACGCATACTCATTTCCAAAATTAATAGTTTTCTATTTTGGACTGGTGGAACTGAGTATGAATCTTGAAAATATTGTGGACTAGGTGGAGAAGGAGGACAAGTGGTTGAAAATTAGACTCGGGGGAGGTGAATCCCCAATGACTCTGTGAAGAGTTGAAATTATCATGAAAATTATGGTTATAAGATTGGGGACATGGGTTATATTGATTCGGATAAGACCAATCCGGCACACTAGGTTGGTTAAAGTTCTGATATGCCGGGTTGGTAATATCCGAAAATGAAGTCGGTTGTAATATGGATTATTATTGAAGTTGAAAAAATTATTATTATAAGCCATATCACACAATAGAATACAAACAAAAAGAAAGAAAAAAAACAACAAATAAGCAAACAAATAAAAGGAAAAAATTCTAACTAAGTTAGGGTAGACCTATGACCTAGACGACTCCTAACTGATTAGATTGTCCACGGGAGGTATAATGAAAACTTTGACCACAAGCTAATTAGCCAGGTCAGGGCAAGGTTGGTGGGAGGTTTTCCGTCAAAGACGTTCCTTAATTAAATAACCACCAACCTTCAGGCTTTCGGCCCTTAATCCCTTTCCTAGACACTGATTTAGCAGGAGTCAAATTCCAACACCTTTCCCCCTTAGGATAATCTCCTAATTGAGTCCGAGATGTCCCTAGGGCCAACGTCTACTCATTTTTAGTTAGGCTTGGGTTAGTGAGTGCTTGGAATCTGATTTTTGGGCCAAGGAAGGGTGATTAAATTCCCACCTTATATTGTTAACGGGTGGTGCCCTTAAAATTAATTTGTGCAAGTGTACAAGATATGTAAATAAGATTCACTCAAAGCGATGTAAATCAACCAAGAGATGAGTCCTATTCTAGATGCAATGCGAACGTACCTTGCTCCAGCACTCTTCAACAGTAAAATAAATGAATTGAAAAGACACGTGCCTAAAAATGCAAATGTCTAATCAATTTTTTATCTTTTTCAACAAGTATTTTACTGTTGGTTTATTAGCAGGCTTATGTGATGGCATATAAGAATTAAGATTTGCAGCAGCTATGTTTTTGCAAAGAAAGCAACCCTGCACAAAACCTATTTAGTAGTCAACTCCTTTTTGCCGCGGATCCGCGGCTTTGGCTGAGAAAATGCGGCAAATCAGAGGGCACTTGGTCTCTGCTTTCTAGAGCAGAGGCCCAAGACCACTTATATGTTACTGCAATCTTATTTTCCTGCTTTGCTTACCCTATAACCTGCAACAGAGAAGAAAACTCGTTTTAGTTTCAATAAAAATCAGATTTCAATAAAAACTGTTACCCTCCCCGGCAACGGCGCCAAAAATTTGATTGAAGCTTTACCTGCATACAAAATAAAGAATTTCAGATTTAAGAATAAAGATGTGCAAGTGCTCAATTCTTACCACTATAGCAAGTGGCTATGCGGGTCGTGATCCACAAGGAGGGTTTGCGATGGAAGCGTTCAAGGTTCTTTATTGAAATCTTTATGAAGATAAAACGAAAGTTCTTCTTTGTTTTTAAGAAAGAAAAAATGAAAAAAAGAGTTATGTTAAAGTTAGAAAGAAAACGGTAGAACGAAAAAGTGGAGAGAATCAGAAAATGATGAAAGCGATTATGTACAAATGAGTTGGGAAAGAAAGAGTTGGAAGATGCGGTGTTGGTGATTTAATCTATAGAAATAAACGAAAAGAAAGAAAGATAAAGAAGTACTCACCTAGTTTGGTTGATGACTTACCTGGAACCCTTGCATGTTCTACCTTGCTTCGGAGGCGTTCAACGCATATGTCATAGGATCGAGCTCAGTCCCCGTTCGCATTATATCATCAAGCCAGGCAAGAATGAAGTGATACGGATCTTGAGGAGGAGAACATCTTCATGAAGTATCGTTGGCACTCACAAAGACTTTGTTATACTTATGCTTCTGGATTCACTTGCAAGCTCATCAAAAACAAAAGAGGTAAAGTAGAAAGAGGAATAGGGAAACAAAAGGAAATATGAACATAAAACAAAAACATTTACCTTTATTACTTGCAGAAACAATGGAAGAAAGGAGGAGGGTACATCGGTGTCACTCTCAACATCAGCCTCTCTCTCTTACTTACATGAATCTTCATCTAACCTAAGCTTACATACAAATTACATAAAAAGAAAAGAAAAACCTAAACTACAAAGAATGAAAACTAGGCTAAATCCTATCTCTGCATGGTCGTCCCATTTTCAGTGAAAATACTGGCTTTTTATAGGCAAAACCCACACGAGGAGAATCCCTGGAAGATTGGGGGAGCAAATGCTCCCCAAACAACCACTAAACAGCCGCGGAAATGCGGCTTTGGCCGCGTTTTCGCGGCCAGGGTGTGGCCAGGTGGCCACACCCTGTTGGTGGGTCTCCCTGGTTTTTCCTTCTGCTTTTATCTTTAGTTGGTTTTCTCGTTTGAGTCCAGGATTGTGACGAAATGGCCTTTGATTCTTGGCTTTAACCGATCGATTCTGAGAGGATTCTTCTAAACCGATTTTCAACCTCTTGATTTTGCCCTGATTTACTGAGTGCGAATTAATTCTGATTTAATTCAGAATTTGGTAAGCTTTGGGCTCATTTCTCTTCATCTCCTTAAAGAATGGGCCTGCAAATAAATTAAACAATTAATTAGGATAATGCAAATTTTATTCTCTAATAAGTATGGAAATATGATACTAAATGTGCAACATTAGTGACTAATCACTCCCTAACAGAGCCGCGAAAACGCGGCTTTGGCCGCGTTTCCGCGGCCAGGGTGTGGCCAGGTGGCCACACCCTGTTGGTGGAGCTCCCCGGTTTTGCGTTCTGGCTTTATCTTCAGTTGAATTTCTCGTTTAAGTCTGGGATTGTGACGAAATGGCCTTTTCCTTGGCTTCAACCAATCGATTCTGGGAGGATTCTTCTCAACCGGTTTTCAACCTCTCTGATTTTTGCCCTGATTCACTGGGTTCGAATTAATTCTGATTTAATTCAGAATTTTGTGGGCTTTGGGCTCATTTGTCTTCACTCTCCTTTAGGAATGGGCCTGCAAATAAATTAAACATTTAATTAGAAAAATGCAGACTTTATTCTACAATAAGTATGAGAATATGATAATAAATGTGCAATATTAGTGACCAATCACACCCCCATACCTATCTTTTGCTCGTCCTCGAGCAAAACAACTAAACTATACTAAGGATTATTAAACACTTTCGCAGGTCACGCGATTGCACTGAGCATTGGCAACAAGCCGTTAAACCTCTAGGTTTCCCCTAGAGGACGAGTTTTGTCTCGTGAGGGTTTTCAGCGGATTGCACCACAAAATCCATAAAGAAAGAGAAACAAAGAGTTAGTATTTTTGAAAAGCATTTTGAAAGAGAAAAATATTTGAAATATAATTGTAAGACTTAAGTAATCTATAAGTTATAGGAAAACTGAATTTTTCATTCCTAAACTTAGTCTCTATTCAAAAATTTGTTATCAATCAAAGTAAGGAGTCAAATTGTACTTCTCATTTAGTCTATTACTTTATCCTAAGTCATATGCACCTTGTGATCGTGAAAATTTTGACTAAGGGTTCATTAACTCTAACTCTTATGCCTTATTTATTTATATATATTTTTGTGGTATTATTCCTTAGTTCTATTAGGCTTTCTAATCTGTCCATATAACGAGCCTTTAATCGATGACTCCCAAACCAAACGGTCTTAGGGCACCAAGTGAGAAAACACCCCAAGGACTTAAGTACTCGAGCAAACAAGGCCACAAAACTAAGGATTTTATTATATGAACCCCTTTTAGGAGTGAATACTTATGCTTTATTAGGCACAAATACCCAGCTTAATCAGAGGATTTTTATATATATTTTTCTCAAACTTATCTAATCATCTTTCGCATAAATACTAAGGCTTGCTTAGGCCAAAGTACCTAGCTAATCAATAATTAGATTCGTTTATCTTTCATAGATATTTTTTTTCTTTTTTTTATATATAAGGCATAAAAATCTTTATTTTTGAACCCTAAGTGTGTAAGTGTATGAAGTGTGCATATTTCATTAAGGTAAAAATCAAGACTAAATTACTTTGACAAATTATCTTCCTAACCCTAAAAATCAAACAAATAATCTTATTTTGACCAAATTTAAGAAATCCTAATTTGGATTTTCCTATTCCTTAAAATTGACTTAATTTCTTACAAAAAATATGTCAAAATATTGTTTCTATTTTCAAAAAGTTTTTACAAGTAAAGAAAATGTTAATTTTTATTTTCTTTTTTTTTAAATAAAAAAAGTTATGTTAGACCCTCCCACACCTATCTCATGCATTGTCCTCAATGTATGAATTAATGCATAGATGCATGAAAAGAAGAAAGGGAAGGAAAATGTTACCTTAAGGTGGTGGTTCCGGTGGTGGTCTGATTGGTCCACGAAATGCGGCCCAATCAACTTTTCGTGGAGTTCGGAGGAACCCACCAGAAATTTCTCTAATATAACCCATTAAAATGATGTATCCATAAAGGATTTTTATTAAAAATTTAACCCCATCTAATTTCCTAATTCCATAATTAATTTCGGAGTCAAATTTGTCAACCGCCTTGTCCCAAAATGGAGTGTGAAAAGATAGAATGAATGACTTGGACTCAGGAAGTACAGGAACTAATACCGACTAAGGAAGGTGACTTAAGTCAAGTAAAGGCTCAGGAGTCGAGATTGGTTAAAGAAGTGGGTCCAAGTCAAGAAGTTGAAACTCAAGTCCACAGTTATTTTTCAACAATGGAATGTGACTTAATATTGGTAATTCAAGTTCAAGAATGATAGTTGTGAGAATCAAAATTGACTCTAAAATATTACTCAAGTCGGGTAACAAAACAGGAGTCAATATTGATTCATGAATTTGAACTGGATCACAGATTTGAGAATCTAGGTCACATTTTTCATGAGTTCAATTTCATAAAAATGAGAACTTGCCAATTTGTCAATAGGACTTTCAAAAGTGTAAAATTGGTCAAGTTTAATATGATCATCAAAGATGGGTGATTCAATTTCATGATGAATTGGCACAGGATCCAATGTTGACTCGGGAAAAAGGTTGAAATCAGGTAAAGATACTGGAGTCATAATTGAATCAGGAAGTAGAATTGAATCACTAAGTCGAGGTTCATGATCATATTCATTCTCAAGTTCTATTTCATGAAAGGAATAACTTGCCAAACTGTCAATATCATTTTCAAAATTTGGAGTTTGGGCAAGTTCAAATTATTGTTCTGAAATGGAACCTTGATTTTTAAAACAACATGACTCTTCGGCTCTAACAGAATGGTTAGTGACATCAGAACTGGTCAAACGGTGGGAACGTAGAGATTGGACCATCATATTTATGTCATGATTACGAGCGTTTTGAGCCTGAGTCATGGCTTCAAGCATCTTTTCATAGTTGATTAGTTCATCGTTTTGTTGAAAAGATGAAGTGTTGTCTTGGAATTGGTGGTGAAATTGTGAGTCCATCAGATTTTGTGATTGTTGTTTGAACTCACATACTCATTTCCAAAATTGATGGTTTTCTATTTTGGACTGGTGGAACTGAGTATGAATCTTGGAAATATTGTGGACTAGGTGGATAAGGAGGACAAGTTGGCTGAAAATTAGACTCAGGGGAGGTGAATCCCCACTGACTCTGTGAAGAGTTGAAATTATTATGAAAATTATGGTTATAAGATTGGGGGCATGGGTTATATTGGTTCGGATAAGACCAATCCGGCACACTATGTTGGTCAAAGTTATGATATGCCGAGTTGGTAATATCCGAAAAAGAATTTGGTGTGTAATATGGATTACTATTAAAATTGAAAAAATTGTTATTATAAGCCATATCACACAATAGAATACAAACAAAGAAAAAAAACAAACAAATAAGCAAACAAATAAAAAGAAAAAAAATTTAAACTAAGTTAGGGTAGACCTATGACCTAGACGACTCCTAACTGGTTAGACTGTCCACGGGAGGTATAATGCAGACTTTGACCACAAGCTAATCAGCCAGGTCAGGGCAAGATTGGTGGGAGGTTATCCGTCAAAAACGTTCCTTAATTAAATAACCACCAATCTTCGGGCTTTCGGCCCTTAATCCCCTTCCTAGACACTAATTTGGCAGGAATCAAATTCTAACACCTTTCCCCCTTAGGATAATCTCCTAATTGAGTCCGAGATGTCCCTAGGGCCAACGTCTACTCATTTTTAGTTAGGCTCGAGATTTTTGGGCCAAGTGATTAGTACTCAATATTGCATATTTTATATCATATTCCCCATGCATAATACAACTAAATATATGATTTTTAATCCTCTTCTCTACTTATTTGCAGGTACACAATTAAAAGGAGATAAAGTAATTAATTACCTTAATTAGCAATAATTAAGGTGATTAGTTAAAGATCCAAGATAAAGTCAAATCTCACTCCAGATCCAGAGAGATCCTCGCAACAAACGAAGAAACTAACCATGCCACGTGGATAACCAACTCCTAACCAATCTCTACCAGAAAGATCAGATCAAACGGCTCTTAGATTGCCGCGCCCCGCGGCATGGGCGCGGCAATCTGGTGGCTGTTTGGCTCCGGATTTTGTGGTAACAGAATTCTCTCCAGAGGCTTCTCAGATCTGCTATAAATACTGGACTATCACCTGCGAGCTGGGAGGGATCAGAGAAGAGAGAGGGTTTAGTTCTAGGTTTTGTATTTTGATAGTTTTTGTTTAGGGTTTTTAGCTCTCTATGATCTTCTTCTCCCTAGATTTCATTGCAAGAGAGATTTGTATGAGAGAGAGAGCTTGTATCAACAAGGAGTGACAACTTGGAGCTATACAAGGATTGATCCATTCTCTACATATCTACTTGAGCTTGATTCTAGTTTGTCTTCTTCACTTGCTTTTATTTTGCTTTGTTACTTGCTTTGTTAATTTCTAGCAATTTAATCATGCTTTGTTTTGTTTTTGTAATGGCTAGTAGCTAATTTCTTGTTCCATGTACTAGCTAACCACTACTCTTGCTACTACTAACTCATGGGTGATTGCTTTACTTAATCTTGCAATTTGTATGTTCTTCTCTTCTCCGATGGGTTTCTTTTCATTTCTTGGCAAGAATCTTGTTGTAACTCTTCATATGATTCATGTGTGCCTCATGTAGAGCCTAGTCTTTGAACTAGTGCCTTGATGGAACATGGAGATGGAAGCACCAATATGCTAATTAGATGTACACTTCTTTATGTCGGATCTTGAATGTTGTATGTTCTACATAAGCATCCCTTGAGTGTATCTCTTGTGATTCTATTAGTGAAAGTCTATCTTGTAGGCCGATGACCATCTATGGAGGCTACAAGACAAGTCCAAGAATGAATCCCCATCATCATAGTGAGAAAGTAATTAGATCACATGCAAGACATATCCATGCCAATGAATTAACATGAGGCACGCATCACTATCACGGAGTTTAGTGAGTTTAGCAAGGTAGCAAGGTTAGCTAGTCATGGATTTCTTGCATTCCAAGTTTTCTTGATTTTGATTTCTTTTTAGTTGTTAATCACAATCCAACCTCAATCTTGATTTTCTCCCAATTTCCACCATGAACATATCCACCAATTCTTTTCTTTGTTTTTCTTTTAATTCTTTATTCTTTTAAACATAGAAGAAGTCTAGTTTGATTTTCTCACGTGTATCGTAACGTTTCTACACTAGCTCTCCTTGTGGTTCGACTCGGTATAGCCTTGTGCTATAGCGGAGACAAGAAAGGGTACATCAAATACATTTACTATACACATAATAAGTACACCCTTTCCCGTCTAATCAAATTTTGGCGCCGTTGCCGGGGAGAGCGACGGTATTATTTTTAAAAGTGAGAAACTAAACTATATTTCTTCTCTGTTGCAGGTTACAGGAGAAGAAAACAGGAAAATATCAATTGTAGAATACATATAAGTGGCTCTGGTCTTCTGCTCTCAAAAGCAGAAGCCAGAAGTCCTCTGAACGGCCGCGGACCCGCGGCCCTGGCCGTGGAAACGCGGCCGTTTGGAGTTCATTACTGACCTAATTTTTGCAGGGGCTTCTGCTCTGCAAGATACTGCTGCCTATATACTTCATTTCCTGTATACTTCTCTGTATTCCTGCTTAATTAATTCAACAGTAAAAATTGGTTGATAATTGCTAAAAATTGTTTAGACACTCGCATTTTAGGCACGTGTCTTTCAATTCTTTACTTTTACTGTTGAAGAGTGCGTGGGACAAGGTACGTGTTTGCATTGCATATTAGACTAGGACAAACTCTTGCTTGATTTTCTTGCTTTGAGTGAATCTTGGTTATTTTTATCGTACACTTGCACAATCAATTCTAAGGGCAATTCCTGTAAATAAGATAAGGTGGGGGAGGTCATTACCCTTTCCTTAGCCCGGAAATCATTTTCCCCACGTACTCACAATCCTAAGCTTGTAAATAAAATTTGATAGACGTTGGCCCTAGGGACATCCGGACTCACTTAGGAGATTATCCTAAGGGGGAAAAGTGTTGGAAATTGACTTCTGTAAAATCAGTGTCTAGGAAAGGGTTGAGGGCCGAAAGCCCGAAGGTTGTTGGTTACTTAATTAAGGAACGTCTTCGGACGGAAAACCTCCCAACGACTTTACCCTTCCCTGGCTGATTTGCTTATAGTCAAGGTCTACACTAAACCTCCTGTGGACAGTCTATTTAGGAGTCATCTAGGACCAGAAACCCTAGACAAGCTTGGATTGATTTTTTCTTTTGTTGTTTGTTATTTTTTCTTTTTCGCTGGTGTGATCGGTGCACGTTGTTTGTGATTGTATATACGATAGTGGTTTTGTGATCCTAATTCATTCTACACTTGCACTTACACATCCACTTCACATCATGACCAACAACGTCTCACTTCAGGATCGATTTTATCCGATTCGCACCTCCATTCCTTCATGCATTCTTCTCCCGAGCCTAATGGAAACAATTTTGAGCTGAAACCACAATTCATTAGTACACTTCCCCGATTCCATGGTCTTGAGTCTGAGGACGCGTACCTCTTTATTCGTGAGTTTGAAGAGGTATGCCAAATGATGAGAATTTCCCAACTGTCTGAGGATGCTGTTAGGTTACGATTCATACCGTTTGCACTTAAAGATTTAGCTAAGAAATGGCTTTATAGTCTTCCTGTCAGTTCCATATCTTCATGGGATGATTTTGTTAAGGTCTTTCTTAGGAAATTCTATTCTATCCACAAAACAGCCCTCATGAGAAAAAACATAATGCAATTCAAGCAGGACCCAAATGAACCTTTCTGGAAGTATCTTGAGCGTTTCAAAGACCTCCTTGCCCTATGTCCCCATCACGGCATAGAGAAATGGCGGCTATGCCAGATTATCTATGATGGATTAGATTACCAAACGAAAACACTTTTAGAATCCATGTGCCAAGGGGAATTTCTGAAAAAAGATGAACATCAGGGGTGGGATCTCTTTGAAACCCTAGCTGAGAAAACCATTCAGTGGGAGTCATGCCCTGATAAACCGACTCCCACCACTTCCAGAACTGGTACACAATCTAAAGAATCCTCTATAGCTGCAGAAACCAAGATCACACAATTAATGAAGAGGATAGAGTTGCTTGAGTCAATAGGGAATTCTGTGGTCAACCAGGTCAACCCATTGCCTTTGATTAGACCAGGTTGCACCAAATGTCAAGACCTTAGCCATGTTGTTGAGGAGTGTCCATTGTATCAGCCCCCATTTCAGGAGAACATGAATGCAGCATTTACCAGACCCCCATACTCCAGCACTTACAAGTCAGGATGGCAGAACCATCCAAATTCTTTGTGGAGTCAGTCTGGTCCTGAGCATCATATGCCACCACTTCCACATCCATACAATGCTCAGTTTCATTTATCCAGTTTTGATCAAAATTCACTGTATGTTCATCCATCTCAAAGTCCACCACAGTCATATCAGTCATATCAGGACACACCACCATATTATCAGAACCCACCACCATATTACCAATCACAGTTCCAATCTCCATATCCTCAACATCCACCCCAAAATAATTCTGAAATATCTGAGTTGAAACAAATGATAGAAACCTTAACAAAGAACCAGCAACAGGAGTTGAATGAAATGAAGGTCCAGATCAAGCAATTGGCTGAGAATCAAAGACATTTGTTTCCAAATCAGCCATTGCTAAATCCCAAAGTTGAAAATTCAGGACCCAGTCACTGTCATGCCATTCATACCCTGAGATCTGGTAGACAAGTTGACAATAAGGTTTCTAGTCCACAATCTCATCCAGTACCAAAGCCAACATCTCATGTCCCAAAACCACCAACTTTTGACAAACCATCCTCTAGTTCAGAGCCATCCACTTCCAAGGCCAAGGGTGAAGAAAAGGTAGATGAGCATACATACAAGCCTATAGTTCCATATCCAAATAGGCTGAGAAATAACAAGTCAAATGCTCACATGGAGAAAATAAAAGAAACATTCAATAAGGTCCAAATCAATGTCCCTCTTCTTGATGCCATTCAACAAGTGCCTTCATATGCCAAATTTTTGAAGGAAATGTGCACCAAGAAGAGGAAGACCCAAGTCCCTAAGAAAGTCTTCCTTGCATCATCCATCAATGAGCTGCTCACTGGTCCAATTCCTGTAAAATACAAAGACCCAGGGAGCCCCACCATTTCATGCATCATAGGACAGACTACCATCAATAGGGCACTTCTTGATTTGGGGGCCAGCATTAATCTCCTACCTTTCTCTGTGTACCAACAATTGGGGTTAGGTGATCTTCTCCCGACCCAAATGACCATTCAATTGGCTGACCGCTCTGTTACTAAACCCAAGGGGGTAATTCAAGATGTCCTGGTCAAAGTTGGAGAATTCTTTTATCCAGTTGACTTTGTTGTCCTTGAAACAAAACCAGTATCAAATTCAAATCAAAGGGCACAAATTCCTGTCATTCTGGGTCGACCATTCCTGGCTACTGCAAATGCAATCATTAATTGCCGGAATGGATCAATGAGGTTGACTTTTGGTAACATGACACATGAACACAATGTCTTCCACACACAGCCTCACAAAACAAAAGATCAAACATTTGAGGTTAATTCATTAGTAACAATTGTGAGGAGGAAGGTGAAGATCCAAAAGATGAGTCACAACCTTGTGATTCTCTTATCCGAGTACCCTTTCAAAAGGGGAAAGTTGATTTGGATATCTTCACTTTCAATGAGCCAACTGAGACTGTATTTGAACCTCCAATTGATATATCATTTGAAGACTTGTTTGCTGATGAGATCATGTGCTTAGATGAGTCAACTCGGGGTAAATTAGTTAATTGTCCACTTCCGGATGTTAATGTGAGTTTTGAAGAATTATATGGAGAAGAGCTAAAATTTCTAAACACTGGAAGTGATGAGATTTTAAGTGAAAGTGATAAGAAGGATTTTGTTTGTGAACGATGTGGTGGAGAGAGTATGAATGAACATAACAACCAATTGAAACTGGAAACACCTAGGGTTAAAATAATTCAGACCGTTTCCCAATGGAGCTCAAGAAAGAGAACACATTGGAACGATGGGAAACGGGCCAGAGGGAAGCGACCAAAAGCCCAGGTGAGAGTTACACTTGTATATTCCTTGTAAATAATTCCTTTCCCTTCCATTTTGTTTCATGCATACATATATCACGATGCATTGGGGACAATGCATGAAATAAGTGTGGGGGAGGGTTTACTAACATAGGATCATAGGATTTTCAATTTTTTAGGATTTTCATTTTCTTTTTAGATTTTACCTTTCTTTATAGATTTTCTATTTTCTTTTAGATTTTACCTTTCTTTATAGATTTTCTATTTTCTTTTAGATTTTTCTTTTAATAAAAAAAAATAAAAAAATAAAAAAATAAAAACTTTTTGAAATAAGAAACAAAGTTTTGATCTATTTTTAAGAAAATTAAGATGTATCTTAGAAATTAAGAAAGCCTTAATTATGACATCTTAAACATAGTTGAAGTAATAGATCTTGTTTGAAAATTATAGGCTAAGTAAGTAAAATTGAGGAGATATTTTTATCTTGCATTTTTTGCCTTAGATAATATGCACTTTACACTTACACATTTCTTGGGATGGAAACAAAGACAAAAATGCCATATATATATATATAAAAAAAAAAAAAAGAGAGAGAAAAAAGAAAAAAAAAAGAAAAAAAAATATATAAATAAAAGATCACTTATTAAGCTGGGAAATTGTGCCTCAAGAAGCATGATGACTCACGCCTAACAGTGATCTCACCTATTAAGCTGGGTAATTGTGCCTCAAGAAGCATGATTATTCACGCCTAACGGTGATTAAGAATAATCCCTCTTAGTTTTGTGGCCTTTTTACTCGAGTCCTTAAACCCGAGGGATGTTTCCTCATCTGGTGCCCTAAGACCATCTGGTCTGGGAGTCATCGGTTATAGGCTCGCTACATGGGTGAATTAGAAAGCCTAATAAAACTAAGGGAAGAAAAAAAGAAAAAAAGAATATATATAAATAAATGGCTTGATGGTTGGAGTTGAAATCCCAGAAATTTTCACAGAGCACGGTGTGCATATTATCTAGGTTTTATGAAGGATAAAATATTCAATCCAATTTTGAATTCTTACCTTAATTAAAAACAAGATCTTGCATAGATACTAAGTTAAGGAAGATTGATTATAGGTGGACTTATGACCTAGGATCACTTATATTTTCGCAAAAATAGTTCGTAAACTTGTCTCTTATTCAAAATGCGTTTTCAAAATACTAACATTTGTCTTCTTTCTTTATGGATTTTGTGGGTGTAATCCGCTGAAAACCCTCAGGAGACAACACTCCTCCTCTAGGGTAACCTAGAGGTTTAACGGCTTGTTGCACATGCTCAGTGCAATCGCGTCACCTGCGAAAGTGGTGTAATAAACTTGTAGTTTAGATTTTCTTTTCTTTTCTTTGTTTTGCTCGGGACGAGCAAAAGAATAAGTGTGGGGGTGTGATTAGTACTCAATATTGCATATTTTATATCATATTCCCCATGCATAATACAACTAAATATATGATTTTTAATCCTCTTCTCTACTTATTTGCAGGTACACAATTAAAAGGAGATAAAGTAATTAATTACCTTAATTAGCAATAATTAAGGTGATTAGTTAAGATCCAAGATAAAGTCAAATCTCACTCCAGATCCAGAGAGATCCTCGCAACAAACGAAGAAACTAACCATGCCACGTGGATAACCAACTCCTAACCAATCTCTACCAGAAAGATCAGATCAAACGGCTCTTAGATTGCCGCGCCCCGCGGCATGGGCGCGGCAATCTGGTGGCTGTTTGGCTCCGGATTTTGTGGTAACAGAATTCTCTCCAGAGGCTTCTCAGATCTGCTATAAATACTGGACTATCACCTGCGAGCTGGGAGGGATCAGAGAAGAGAGAGGGTTTAGTTCTAGGTTTTGTATTTTGATAGTTTTTGTTTAGGGTTTTTAGCTCTCTATGATCTTCTTCTCCTAGATTTCATTGCAAGAGAGATTTGTATGAGAGAGAGAGCTTGTATCAACAAGGAGTGACAACTTGGAGCTATACAAGGATTGATCCATTCTCTACATATCTACTTGAGCTTGATTCTAGTTTGTCTTCTTCACTTGCTTTTATTTTGCTTGTTACTTGCTTTGTTAATTTCTAGCAATTTAATCATGCTTTGTTTTGTTTTTGTAATGGCTAGTAGCTAATTTCTTGTTCCATGTACTAGCTAACCACTACTCTTGCTACTACTAACTCATGGGTGATTGCTTTACTTAATCTTGCAATTTGTATGTTCTTCTCTTCTCCGATGGGTTTTCTTTTCATTTCTTGGCAAGAATCTTGTTGTAACTCTTCATATGATTCATGTGTGCCTCATGTAGAGCCTAGTCTTTGAACTAGTGCCTTGATGGAACATGGAGATGGAAGCACCAATATGCTAATTAGATGTACACTTCTTTATGTCGGATCTTGAATGTTGTATGTTCTACATAAGCATCCCTTGAGTGTATCTCTTGTGATTCTATTAGTGAAAGTCTATCTTGTAGGCCGATGACCATCTATGGAGGCTACAAGACAAGTCCAAGAATGAATCCCCATCATCATAGTGAGAAAGTAATTAGATCACATGCAAGACATATCCATGCCAATGAATTAACATGAGGCACGCATCACTATCACGGAGTTTAGTGAGTTTAGCAAGGTAGCAAGGTTAGCTAGTCATGGATTTCTTGCATTCCAAGTTTTCTTGATTTTGATTTCTTTTTAGTTGTTAATCACAATCCAACCTCAATCTTGATTTTCTCCCAATTTCCACCATGAACATATCCACCAATTCTTTTCTTTGTTTTTCTTTTAATTCTTTATTCTTTTAAACATAGAAGAAGTCTAGTTTGATTTTCTCACGTGTATCGTAACGTTTCTACACTAGCTCTCCTTGTGGTTCGACTCGGTATAGCCTTGTGCTATAGCGGAGACAAGAAAGGGTACATCAAATACATTTACTATACACATAATAAGTACACCCTTTCCCGTCTAATCACCAAGGAAGGGTGATTAAATCCCCACCTTATCTTGTTATGGGGTGGTGCCCTTAAGATCAGTTTGTGCAAGTGTACAAGATATGCAAACAAGATTCACTCAAAGCGATGTAAATCAACCAAGAGATGAGTCCTATTCTAAATGCAATGCGAACGTACCTTGCTCCAGCACTCTTCAACAGTAAAGTAAATGAATTGAAAAGACACGTGCCTAAAATGCAAACGTCTAATCAATTTTTTAACTTTTTCAACAAATATTTTACTGTTGGTTTATTAGCAGGCTTCTGGTGATGGTATATAAGAAATAAAGTTTGCAGAAAACTATAATTTTGCAAAGCAAGCAGCCCTGCAAAAAGCCAGTCAGTAGTGAACTCTTCCTTGCCGCGGAAACGCGGCTAGAGCCTAGCAAACGCGGCAATTCAGAGGGTACTTGGTCTCTGTTTTCTGGAACAGAGGCCCAAGACCACTTATATGTTACTGCAATCTTTGTTTTGCTTCTTTTCCTGCCCTGTAACCTGCAACAAAGAAGAAAAATTCGTTTTAGTTCAAAAATTCAATAAAAATTATTACCCTCCCCGGCAACGGCGCCAAAATTTGATTGAGCTTGAACCTGCACAAAAATATGGAATTTCAGAACTTTAAAATAGAGATGTGCAAGTGCTCAATTCTACCGCGATAGCAAGTGGTTATGCGGGTCGTGATCCACAAGGAGGGTTTGCGATAGAAGTGTTCAAGGTTTTTATTGAAATCTTTATGAAGAAAAACGAAGGTTCTTCTTTGTTTTAAGAAATGAAAATGAAAAAGAGTTAGGTTAAGTTAGAAAGAAAGCGATAGATGGAGAAGGTGGAGAAAAATGGAGAATGATTATTTACAAAGAAATGGAAAAGGAGTGATGAAAGAAATCGTGTTGGTGATCTAAACTAAGAAATAAAAGAAAAGAAAGAAGAACTAAAAATAATTACTTACCTTCTTTCGACCAAAAGCTTACCTTGAATTTTTGGCGACGATGTTACCTTGAAGTGGAGGCAATCAGCGCATAGCCCATAAGAGTGATTATTGTCTCTTCCACATTACATCATCAAGACAAAACAAGCATGAAATGATACAGAGAGACTCAAATCCATCGTCATGAGCTATCGGTGGCACTCACAAAGGCAAGGCTTTTTCGATGCTTGTAGACTCACTTGGAAGACAATTGTACCAAAAGAAGAGTGAAGTAGAAAAGAAGAAGAAGAAGAACACTAAAAACGAAGTACATACCAAAAGAAAATATAGATTCGATTTCATAACAATAAAAGAAAAGAAAGGAACCTGACACCGGTGTCACTCTCAGCACAAGCTTCGTTCTCGTTCTTCTATGAAAGTCTGATCTCCTCTGAATTACATAAATGAAAGTTAAAAATTACATGAAAAGAAAAACAAAAACCTACACTAATAAATGAAAAACTGGACTAAATCCTATCTCTGCATGGTCGTCCCATTTTCAGTGCAAATCCTTTCCTTTTATAGGTAAAAACCCAACCTACAGGAGAGTATGAAGATAGGGGGAGCAAACGCTCCCCCTAACTCCCTAATAGAGCCGCGGAAACGTGGCTTTGGCCGCGTTTCCGCGGCCAGGGTGTGGCCACCTAGCCACACCCTGTTGGTGGAGTTCTCCGGTTTCTCGTTCTGGCTTTATCTTCAGTTGGATTTCTCGTTTAAGTCTGGGATTGTGACGAAATAGCCTTTTCCTTGGCTTCAACCGATCGATTCTGGGAGGATTCTTCTCAACCGGTTTTCAACCTCTGATTTTTGCCCTGATTCACTGGGTTCGAATTAATTCTGATTTAATTCAGAATTTGGTGGGCTTTGGGCTCATTTGTCTTCACTCTCCTTTAGGAATGGGCCTGCAAATAAATTAAACATTTAATTAGGAAAATGTAGAGTTTATTCTATAATAAGTATGAGAATATGATAATAAATGTGCAATATTAGTGACCAATCAAACATCTCCAGGTTGTCCTTCTCCATTTGTCCAAACTCCATTATACAAGGGAAATACTCCTCATATGGCATTGATACCCATTGGGAGGTTGGATATTTCCCAGATCTCATGCAGCGCCAATCTTAATTCACCAACAGGAGTGAAAAAGGCCCCTAAGCTAGATAGTATAGCTCGAAGATGGTGAAGAAGTTGGGTACGCTTATTTCGATCTCGTGACAGTTATCATGACCACCTCATGAAGTCTAAGCCTCATCAAATCTGTATTAAAGTACTTCAAGATGTATAGCATCAAATTCCTCTATAATGCCCCGCCCTGACGAATTTGGAGATGCTACTATGACATATACAGGGCAGGAATACCCACACATATATATGTTAAGCATCAGTACAGATAAGAATAGAGTATGGAAGTACATAGTGTATATACATTCCAACATAAGGAATACGACTTTCAAAGTTATCATAGAGCGTGATACAATATTACGGATACATTACATCACTACTAGGTACAAAAGTAAGATTTACAACATGTACAGTGCAAAAGATGCTCATGAGCTAAGAGGGAATCCCATGAGCTAGTCAGAAGAGTTAGGATAGAAGAAGCTGGGACTAGTCATCCTGCTTCAAGAGATAAGCTTGATCTTCAGCGGAGGGCTCCACTTCAGTCTAAGCTTTCAGGGGAGTCAGAAACCTCCCAACGAGTGGCTAAGTGAATGCCAAGTGGCGTGCGAGATAAGTATATGTGTATAGATAAATTTGAATCAGAAAGTATGCATCAAAGGTTGTGTCGTGAGTACAGAAATAATAAGAATGTGACAAAGGCATAAAACTGATGAAAGCGATTTAAGAATGAATAAATCATTTATTACCGTTCTTAATATTTATTCTTATTACTTGTCCTACCCATATGTCTAGGTATGTGTAATAGCATCCCAGCACACATGTATCCATATTCGAGTAACACGAGGCTGTTATAGGAAACCAACAGGGATATCAATGAACAATGTTTACAGTGGATCCCGTACATGCCCGGGACCACCATCCATGCTGGTGTACAAAACCGGCCGCAAGGCCTACATGAGGGTCTTATTATATGCCCTTTCAAAATGGTACCATGATGCAGGGAGCCATCACTCCTTTTGGTCACCTGGAGGCTCTCAGGTCGAACTGGAAGATTTAGTTGCACAACACTTCTAATGGCAATATCAACACGAACATATATTGATATCCGCAAGTTTCTCCCGACCTGGTGTAAGTGTAGGCTGTCTAAAAATCACTAAAAGACAAGCCATTAAAAAGCAGAGTTTCAAGTTCTAGACGCGAAGGCTCAACACCCGCGTCTCAGCACCAAGGCGCGAGGGTCCAAAACTCGCGTCTCAAACTCAAGGCGCGTGGGCTCAACACCCGCGTCTTAAACTCAAGGCGCGTGGGCTCAACACCCGCGTGTCAGCACCAAGGCGCGAGGGTCCAAAACCCGCGTCTCAAACTCAAGGTGCGTGGGTGAAACCCGCGCCTCGGTTACAACCGCCCTGGTTATGGGGCCAATACCGCCCATATAGCGGGGAAGCGGGGAAGTTGGCCCCTCATTGTGGAGCGTTTTTAGGGGGCACGTTCACCCCTGGAACCTCTATAAATAGCCCCGTCGCTATGAACCACAAAAGATAGAACGAGAGGTCGATAATACAGAGAGACAGACAGAGACAAGAGAGAGAGAGAGAGAGAGCTCAACTCTTCAACAAGCTCGCTGCGTACGAGTTGCCCTTTGCCTACCTTCTCTTTGAGAGTTTTGGTAGACAAAGCTGTGTTACTCCTTCTACCAGCCAAAGAGAAGATCCCTGACGATCCCGACGGTCATCCGGTCAACGGAGAACAAGATTCACTCTCCACCGCCACTTGAAGAACCCAGCCTTAAACAAAGGGAGGATTCAAGATTCAACATCCTCCCTCCCTTGTAACTGGAAGGAAAACAGTTTTGTTGTAATTTTTCATCTGATTCAAGGAAATTTTACAGCGAACACCTTTATTCCTTTTTCCGGCGCGTACAAGAGATGGCGACTCCGCTGGGGACTACATTTGTCACTGATGAGCAAATCGTGGCGCAAGATGACGTCCTTCGTAAGGGAAAGATGGTCGAATCGCTTGTTGTCGAGTTCGACCAGGCGAAATACGAAGAGTTTCTCTCTGCCGGCTCCAAGAGCCCAAAGACCCGCGTCTGCCGCAGGGTCTCGACGGGGAATGGCCCCGAAGCCCGATCCGAGGTTCTCTCGGGCGCTGCTGCTGCCAAGTGTGCCAAGCAAGATACACGCGCCAACGCCTCTCAGAAGGCCCGCGTGATCTCAGGCACAACTGCCGCTGCGATCAACCGCGCAGCACGGAACACCCGCGTCAGCGTCTCTCGGGAGACCCGCGTGGTCAAAATATCTGGTGTTCAGCATCAGGTCGTCGTTGGTCACTCTCCACCTCTACGACGCAACCGAAACGCTGAGCGTCGATAGAGGAGACGTGCGCGTCAGCTACAAGTTGGAACCTCTGGTTATCTGACTGAGGCTGGACGCGACGTACAATCTGGTGCCTTGCCCGCGCCACGTCCAGCACGTGAAGTCCGCGTTTGGCAGCCCAAACGCGAGACTCCTCAAGCTAGGTCCTCTGAAGACCAACTCACCAAACGCCAAGGTGAAGCCTCTGCGCCTTGTCAAGCACGAGAGGCACGCGCCCATAGGCGTGGGGCCCAGCAGCCCATCCTCTCTCAAACATCTCTGCCCCGACGCACCAAGCAGCAACGCGAGAATCGCGTCTCATCTCAAAAGAGACGCCAGACGCACGTTACACAGCCACGACGCGAGAACCGCGTCCCTGAAGCCTGCGTCCAGGCTATACAGCACATGGACGCCTCCTGTCTTCGACATTGTGAGGCTAGTCTCTTCGATCCCCCTCCCGTGGATTTGAGGGATTACTTGACGAAGAAAAGAAGTGCCAATCAGGTCACTTCATCATGTTGCTGCCAACGCTCATCCATATGCTTTCTGAGTGCCGTTGCGGATCAGGTGTGAACCAGCAGTCTTTAGTTAGACAGCTGACCCTGATTCCCCCGTCAGCCAAAAGAAGGCGCTCCCACAGAAGGAGAACCTTCTCTGACATTGAGTACCCGGAGCTCACTGCGAATATGACGAGCAGGAGCAAGGGAAAACAACCTGCAGTCAGCTCGGATGAGTCTGACTCTGAACCGGAAGGGGTGTATCAACACACTCGCACCCGGACTGGGGCCATTCCCCCGATTGATTATAATGCCTTAGCCCATGGCATTAAAGTGAATGATTCTCACTCCGTCGTAGCGGAATCACGGGCTTCAAACTCTTCCGTTGAGAAGGAGGCCTCCGCCTACATGGTAGGCACTCCTGAGGAAACGGCTAGACGTTTAGAACAAATTCAGAAGGCACAAATGGATATGATTCTTTCTCAGCAGGAATCTATCGACTCCCTCAAGCAGATGCTTGCACAGTTGCTCGAAGACAGGAGGAAATCTCCTCCTAAAAAGACGAAGGGCAAAGGGAAAAAAGGGAGAAAGCTCATCTTCCGAACCTTCTGAGGAGAGGCCGCGATCTACTTCTGGTTCGTCCAAATCCTCGTCGCAAGTAAAGGGCGACCAAGACCAGGGAAAGGCTCATGCTAAAAGAATGAGTCAATTGGAGCAACGCCTCGAGGCCCTTACCAACCGTAAAGGCCTCCAAGAAGCTGGAGTGATCCGGCCCTATCCTGCTGAATGGGACTTGGTTCCATACCCATCCAAGTTCAAGGCTCCAACCCTTCAAGCATTCGATGGGAAAGGGTCACCCAACCAACACATCTACTACTTTAAATCCCAAACCGGGAATGTAGTAGATAACGATGCTATCCTGGCTCGTCTGTTCATCAGCACCCTGAAAGGGCTGGCCTTTGAATGGTTCATGAAGCTCCCAGAAGGTTCTATCAAGAACTGGGGCGATTTGGAGAAGCTTTTCTTAACGCGCTTCTTCGAGGATGACTCGGAGGTCACGATGCCCACCCTTTTGGCTACTAAATAGCGAAAGGGAGAGTCCGTCAAGTCTTTCGTGGAAAGATTTCGGAACGTGGCACTCCGGTGTCCAAGCGGCATGACCCAGGTCACTCTGGTGGAAACATGCCGCCACAATCTCCAAACCTCACTCCTTGCTCAAATAGGAGTTGCTGAAAGCCGCACCTGGAAGCAATTAGTCCAACAAGGTGAACAGGCTGAGGAGATTGTCGCCCGCATCAGAGCGGAGGAAGGTAAGCCCAGGCCGGAAAGGTCGACAAGGCGTGCGCCAGACACATCCCTCCAGACAAAGCAGAAGGATAATTTGGCAACGGAGACCAAATCTCCCGCCAAACCTCAATCAGGCAAGGCGAGTGGCTCTTCAAGCCAGCCACGCGCCAACAAGCAATATTCCTTCAAGGAGGAACATGTCGATTCACTCTTTAAACTACTCAACAAGAGCAACCGACTGAAGCTCCCTGAAGCTAGGCGCCCCGAGGAAGTCGGCAAGACCGACAATCCCACCTATTGCTTATACCACAGGATGCTGGGGCACCCTACCAAAAGCTGCTACGTCTTCAAGGACATCCTTCAAGCTCTGATTGACGCGGAGGTGTTAAAGCTCCGACCAGAGCAGAAGAAGGTGACGGCCAACATGACGTCGGTTCTCCAGTTCGGAAAGCAACCCCGACACCGTCGGGAGTGATACCTGTTCCAAAAGGAGAACTAATAGTGGTCAACGTAGACCCTCATCAGCAGCAAGAGAAAGGCTTGGTACCCGTCCCTACACATCAAGGGGAAATCATGTGGGTCCACCCTGACCTTGTCAACGAACAGCAATGGACTACTGTGACCAACAGGAAATCCAAAGGGAAGGCAAAGGCTTCATCCTGCAATGTGGTGTGTGCCTCCTCTCGAGAAGCCGAGACTGATGTTCCCTCGTTAACCGACTCAGAGGAGGAAGCAATAGTCTTGGCCGCAGAGCCCAACCAACCGATGGCGGGAACCCGTTCGGGACAGCCGTACTTGAAGCAGTATGGCGAGATGGTGGTAGCCTCTCCACAACCAGCTGTAGAGCCAACCAAGCCCTCCACAAAACAACTTGTGGAGAAACAGAAAGAAACTCGGTTTTCTCGAGTTCTTTCGAAAGGTGTAGCGGAAGGATCCACGACACCTTACCGCTTTGATGTCCTGGCTCAACTAGCCAACATCCCGGCACGCATTACCTTGTATGAACTTCTTAGACTATCAAAGTCGACCAGAGAAGCTCTACAAGAAGCTCTGGCAAATGCTGAGGTCTTCATGACCCAGGTGCCGAAGGAGGAAGATGTAGAGGATTGCCTCCACACCTCCCCAAATGCTCCCTGCATTACCTTCACAGCAGATGATATGCAGGTTAAAGGGAAGCATGATCGACCCCTGTACTTCACAGGGTATATCGGATCGTCTGAGGTGAACCGCATTCAGGTAGATCCCGGGTCCGCGTTGAGCATCATGCCTCACCGGGTCATGCAACATCTGGGCATCCCCACCTATCGTCTGAGCCCTACCCAGACAACCATTTACGGGTTTAATGCCAATGGCACCCGTCCGATGGGGAAGATCAAGCTCAAATGCCAGATTGGAAGCCTCAAGTCGGAAGTGACATGCTACGTCATCGAAGCTGACACTTCCTACAACCTACTGTTGGGACGACCATGGATTCACCGCAACTCCATCGTTCCCTCCACTCTCCACCAAGTCATGAAATACATTGACGGGAGTGGAAAGATTCAAACATTGATCGCCGAAAGGTATCCGTTTAAAGGGGTCGAAAATTATTTCACGGATTCCCTCCTATATCAGGATCCTGTGGAGACAAATGAAACCCCGCAGCCAGAGGAGCCAGACTCTGGTAATGAGGCTGACACTGAGCCTGAAAAGAAGAGTGCCTGTGGGAGTTAGAACCACTTGTAAAGAGCATTGATAAGCTCGATGTTGATAATACCACCGACGATGTAGGCGGTTGGTACATTAATGAAGAATTAGATTCAGCGTATTTTTCTGTGTTGCTTCTGATTCAATACCGTCAGATACTAGCACTGATGTAGATGATGACCTCTGGTCGGCAATGGATGCTTTGACATCGTTGCATGTACCAGTAAAATCATCCTTTGGGATATACCAAGATAATGGTAATGCGTAAGAATCTATATTTATGGTTCCAGCCAGACGGAAAGGCCAAAAACCAATTCTTTTTGGGCGAATCTCGTCTGAACCAACGCCCCGCGAAGAATCGGAAGGCGAGGAGGAATCCCCTCAGTTCGGTCATTACGAACCAAAAGCGCTCAAAATGATGAAGTGCATGGGGTACGATCTAACCAACAGACCCGGGTTGAACTTCGGCAAAGGAAGGAGAACGCTACTTCGATCCTTTGTGCCGAAAGGGAAAGCCCCCGATTATTATCATCGGACGCGCCGGGGGTTGGGCTATGTATCGACTCCGATCCCATCAGCCTCTGATTCTGGAGGGCCATCAGGTCATAATTACTCTTCAGGCACGTCATCGTGGGAGTCGGATGTCAGTGTCGGCAACATCTTCAGAGAACTTTCAGTGAACATGGTTTCAACAAGCCACCTGGAAGACGGAGATGAAGAAATGATCCAATCTGATACAGATCCTTGGATCAAACATTTAAATACTCTTTGGGATACCCGCTTTGAACAGCGCGAGCCACCCACAGAAGACAAGGTTGTTCAAGTCAATCTAGGAGATGAGGCCAATCCTAAGCCCATCTTCATAAGTGACAGCCTGTCACCTTCGGAGAAGAAGGATCTAATATCTCTTGTACAAGAGTATATAGACGTCTTCGCCTGGAATTACGAGGACATGCCTGGACTTGATCCTCAAGTGGCTATGCACCGCCTCAACATCAATCCGGATGCAAAACCTGTCAAACAACAGCAGCGACGGTTCCGTCCAGAAATAATGGAGGCAATTCAATCAGAAGTCAGAAAACTTATTGATTCTGGCTTCATCAGGGAAGAACAACATCCCGACTGGGTAGCCAACATTGTCCCAGTTGCCAAGAAGAACGGGAAGATCCGGGTCTGCATCGACTTCCGTGATCTAAACGAGGCTTGCCCCAAAGACGAATTCCCACTGCCAATCACAGATGTCATGATTGACAATACTTGTGGATTCGAATGAATGTCCTTCATGGATGGATTCTCAGGATACAATCAAATTAAAATTTATCCTGATGACGAAAAGCATACCTCCTTTAGGACACCTCTAGGGGTATATTGCTACACCGTCATGCCCTTCGGACTGAAGAATGCAGGGGCAACATATCAAAGGGCCATGAATGCCATTTTCTATCAGCAAATACGCAAAACGGTGGAGTGTTATGTTGACGACATCGCGGTAAAAAGTCGCACTAAAGATGATCACATATCTGACCTGAAGGTTGTCTTTGATATCATGCGGGCTCATCAATTGAAGATGAATCCCACCAAGTCCTTCCTGGGGGTGGCCAGTAGCAAATTTCTAGGATTTGTTGTAACCTCCACCGGGATCCATTTGGACCCGGAAAAGGTTCAAGCTATCCAGGAGATGCAGCCCCCAAGAAATCTCAAGGAACTCAGGGGATTACAAGGACGATTAGCATACATCCGCAGGTTCATCTCAAACCTCTCTGGAAGATGCCAACCCTTCGCTAAGTTAATGAAGAAGGGTATCTCGTTCGTTTGGGACGACGCTTGCCAACAAGCGTTCGAGGAAATCAAGCAATACCTCACTCAACCACCAGTCCTTGCAGCTCCGATATCCGGAAAATCTTTCCTGGTATACGTCCGAGCAATGGATCATGCTTTGGGAGCTCTACTAGCTCAGCATGATGATCAAGGACGAGAGCAAGCGATCTACTATCTGAGTAAAACAATGATCGGAGCCGAACATCGGTATAATCCGATCGAGAAGGAATGTTTGGCATTAGTGTTCGCCATTCAGAAAATGCGACACTATCTGGTAGGCCAAACTATAAACGTCATATCAAAAGTCAACCCCCTGAGGTTACTTATGACTAAGCCTTCATCGTTGAATGGCCGGCTGGCAAAATGGGCCATATTGCTATCCCAATATGAGATGCACTTTTTACCACAAAAGGCCATTAAAGGACAAGCGGTGGCAGATTTCTTAGCTGAACACCGGGATCCGAGGGCAACCAAATTTTACGACGATCTCCCAGACGAGGTCGCTGAAGCCTGCCAGACCCAGACATCCTTTGAAAGACAGGTGTGGCAACTTTTCTTTGATGGTGCATCGAGAACAAGTCCAAAAGGACATATAGTAGCGGGGGTAGGAGTAGTACTCGTCTCCCCACAGAATTATGTGATTCCCCGAGCTGTCTCATTAACTGAGCCTTGTTCCAACAATGTAGCGGAGTATAATGCTCTCTTGATTGGGATGCAATTCGCTGATGAGATTGGCGTTAAAAATCTCGAGGCATACGGTGATTCTAAACACATTGTCAGCCAAGTTCGCGGAGAGTACGAAGTCAGACATGAAGACCTAGTACCCTATCACTCCGTAATTATCCACATGGCCGAGAGGTTTTCAAACTTTTACATCGACCATGTACCGCGCAGGCAAAATGCGCATGCAGATGCACTCGCATCCCTCACTGCCTCCTTAGCTCTTCCAGCTGGAGCAATGGAGAAGGTATTCGTCTACAGCCATGACCTGTGTTGTCCGAGAGTCGCTCTCGAAGACTACCCGGGGTCAACGGGAGGTCGTCGCAGCGAAGAAGCTCTTGAAGCGTCGACCGGTCCAGAGCCTAGAGACTGGCGATTCCCCTACATTGATTACGTCTTATACGGCATCCTGCCTGAGGACACCAAAGAGGCGGCTGCTATTCGAAGGAAAGCCCCCAAATTCTACTATAATGCGATTACGCGAACATTGTATCGTCGATCGCATGACGGGATCTTGCTCCGATGCTTCTCACCAAAAGAGGCCCAAGAGGTATTGAAAGAAGCCCACGATGGTATGTGTGGAGCCCATCAACCTGGCCCAAAACTGGCACATCAACTCCAAAGATTGGGTTACTACTGACCCAAGATGATTGCCGATTGATTGAGATTAAAAATATAAAGTTCAGATTGTCTTAGTCTCAATGCGAATCCGCTGTAGCAAGGGCTTGAGCGGGTCGTGATCCTCAGGGAAGGATGCGATGCAAGCTTTTCGACTCGATTCCTCGTATGCTTCAAATAAGAAAAGAGAGATTAGATTTGTGATGAAAATATGAGATTAAAGACGTGGTTTTGCTGATCTTCTACCACAACCCTATTGCAAGTTAAGGAGCTTGATCTTCATCTTAAGGTGTAAGTGATTCACCCTAGGTTATTACAATTAATTCAAGCAAGAAAAATCAATACTAGACTCTTGCTAAGTTACATTATTTAAAAACTAAACTATCGTTCATCCTAACATCTAGGTATAGCCTAATAAGAGAAGAATCTCAAACTTATGCTGTCCTAGTTCTTAAGTTGAAGTCATGAAAAGTCTTTTTAATATGCAACCTATATTAGGATTTCTAGGTATTTGTTTAATCTTCTAGAAAAATTGTTTTTAATACCTAGGGTTTCTATAGATGCTCCTTAATCAGATCTAGGCTTAACTGCTCTAGGGTTGCTTCAAGAATCTCAGCAAACCACTAGAGAGAATTAGTTAATCATCTTTTTATGATTTTCTTTTTTCTTTTTTTTTATTTTTTATATATAAGAAGAATAAAGAACGAAAGAAAATAAAAAGAATCAAGAGATCGCAGATCAAACCAAACTCAAGAAATCACAAAGAAAATGCAAAATTAAATAACAGAGAATTGACTAGAAAAAAAGGTAACCTTTATTCGATGAACTGGTCCCAAATACAAGCTCCTTCTTCCACAACTCGCTTGAAATAAAAATTACAATTTTGGCAGAAATTTAGAAATAGCTAAAGAAAAACCCTAGTTCGTCTCTGATGCCCCTCCCTGTTGCGAATACTCTGATATTTATAGTGCAGAATGTGGAGAAGTCCCTGATAAACCTGACCACCAAATTCGGTAGCCCATCTCATCTTGATTGCCGCGGATGCGCGGCTTTTGCCGCGCCTCCGCGGCAATTTTGTGGCTTCTGGCCACGCGCTTTGGCGCGTGGCCTCTCCTGGTCCGTCCATGTGGCCGTTTGCTTCTGGAAGGTGAATCCTGGTCTTTTAATCTAGATTTTCGAGATAACTTGATAATCAAGTTATCCTAAATCTAGATTTCTTCAAATTTCCTTTCCACGAATTTCCTTCCTATCTTGGCTTTTATCCTCATCCTGTATGTGTTTAGGGTTGGATAGAACTCTGTCCTTCCCTTATTTCTGATATTTGCAACTTTTAGCCCTTGTATTTGCATTTTGAATTTTTGTATTTGCGCTTCTTCACCTGGGCTTCAAACATGGGCTTGGATCTTGGGCTTTTGGCTCTTTAAGCTTTATTCTTTATTTAATTGATAATTTGAGGCCTGCACATATTAAATAAAGAAATATTAATAAATGTGCATTATAATATGAATAAATGTGCAAATGCGATGGTATATATGATGACAATTATGCATTATTCACTACCTATCACACCCCCACACTTATTTTTTTGCTCGTCCTCGAGTAAAAATCAAAAAGAAAGAGAAAAATCTAACCTAGCTAACTCACTTTCGTAGGAATCACGGTTGCACTTAGCATGTGCAACAAGCCGTTAAACCCTAGGTTACCCTAGAGGACGAGTGTTGTCTCGTGAGGGTTTTCAGCGGATTACACCCACAAAATCCATAAAAAGGAGGTATTTGAATTATATTTGAAGAGACTAAGTAGTCTATAAGTTTTTAGGATCCTCATTTTATTCATTCCTCAAACCTAGTCTTAATAAAGTCAATTGTTGTCCATTTTAGGTAGAATTAAAATTGAATTCTAATATAGTCTTTTTCGTTACCAAAAATCATATGCATCCTTTTGTTTCTACTAGGACTCCTTAACTTGGACTCTCATGCCTCTTTATTATTTTTATAACATCATCTAATTTTCTTTCGTATAAGTATCAAGGCTTCTTGAGGCCCTAATACCTAACTAATTGACTTATTAGATGTGTTAATATATATATATTTTTTTTGGCATGTATAACTCATCTAATTTTCTTTCGTATAAGTATCAAGGCTTCTTGAGGCCCTAATACCTAACTAATTGATTATTAGATGTGTAGTACATATAAGTAATTTTTCCTTAGTTCCCTCGGACTTTCTAATCCACCCATGTAGCGAACTTAAAGTCGGTGACTCCCAAACCGGTCGGTCTTAGGGGCACCAGGTGAGAAAACACCCCGCGGACTCAAATTCAAGTGAACTAGGCCACAAAACTAAGGTATTATTTTTTTTTTTTTTTTATTTTTTATTTTTTCATTCACTTTAGGCGTGAATACTTATGCTTCTTGAGGCACATGTATCCAGCTTTATTAGTGATTTTTTTCTTTTTTTTTTTTTATATATGAGGCACAAGGGTCTTTGTCTTAGAATCCTAGATATGCATTAGGTATGCAATATTCATTAAGGTAAAAATCAAGACTAATTATTTATTCAATTTCTCCTCCTATACCTAAAATTTAAACAATTTATTTATTTTGACCAAGTTTTTAGAAATCCTAATCATGATTTTCCTAATCCTTAAAACTAACTTAGATTTCTTTCAAAAAATAAGTCAAAATACTGTCCTTTTTATAAAAATTTTTTTTTTGTTTTTTTTTTTTGTTTTTTTTTTGTTTTTTTTTGTTTTTTTTTTTTGTTTTTTGTTTTTTTTTAATATATTATTTTATTTTTTTTTTTATTTTTTTTTTTATATACCCTTCCCCCACACTTATTTCATGCATTGTCCCTAATGTATGAATGAAATGTATGCATGCATGAACTGGCAGAACGATACAATTACCGATACAGTGGGTCGGAAAGACCCATGGCCATATTAACTTCGGTACCGACTCCAAAAATATCTTAAGACGTTGACCATTTACCTTGAATGCATTGCCATTTTTGGGATCGTAGATCTCTATGGCTCCGTGTGGAAACACCGTCTTAACAATGAATGGTCCTGTCCATCTTGACTTCAATTTGCCGGGAAAGAGATGAAGTTAGAGCTGAGCTGTAGAGTAAAACTTTTTGTCCTGGACAAAAGTTTTTCTCGTGATGGATTTATCATGAAACACCTTAGCTCTATCCTTCGCAATCTTTGCATTCTCGTATGCATCATTCCTCAACTCCTCTAGTTCAGAAATTTGTAATTTCCGAAACTCACCGGCCTTATCTAAATCGAAATTTAGCTGCTTAATTGCCCAAAGGGCCCGGTGTTCTAGCTCGACAGGAAGGTGGCAAGCCTTTCCAAAGACCAGTCTGTAGGGAGACATTCCTAGAATCGTCTTAAAGGCAGTCCTATATGCCCATAGGGCATCCACCAGTTTGATGGACCAGTCCTTCCTATTCTGATTCACAGTCTTCTCCAAGATGAGCTTGACCTGTCTATTGGAAACTTCTACCTGTCCGCTAGTTTGAGGATGGTAGGGCGTAGACAACTTATGTGTTATGGCATATCTTCGCATAAGAGCTTCAAAAGTTCTATTGCAAAAATGTGTGCCATTGTCGCTAATGATGGCTCGAGGGATTCCAAAGCGTGAGATGATATTATCTTTCAAGAATTTGACAACAACTTTGTTGTCATTAGTCTTGCAAGGGACAGCTTCTACCCACTTCGACACATAGTCTACGGCCAACAAGATGTATTGGTGCCCAAACGAATTAGGGAAGGGTCCCATAAAATCAATGCCCATACGTCGAAAAGTTCTACTTCTAGAATGGGATTTAGGGGCATCATATTTCGTTTGGAAATTCTTCCTATCATTTGACATCTTGTGCAAGTCTTGCAATACTCAAATGCATCTCTAAACACAGTTGGCCAATAAAAGCCACTTTGCAGAATTTTCTCGGCAGTTTTGCGAGGACAAAATGTCCACCGCAAGCGAACTCATGACAAAAAGCTAGCACACTTCTAGTCTCCTCATCGGGGACACATCTCCTAATGATTTGGTCGCTACAATATTTGAAAAAGATAAGGATCTTCCCACATGTAATACCGAACTTGAGACAAGAATCGGATCTATCCTGTTTGGACCAACTAGGTGGTGTTTGGTTTGTGACTAAGTAGTTTACTATGTCAGCAAACCATGGCTCCTTAGAGATGGCTAGAAGTTGCTCATCGGGAAAATTGTCATTGATGGGCAGCTCGACAGAAGGTGCGTTGGGCACACGAGAGAGATGGTCAGCTACGACATTTTCGACACCTTTTTTATCTCGAATTTCGAGATCAAATTCTTGCAGTAGAAGGATCCAACGAATGAGTCGGGCCTTCGCATCTTTCTTAAGCATAAGGTATCGCAGAGCAGAATGGTCAGTGAAGATCGTGGTCTTAGTCCCAAGTAGGTATGGACGGAATTTCTCCAAAGCGAACACTACTGCCAAGAATTCCTTTTCGGTGGTAGTATAGTTCATTTGGGCCTCATTAAGCGTCCTACTCGAATAGTAGATCACGTGCTGCTTATTGTCCTTACGCTGTCCTAAGACAGCACCTATCGCAAAATCAGAAGCGTCACACATGATCTCAAAAGGCTTGGACCAGTCCGGAGGTGAGATGATAGGGGCAGATATAAGTTCCACTTTCAATTTCTCCCAAGCACTATGGCACCTATCATCAAAGATGAAGGACACGTCCTTAGCTAGAAGGTTTGTAAGGGGTCTAGCAATTTTGCTAAAGTCCTTAATGAACCTACGATAAAATCGGCGTGTCCTAAAAGGATCGAATGTCCTTCACGCATCGAGGAAGTGGAAGTTTCGCAATGATTTCCACTTTGGCCTTGTCTACCTTAATCCCTTCCCTAGATATCTCATGACCTAGGACAATCCCTTGTGCACCATGAAGTGACACTTTTCCCAATTGAGGGTCAAGTTCTTTTCGTGCACCTACTCAGCACTAGCTCCAAATGATGGAGACACTGGTCAAATGAATTTCCATGGACTGAGAAGTCGTCCATGAAAATCTCTAGGAAACGCTCGACCATATCAGAAAACAAGCTTAACATACAACGTTGGAATGTGGCGGGGGCATTGCATAGGCCGAAAGGCATTCGACGGTAAGCAAATGTCCCAAATGGACACGTGAACGTTGTTTTCTCTTGATCCTCCGGGGCTATAGGGATTTGGTTATACCCTGAATACCCATCCAAAAAGCAGTAATACTCATGACCTGCTAATCTTTCCAACATTTGATCGATGAAAGGGAGGGGAAATGATCTTTCCTAGTGGCTGCATTCAACTTACGGTAGTCTATGCATACTCTCACCTTGGTAGGCAATCGTGTTTGCACTAACTCATGTTTGTCGTTCTCTACCACTGTAAAGCTAGACTTCTTAGGGACCACGTGCATTGGGCTAACCCATTCGCTATCGGAAATGGAATAAATTATCCCATTATCTAACAGTTTTACTATCTCGGCTTGTACAGCCTCCTGCATAAGTGGGTTTAGTCTACGCTGTGGATCCCTTTTCGGTCTAGTCCCTTCCTCAAGATGAATACGATGCTGGACTATCGTAGGGCTCAGTCCCTTAATATCTGCCATAGTCCAACCAATGGCTTCCCTATGTCTCCTAAGGGTGCCAGCAGGTCCTCCTCTTGCCTATTGGTCAAATTAGATGCAACTATGACCGGTAACGTCTCTTGTTCACCTAGGTAGGCGTACTTAAGATGTTTGGGCAAGGCTTTTAACTCCAAAGAAGGAGTTGGCTCAATGGGTGGCGGTGTGATGCTAGAATCTCCCATTTCTCTCGAACTCAGATTTGATTCCCATTCGATCTCATCAAGACTGATATCACTTGTTTCTAACTCTTCTTCTTCCTCTGACTCAAATATGATCTCATCATTATGCTCACTCGTCATGTTCTCAATGGAGTTAACCTCAAAGGGTTGGTCGGTCACATCGTAGGGATGCTTACCTAGGTTGAAAAAATTGACTTCCTTGGTCATATCCCCAAAAGTCAGTCTCATGGAACCGTTTCTGCAATTTATAATTGCATTAGCGGTAGCTAGGAATGGTCTTCCTAAGATAACGAGAGTTTGGGACCTAGGATTAGACACGGTTGTGTCTCTAAGACAATGAAATCTACCGGGTAAATGATTCTCCAACCCGTATGAGAACGTCATTGATCTCTCCCTTTGGAACTTTGATAGAGCGGTCAGCCAACTGAATAGTAACTTGGGTCGGGTTGAGTTCACCTAATCCAAGTTGTTGATACACGGAGAAAGGGAGCAAATTGATGCTGGCTCCTAAATCGAGGAGTGCTCGATTGATTTCGGCTCGACCTATGGTGCAAGAAATGGTGGGGCAACCTGGGTCCTTATACTTGATAGGGATCTGGTTGGACAGTAGCTCACTAATGTTAGTGGCTAGAAAAACCTTCTTAGGCACATTAGTCTTTCTTTTCTTGGTGCACATGTCCTTAATGAATTTGGCATAACTAGGGACCTGCTGGATTGCATCAAGAAGTGGAATGTTGAGCCTAACTTGATTGAACACTTCTAATAATTTCTCCATGTGTGCATTGTTGTTGCTTCTAAGCCTATTTGGAAATGGAGCTATAGGCTGGTGCAACTGATCGGCTGACTTTTCAGCTTCAGTTTCCTTGGACTGGATGGAGAAGGAGTGGAGCTAGATGGAATGGAAGTGGAGCTAGATGGAATGGATGGCATGGATGGATCCGATGGCATGGATACTTGATTATCAACTTGTTTCCCGATCTGAGTGTATGGACCATATGACACTGATTTGGGTCTTGAGCCTCATTGGCTGGCCTAGGATTCCTAGGGTAGGCAATGGTTGACTCGGTAGGGTACCCCTCTGTCTCTCTGCTGGTTCAATTGGAGCTCTATCCTACTTAGGGCTTGAGCCAGCGTGTCTTGGCTTTAACTAGGGTGTCCATCTTCCTTTCCATGTTGGACATCCTTGTTTCCATTTGTGTATATTGGAAAGAAGTGGCTGATTTTGACTGGGAAAACCTTGCTGATAGGGCGGATTTTTGGAAATTGTTGGAGAATTGGGCCTAATCTGCTCATTGTTACTTGGGCCCCATGAGAAATTGGGATGGTTTCTCCAACCGGGATTGTAGGTGGGTGCATAAGGATTGTTGGCGGGCCTTGTGAAGGCTGCACTCGTATGTTCGGGCAAGCTTTGATGCGCGATGAAAACAGGACATTCCTCGAACACGTGGTTCATATCTTGACAATAAGTACAGCCCGCCGAAGATGTTGGGCTGACTTGGTTCACAGAGACTGGCTCTTTCGTTTCAAGAGCCTCTAATCTACGCATAACAGCAGCTAACTTAGCATCGGTTGCTACGTTGGCCTCAATGGAATGGATACCTCCTTTAGAAGAAGTAGGGTCATTAGTCCTAGATTTTTCAGGAGTAGGGTCCCATTGGATGGATTTTTCAGCTAATTCCTCAAACAATGTCCATCCTTCATCTTCATTCTTTTGCAGAAATCCTCCTTGACACATGGATTCTAACAGTGTTTTAGTAGAATAATCTAATCCATCATAGAGAACTTGGCAAAGTCGCCATTTCTCTATCCCATGGTGAGGACATTGGGCAAGGAGATCCTTAAAACGCTCGAAGTATTTCCAAAAAGGTCATTGGCTGTTTGCTTAAACTGGAGGATATTCTTCCTAATCAGTGCAGTCTTGTGAACGGGATAAAACTTCTTTAAGAAGGCCTTAATGAAATTATCCCAAGAAGATATAGAACCTGCCTCTAGACTGTAGAGCCATTTCTTTGCTAAATCCTTCAAAGCAAAGGGGATAAACCTAAGTTTGATAGCATCGTCTCCTAACTTAGGCATATTCATCATTGACAAACTTCTTCAAATTCCCTATGAAGAAGTATGCATCCTCAGATTCAAGTCCGTGAAATTTGGGAAGAGTGTTGATGTATTGTGGCTTGAGTTCATATGGGTCAACACTTTCGATAGTGAGCTGGATGCAAGAAAGAAGAGAGGTTCTAATAGGATAGAACCTATCTTGGAGTGACTGTTGTTGTGCCATGTGTGAGTCGGGCTTGAGCTCGGGTGGTGAACTAGTTCTAGTTAGCCTGGATGTGAGTGGGTCTCTCGACCAAGCGGTCATGCACAATCAGCAAACAAGTTCACCCAATCAATCAAAAAGAAAAAGAAAAACAAAAAAAATCCTATTCTAGGGTTATCCTTGACCTAGACGACTCCTAACTTTAGACTGTCCTTAGGAGGTCTATTGTCGACGTTAACCACGAGCTAATCGGCCAGTTCAGGGCAAGACCGGTGGGAGGTTTTCCGTCAGAGACGTTCCTTAATTAAATAACCACCGTTCTTCGGGCTTTCGGCCCTCAATCCCTTCGCTAGACACCGATTTGGCAAGGGTTAATTTCGAACAACTTTCCTTCTTCGGTCAATCTCCTATTGAGTCCGAGTTACCTTAGGGGCCAACGTCTAGTCAAGTTTTAATTAGGGTTAGGGTTGTGAGTGTGACTGGTATGATTTGTGGGCCAAGGAAGGGTGATGAAATCCCCACTTATCTTTGTTATGGGTTATGCCCTTAAAATGGATTAGTGTACGTGTAAAGCGTAGAAAAGTAATCACTCAAGAAAGCGGTAAACAAACAAGAGTGCTTCCTAATCTATATGCTATGCAAACGTACCTTGTCGCCAGCACTCTTCAACAGAATAAAGAATTAAAATAGACACGTGCCCTAAAATGCAAGAGTCTAAAAATATTTTTTTATTTTTTTCCAACAAATAGGTTAATGTTAATTATTAACAGTTGCAGTGTGATCACAGAGCAATAATATCACAGCAGAATTATAATTTTTTTGCACTGCAGAGCAACCTGCAGAAAATTCTGTTAGTAATCAGCTACACTTGCCGCGGACCCGCGGCTTTTGCCGTGGGAAACGCGGCAAACGTGTAGGTCCAAGTGCTCTGCCTTCTAGGGCAGAGGCACTGGATAGCAATATGAGTCTTCTGCTACTCTGATTCTGCTTCCTGTTCTCTGTACCTGCAACAGAAGAGAAAGAATGATTAGAAAGAGAAGTCGTGCCGTTCCTTCCCCGGCAACGGCGCCAAAATTTGATTGAGATTAAAAATATAAAGTTCAGATTGTCTTAGTCTCAATGCGAATCCGCTGTAGCAAGGGCTTGAGCGGGTCGTGATCCTCAGGGAAGGATGCGATGCAAGCTTTTCGACTCGATTCCTCGTATGCTTCAAATAAGAAAAGAGAGATTAGATTTGTGATGAAAATATGAGATTAAAGACGTGGTTTTGCTGATCTTCTACCACAACCCTATTGCAAGTTAAGGAGCTTGATCTTCATCTTAAGGTGTAAGTGATTCACCCTAGGTTATTACAATTAATTCAAGCAAGAAAAATCAATACTAGACTCTTGCTAAGTTACATTATTTAAAAACTAAACTATCGTTCATCCTAACATCTAGGTATAGCCTAATAAGAGAAGAATCTCAAACTTATGCTGTCCTAGTTCTTAAGTTGAAGTCATGAAAAGTCTTTTTAATATGCAACCTATATTAGGATTTCTAGGTATTTGTTTAATCTTCTAGAAAAATTGTTTTTAATACCTAGGGTTTCTATAGATGCTCCTTAATCAGATCTAGGCTTAACTGCTCTAGGGTTGCTTCAAGAATCTCAGCAAACCACTAGAGAGAATTAGTTAATCATCTTTTTATGATTTTCTTTTTTCTTTTTTTTTATTTTTTATATATAAGAAGAATAAAGAACGAAAGAAAATAAAAAGAATCAAGAGATCGCAGATCAAACCAAACTCAAGAAATCAAAAAGAAAATGCAAAATTAAATAACAGAGAATTGACTAGAAAAAAGGTAACCTTTATTCGATGAACTGGTCCCAAATACAAGCTCCTTCTTCCACAACTCGCTTGAAATAAAAATTACAATTTTGGCAGAAATTTAGAAATAGCTAAAGAAAAACCCTAGTTCGTCTCTGATGCCCCTCCCTGTTGCGAATACTCTGATATTTATAGTGCAGAATGTGGAGAAGTCCCTGATAAACCTGACCACCAAATTCGGTAGCCCATCTCATCTTGATTGCCGCGGATGCGCGGCTTTTGCCGCGCCTCCGCGGCAATTTTGTGGCTTCTGGCCACGCTCTTTGGCGCGTGGCCTCTCCTGGTCCGTCCATATGGCCGTTTGCTTCTGGAAGGTGGATCCTGGTCTTTTAATCTAGATTTTCGAGATAACTTGGTAATCAAGTTATCCTAAATCTAGATTTCTTCAAATTTCCTTTCCACGAATTTCCTTCCTATCTTGGCTTTTTATCCTCATCCTGTATGTGTTTAGGGTTGGATAGAACTCTTTCCTTCCCTTATTTCTGATATTTGCAACTTTTAGCCCTTGTATTTGCATTTTGAATTTCTGTATTTGCGCTTCTTCACCTGGGCTTCAAACATGGGCTTGGATCTTGGGCTTTGGGCTCTTTAAGCTTTATTCTTTATTTAATTGATAATTTGAGGCCTGCACATATTAAATAAAGAAATATTAATAAATGTGCATTATAATATGAATAAATGTGCAAATGCGATGGTATATATGATGACAATTATGCATTATTCACTACCTATCACACCCCCACACTTATCTTTTTGCTCGTCCTCGAGTAAAAATCAAAAAGAAAGAGAAAAATCTAACCTAGCTAACTCACTTTCGTAGGAATCACGGTTGCACTTAGCATGTGCAACAAGCCGTTAAACCCCTAGGTTACCCTAGAGGACGAGTGTTGTCTCGTGAGGGTTTTCAGCGGATTGCACCCACAAAATCCATAAAAAGGAAAATATTTGAATTATATTTGAAGAGACTAAGTAGTCTATAAGTTTTAGGATTATCATTTTTATTCATTCTTCAAACCTAGTCTTTATAAAGTCAATTGTTATTCATTTTAGGTAAGGATTAAATTGAATTTCTAATATAGTCTTTTTCGTTACCAAAAGTCATACGCACCCTTGTGAATCTAGGAATTCCTTAACTTGGACTCTCATGCCTCTTTATCATCTAATTTTCTTTCGTGTAAGTATCAAGGCTTCTTGAGGCCCTCATACCTAACTAATTGACTATTAGATGTGTTAATATTTTATTATTTTTTTTTTTTTTTTTTTTTTTTGCATGTATAACTCATCTAATTCTCTTTCGTATAAGTATCAAGGCTTCTTGAGGCCCTAATACCTAACTAATTGATTATTAGATGTGTTAGTACATATAATTTTTCCTTAGTTCCCTCGGACTTTCTAATCCACCCATGTAGCGAACCTTAAAGTCGGTGACTCCCAACCGGTCGGTCTTAGGGCACCAGGTGAGAAAACACCCCGCGGACTCAAATTCGAGTGAACTAGGCCACAAAACTAAGGTATTTTTTTTTTTTTTTTTGCATTCACCTTTAGGCGTGAATACTTATGCTTCTTGAGGCACATGTATCCAGCTTAATTAGTGATTTTTTTTCTTTTTTTTTTTTTTTTTATATATGAGGCACAAGGGTCTTTGTCTTAGAATCCTAGATATGCATTAGGTATGCAATATTCATTAAGGTAAAAATCAAGACTAATTATTTATTCAATTTCTCTCCTATACCTAAAATTTAAACAATTTATTTATTTTGACCAAGTCTTTAGAAATCCTAATCATGATTTTCCTAATCCTTAAAACTAACTTAGATTTCTTTCAAAAAATAAGTCAAAATACTGTCCTTTTTATAAAATTTTTTTTTTTTTTTTTTTTTTTTTAATATATTATTTTATTTTTTTTTTTTTTTTATTTTATATACCCTTCCCCCACACTTATTTCATGCATTGTCCCTAATGTATGAATGAAATGTATGCATGCATGAACTGGCAGAACGATACAATTACCGATACAGTGGGTCGGAAAGACCCATGGCCATATTAACTTCCGGTACCGACTCCAAAAATATCTTAAGACGTTGACCATTTACCTTGAATGCATTGCCATTTTTGGGATCGTAGATCTCTATGGCTCCGTGTGGAAACACCGTCTTAACAATGAATGGTCCTGTCCATCTTGACTTCAATTTGCCGGGAAGAGATGAAGTCTAGAGCTGTAGAGTAAAACTTTTTGTCCTTGGACAAAAGTTTTTCTCGTGATGGATTTATCATGAAACACCTTAGCTCTATCCTTCGCAATCTTTGCATTCTCGTATGCATCATTCCTCAACTCCTCTAGTTCAGAAATTTGTAATTTCCGAAACTCACCGGCCTTATCTAAATCGAAATTTAGCTGCTTAATTGCCCAAAGGGCCCGTGTTCTAGCTCGACAGGAAGGTGGCAAGCCTTTCCAAAGACCAGTCTGTAGGGAGACATTCCTAGAATCGTCTTAAAGGCAGTCCTATATGCCCATAGGGCATCCACCAGTTTGATGGACCAGTCCTTCCTATTCTGATTCACAGTCTTCTCCAAGATGAGCTTGACCTGTCTATTGGAAACTTCTACCTGTCCGCTAGTTTGAGGATGGTAGGGCGTAGACATCTTATGTGTTATGGCATATCTTCGCATAAGAGCTTCAAAAGTTCTATTGCAAAAATGTGTGCCATTGTCGCTAATGATGGCTCGAGGGATTCCAAAGCGTGAGATGATATTATCTTTCAAGAATTTGACAACAACTTTGTTGTCATTAGTCTTGCAAGGGACAGCTTCTACCCACTTCGACACATAGTCTACGGCCAACAAGATGTATTGGTGCCCAAACGAATTAGGGAAGGGTCCCATAAAATCAATGCCCCATACGTCGAAAAGTTCTACTTCTAGAATGGGATTTAGGGGCATCATATTTCGTTTGGAAATTCTTCCTATCATTTGACATCTGTGCAAGTCTTGCAATACTCAAATGCATCTCTAAACACAGTTGGCCAATAAAAGCCACTTTGCAGAATTTTCTCGGCAGTTTTGCGAGGACCAAAATGTCCACCGCAAGCGAACTCATGACAAAAAGCTAGCACACTTCTAGTCTCCTCATCGGGGACACATCTCCTAATGATTTGGTCGCTACAATATTTGAAAAGATAAGGATCTTCCCACATGTAATACCGAACTTGAGACAAGAATCGTATCTATCCTGTTTGGACCAACTAGGTGGTGTTTGGTTTGTGACTAAGTAGTTTACTATGTCAGCAAACCATGGCTCCTTAGAGATGGCTAGAAGTTGCTCATCGGGAAAATTGTCATTGATGGGCAGCTCGACAGAAGGTGCGTTGGGCACACGAGAGAGATGGTCAGCTACGACATTTTCGACACCTTTTTTATCTCGAATTTCGAGATCAAATTCTTGCAGTAGAAGGATCCAACGAATGAGTCGGGCCTTCGCATCTTTCTTAAGCATAAGGTATCGCAGAGCAGAATGGTCAGTGAAGATCGTGGTCTTAGTCCCAAGTAGGTATGGACGGAATTTCTCCAAGCGAACACTACTGCCAAGAATTCCTTCTCGGTGGTAGTATAGTTCATTTGGGCCTCATTAAGCGTCCTACTCGAATAGTAGATCACGTGCTGCTTATTGTCCTTACGCTGTCCTAAGACAGCACCTATCGCAAAATCAGAAGCGTCACACATGATCTCAAAAGGCTTGGACCAGTCCGAGGTGAGATGATAGGGGCAGATATAGTTCCACTTTCAATTTCTCCCAAGCACTATGGCACCTATCATCAAAGATGAAGGACACGTCCTTAGCTAGAAGGTTTGTAAGGGGTCTAGCAATTTTGCTAAAGTCCTTAATGAACCTACGATAAAATCCGGCGTGTCCTAAAAAGGATCGAATGTCCTTCACGCATCGAGGAAGTGGAAGTTTCGCAATGATTTCCACTTTGGCCTTGTCTACCTTAATCCCTTCCCTAGATATCTCATGACCTAGGACAATCCCTTGTTGCACCATGAAGTGACACTTTTCCCAATTGAGGGTCAAGTTCTTTTCGGTGCACCTACTCAGCACTAGCTCCAAATGATGGAGACACTGGTCAAATGAATTTCCATGGACTGAGAAGTCGTCCATGAAAATCTCTAGGAAACGCTCGACCATATCAGAAAACAAGCTTAACATACAACGTTGGAATGTGGCGGGGGCATTGCATAGGCCGAAAGGCATTCGACGGTAAGCAAATGTCCCAAATGGACACGTGAACGTTGTTTTCTCTTGATCCTCCGGGGCTATAGGGATTTGGTTATACCCTGAATACCCATCCAAAAAGCAGTAATACTCATGACCTGCTAATCTTTCCAACATTTGATCGATGAAAGGGAGGGGAAAATGATCTTTCCTAGTGGCTGCATTCAACTTACGGTAGTCTATGCATACTCTCACCTTGGTAGGCAATCGTGTTTGCACTAACTCATGTTTGTCGTTCTCTACCACTGTAAAGCTAGACTTCTTAGGGACCACGTGCATTGGGCTAACCCATTCGCTATCGGAAATGGAATAAATTATCCCATTATCTAACAGTTTTACTATCTCGGCTTGTACAGCCTCCTGCATAAGTGGGTTTAGTCTACGCTGTGGATCCCTTTTCGGTCTAGTCCCTTCCTCAAGATGAATACGATGCTGGACTATCGTAGGGCTCAGTCCCTTAATATCTGCCATAGTCCAACCAATGGCTTCCCTATGTCTCCTAAGGGTTGCCAGCAGGTCCTCCTCTTGCCTATTGGTCAAATTAGATGCAACTATGACCGGTAACGTCTCTCGTTCACCTAGGTAGGCATACTTAAGATGCTTGGGCAAGGCTTTTAACTCCAAAGAAGGAGTTGGCTCAATGGGTGAAGGTGTTAAGCTAGAGTCTCCCATCTCTATAGAACTCAGATTTGATTCCAATTCGATCTCATCAAGGCTAACATCACTTGTTTCTAACTCTTCCTCTTCCTCTTCCTCAAGTATGATCTCATCATTATGCTCACTCGTCATATTTTCAATGGAGTTAACCTCAAAGGGTTGGTCGGTCACATCGTAGGGATGCTTACCTAGGTTGAAAACATTGACTTCCTTGGTCATATCCCCAAAAGTTAATCTCATGGATCCGTTCCTACAATTGATTATTGCATTTGCAGTAGCTAGGAACGGTCTTCCTAAGATGACGGGAGTTTGGGACCTAGGATTAGACACGGGTTGTGTCTCTAAGACAATAAAATCGACCGGGTAAATGAAATCTCCTACCCTTATGAGAACATCATTGATCTCTCCCTTAGGAACTTTGATAGAGCGGTCAGCCAACTGAATAGTAACTTGGGTTGGGTTCAGTTCACCTAATCCAAGTTGTTGGTACACGGAGAAAGGGAGCAAATTGATGCTAGCTCCTAAATCGAGGAGTGCTCGATTGATTTCGGCTCGACCTATGGTGCAAGAGATGGTGGGGCAACCTGGGTCCTTATACTTGATAGGGATCTGGTTGGACAATAGCTCACTAATGTTAGTGGCTAGAAAACCTTCTTAGGCACATTAGTCTTTCTTTTCTTGGTGCACATGTCCTTAATGAATTTGGCATAACTAGGGACCTGCTGGATTGCATCAAGAAGTGGAATGTTGAGCCTAACTTGATTGAACACTTCTAATAATTTCTCCATGTGTGCATTGTTGTTGCTTCTAAGCCTATTTGGAAATGGAGCTATAGGCTGGTGCAACTGATCGGCTGACTTTTCAGCTTCAGTTTCCTTGGGACTGGATGGAGAAGGAGTGGAGCTAGATGGAATGGAAGTGGAGCTAGATGGAATGGATGGCATGGATGGATCCGATGGCATGGATACTTGATTATCAACTTGTTTCCCCGATCTGAGTGTATGGACCATATGACACTGATTTGGGTCTTGAGCCTCATTGGCTGGCCTAGGATTCCTAGGGTTAGGCAATGGTTGACTCGGTAGGGTACCCCTCTGTCTCTCTTGCTGGTTCAATTGGAGCTCTATCCTACTTAGGGCTTGAGCCAGCGTGTCTTGGCTTTTAACTAGGGTGTCCATCTTCCTTTCCATGTTGGACATCCTTGTTTCCATTTGTGTATATTGGAAAGAAGGTGGCTGATTTTGACTGGGAAAACCTTGCTGATAGGGCGGATTTTGGAAATTGTTGGAGAATTTGGGCCTAATCTGCTCATTGTTACTTGGGCCCCATGAGAAATTGGGATGGTTTCTCCAACCGGGATTGTAGGTGGGTGCATAAGGATTGTTGGCGGGCCTTGTGAAGGCTGCACTCGTATGTTCGGGCAAGCTTTGATGCGCGATGAAAACAGGACATTCCTCGAACACGTGTTCATATCTTGACAATAAGTACAGCCCGCCGAAGATGTTGGGCTGACTTGGTTCACAGAGACTGGCTCTTTCGTTTCAAGAGCCTCTAATCTACGCATAACAGCAGCTAACTTAGCATCGGTTGCTACGTTGGCCTCAATGGAATGGATACCTCCTTTAGAAGAAGTAGGGTCATTAGTCCTAGATTTTTCAGGAGTAGGGTCCCATTGGATGGATTTTTCAGCTAATTCCTCAAACAATGTCCATCCTTCATCTTCATTCTTTTGCAGAAATCCTCCTTGACACATGGATTCTAACAGTGTTTTAGTAGAATAATCTAATCCATCATAGAGAACTTGGCAAAGTCGCCATTTCTCTATCCCATGGTGAGGACATTGGGCAAGGAGATCCTTAAAACGCTCGAAGTATTTCCAAAAGGTTCATTGGCTGTTTGCTTAAACTGGAGGATATCTTCTAATCAGTGCAGTCTTGTGAACGGGATAAAACTTCTTTAAGAAGGCCTTAATGAAATTATCCCAAGAAGATATAGAACCTGCCTCTAGACTGTAGAGCCATTTCTTTGCTAAATCCTTCAAAGCAAAGGGGATAACCTAAGTTTGATAGCATCGTCTCCTAACTTAGGCATATTCATCATTGACAACTTCTTCAAATTCCTTATGAAGAAGTATGCATCCTCAGATTCAAGTCCGTGAAATTTGGGAAGAGTGTTGATGTATTGTGGCTTGAGTTCATATGGGTCAACACTTTCGATAGTGAGCTGGATGCAAGAAGGAAGAGAGGTTCTAATAGGATAGAACCTATCTTGGAGTGACTGTTGTTGTGCCATGTGTGAGTCGGGCTTGAGCTCGGGTGGTGAACTAGTTCTAGTTAGCCTGGATGTGAGTGGGTCTCTCGACCAAGCGGTCATGCACAATCAGCAAACAAGTTCACCCAATCAATCAAAAGAAAAAGAAAAACAAACAAAAATCCTATTCTAGGGTTATCCTTGACCTAGACGACTCCTAACTTTAGACTGTCCTTAGGAGGTCTATTGTCGACGTTAACCACGAGCTAATCGGCCAGTTCAGGGCAAGACCGGTGGGAGGTTTTCCGTCAGAGACGTTCCTTAATTAAATAACCACCGTTCTTCGGGCTTTCGGCCTCAATCCCTTCGCTAGACACCGATTTGGCAAGGGTTAATTTCGAACAACTTTCCTTCTTCGGTCAATCTCCTATTGAGTCCGAGTTACTTTAGGGGCCAACGTCTAGTCAAGTTTTAATTAGGGTTAGGGTTGTGAGTGTGACTGGTATGATTTGTGGGCCAAGGAAGGGTGATGAAATCCCCACCTTATCTTTGTTATGGGTTATGCCCTTAAAATGGATTAGTGTACGTGTAAAGCGGTAGAAAGTAATCACTCAAGAAAGCGGTAAACAAACAAGAGTGCTTCCTAATCTATATGCTATGCAAACGTACCTTGTCGCCAGCACTCTTCAACAGAATTAAAGAATTAAAAATAGACACGTGCCCTAAAATGCAAGAGTCTAAAAATCTTTTTTTTTTTATTTTTTTCAACAAATAGGTTAATGTTAATTATTAACAGATGCAGGGTGATCACAGAGATAAAATAATACAGCAGAAAATATTCTTTTGCACTGCAGAGCAACCTGCAGAAAACTCTGTAAGTATTCCTCTACAATTGCCGCGATTTCGCGGCTTTTGCCGTGGAAACGCGGCAAAGTTGTAGGTCCAGATGCTCTGCCTTCGAGGGCAGAGGCACTGGATAGCAATATGTGTCTTCTGCTACTCTGTTTCTGCTTCCTGTTCTCTGTACCTGCAACAGAAAAGAAAAAATGATTAGAACGAGAAATCGTGCCGTTCCTTCCCCGGCAACGGCGCCAAAATTTGATTGAGATTAAAAATATAAAGTTCAGATTGTCTTAGTCTCAATGCGAATCTGCTGTAGCAAGGGCTTGAGCGGGTCGTGATCCTCAGGGAAGGATGCGATGCAAGCTTTTCGACTCGATTCCTCGTATGCTTCAAATAAGAAAAGAGAGATTAGATTTGTGATGAAATATGAGATTAAAGACGTGGTTTTGCTGATCTTCTACCACAACCCTATTGCAAGTTAAGGAGCTTGATCTTCATCTTAAGGTGTAAGTGATTCACCCTAGGTTATTACAATTAATTCAAGCAAGAAAAATCAATACTAGACTCTTGCTAAGTTACATTATTTAAAACTAAACTATCGTTCATCCTAACATCTAGGTATAGCCTAATAAGAGAAGAATCTCAAACTTATGCTGTCCTAGTTCTTAAGTTGAAGTCATGAAAAGTCTTTTTAATATGCAACCTATATTAGGATTTCTAGGTATTTGTTTAATCTTCTAGAAAAATTGTTTTTAATACCTAGGGTTTCTATAGATGCTCCTTAATCAGATCTAGGCTTAACTGCTCTAGGGTTGCTTCAAGAATCTCAGCAAACCACTAGAGAGAATTAGTTAATCATCTTTTTATGATTTTCTTTTTTCTTTTTTTTTATTTTTTATATATAAGAAGAATAAAGAACGAAAGAAAATAAAAAGAATCAAGAGATCGCAGATCAAACCAAACTCAAGAAATCAAAAAGAAAATGCAAAATTAAATAACAGAGAATTGACTAGAAAAAAGGTAACCTTTATTCGATGAACTGGTCCCAAATACAAGCTCCTTCTTCCACAACTCGCTTGAAATAAAAATTACAATTTTGGCAGAAATTTAGAAATAGCTAAAGAAAAACCCTAGTTCGTCTCTGATGCCCCTCCCTGTTGCGAATACTCTGATATTTATAGTGCAGAATGTGGAGAAGTCCCTGATAAACCTGACCACCAAATTCGGTAGCCCATCTCATCTTGATTGCCGCGGATGCGCGGCTTTTGCCGCGCCTCCGCGGCAATTTTGTGGCTTCTGGCCACGCTCTTTGGCGCGTGGCCTCTCCTGGTCCGTCCATATGGCCGTTTGCTTCTGGAAGGTGGATCCTGGTCTTTTAATCTAGATTTTCGAGATAACTTGGTAATCAAGTTATCCTAAATCTAGATTTCTTCAAATTTCCTTTCCACGAATTTCCTTCCTATCTGGCTTTTTATCCTCATCCTGTATGTGTTTAGGGTTGGATAGAACTCTTTCCTTCCCTTATTTCTGATATTTGCAACTTTTAGCCCTTGTATTTGCATTTTGAATTTCTGTATTTGCGCTTCTTCACCTGGGCTTCAAACATGGGCTTGGATCTTGGGCTTTTGGGCTCTTTAAGCTTTATTCTTTATTTAATTGATAATTTGAGGCCTGCACATATTAAATAAAGAAATATTAATAAATGTGCATTATAATATGAATAAATGTGCAAATGCGATGGTATATATGATGACAATTATGCATTATTCACTACCTATCAACAAATAAAACTCATATTGGAGAAAACCGTTGGACAGAATCGTAAGGAAGTGTCCATCAAACTCACTGATGCCATATGGGCATACTGTAAGTTCACCTAGAGGGGGGGTGAATAGGTGATGGCTAATCTAATGGTCACTTAATGCCAAATAATGCGGAAGCTAAAAACAATTATGACCAAATAAAAACTTTTACACTAAACACCACGTATAACACAAGAGTGTTGCCGAATTCCCCGTGAAGGGCTCTGGACAAACTCCTCTAGATTCCCCTTGAATGGGTTGAGGTGCCGCGTTGGCTCTCTTGGTTGAATACAAATGTTAGTCAACAATCCCAAGCAATATATCAATATGAGCACAAGGAATATATCATGCATATAAAGGTAAAGACAAGATAAGTAGTGCAAGATATAAACAAGGAGATAGAGAGAGAGAAATGGCAATCGCAAACACAAGGGTATGTTTCGAGGTTCGAGCACACTTGCTCTACATCTCCGCCTGCGACACACGAAGGATTTCCACTATGCAAGATCCCAATGGATCTCTCCCCGGTGCCGCAACACCTACAGCCCTCGGACTCCCTAGTCCCGTACACACGGAAGCTCACTAGCTCGCCGAGGCCGCACCTCAAACCACCGAGTTCACACAAGAACTCTAAACCACCGCGAACACACTTGTCCGCCTCCTCAAAGAACAAAGAAGAAATCTCTTGGTGATCTAAAACACTTCGATCACCAATTACAAACTCTCACAACACAATCCTATGGATAGATAAGGCAATGGATAGCTCAAGTGATTGTGAGAAAGCAAGGAAAGAACTATGGTGAAAAACTCAAGAAATCACTTTTACACTCTTGATAAAATCTTCCCTTTAGATTGGAAGTATTTGCTCTCAAATATGTGGAGAAAACTCTTTTAATGGAGTGGAAAAAACTGGCTCAAAACTCTCCTAAAATCTTGGCTCAAAACAATGACCAAACTCCCAAATTTATAGGCCAGAAAAATATAGCCGTTGGGGTCTGTCAGAGCTGCCGGTCGACCGCCAACGGTCAAAAATCCGACCGTTGGAGCCTCCGGTCGACCGGCCCGGTCGACCCAGAAGAACAGAGAGCACTGCTCTCAGTTTCGGTCGACCCGCCCGGTCGACCCGCCAGACGTGCACGGTTTTGTGCACGTCGGTCGACCGTTGCGGTCGACCGCACTTGGTTCCGGTCGACCCGCCCGGTCGACCGACCTCTGTGCAATGGGTTAACTTGGAGCACAGTTTTTAGGTAAAAAACGTTCGAATTTGGGAATAAGTATATAGGATGAAGTTGTAGATATTGAAGTCTTCTTTTTAATGCAACTTAAAGCAAATCAATATCAATTCAGAATTGAAAGTTATCAATAAAATACTAAAAGGTAAGGTATCAAATCAGAAACTGTAAACTGTTTTTAGAACAAGAACAGACTTCAACCCAATATTTGACATTCTTAACATTTAAATCACTAAATGATTATTGAATATTGAATGTATCTCTGAAAGTCATCTTTAAAATGCAATTTAAATCATGTTAATTGAATATAATCAAAAGTTATGACTAGAAAACTAAAAGGATGTCGAGCAGATCAGCAGAACGGTCGACCGAGAAAACCCGAGAGTTCTAAAATGGTTTTGGTTAAAAACTCATGTATATTTGAAACACCAAAAATCAAAACGGTATTTTTCTAGAACTAAAAATCTTTTATGAAAACACATATAAATCAAGAGTGTGTGTGTGATATGAACTTGAGCAATCCACCAACTATTCTATCCTTTACATTTTAACTAAAACAAAATCTTATAAAAACAAACCTAGACACAAGTCTTGATCTTGAAGTCTTCCCTTGAAGTCTTCTCATCTTATTGACTTGGTCCAAACTTGATCCAAAAGCTCCTTGGATCACAACGTGCTAGCTCCAAATCTTGACATTTTATCCTTTGTTGAGCTATGCACCTACTAAGATCTTGATAATAAATCTGTCACTAATTAAACACAAGATCATTAGTAAACATAACTTCATGAGTTGATCATCATCAAAACTAGGGTGATAGGCATTTGGGCCAACAATCTCCCCCTTTTTGATGATGACAAAACTCATGAAGTTATATATGCATGGATTAAAGTAAAGCTTCAAAGAAGCTCCCCCTTAACTCATGCATAGACATAGATAATAATATATGACAATGAAGCTCATAAATATGTATGCAAGTATGGAGATAAAACATGCAACAAGCATAAATCAAAATCTTTTTCTCCTATTTGCAATACAAAAATATAAGCATAACTAACAAGGAAGATAAATACTTCTCCCCCTTAAGCAATGAAAACATGCATATATACTCAAATACTTCTCCCCCTTTTTGTCACTCATCAACAAAGGGTTCAAAGTAAAATCAAATCAAACAAATTTTTCTCCCCCTTTTTGTCAAAAGCAAAGAGATCAAGAAGGGGTAATACAAATCAATCAATAAAAATTTATATGCGATATACATTCATGAAGAGGAAGACGCTAAGTTAGCTTCCCTATACATATGCATTACATGAAGAAGGGATGACAAGCCCTAACTCACATAACACATATTATGCAATGCATAAGAGGAGATGTGAAGCTCCCCCTACACACGTATATCATATAAAGAAGAGTTGTCAAGCTCCTCAATTTATAATAGACTCAACATGAATCCATATGTAAGAGAGATGTTAAGCTCTCCTTGCATATAGGAAATGCAAATCAAACATTTTAAGTTTTTCTTTAAAATTTTGAACTTTCTTAATAAAACACATTTTGAAATATCAAGTAACCAAAATTTATTTTGATATCAATTTTTGAAACTTCATATTGCATAAGCTTTAAGAATTACCATGTGAAAGTTGAATTAAGCTTAGCAAATAGATCACATGTATGAAAAGATAATACCAATAGAAATTGATATAATTTACATTTGAAAGCATTCATACATACAATCAAAATACGAGTATATAAAAATCATATTGATACCAATTGAAAATATCCAATGATACTAATTGAAGAGTAAGCTTATCATATACTCTACCATATGAAGAATTTGCACTAGTTAATATGAAAATGTTTTTAAAACTAGTACGGAATCCTTCAAGGAAGGAATAAAGCAAAAATGTCAATTAGTCTCAATATTCCTTTAAATCATCACACATTTTTTTTTTAAAAATCATATTTCAAGATATATGTATGTTTTGACAACACAACAAGTATACATACATATCTCTTAAACACAATTGAGTCCATATAAATAGATTTGCATTAAAGGCAAATGACTCATGAGGTATACATGTATATATTAAAGTTTGACAAAATACACATATACATGAAATGAAAACACATGATCATAAATCAAATCCAAAAAGTGAGAATACAAGTTTAAAGATGTATGTATCATCAAAACTAAGCAATACAAGCACATTTCATAGGTTCAAATAAGCATTCAAGTACAAATATAAATAGATTTATTTGTGGCCCATGATATGTACAAGTATAAATCCTAGTGTTGATAAAAACTAACATATAAACTAATATTCAATATATGAAGCATCAAATCTTTTGTGTCAATCTCAAAAAATATTTGAAGAATAAATAACTAGTATAAATTGTTTTTGAAAAACTAGTTAAAGATCCTTCAAATAACATCAAATCATATGTTTTTCATAAACATAACTAGATACACAAAAATTTAAGCACTCATGGTCTATAAAGGCTCAAAATGATTTTTAACAAAAGTGTGAGTGTTAAACGATCATGTAACTAGCATTTTTATGAAAATAGTCAATGAAGCTCAAAAAGATCATAAGTCACATTTTTAACAAATCAACTCAAAAACATTTTTCATCAAATCACTAATCTTCATGGTATATGTATGATTAATCCAATCCTAACAATACACATACATATCCCAAAAATAAAAGAGTCTATTAAATGTATTTGCATGAAAGCAAGAGACTCACGGGTATACATGTATATTTATTAGGTTTGAATTCACAATATATATACATGAAGTAAATTACTAAAATAGGTAAAACATGTATAAAAGAGAATCATCAAAACTAGCCTATACATATGCATATAGTGGATACAAATGAGCATGAAGTTCAATCATATATGAATCAATTGTAATTCACTATTTGTATATGTATACATGCAAGTTTTGATAAAATCTACATTTAAACTAGTTCATACCACATGAAGCACAATAAATCATAAAATATGAACATGCTATGAATATGATAAAAGAACTAGCATGTACATAAAAATAAGAGTTTAGAGATTGTTACCAACTCCAAAGCTCCTAACATGGTGGTTGTCCCACCAAAGCTCCTTGATAGTGATGCATCCCAAAAGTATGTCCATCATGTCCAAGTGCATCCACTACCAAGGCACCAATCCTCTCACATCTTGTGAGAGCCCTCACCTACATCAAAAGCAAAAGGTGGGGGTTTTGGTACCCATATTTTCTTGGGTCCTTTGGGGTTAGACTTGTAAGGAACCCAAAATCTTTTATAATTAGCAAAATTTAGAGAATTAATATTATCATAACAAAATTTTGCTAAATGGCCTTTGCGGTCACAATGTGTACATACGTACACCTTAGTATGCTTATGTGTGGAGTGTGATCATGGTGTGCATGAATGGATGGAGTTTGTTTCTTTGAAAACAAAGACTCCAATTTACTATGATTGAATGCACATGTGCTCAAATTAGAGCTCAAACTATCTATTTTTTTTTCAACATATTTATCTCATTAGTGGTGGCATGTAAAGCATGATGAGATAAAGAATCATTTTTCTTTTTCTTATAAGAAACAAAATCTTTTTCTTTTTCAACAAATTTTCTTTTCAAAGAGTTATTTTCTTGCAAAATACTTTCTCTTTGTTTTTCCACCAAAGCAATTTTATTTTTCAAGGTAGTGTTCCCTTCACATAAATCATTCAATTTTGCAAGCAAGAAAACATTCTCATTTTTCAAATCTTTGTTTTCTTTTTCTAAGCATGCAACCTTATTTTTAAATGTATCTTTTTCTTTAAGCATGCAATCAAAATCCTTTTTCAAGTTTTTATTATCTTTTTCTAAGCATGCAATGTTACTTCTAAATGAATCATGTTCCTTATGCATGCAAGCAATGTTCTTTTTCAAATTTTTATTTTCTTTCTTTATCATGTCATATTTTTCAAGCAATAGATGACAAAAAGTAGAAAGCTCTTCATATGACATGTTAACATCCTCATCCTCAGATTGGGTGTTTACCTCAAGGGGGTTATCCCTTGGACCATATAGCACTTGTTGGAGATGTCGCTTCCAACATCCGAGTCACTCCCCGCATAGTATTGATCATTTTCGCCAAGGAGAGGAGGGTGTTCCAAACTATAAAAGCCGATTCAACATTAGAAACCCTAGATAAATAATCATCATTTAGGGTTGATTTAAGAGCATGAAGGGCTTTTGAGTTAGCCTCAAAATACTTGCTATTATTAACATAAGAATCATTAGTGGTAGCAAGATATACATGAATGCCTAAGGCCTTGAGATACAAAGACATCTTAACCTTCCAAATTTGGATGTTAAGAATGTCAAAGGTGGGTGGTGACATGAAGTACATGGTGTGTGTACAAATCTTGTGATTAGCCTAAAAGTGAGGATCTTTAACTCTAGGTTGTTAGACCCAATACCAAGAGCACTTGGCTCTGATACCAATTGTAAGTTCACCTAGAGGGGGGGTGAATAGGTGATGGCTAATCTAATGGTCACTTAATGCCAAATAATGCGGAAGCTAAAAACAATTATGACCAAATAAAACTTTTACACTAAACACCACGTATAACACAAGAGTGTTGCCGAATTCCCCGTGAAGGGCTCTGGACAAACTCCTCTAGATTCCCGTTGAATGGGTTGAGGTGCCGCGTTGGCTCTCTTGGTTGAATACAAGTGTTAGTCAACAATCCCAAGCAATATATCAATATGAGCACAAGGAATATATCATGCATATAAAGGTAAAGACAAGATAAGTAGTGCAAGATATAAATAAGGAGATAGAGAGAGAGAGAAATGGCAATCGCAAACATAAGGGTATGTTTCGAGGTTCGAGCACACTAGCTCTACATCCCCGCCTTCGACACACGAAGGATTTCCACTATGCAAGATCCCAATGGATCTCTCCCCGGTGCCGCAACACCTACAAGCCCTCGGACTCCCTAGTCCCGTACACACGCAAGCTCACTAGCTCGCCGAGGCTGCACCTCAAACCACCGAGTTCACACAAGAACTCTAAACCACCGCGAACACACTTGTCCGCCTCCTCAAAGAACAAAGAAGAAATCTCTTGGTGATCTAAAACACTTCGATCACCAATTACAAACTCTCACAACACAATCCTATGGATAGATAAGGCAATGGATAGCTCAAGTGATTGTGAGAAAGTAAGGAAAGAACTATGGTGAAAAACTCAAGAAATCACTTTTACACTCTTGATAAAATCTTCCCTTTAGATTGGAAGTATTTGCTCTCAAATATGTGGAGAAAACTCTTTTAATGGAGTGGAAAAAACTGGCTCAAAACTCTCCTAAAATCTTGGCTCAAAACAATGACCAAACCCCCAAATTTATAGGCCAGAAAAATATAGCCGTTGGGGTCTGTCAGAGCTGCCGGTCGACCGGTCCGGTCGACCGCCAACGGTCAAAAATCCGACCGTTGGAGCCTCCGGTCGACCGGCCCGGTCGACCCAGAAGAACAGAGAGCACTGCTCTCAGTTCTGGTCGACCCGCCCGGTCGACCCGCCAGACGTGCACGGTTTCGTGCACGTCGGTCGACCGTTGCGGTCGACCGCACTTGGTTCCAGTCGACCGGCCCGGTCGACCGACCTCTGTGCAATGGGTTAACTTAGAGCACAGTTTTGAGGTCAAAAACGTTCGAATTTGGGAATACGTATATAGGATGAAGTTGTTGATATTGAAGTCTTCTTTCTAATGCAACTTAAATCAAATCAATATCAATTCAGAATTGAAAGTTATCAATAAAATACTAAAAGCTATCAAATCAGAAACTGTAAACTGTTTTTAGAACAAGAACAGACTTCAACCCAATATTTGACATTCTTAACATTTAAATCACTAAATGATTATTGAATATTAAATGTAGCTCTGAAAGTCATCTTTAAAATGCAATTTAAATCATGTTAATTGAATATAAGAATCAAAAGTTATGACTAGAAAACTAAAAGGATGTCGAGCAGATCAGCAGAACGGTCGACCGAGAAAACCCGAGAGTTCTAAAATGGTTTTGGTTAAAAACACATGTATATTTGAAACACCAAAAACCAAAACGGTATTTTTCTAGAACTAAAAATCATTTTTATAAAAACACATATAAATCAAGAGTGTGTGTGTGATATGAACTTGAGCAATCCACCAACTATTCTATTCTTTACATTTTAACTAAAACAAAATCTTATAAAAACAAACCTAGACACAAGTCTTGATCTTGAAGTCATCCCTTGAAGTCTTCTCATCTTCTTGACTTGGTCCAAACTTGATCCAAAAGCTCCTTGGATCACACCGTGCTAGCTCCAAATCATGACATTTTATCCTTTGTTGAGCTATGCACCTACTAAGATCTTGATAATGAATCTGTCACTAATTAAACACAAGATCATTAGTAAACATAACTTCATGAGTTAATCATCATCAAAACTAGGGTGATAGGCCTTTGGGCCAACACATACATGACCGCTTACAAGACTGTCCTCGGTATGTCTCCATATCGAGTTGTATTTGAAAAACCTTGCCACTTGCCTGTGGAGTTAGAACACCGGGCTATGTGGGCATTAAAGCAGCTGAACTTGGATTTGGATAAAGCCGGTGCCTTGAGAAAATTGCAAATATCCGAGCTAAAAGAGCTGAGAAATGAGGCATATGACAACGCTCGGATAGCAAAACACAGAACCAAGCTCTTTCACGATAAATCCATTCATCGGAAAATTTTTGTCTCAGGACAAAAGGTTCTGTTATACAACTCAAGACTCCACCTCTTCCCTGGTAAATTGAAAACCAGGTGGTCAGGACCATACATTGTGCAAAAGGTCTTCTCACATGGTGCCATTGAAATTCTTGATCCAAAAAATGGCAATACATTCACTGTGAACGATCAACGCTTGAAGCCATTTTTTACCACTGAGTTTGTGTCACAAGATATTCTTGAACTGGGTCTTTGTGACCCAGTCTATATGTGACCATTTCATTTGTACATTTTCCCTATTTTCCCTGCATATCATTTTGGGACCCCTTTTGTAAATAATAAAAATACAAACAAAAAAAATTATAAAAGAAAAAAAATAATAAAAAAGTAATTACTTCAAATAAGTGGACTTTGGTGCTAAATGGCACCAAGAATTCCCTCTCTTCATGAATTCCTTTTAAATCACCCTAGGGTTGTAAATACCTAACTCAACCTAGGGTAATTTTGGGAATTCAACTCTTTCAGTCTCCTATAAATATCATCTAACCCCGACTCTCTCCCCTCACCCTAGATCTAAACTCAGATCTGAAACACCCATCTCAAGCGTCGCCCCTCCAATTTTTCTCCTCCACAGAATCCTCCTTTTTGCCGCGTTTCCTCGACAAAAGCCGAGATTCCGCGGCCGTCTGTGCTCTTCTGGTGTGCCGCCAAGGTCTGTTGCAGTCGCTGTTCCCTGCTCGTGGCCGATCCAGTGCCCGATCGTCTGAATTCTCTGCCCAGTGCCCTCTGCAATTCGGATTTTATTTCCCCCCACGTATTCCGGGGGTGGTTTGCATTCTAATTCTCCGATCTCTTACGTTGTTTTACATCCTTAGCATGGCACCATCCTTATTTGCAGAGAAAGATTACTCCAGAATTTTTAGTGATAACAATGGGTATGGGCATATTTTTATAGATAGAATCCGTGCTTGGGATTGTATTCTCTTGTGTATGATAATTTCGATCATGAAGCATTTTATTGTCCTGAATTAGTGAAATCATTTTACACTTCCATTGATCATGCTTCGGTTAATTTCGACACGTACCAATTCGCGGTTCATATGCCCCTGGGTGACATTTTCATCACACTTCCTCTACTTGAGGAACTCACTCACGTCCCCTGTTACCCACAACACAGCGACCCCCTTCCTCTCATTGATTACATGTCCATCATGGGGGCCCGCTGCACAGAACAGGACCGCGGGCTCAAAGCCAGTACCACTTTCCGTAATGTGCATTGCGTTGGTCGATGGATCCAATGCAATATTCTGGGACTGGACCACACCACTTCTTTCAACAGGCCTGTGCTGCAAATAATTCACGACCTCATGATTAGGCAGCACACGGTCTGCATCAACAAAACCATCTTCCATTCTATCATTGCCAATTCCTCACGCATCCGTGGTGGTAAACATTCACACCCTTTTCTGATTACTCGTCTATGTAGGACTTTCCTACCGGATGCTGTATTTGACGCATATGACCGGGTGTTTATAGCACACGAGAGGGCCACTAGTGCCTATAATAGTTGTCTACATGCGGTCTGGACCCCTAATGTCCAGCCTGAAGATGTGCCAGTGGCGTCCTCTTCTGAGGAAAGTCTAGATGAAGAAGATGAGCCCGCATTTTGGCACCAGGACCCCCCTGCAGATTCACGTGCATTCATGTCCACCATTTGGCGGGGCATGAAGAAAATATTCCGGGGACAAGTTCGGCTGAGAAAACAAGTGGAGGAGCAGACGTTTCGATTAGACCGTATTGAGGACGGTCTTAGGCGTTCACAGTCGGCTGGACCCAGCACCACCGCTGGTCCAAAACGACGACGAGGGTGACACTGTTCCTTTACCTATTTCATGCATATTTTATCTTGCATACATTGAGGATAATGCATGAGATAGGTATGGGGGGGTAGATACTAAATTAGGATTTTTATTTTCTTTTTAGGATTCTTAGGATTTTTTTATTTTTTATTTTTTATTTTTTTTAGGATTTTTTATTTTCTTTTTAGATTTTTCATTTTCTTTTTAGATTGTTCATTTTCTTTTAGAAAACCATAAAAAAAAAGAAGAAAATTAAAAAAAACAGAGAAAATTTTGATCCATTTTTAAAGAATCAAACTTGATCTTAGGAATTAAGGATACTCTAAACTAAGATTTCTTAATATAAGTCGAAAAGAGGAGTTTTGTTGAATTTTTAGGTTAAGTAAAAAGGATAAGAAAGATAGCTAGATTTTAATTCTCTCTTTAGCATTATATACATTAAACATATTGAGGGATTAATCAAATACTTAGTGATTCTATTTACACATATATATAATAATAAAAATATATATAGAAAAATATATATAAATAAATAAATAAAATAATTACTTAGCCACTAATTAAGCTGGTTAGTTGTGCCTTAAGAAGCATGGCCAGTCATGCCTAAAGGTGGTTAAGTCCTTAGTATTCGTGGCCTAGTTTACTCGAGTCTTTGAACCTTAGGGATGTATCTTCATCTGGTGCCCTAAGACCGACTGGTTTGGGAGTCATCGGTAAGAGGCTCGCTACATGGGTAAATTAGAAAGCCTAAGGAAGCTAAGTAGGTGTAAATAAATAAATAAAAATAAAAAAAGAAAAAAGAAAAAATAAAAAGATTGTATATATTAGTAAATAAATGAACTTTAGTCTAAGAAAAATCCTTCATATTTATAGATGTATATATACTAGGCTTGATGCAAAATCTGATTTTCGCTCTATTCCTTAAAAATTTAACCTAAGTTGAAGACAAAACTCTAAATAAACACTTATAAAAAGAATGACAAGTTTAGGGTAACCCGAAACCTATAGATCAAGGAAAATTCTTGAAAAATATGGATCATAAATTTTTTCACTAACATTTTTTCTTTTTTTGGATTTTATGGGTGCAATCCGCTGAAAACCCTCAGGAGACAACACTCCTCCTCTAGGGTAACCTAGAGGTTTAACGGCTTGTTGCACGCGCTCAGTGCAATCGCGACACCTATGAAAGTGGTTCAATAATTTAGTTAGGATTTTTTCTCTTTTTCTTTTTACTCGGGGACGAGCAAAAGCTCGGTATGGGGGTGTGATTGGAGTTCATTTTTGCATCATTTTCCACTTCCATATCATGCTTTATGTAAAGAAAAATAAGATTTTTATTACTTTTCTCTCTCCTTTTTCAGGTCACCATTAATGGAGATGAAGGCCCATAATCAAGGAATTTTCAAGGAATTAAGGGATTAATTAAAGAGCCCAAAAGAAGAAGCCCAAAAGAGAAGCCTAGGTCTGGAGTCGTCCACGAATATTCCCAACTTTCTAGAAGGTCCAGCGAGGCATACAGACAGTAACAGAATGGCAACAGAAATCGTTGGCGCAACGGCCAAGATTCTGCCGCGGAAACGCGGCTCTGGCCGTTGAGCCAGCGTTTAATCCCACGGCTGCTATTTGAGGGCCTCATCCCCTGGAGCCTATAAATAGACCCCTAGGGCCTCTGTAAAAAGGGAGGAGAGAATAGGAGAGAAGAGCTTGTATTTTTGAGAGAATTGTAGGGATTTTCTCTAGCTTTCTTTAGCGCTCTTGTAATCTTCTTTCTCCTTCTAGAATTCTGCAAAGAGAGAGAGAGTGTGAGATCTTGTAATTGAAGTGGTGAAAACTTGAATGCAAGGATTGATCCATCTTTCTTCTTATCTTTACTTGTTCTAGTGCTTTACTTTCTTGTGCTTTACTTTCTTCAAGCTTTTATTACCATTGCATCTTCTTCTATAATGAATTGTTGTGTGCTTTTCATTTCAATGTCTAGCTAACTCTCTAACATGACTAGCTAACCACTAACTTTACTAACTTCTAACTCTTGGGTGATTGCTAATTCATGTGATTCATTGGATGCTTTATTGTAGTGTTGTAATTTCAAGTCTCTGTTATCCCCAATGAAGATGAGTTACTTTAATTCTTGGCAAATGCTTGTTTTCATTCCATATGATTCATGTGAGCCGCATTTAGAGCCTTGTCTTTAGAACAAGTGCCTTGATGGAACATTGAGATGGAGCACCTAACTATGCTATTTGTAGTACAATTTTCTTACTTCAATGCTAGCTCGAGTATGGCTTTGAATGACTAATGAATCTTGTATCTTCTTCCTTAGCATTCCCTTGAGTAACACTCCTTGATTCCACCATTGAAAATCTATCTCGGGAGCCGATGAATCAATGAGGCTACAAGACAAGCCGAGAAGATCACTCATCCTCTACATGGGAAAATATTTTGACCAAACAAGCAAGACAAACCTTGCCGATGAATCAACATGAGGCATGCTTCACCCTATGAGATTAGTAAGTTAGTAAATTAGAAGAGTTAGCTAGTCATGGTTTTTTTCTCTCTAAAGTCTTTTCAAAGTTTCCCTTCTCAAAGTTTTCTTTCCAAGCTACCTAAAGTTTTCCAAGTTCATTTCACTTTCCTTTCATCCTTTTCCTTTTTATGCAAAAAAATCCACAAAGAATTTTGAAAATCACCTAGAGGGGGGGTGAATAGGTGATAATGCTAATCAATGCACAATTTAAAATTTATGATGCAACAATCTCACAAAGCAAGTGAATATAGCAATGAAAGTAGAGAGCAAGTAATAAGAGCAATGAAAGTAAAGCAAGAATCAAGTGCAAGTAAACCAAACGCAAACACCAAGAATTGTTATCGAGGTTCGAGCACCCAGCTCTACTTCCCCGCCTTCCCCAGAAGGATTCCAACCACTTCCACTATCACAAAGATGTTACAAATCCACCGGAGTACCCAACTCCACAATCTCAAGTACAAGCAATCTCTTAGTAGTCAAAAGACCACAAACTCTCTCTTGCAAAATTCTCTTCCCTTACAAAGGTCCTTAGAGAACAATGAGTAGGAGTGAAGCTCTTGTGTGCAAGGAGAAAAGAAAAAGAAATCAGAGAGTTCTTGAAAAATACTTCAGAAAATGAGAGAGAATTTCAGCACAAAAACCAAGAAACCAAGTCTTTTGAATGCCTTAAACTTGTGGAAATTTTTGATAATTTTTCTAGTAACCAATCTCTCCCTAAACACCCCTATTTATAGGAGAGGGCTAGGGTTTAGAGATAAAACATATTTAAGGCTAATCAGAAAGTATTAAAACCAAAACATGTCACTTAAACACACTTAAGTGAGAAAAGGACAAAAATAAACCAGCTCAGAAAAATAGTCGTTACTGTTCAAACGGCTAGCTCGGTCGACCGGCCCGGTCGACCGCTAGTACAAAAAAAATAGCCGTTGCAGGCTACGGTCGACCGCCCAGTCGACCCAAACAAACAGAGAGCAGAAGTCTTTCAGGCAGGCATGTCTCGGTCGACCGTCCGGGTCGACCGTGAAACGTGCACACTGATACGTGCAGCTGCCAGAACTCCGGTCGACTCGGCCGGCCGACCGGCTTGACCTGACATTGGGTCGGTCGACCCTTGCGGTCGACCGGCTCAGGTCAAAAGCCAAAATAAAAATTGAATCTTGAGGAGAAATCTATTTTTAACAAAATAGTTTTGAATAGGGATATATATATATAATGGATAAAAATGAGTTAGTAGGCTGAAGATTGTGTACTAACTATTTTTGTACATATTATAGGAAATATGTTTGAAAACAAGATGTGCGCAAAAACGTGTGTGATAGAGCTTCAAACCTATTCACTATTCTTTAACAAAACTCTAAACTAAAAATAAATCTAATAAATTATCTTGAGCAATCTTGAAGTCTTGAGCCATGCAATGCCTTGCTAGAGCCTTCTCTTCTATGTTCCTTCCTTGATGTGCAAAAAGCCTTCTTTGCTTCATGAACCTAGAAGTTCTTGCAATAGCTAAGCAATGGCCTCCAAATATGGTACAAACCTGAAACTTATCTTAACAAACTAATTAGTACCATATAGCTCCTATTTGTTTTGTTATCATCAAAACTCTAAACAAATGGAGAGTGTAACCTTATGGTCCAACAATCTCCTCCTTTTTGATGATGACAAAACAAATAGGCTGTAAGAAAAAATATAGGGGAGGAGAAAGCTCCCCCTCAAATTATGCTATATTAAAAAAATAATGTAATTTGTAATTTGCAAGTAAACATCATGAAACCAAAAACCATGAGAATATAAAGCACTTGCAAAACACTTAAACTCAAATTACAAGAATTCATGAAAACACATCAAACACTAAAAAACATAAAACATATATAAACTCATATGGAACCAAAACCATATGAACTCATAATTCTATCATAAAAACTCATTCTCCCCCCTTTTGTCATACATCAAAAAGGGTTATGAAAATATTTTTATTCAATAACACAAACATTAAGTTCACCACAAATGAAAGAAAATCTAGCAAAATCAAGTGGTTTAGTGAAAATATCGGCTAGTTGCAAATCCGTAGAAACATAATTAATATCTATATCTTCTTTCTCAAAATGATCTCTAAGAAAGTGATATCTAATCTCAATGTGCTTGGTCTTACTATGTTGATTTGCATTCTTTGTCATATGTATAGTACTATTATTATCACAAAATATTTTTATATGGTTATAATGCAAATCATAATCAAGGAGAGTATATTTCATCCAAAGGACTTGTGCACAACAAGCCCCCGTGGCAACATACTCCGCCTCGGCGGTTGAGAGAGCTACGGAATTTTGTTTCCTAGAGGACCATGAAACAAGACAATTACCAAGAAATTGACATGTCCCACTAGTACTCTTTCTATCTACTCTACAACCCGCATAGTCGGCATCCGAATAACTCGTCATTGAGAAATCTCCGATTTTCGGATACCATAGACCCATTCCAATCGTTCCCTTAATATAACGAATAATGCGTTTTACCGCAATAAGATGAGACTCTTTGGGACACGATTGAAATCTAGCACAAAGACACACACTAAACATGATATCCGGCCTACTTGCCGTCAAATACAAAAGACTACCTATCATGCTTCTATACAATTTAATATCAACATTTTTACCTTGGTCATCCTTATCAAGCTTGGTGGTAGTTGCCATGGGAGTGTTGCAAACCTTTGAGTCTTCAAGTCCAAACCTCTTTACGAGTTCCTTTGCGTATTTGGCTTGACATATGAAGTTCCCATCTTGCATTTGCTTGATTTGGAGTCCAAGAAAGAAATTAAGCTCACCCATTGAAGACATTTCAAACTCACATTGCATAACCTTTTCAAATTCCTTGCATAAAAACTCATTAGTAGAACCAAAAATTATATCATCAACATAAATTTGCACAATTAAAATGTCATTATCAACATGCTTAGTGAATATTGTTGTATCTACTTTGCCTTTAATAAAATCATTTGAAATGAGAAAACTAGAAAGCCTTTCATACCAAGCTCTTGGAGCTTGTTTCAATCCATACAAAGCTTTATCAAGTTTAAAAACAAAATCGGGATGAACATGATCAACAAAACTGGGAGGTTGAGCAACATAAACTTCTTCATTTATAAAACCACTCAAAAATGCACTTTTCACATCCATTTGAAAAAGTTTAAAATTTTTGAAAGATGCAAAAGCTAGTGTCATCCGTATGGCTTCAAGCCGTGCTACGGGTGCAAAGGTCTCCTCAAAGTCAATTCCCTCAACTTGAGTGTAACCTTGGGCCACTAACCTAGCCTTATTCCTAATCACATTTCCGGACTCATCCATCTTGTTTCTAAAGATCCACTTAGTACCAATTATTGGTCTATCGTGGGGCTTAGGAACAAGGTGCCAAACTTGGTTGCGCTCAAATTGATTGAGTTCCTCTTGCATGGCTAGCAACCAATATGAGTCCGCCTCGGCTTCGAGGATGCTTTTGGGTTCAAAATGAGAAATGAAAGCAAAGTTACCACATAGGTCATGGAGTTTGGAGCGAGTTGTTACCCCTTTAGATGCATCACCTAAGATGAGCTCCTTGGGATGATTTGTAGCGTATCTCCAAGCTTTAGGAAGCGGTTGAGAGCTTTCCTCTTTATCCTCTTGAACATCACCAATTGATTCTAGCTTTTCTTCTTGAGCGGGTGAGTCCTTCAAGGATAGTCTCTCCATGTCTTCACCTAATGGGTCAATCTCTACAACATTCTCAACAACCACATTAGATTCTTCAAATTTAACATGCATGGATTCTTCAATGGTAAGTGAAGATCTATTGAATACTCTATAAGCTTTACTAGTTGTAGAATATCCAACAAAGATTGCTTCATAAGCCTTAGCATCAAATTTATCCAAGTTATCTTTAGTGTTCAAAACAAAACACTTGCACCCAAAAACTTTGAAATATGCAACATTAGGTTTTCTAGAATGATACATTTCAAAAGATGTTTTGGAAGAATTTTTACATAAATAAATACGATTTGATATATAGCATGCGGTGTTCACGGCCTCGGCCCATAGATATTGAGGGAGGTCATACTCACTTATCATTGTCCTAGCCATCTCTTGAAGTGTTCTATTTTTCCTTTCTACAACTCCATTTTGTTGTGGAGTTCTAGGATAAGACATTTCATGCTTAATTCCCTTTCATCACAATAAGTCATGAAGAGTTGGTTAACAAACTCACCACCTCTATCACTCCTTATTCTCAAAATCGAAAAACCCTTTTCTTTTCCAACTCTTTTTCGAAAAATCTTAAAACGAGAAAAAGTTTGATCTTTGTGTTCCAAGAAGAAAACCCAAGTGAAACGGGAAAAATCATCAACTAAAACAAATGCAAATCTACTACCATTTAAGCTCTTAGTTTTAGTAGGTCCAAAAAGATCCATATGAATTAATTCTAAAGGCCTAGTTGACATGATATCCTTGATTGGTTTGAAGGAAGACTTGATTTGTTTCCCAAGTTGGCACGTACCATAAATGCGGTCTTTCTCAAACTTCAAGTAAGGAATACCCTTCACCAATTCCTTTGAATTAATCCTAGAAAGATGGTCAAAAGATGCATGTCCTAATCTTCTATGCCAAAGCCAAGAATTTTCATCAAAAGCATTTAAGCATTTAGTAGAACATTCCAAATTAAGCATGTCAATGATATAAACATTATCATCACGAAAACCGGTGAGAATACAATCATTGGTTTTAACATCAAAGATTTTGCAAGAAGAATCATCAAAAATAACTTTAAGTCCACGGTCACAAAATTGACTAATGCTAAGCAAATTATGTTTCAAACCATCAACAAGTACAACATTTTCTATAGTAGGAGATGCACCAATTTGAATGTTACCTATACCGATGATAGTGCCTTTGGAGTCATCCCCGAAGGTGATGGAGCCACCTTCCTCGTACCTTGATAGGGTTGTAAAGTTATTGATGTCCCATGTCATGTGTCTTGAACAACCACTATCAAGGTACCACCGCTCCCTACGTCTTGGAGCCTTGGTGTGTACCTATATCAAATAATTTAGGACTTGATTTTGGTACCCACATTTTCTTGGGTCCTAAAGAGTTAGTTTCATTAACCCAAACAAGATTATTTGATCTATTTACTTGGTCATAACAAAATTTAGCCAAATGTCCATTCTTACCACAATATGTGCATCTATACACTCTACCATATTTAAAAGCATAGTGAGTGTGTGATTTGTGAGCATGAGAATTGTGAGCATGAAAAATCTTAACATGTGAATCTTTAACATGAGAGGTGTGCTTTTTAGAAAACATTTCTTCAAGTTTCTTAGTGTTAAAAACACAATCCTTTAAAGTCTTTTCAAAATCAACAATTCTAGTTTTTAAAGAAGAAATTTCTTTTTCATCAATCTTAGGAAATTTTGCTTTACAAGCAATTTTATAAGCACTAAATTCATTTTGGGTAGAAATGAGAGTTGAAGAAATTTCATCTTTTTCTTTAGAAATAATAGCAAGTTGATTTTTAAGAAAAGCAACTTCCTTTTCCAATTTTGAGCATTCAATCTTTTTATTATCATATGTTTCTGAAAGTTCAACAAAGGCATGAACAAGAACTTCTTTACTTAATTCATCATCTTCATCATCAAGAGGTTGAGGGGTTACCTTTGGTGTGTTTGCCATGAAACTCATGTTTGCTATATCCGCCTCTTCCTCGGACTCGCTTTCCGAATCCCAAGTTGCCTTGTACGCTTTCTTTTCTTCCGGTTTCTTAGGCTTGAAGGAGGAGGTCATCTTCTTCTTGAACTCCGGGCAATCCGCCATGATGTGTCCGGGCTTTCGGCAATTGTTGCAAATAATTCTTCTCTCCTCTTTGCCTTCGAATTTTCTTCGGAAGTTGAGCTTGTTCCTCCGGTACATCCTCTTCACATTTCACACAAGGAGGGAGAGCTCCTCATCTTCTTCTTCATCTTCTTCATCGTCCTCAAGAGTGGATGAAGACTTGAAGGTTATGGACTTCTTCTTTAGTGGAGCGGCCTCTTCTCTTGCTTTCTTTTCCATCTCATGGGTTTTTAAGTTCCCAATGAGACTAATTAGGTCCATCTCATCCTTGTTGTTCAATTCTTTCAAGGTGGTGGCCTTGATCTCCCATGATGTATGAAGTGCCCGAATCACTTTTCGCACATTTTGGTCATTGGAGATGTCATCACCTAAAGAAGAAAGAGCATTGGTGATTTTAGTAAATCTAGTAATCATACAATCAATATATTCTTCATCAATCATTTTAAAGGATTCATATTGGGACCCCAAGAGATCTATCTTAGCTCTCTTGACTTGTGAAGTCCCCTCGTGTGTGACCAATAAATGTTGCCAAATCTCATAGGCGGATTGGCAATGAATTACCCGTGTAAGGTCATCCTCATTCAAGGCGGTTAATAGGGAGTTTTGGGCCTTGGAGTTAGCCTCATATTCTCTAAAGGTAAAGTCGGTCCATGTGCTCTCATCACTATCGGGTGCTACATAGGGTTTGGTTAAGGATTTAGCTACTAAGCTACCTAAAGATTGTAAAAAGATAGTCATCCTAACCTTCCAAATAGGGAAATTAAGTCCATCAAATTTAGGAGGGGTTTTGATGTTATCGGCCATGTTTACTAGTGATGACAAATGGAATGCAAATGTTGATTAGCAAATTTTAAGGATCTCTCTAATGATGTTAAGCCAAACCTAGAGTCCAAGCTCTGATACCAATTGAAAATCACCTAGAGGGGGGGTGAATAGGTGATAATGCTAATCAATGCACAATTTAAAATTTATGATGCAACAATCTCACAAAGCAAGTGAATATAGTAATGAAAGTAGAGAGCAAGTAATAAGAGCAATGAAAGTAAAGTAAGAATCAAGTGCAAGTAAACCAAACGCAAACACCAAGAATTTTTATCGAGGTTCGAGCACCCAGCTCTACTTCCCCGCCTTCCCCAGAAGGATTCCAACCACTTCCACTATCACAAAGATGTTACAAATCCACCGGAGTACCCAACTCCACAATCTCAAGTACAAGCAATCTCTTAGTAGTCAAAAGACCACAAACTCTCTCTTGCAAAATTCTCTTCCCTTACAAAGGTCCTTAGAGAACAATGAGTGGGAATGAAGCTCTTGTGTGCAAGGAGAAAAGAAAAAGAAATCAGAGAGTTCTTGAAAAACACTTCAGAAAATGAGAGAGAATTTCAGCACAAAAACCAAGAAACCAAGTCTTTTTGAATGCCTTAAACTTGTGAAAAATTTTGATAATTTTTCTAGTAACCAATCTCTCCCTAAACACCCCTATTTATAGGAGAGGGCTAGGGTTTAGAGATAAAACATATTTAAGGCTAATCAGAAAGTATTAAAACCAAAACATGTCACTTAAACACACTTAAGTGAGAAAAGGACAAAAATAAACCAGCTCAGAAAAATAGCCATTACTGTTCAAACGGCTAGCTCGATCGACAGGCCCAGTCGACCGCTAGTACAAAAAAAAATAGCCGTTGCAGGCTACGGTCGACCGCCCGGTCGACCCAAACAAACAGAGAGCAGAAGTCTTTCAGGCAGGCGTGTCTCGGTCGACCGTCCGGGTCGACCGTGAAACGTGCACACTGATACGTGCAGCTGCCAGAACTCCGGTCGACTCGGCCGGCCGACTGGCTTGACCTGACATTGGGTCAGTCGACCCTTGCGGTCGACCGGCTCAGGTCAAAAGCCAAAATAAAAATTGAATCTTGAGGAGAAATCTATTTTTAACAAAATAGTTTTGAATAGGGATATATATAATGGATAAAAATGAGTTAGTAGGCTGAAGATTGTATACTAACTATTTTTGTACATATTATAGGAAATATGTTTGAAAACAAGATGTGCGCAAAAACGTGTGTGATAGAGCTTCAAACCTATTCACTATTCTTTAACAAAACTCTAAACTAAAAATAAATCTAATAAATTATCTTGAGCAATCTTGAAGTCTTGAGCCATGCAATACCTTACTAGAGCCTTCTCTTCTATGTTCCTTCCTTGATGTGCAAAAAGCCTTCTTTGCTTCATGAACCTAGAAGTTCTTGCAATAGCTAAGCAATGGCCTCCAAATATGGTACAAACCTGAAACTTATCTTAACAAACTAATTAGTACCATATAGCTCCTATTTGTTTTGTTATCATCAAAACTCTAAACAAATGGAGAGTGTAACCTTATGGGCCAACAAATTTTTCCTCTCTTTTCCATGTCATTTTGTTTTTCTTGAACATAGAAGAACTTTCGTTTTCTTTCTTCAAAACTCAATTTCGAAATCGTGAATGCTTCTATCGCACGCTCTCCCTGAGGATCGACCGGTAATAGCTTATGCTATGACGGTGATTCGGAAGGAGTAAAGAAAAATTGTGAATACATTTTGGAGTTTTTGAGCATCACATAAGAGCATCAAAGGTTGATTCTAAACCCTCTCTCTCTGAATATTAGTACACTCCTACCTTCCGAACAAGGAGCTAGCAGAGGTGGAGGCAGGAGTAGGATTGATGTGGATAGGATTTTTTTGTTGGTAAACCTGGTTGTCCACCCTCTTTCCAGATCGGAGCATGTGAACAACATTGCACTGGTTGATCGACGGATCCTTAACTTCATACGCTTGATTGGAGTTCTTAGGGTTAACTAGCGGCTGATTAGGTAAAGTACCCTTAGGTCTTTCACTTAGAGAGCTAGCTAATTGGCTCATCTGTATTTCCAATCTCGATATGGCTTGTGAATGGTTGCTCAAATTTGTTCCTGATTTTGCTTGAAGGCGGCTTGGGACTTCATAAAAGCCTCCATGCTCTCTTCCAATTTACTGAATTTCTTTTCCATTGGTGAGCTTTGGAAGGAGGAAGATGGGGCTTGACTGGGAAAATTTGGTGGGGGAGTGGGATGGTGAAAATTATTGGAAAAATTTGGCCTGGGAAATTGTTCTGGGCCCAAGAGAAATTTGGGTGATTTCTCCAACAGGGATTGTACGTTTGCGATTACGGATTGTGTTACGGCCGTGAGTAGGCCTCATTCATATGTTCCGGTGGCACTTGCTGAGTATGGAAAACATGACACTATTCAAAAATACGGTTCGGTGCCTGACAGTATGAATAACCTGGATTGTGAATTGGTGGTGGGTTGACTTGGTTGACATTGGCTGGCTCTTTTATTTCTGGAGCCTCTATTCTCCTCATCAGGGTAGAAATCTTAGCTTCAGTAGCTATGGATGATTCTAAGGATAGGAGCCCTCCTTTTGAAGCTATAGACTGTGAATTCTTTGATTTTTCTGAGGCTGGCTCCCATTGCAGGGTTTTCTCAGCTAAATTCTCAAATAAATCCCAACCCTGATTTTCATCCTTTTGCAAGAACCCTCCCTGACACATGGTTTCTAATAGGGTTTTTGTTTGATAATCTAAACCATCGTAGAGAATCTGGCACTGACGTCATTTCTCTACACCGTGATGAGAACACTGAGATAGGAGATCTTTGAATCGCTCAAAGTATCTCCAAAATGGTTCACTCTGTTCTTGCCTGAACTGCATGATATTCTTTCTAATGAGGACAGTTTTATAGATTGGGTAAAATTTTTTCAAGAAGGCCTTGACGAAATTGTCCCACGTTGTAACATCTACAAACTGTACAACCATTTTTTAGCTAGGTCCTTTAGGGAAAAGGGGATTGTGACGCCCCGATCCTGCGGATACGGGGACGCCACTGCGACGTACATACGCAGGGTGATAGTACCATCACGTATGTACGTTAAGCATCAATAAAATATAGGAATCAGAGTGCGAAAAAACGTGGTAATATACATTCCAACATAAAAGTACAAGTGCTCAGTCATCACAGTCTGTGACATAATATTACATAAATATTACATCACCAGGTAGTACAAAAGTACAATACATGGAGAGATATACAGAAGCTGAAAGGTGCTCACAATACAGCAAGAGGGACCTTGTGAGCCAAACAGTAGAGGGACTGGGAGGAAGAGCTACGATGAGGTCCAAGCTTCTGATGCGCTCTGACCACCACGAAAGGATCCGTTGCGCACTCTGATCAGCTACAGCAAGGTCACCAAGGTCCAGACTCCAGGATCTGGACATGAGAATCCAGGGTTGTCAGATGCAACCCGCGAGTACATATGATAAAGCCAAGTGGCGTGCATATCAGGCATATGTGTACAGAAAAGGTGTATCATGAATACAAGCACATATGAATGAGACAGTAAGTAAAGTAACTATAGGAAAATCAGTTATACAAGCCCACATTATCGAACCAAGAGATTAATTCGTCGAAGAAATAATCCAAATAAGGAAACCCTCATATATATACCCTATACCTCACGCCACTGTAATTTGAGTTTATATAACCTGACTTTGCCTTCATAATAACAGAATAATGAAACAAAATGGAAGCAATCAAGTAATCCAACAAGATAGCACAACAAGATAGCACATGTATAAGTGTTGAGCAGTATAGATCAAGTATAGCTAGTCAGCTATCAGGAGCATGTTATTATTAAGTTATAAAGACTCATCTGATTTGTATACGTCGGTATGTGTCCCATTCCACATACTTCAGTATACAGACCGGAGAGTAAGTTATTGGAAACTGATGGAGATCAACGAATCATGCTTAGAATGGGTCACGTACATGCCCGGGACAACGGTCAAGGAGTATCCGTTGCTGAGCCGGAACGTACCGCTAGGTACCGGGACTTATTGTACCCCCGAACAGGAATAGGATGTCACCACTCCCATAGGAATAGGCCTAGGGGCTTATGGCACAACCGGCAGGAAAGGGAGTAGGGGTGCCTGTACACCCCACGGAAGCGCCTGGTGGCCTCCAGGTCGAATCCAAGTATATGGGCGCGCGACACTATAAGACCATCATAAACATAGAGACTATATCGGTACTCATCAGTTCCCCCCATCCCGGTGTAAGTTGTCTAATTATTAGAATTTGTCCAGTGATAATGTCCACAAGGTGTTCATAGTAATCCTATATTCATGGTTATCCTATTATGGGGATCAACAGGAGTATAGTATTAGGAGTCTCCCTTTTTCAGGGGTTCAAGTATACAGGAGTTCAGGAGCACAGGAGTTCAGGATTACCAAATATCTGGTAACAATATAATAATCATGCCAAGTCCCCGTAAAAGTGATAATAATGAATATGCAAAGAAATACAGGTGTCCGGTGTAATAGCATCCAGTTAGGTGTCACAATACAGGTCAAATGTGTCAGTACCAGGTGATAGCGTGTCAAGTGTCAAGTGTCATATATCAGATGTCAGGTGTCAAGTTAACATAGCAAGTACCGGTGTCAGATATTAAGTGTCATGGATCGGTGCCAAGTGTAAACATATCAGTGCTGGTTTCTGGTATTATGTGAGCATCATATGTCAAGTAATCATCCGGTCATGTAACATGGTACAGGGGAACAATATAAATAAACATTTTAAACTCTTCACAACCATATTTATAACAATAATAATTTAGTCTATTAATTAGCTATGCGAAGCCGAGTAAAGCGGAGCAGCTCTAGGCATACCCGGTATAATACCGGTCCAACAAAGTATAATAACGGTCGGAAGCTATTTATAAAACATGATAAATTTTAGAAATCATTTATATAACACATACCAACTTGCATAAAGAGACATCATATATTAAAAGCCAGATAATAATTATTAGACATGAAACGATGGTAATAAAGCAGGAAATGTTAAAGAAATGTACTCGCCTAACACCGGAATGAAAATACCGAGAAAAAATCTGAGAAATCTGCTGACACGTGCGAGCAAGCCACTAGCCCATAAAATATATAAATCTATATATATATATAAATATTATAAATATATTAGAGAGGGAATGAGAGAGGGGGGAGAGAGAGAGAGAGGAGAGAGAGAGTATAGGATTATTAAAAGAGAGAAAATAAGAATTAATGGGGAGGGGTATAATTAAAATTATGGGGAAGTAAATAGGGGGTTAAGGAGGGGGGTAAAAATGGAAAGGGAGAAAAGGAAGGAATTAAAAGAAAGAAAGAAAGAAAGAAAGAAAGAAGAAAGAAAGAAAGAAGAAAAGGAAATAGAAAAGGAGGGAGAAGGGGGCGGCCGGCGGCCGGCCCACCGCCGGCGGCCTGGCGGCGGCGCTGGGGGGGCATGCACGCGGCCTAGCCCGGGGGAGAGGGGGTGGTGGAGTTGGGGTTGTGGGTTGTTGTTTGGGGTTGGTGGAGGTGGTGGTGGTAGTTGGTGGTGGTTATGGTGGTTGTGGTAGTTGTTGGAGGTGGTGGGGAGTTAGAGGAGGAGGAGGTGATGGTTGAGGGGTTGGAAGTGGAGGAAGAGGTGATTTGGTGGGGAATTTTGGGGAAGAAGGTGAAGTGGTGGTGGTGGGTTTGGATGAAATTAAGGAGGAGGAGTGGTGTTTTGGGGTTGTTGAAAGTGTAGAAGGAAGTGGGGAGGTGGGGGGAGGTGGGGGGTGGCGCGGCGCCGGCCTAGGGCGGCGGTGGCGGCGGCTCAGGTGGTGGAGGTGGCCGGTGGTGAAGGTGGAGTTGGGTTTGTTTTGAAGGAGATGGAGTTTGAAATTTGAAATAGAAATGAGAAGGAGAAGGAAGGAGGAGGAGTTTTTAATGAAGAAGGAGGAGGAATGATATGATGAATGGGGATGGGGGGAGAGAGACTGCAGCAGCAGCCCATCATGGCCTGGCTGCTGCTGCAGGCGGCTGCGGCAGGGGAGCAGGGCATGGAGGTGGAGTGTAGGGGAAGAAAAGAAAAGAAGAAAAGAAAAATAAAGGAAAAGGAAGAAAATAAGGAAAAAAGAAAAGAAAATAATAAAAAAATTATTATTAAATAATTAATTTATTAGAATATCCTGGGAGTATAAAGTAGGGGAGTAGAGAAACAAAAAGCAAGCAAAGAAAATGTCGGTAGATAATATTATTATTTTAATAGAGTGAAAATTCGACTGTTTCAGAAACATTCCGAAAAATTCTTAAAATAGTAAATATTATTTTAAGATACCTGATGAAATCGGATTTGAGAAATTCAATGTAGTTTTTAAATTATAAATCCTGAAATCTTTCAGCGATACCGGCCGACACCAGAATCGGTCAAATTTTGATAAATTTAGAAAAATCCAATAAATGTATTTAGATAGAAAATAAAATTCTAAGAAGTAACATGAAAGTTATTTTTAAAAATTCAATCCCATTTGAAAGCTAAAAATCTGGGAAATCGGTCAGCGATGCCGACCGACACCGATTTTGGAGATTTTGCAGAAAAATTCTAGAAAATCATGAAAAATCTAAAATATTAGAAAACAGTGTTTGAAACTTAAATTGGTCAAATTGGACTACCTGAAAGGTCAAATCGGGTAGTATGCCAGTATCGGGCTCCCGGTCCAGGTCAGGACTGACTCTAAGACTGAGAATCCAGATCCGATATCAAATAACATAAGCTATCACAACTCAAAAACAAATACTGGAAGAAAATTGAAACAATACGGTCAAAAAATTAGGACACGTATCCGAGTACGTATCCCGGGAACGGGGTGTTACAGGGATGAAACGTAACCTAACGGCATCGTCTCCTACCTGGGGAATGCGCATTATGAGGCATACTTCTTCAAATTTCCTAACAAAGAAGTATGTGTCTTCCGATTCTAAACCATAAAATTTTGGGAGAGTGTTGATGAATTGAGGCTTTAATTCAAAGTTATTTCCATTAGCCTCAGGCAGTTTTATACAAGATGGTAGTGGGGTTCTGATCGGGTAAAACCTGTCCTGTAGCAACGCCATCACCGGTTCGGATGCAAGGGTATAGAAGTGTTTCTGGTTAATCTGAAAGATACAGGATCTCTCACCTACTCTTGCATGCAGCACACCACAAACAACATATAGACAACAAACAATCAAAAAGAATAAAACAAACAAAAGAAAGAAAAATAACCACAAAGCCTTAGTCTAAGGTACCTGGACCTAGACGACTCCTAATTGGTCGATTCTCTGGGGGAGGTTGTTGTAGGAACTCGACTACAAGCTAATCGGTCAGGAAAGGGAAAAACTCGGTGGGAGGTATCCGGATATGAGCCACGGGCCTTAATTACGCCAAACGACGGAGCTGTTGAGGCTTTACCTCTCAATCCACTTTCCTTAGACACCGATTTTGCAGGAGTATAGTTCTTGCAATTTTCACCCTCAGTTAATCTCTTAATGAGTCCGAGATGTTCCTAGGGCCAACGTCTATCTGTTTTAGTTAAGGCTTAGGTTGTGTGAGTGCACTTGGAGATTATTTTTAGTCTAAGAAAGGGTGATGAAATCCTCACCTTATCTTGTTTATTTGGGATTTTGTCCTTAATGTCAATTGTGCAAGTGTACAGTATATTCACAATAAAATAACACTCAAAGCGATAAATCACTCCAAAATGTTAGTCCTATTCTATATGAATGCACACGCACCTTTTCTCCAGCACTCTTCAACAGAAATTGAAATGAATTGAAATAGACACGTGCCCTAAATGCAAGAGTCTAATCTGATTTTCAATTTAGCAACAAATGGATTTCTGTTGAATTATTACAAGTGTAAAGGTGAAGCATACAAATGAACTAAAAATTTGAGAAAGCAATTTGAGCGATTTTCAGCAACCCAGCAAAAGATCTTTCGTTTGTACATCAATCAGAGAAATTCATTTTTACACGAATTCCCCGAGGGTAAATGAATTCCTCGTAATGGTCTCTGGCCACCAATCTTGCTTCTCGTAGTAGTTAGCTCCTTGGTACTTCTCCTACACACAAAAACAAAGAAAAATCTTTAGTATTGAACAATAAAGCCCTTCCCTCCCCGGCAACGGCGTCAAAATTTGATCGGCAAAAAACAAGCACAAAAATAAGTAAAGGAATGTGGGTCGATGTTACTGCTTTTGCGATTCTTCTGTACTAGCAAAGTGGCTATACGGGTCGTATTCACAAGGAGGGAGAGCGATGAAAGCTTGATGCGGCTTCTTTATTCAAGAAAAGAGAAAGTTCTTTGTTTCAAATAAAGAATTTGAAAATGAAAACAAATTAGTTTCAAGAATTGTTTAGAATAGTTTGGTGGCTTGTAAAAATGATTTTTCTTAATGGTAAAAGCGCATGGCTAACTTTCTACTAAGTGCTCCCACTAATCCCTAACTTCTTGAAGATGTAGCCTCATGATGGATCATAGGCAAGCATAACCCTTATGCATAGGAACTATTCACGTGAAAATCGAGTGAAAGTTCTTTCTTTAACTTAGCTTTACATGGCAAAGACTTGAACATTCCCTTATCAAGATCCAATAGAAGGCAAGAATAAGGGAAGAAACAAGTGTACTAATAGTATCGGCAAAGTTAAAAGGAATATCTCTAACTTACAAAAAACAAGTAAAGTTTACAATCCATAGATCATCAAAAATCCATTAAGATGATCAGAATTTTATTTATGATAAATGTGCATATGTGGTAAAAATTATGCAGTATTAGAGACTAATCAGTGCTCCCTCATCATTCAAAGGATTTCCTCCTCCACAACCCCGAATCGAGCTTCTTTGGAAGCTTTCTCTAGAGTGGAAAATAGATAATCCGCCCAACTCTTTAAGCTGTTCGAGCTTCCCTTGTAACCACCGTGTACATCAAAGCAGATGTAGAAGTGGCACATCAGCTCTCTGTAAGTCTCAAACAAAGCGGCCTCCTGCTTCTCCATTAACGCCAGCTCCGCTTCACAGGGAAAATATTCCTCATAGGGAAGAGATCCCATTGGCAAGACAGAGACCTCCCATATCTCATGCAAAACCATGCCCAGTTCACCTACGGGAGTGAAGAAAGTCCCTGTGGCTGGGCAGTACAATTCAAAGGTGGCGTAGAGTTCGCAACGCTCATCTGAATGCCATAGCACGTGGCCCTAACAGCTTCGCGGAGTCCAGCCTTTCCAAGTCCTCTCTGAAGTGAGCCAAGACGTACAAAGTCAAGTTTTTCCACCAGGCCTTCGGAGGATGAATCCAACCCGGAGCCCTGAAGTCTGTCGCCGGATAATTACCGCTGACCCTTAAGAACTGGTTGCCGAAAATCTGGGCCATGGCTGGGTTCTCCCCCACCGGGATGTCTTGTAGAACGTTCCCAGGATGTAGACCTAGTATGCACCGAGGGGGACCTGCCCTGCTGTAACCATGAGAAGAAGCTGTCAGAATTCCCACTGGATCGAGTCGGTAGTCCGAGTCACCTGCCAATTCATCTTCCTAGGCTTCGTTACATGATCGGTCACATATATTGCATATATATTGTCACATTACCATGTTTATTATCTAAATAAATCATATTAATAAGTCCTATTTTTCTTTATAAAATGCAGGCCCATTGCTAAAGGATAAGAAAGAGAAACGAGCCCAAAAGCCCATCAAATTTTGATTTAATTCAGAATTAATTCAAAATCAGAAAATCAGGGCAGATCATGGCAAATCAAAGAGGTTGAAAACTGGTTAAAATGAATCTTCCCAAATCAAGTGGTTAAAACCAAAGATCAAAGGCTGTTTCGTCACATCCTAGAGCTGAAACGGAAAACCAGCAGGAGATAAAGGGGAATCACCAAACAAGCGAGCCCCACCAACCTGGTGTGGCCACCTGGCCACACCATGGCCGCGGAAACGCGGCCATAACCGTGTTTCCGCGGCTTAGTAGGGTTTGTTGGGGGAGCATTTGCTCCCCCTATCTTCGTACGACCTCCCCCGTTTTGTTTTTGCCTATAAATACTGTATTTTTTAGAGAAAAAGGGACCGGAAGTTAGTTTAAATTTTTTCCTTTGTTTTTAGGATTTAGGTTCTTTGTTAGATAGTATAGAGAAGTTATATCTCAGTTCTTTAGTTTGTAGTTCAGTCCAAATACCAGTGAGAGAGAGGAATAGAGTTTTTGTAATCTGAAGATTGAAGTGACATCAATAAAGGATCAAGCTTTCTCCTCTTCCACTCCAATTCACGGGTATGTCTTGTTTTATTTGCATGTCTAGTTTTGTATTATTCATGAGTAACTAAACTTGTTTTCTGGGCTCACTATCGTCTTTCTCTTTGGTCCCTCTTGTTTTAAATGGTTTTATTTTAAAGAACCAAACGGAATCATTTGCATGCCTTAAACTAAGCCTTTCTTCTTTGAAAGTGTTCTTGAAGGCACATGAGGATGGGTTTGGATTTATAAATTTCTCTATCTTTTAAAACATCACTTGAACTTGTTTTTATTTCATACTTGAAAGACTTGATGATTTAACATTCAATTCAAGATGATTTCTTAAGAAAAAGAGTTAACTTTTCCAAACTATCTTATTTGCTTTGCTTTAAACTTTTTAAACTCAAGCTTAAGTTTTTGCCTATGATCAAGTTGAGGCACTAAGAATTTCAAGAGAAGAACACATCGTTGAGTAGTGGACAGTAAGCCCAGATTTGTTTCCTATATTAAAAACAACCAAACAATTTTCAACACTTTTTAAAGATCACCTTTTCCAAAGCCTTTTCTAAGTTTTTCAATTTTTCTTTTAATCACTTCCCTTCTCTCCATTCTCTTTTCAACTAAAAAGAAAAAAAAAAGAAAAATACGAACTCCATTCTTTGTTACTTAAAAAAAATACTGAAAAGCTTCTATCGCATTCCTCCTCGTGAGCTACACGGTAATTCTCATCACTTTCATTTCACGATCAATTTTTGGCGTCGTTGCCTGGGAGGGAACGGTGTATTTGTTTTTTAACAATTTTGGTGTCTTATTTCAGGGACGTCAAGATTCAGATTTAGCACTCAAGCTTTGCAGGAGAAGACTTACTATTCTGTACCCCTACTCTCGAAAGTAGAAAACAGAATTTCAAGAAATTGCAGCGCAAGTTTAAAAATTTGTGGACTACTAAAAAACTCTTTTTTGCAGGACATACCGCTTTACAAAAATACAATTTTTGTGTATTATTCTTTCTATATTTGATATTCACACTCCCTGTTTTTAATCCAACAGTAATCTGAGTGATTGTTAATTGCCTAAAAAACGTTTAGACTTGCATTCTAGGCATTTGTCAATTACGTTTCTTTTACAATTACTGTTGAAGATAGCTGGAGACAAGGTACGTATGCATAACATATAGTTAAGAAACATTCTTGGGTGATATTTGCTTGTGAATGTTACTTTTTTATATCTTGCACACTCTGCACAATCAATTCTAAGGGCAAAACCCAAATCAAGATAAGGTGGGAAAGTCATTACCCTTACTTAGCCCACAAACCATCTCCAAGCATGCACAACCTAAGCCTTAGTAAAATCTGATAGACATTGGCCTTAGGGACATCTCGAACTCACTAGGAGATTATCCTAATGGGGAAGGTGTTAGAATTTGACTCTTGCCAAATCAGTGTCTTGGAAAGGGATTGAGGGGCGAAACCCCGAAGGCTGGTGGTTTGGCTTAATTAGGCCCGCGCTTTTGCGCGGATACCTCCCACCAATCTTGCCTTGACCTTGCTGATTAGATTGTGGTCAAAGTCTGCGTTATACCTCCTGGACAATCACCCAGTTAGGAGTTGTCTAGGTCAAGGTTACCTTAGACTAGACTTGGTTGTTTTCTCTTGTTGACTATTGGTGAACTTGTTTGTGATTGTGTTTGTGTATGCAAGTGTGGTAAGAGACCCTAATTCATCTAGGTTAACTAGAAACACATCACCAACTAAGTTCGAACCAAGACCAGATTCAGTTATGGCTCAACTGACATCTTTGCATGATAGGTTCTATTCCATTAGAACCTCACTCCCATCCTACATCCAACTTCCATCGGTTGGTGAACACAACTTTGAGCTTAAGCCACATTCAAACTTCTAATTGATTGGTTTTTAATTACATCAATTATCATGGTTCCACTAGAAAAATGATATAATACTGCTCCCGGCTCAAGGAGACCAACTTTTCACTTTGTTTTAGACCATAAAAGGCTTAGTTAAGGCAATATGAGTCTTAATCGGGGCCTGAAAGTTTGATGTTTACAAATTCTAATTGATTGGTTCTAATCAAATGAATTAGTATGGTTCCACTAGTAAAACTATGAAATATTACTCCTAACGAAAGATAACTACCTTTTTACCCCGTTTTGGCTAATAAAATGCTAAGTTAAGGTTGTTTAAGGCTTAATTAGGGCCTGAAAGTAAGGCTTTTGGTAAAAGTTCTAATTGATTGATTCTAATCACATCAATTAATATGGTTCCTCTAGACAACCAATGTAATACTACTACCGGCTGATGAAAATCACTTTTCACTCTGTTTTGACCTATAAAGGCTTAAAAGGTTATTAAGGGCTTAATCGGGGCCCGAAAGTTTTGACTTTGGGTCAAAGCTCTAATTGATTGGTTCTAATCACATCAATTAGTATGGTTTTACTAGAGAAATTTTGTAATACTACTCCTGGCTCAAGGGAATCACATTTTTTACTTCGTTTTGGCCCATAGAAGGCTTAGTTAAGACTATTTGAGGCTCAATGCGGCCTGAAAGTGTGACTTTTTATCAAAGTTCTAATTGATTGCTCAATCTCATGAATTAGCATTGTTTCACCAAAAAAAACTATGTAATACTACTCCTGAATCAAGAAAACTACCTTTCACTTTGTTTTAGCTTATAGAAGTCTAAGTTAAGGCTATTTGTGGCTAAATCAGGGCATGAAAGTTTGACATTATGTCAAAGTTCTAATTGATTAGTTATAATATCATGTATTATCATGGTTCCAGTATAAAAACTTTGTAAACTACTACAGGCTCAAGGAAATCACCTTTTCGATTCATTTTGGCTAATAGAAGGCTTAGTTAAGTAGTTGTGGTTATTTGAGGCTTAATCGGAGACCGAAAGTTTGACTTTTAGTCATAGTTTTAAGTGATTAGTTCTAACATTAATTAACAAGGTTTCATTAAAGAAACTATGTAATACAGCTCACGACTGAAGGGAACCACTTTTTCACTATGTTCTGACCCATAGAAGGTTATGTTAAGACTATTTGAGGCTTAGTCGGGGCCTGAAAGTTTGACTTTTAGTCAAAATTCTAATTTATTGGTTCTAATCACATTAATTAAAATAATACCACAAGAAAAACTATTTTGTACTATCCCGGTTCAAGGAAACCACCTTTTCACTACGTTTTGGCCCATAAAAGGCAAGTTAGGGTTATTTAAAGCTTAAACGGAGCCTGAAAGTTTGACATTTAGTCAAAGTTCTAATTGAATGGTTCTAATTACATCAATTAGTATGGTTCCATAAGAAAATCTATGTAATACTACTTCAGGCTCAAGGAAACCCCTTTCACTCTGATTGTAAAATCAAAGAGTTAAGAATTTATCGTGTAGCTTTGGGCTAACGGGTCGTGTCCACGAGGAGGAATGCGATGAAAGCTTTTCGGCGTTTTGTTTAGTAACAAAGAATTGTGCTCGTTTTTTAGTTGAAAAGAAGAATGGAGAGAAGGGAAGTGATTGAAAGAGAAATTGCAACTTTGGAGAAGGCTTTGGAAAAGGTGATTTAAAAAACTTTGAAAATTATTTGGTTGTTTTTAATATGAGAAGAAGATTTGGGCTCACTAACTTTATTTACTTCACTACTTATCTCAAGAATATTTTTAGTGCATCACTTTTATCATAGGCAAAAAAGCTTAATTTCTTTTAGTGTTCAAGTAAAACAAATGAGATGATTTTGGATCAAATCTTGAGATCTTTTTTAACACACCATCAAAAATAGAATGTTAAACCATCAAGCGCGAGGAAGCAAGTATGGAATAAAAATGATTTAACAATAGTTGTGCCTTGAAAATCTAAGTTTTAAAAGAAGAGCATCATCATGAGCTTTCAAGAATAAAATTTAACTTTAGGCATTATGATTCAAGAGAGTTCATCCATCAAATTCAATCGAGAGAGAGGAGGTAGAAAACATCAATTAGTGAGCCCAGAAAATGATTTAGCTACTCATTATGAAATGAAAACAAACAAGAAATTGACAATTAAACACAAACATACCGAATTCAAGTTGAGTTGGAATGGCAAGTAGAAGCTCCTTGATTGTCACTTTAAAGACGAATTACACACTCAATTCCACTCTTCTCTCTTTTCTGGTCTAAACTAAAACAAGAATAAAGAGGAGATACAACTTCTCCAAGCTATCTAACAATGTTCCTAAACCGTAAAAATGAACAATAAATTTAATCCTAGTCCTCGCTAAATTTTCAGTACAAAATCCTGCCTTTTATAGGCAAAAACCCAGAGGGAAGGGAGTGAGGAGATAAGGGGAGCAAACACTCCCCTTATCTCCACCAACAAGCCGCGGATCCGCGGCTTGGGCCGCGGATCCGCGGCCTGGATGTGGCCAATTGGCCACATCCAGGTGGAGAATTGGTTGGCGTGGATTTAGACTCCCTTTTGTCTTGTTGGTTTCACTGTTGCAACTCCCAGATTTGATGAAATGATCTTTGATTTGTTGGCTTCAACCGCTTGATTTAGGAAGATTCATTTCAACCGATTTTCAACCTCTCTGATTTGCCAAGATCTGCCCTGATTCCCTAATTTCGAATTTATTCTGAATTGAATGGGCTTTTGGGCTCGTTTCTCTGGCCGATCCTTTAGCAATGGGCCTGCATTTTATAAAGAACAATAGGACTTATTAATATGATTTATTTAGATAACAAGCATGGAAATGTGACAATATGTATGCACTATATGTGATCGATCACACCCCAACACTTATCTTTTGCTCGCCCTCGAGCAAAATATCAAAACTAATCTTAATCAATTATTAGACCACTTTCGCAGGTCACTCGATTGCACTGAGCATGTGCAACAAGCCATTAAACTACCCCTAGAGGACGAGTTTTGTCTCGTGAGAGTTTTCAGTGGATTGCACGCACAAAATCCATAAAGAAAGAGAAAAAAAAGTTAGTGTTTTTGAAAAGCATTTTGAAAAAAGAAAATATTTGAAGTATATTTGTGAGAGTTTAAGTAATCTATAAGTTATAAGAATATCAAATTTTTCATTCTTAAACTTAGTCTCCATTCAAAACCATGTCATCAATCAAAGTAAGGTGTCAAATTGTTTTTCTCATCTAGTCTATTACTTTACCCTGAGTCATATGCACCATCGTGACTGTGAAGTTTGACTAAGGGTTCTTTAACATTAACTCTTATGCCTTATTTATATTTCTTTTTGGTGGAATTTATTCCTCAATTCTATTAGGCTTTCTAATCTGCCCATGTAACGAGCCTTTAGTCAGTGACACCCAAACCGGACAGTTTTAGGGCACCAGGTGAGAAAACACCCCTAAGGACTTAAGCACTCGAGCAGACAAGGCCACGAAACTAAGGTTTTTATTTATAAAATGTACCCCTTTTAGGCGTGAATACTTATGCTTCATGAGGTATAGATACCCAGCTTAATCCGAGGATTTATATATATATTTTTTCAAACTTATCTAATTGTCTTTTGCATAAATACCAAGGCTTGCTTAGGCCAAAGCACCTAGCTAATCGATAATTAGATTTGTTTATTTTTTTCCATATAGTTTTTTTTTCTTTTTTTATAAGGCATAAGAGTCTTTGTTTTTGAACCTTAAGTGTGTAAGTGTATAAAGTGTGCATATTTCATCAAGGTAAAGATCAAGACTAAATTACTTTCACAAATTTTCTTCCTAACCTTAAAAATCAAACAAGTCATCTTATTTTGACCAAGTGTAAGAAATCCTAATTATGATTTTCCTATTCCTTAAAATTGACTTAATTTCTTACAAAAAATATATCAAAATATTGTTCTATCCTTTCAAAAAAAAAAATTTATATTCTCTTTTTTTTTTAGTTATATTAGTCATTTTAGAACCCTCCCCCACACTTATCTCATGCATTGTCCCCAATGTATGAAAGAAATGTATAGATGCATGAAGAGAAATATATAAGAGGTGCAAATATTATACAAAAAATATGTACAACATCAAGTTTCTCCCACACCTAGATCTTTTTCGGTCTCATCCCTCTGGCTCTCTTCCCAATGGGTCCTCTTTAAAGGGCATAGTGGGGAGGCTAAATTTTTTGTCATTTTAGCTCTCTTCCTCTCCAGTCTCACCTTCTTTAGGTGTTTCTTCCTCATATGACTACATTCATTATTCAAAAATTGATCCCCACCACACTTCTCAGTTGGAACTTCTTCATTATGAATACCTAAGAATTCTAACTCAGTTTCATATATCTCCACAAAGCTTAGGTCAACACTTTCCCCTGGAGATGTGTAATTAACCAAAATATCCCTAGTTGGTTCATCCAAACACATGAGTTCTTCTTCGAAGAGGTTTTCAAAGAGTATGTCAATCGGAGGTTCTTGAATTATATTCTCATGCGATAGATTATTGGTTGGCTCATCGAAAGTGAAGATATTCAAATCAAATTTCCCTTTTTTAAAGGGTACTCTGACATTAGGATCTCCGACATATGCCTTCTTATCAAGATAATCGCATTCATTCTTAAATAATTCATTAAGAAACATCGAATCATTCTCTATACCTTCACTCTCTTCATCACAATTGTTTTCAACAAAGTTTACCTCAAATGTTTGGTCTCTTATCTTACGAGGTTGTTTTTCTAGGTTGAAGACATTGACTTCTCTAGTCATGTCCCCAAAGGTTAATCTCATAGACCCATTCCTACAATTGATAATAGCATTAGCAGTAGCAAGGAATGGGCGCCTAGGATAACAGGAGTTTGAGCCCTAGGATTGGACACAAGTTGTGTCTCAAGTACTATGAAATCAACTGGGTAGATAAACTCCCCGACCCGGATAAGGACATCATTAATTTTCCCTTTGGAATTTTCACAGAACGGTCAGCCAGTTGGATAGTGACTCGAGTTGGACTAAGATTGCCCAACCCGAGTTGTTGATAAACTGAGAATGGAAGCAGGTTGATACTTGCTCCCAAATCAAGAAGTGCATGACTAATCTCGGCTTGTCTTGTAGTGCAGGCAATGGTGGAACAACTAGGATCCTTGTACTTGACAGGGATTAGACCCGATAGTAGCTCACTAATGTTAGTGACTAAGAAGACTTTCTTGGGTACATTAGTCTTTCTCTTCTTGGTGCACATATCCTTAAGAAATTTTGCATAGGATGGGACTTGCTGGATGGCATCAAGGAGTGACACATTTATCTTCACTTGGTTAAATATCTCAATTATCTTATCCATGTGTGGATTTTGCTTGTTGTTCTTTAGCCTATTAGGAAAAGGTACTTTAGGCTTGTACACCTGACTGGTTGACTTATCAGTTTCAGATTCGTCAGATTTGGAAGGCTTGGGATTAGATGAGGTGGATGCTAGAGTGTGATTGTGCGGACTGGGATTGGGTGGTGTTGACACTTGGTTATCAACTTTCTCTCCCGACCTCAATGTATGAATAGCATTACATTGATTCAATGATTAATCCTCAACCAAATGAGCTCGTTGTGAATTCCTTGAATTCATAATTGGTTGACTGGGCAAGGTACTCTTTTGCCTCTCATGTTGTGGATTGGCTAAGTGGCTCATTTGACCCTCTAACCTCTGTATTGTTTGCATGAGGGAATCTTGGTTCTTCATGTACCTTTCCATATTTCTCTCAAAGTCAGTCATTCTCCTTTCAAGCTGAGGATTCTGAAAGGAAGGTTGTGGAGCTTGGTTGGAAAAATTTTGTTGATAGTGTGAAAAATTGTTGGGAGAATTGTGAGGATGATTTGGAAAGTTGGGTTGATGAATGGAAGAATTATTGGAATGATGGAAGTGGCTTGCATGGTTTGACCGTGGGTGGTCATTATTTTGTTGGCTCCATGAGAAATTTGTGTGATTTCTCTAGCGAGGATTGTACGTTGGAGCGTAAGGATCATTGTTCGGCCTTGAAAAGGCCACATTCATCGGTTCAGAAAGGAGTTGTTAAGCTTGAAATACAGGACACTCCTCAAACACATGATTCATGGCCTGACAGTAAGTACAACCCAGAGTTAAAAATTGGTTCGGGCTGACTTGATTGACTGGACTTGGTTCCTTAGTTTCTAAAGCTTCCAGTCTTCTCGCTAGGTTAGCTAACTTAGCCTCGTTAGCTATGGATGATTCAATTGAATGGAGACCTCCTCTTGAAGAGATAGAGTTTGGATTCCTAGAGTTTTCACTAGTAGGTTCCCATTGGATTGTCTTTTCAGCTAGATCTCATATAAATCCCATCCTTCATGGTCATCCTTCTACAAGAATCCCCCTTGGCACATACTTTCTAAGAGGGTCTTGGTTGAGTAGTCTAAACCATCATAAAGAATTTGACATTGTCGCCATTTCTCTATTCCATGATAAGGACATTGGACAAGGTGGTCTTTGAAGCGTTCAAGTACCTCCAAAACGGTTCACTAGGTTCTTGCTTGAACTGCATGATGTTTTTCCTAACGAGAGCGGTCTTGTGAATTGGATAGAATTTCTTCAAGAAAACCTTGATAAAATCATCCCAGGATGTGATAGAGCCGACCGCTAAGCTGTAGAGCCATTTCTTGGCTAAGTCCTTAAGAGCAAATGGGACAAATCTCAACCTAATAGCATCATCTGCAAGGTGTGGGATTTTCATCATTAAGCATACTTCCTTAAATTCTCTTATGAAGAAATAAGCATCTTCGGACTCTAAGCCATGGAACTTAGGGAGTGTGTTGATGAACTGTGGCTTAAGCTCAAAGTTGTATTCACCAACCGATGGAAGTTGAATGCAGGAGGAAAGTGATGTTCTAATGGGATAGAACCTATCCTGCAAAGATGTCGGTTGATCCATAACCGAATCTGGTCTTGGTTCGAACTTGGGTGGTGATGTGTTTCTAGTTAACCTAGATGAATTAGGGTCTCTTGACCACACTTGCATACACAAACACAATCACAAACAAGTTCACCAATAGTCAAGAAGAGTAATCAACCAAGCCTGGTCTAAGGTAACCTCGACCTAGACAACTCCTAACTGGTTGATTGTCCATAGGAGGTATAATGTAGACTTTGACCAAAGGCTAATCAGCCAGGTCAGGGCAAGATTGGTGGGAGGTTATCCGTCAAAGACGTTCCTTGATTAAGTAACCACCAACCTTCGGGCTTTCGGCCCTTAATCCCCTTCCTAGACACTGATTTGGCAGGAGTCAAATTCTAACACCTTCCCCCTTAGGATAATCTACTAGTGAGTTCGAGATGTCCCTAAGGCCAACGTCTATCAGATTTTACTGAGGCTTAGGTTGTGCGTGCTTGGAGATGGTTTGTGGGCTATGGAAGGGTAATGACTTCCCCACCTTATCTTGATTTGAGTTTTGCCCTTAGAGTTAATTGTGCGAAGTGTGCAAGATATAGAAAAGTAGCATTCAAAAGCAAATATCACCCAAGAATGTTTCCTAAACTATATGCTATGCATACGTACCTTGTCTCCAGCTCTCTTCAATATTAATTGTAAAATAAACGTAATTAGACAAATGCCTAGAATGCAAGTCTAAATGTTTTTTTTAAGCAATTAACAATCACTCAAATTACTGTTGGATTAAAACAGGGATGGTGGATAGCAGGTATTGCAAGAATATAACGCACAAAAACTTAATTTTTGCAAGCAATATGTCCTGCAAAAAAGAGTTTTTAGTAGTCCAACAAAATTTTTAACTTTTGCAACGCAATTTCTTGAAATTCTGTTTCCTACTTTCGAGAGTAGGGGCACAGAATAGCAAGTCTTCTTCTGCAAAGCTTGAATGCTAGATCTGAATCTTGACGTCCCTGAAACAAAACACCAAACTTGTTAAAAAATAATTACACCGTTCCCTCCCCGGCAACGGCGCCAAAAATTGATTATAAAATCAAAGAGTTAAGAATTTACCGTGTAGCTTTGGGCTAACGGGTCGTGTCCACGAGGAGGAATGCGATGAAAGCTTTTCGGCGTTTTGTTTAGTAACAAAGAATTGTGCTCGTTTTTTAGTTGAAAAGAAGAATGGAGAGAAGGGAAGTGATTGAAAGAGAAATTGCAACTTTGGAGAAGGTTTTGGAAAAGGTGATTTAAAAAACTTTGAAAATTGTTTGGTTGTTTTTAATATGAGAAGAAGATCTGGGCTCACTAACTTTATTTACTTCACTACTTATCTTAAGAATATTTTTAGTGCATCACTTTTATCATAGGCAAAAAAGCTTAATTTCTTTTAGTGTTCAAGTAAAACAAATGAGATGATTTTGGATCAAATCTTGAGATCCTTTTTAACACAACATTAAAAATAGAATGTTAAACCATCAAGCGCGAGAAAGAAAATATGGAATAAAAATGATTTAACAATAGTTATGCCTTGAAAATCCAAGTTTTAAAAGAACAGCATCATCATGAGCTTTCAAGAATAAAATTTAACTTTAGGCATTATGATTCAAGAGAGTTCTTCCATCAAATTCAATCGAGAGAGAGGAGGTAGAAAACATCAATTAGTGAGCCCAAAAATGATTTAGCTACTCATTATGAAATGAAAACAAACAAGAAATTGACAATTAAACACAAACATACCGAATTCAAGTTGAGTTGGAATGGCAAGTAGAAGCTCCTTTGATTGTCACTTCAAAGACGAATTACACACTCAATTCCACTCTTCTCTCTTTTCTGGTCTAAACTAAAAAAAGAATAAAGAGGAGATACAACTTCTCCAAACTATCTAACAATGTTCCTAAACCCTAAAAATGAACAATAAATTTAATCCTAGTCCTCGCTAAATTTTCAGTACAAAACCCTGCCTTTTATAGGCAAAAACCCAGAGGGAAGGGAGTGAGGAGATAAGGGGAGCAAACGCTCCCCTTATCTCCATCAACAAGTCGCGGATCCGTGGCTTGGGCCGCGGATCCGCGGCCATCCAGGTGGAGAATTGGTTGGCGTGAATTTGGACTCCCTTTTGTCTTGCTGGTTTCACTGTTGCAACTCTCAGATTTGACGAAACGATCTTTGATTTGTTGGCTTCAACCGCTTGATTCAGGAAGATTCATTTTAACTGGTTTTCAATCTCTCTGATTTGCCAAGATCTGCCCTGATTTCCTAAGTTTGAATTTATTCTGAATTGAATGGGCTTTTGGGCTCATTTCTCTGGCCGATCCTTTAGCAATGGGCCTGCATTTTATAAAGAACAATAAGACTTATTAATATGATTTATTTAGATAACAAGCATGGAAATGTGACAATATGTTTGCACTATATGTGACCGATCACACTCTGTTTTGGCCCATAGAAGGCTTAGTTATGACAATTTGAGGCTTAATCGGAGCCTGAAAGTTTGATTTTTAATTAAAGCTCTAATTGATTGGTTCTAATCACATTAATTAGTTTGGTTTCACTAGGAAAACAATATAATAAAACTCCTGGCTTAAGAAAACAATCTTTTCACTCTGCTTTAGGCCATATAATGCTTAGTTAAGGTTATTTAATGCTTAATCGGGGCCAGAAAGTTTGAATTTTGGCCAAAGTTCTAATTAATTGGTTTTAATTATATTAGCTAGTATGGTTCCACTAGAAAAATTATGTAATATTACTTCAACTTCAAGAAAATCATTTTTTCACTCTATTTTGACCCAGAGAATACTTAAGTTAAGGCTATCTGAGGCTAAATCGGGGCCTTAAAGTTTGACTTTTAATCAAAGTTCTAATTGATTAGTTCTAATCACATCAATTAGTATGGTTCCACATGAAAAATAATGTAATACTACTCTCAGGTCAAGGAAACCATATTTTCACTTTATTTTGGCCTATAGAAGGCTTAGTTAAGTTATTTGAGGCTTAATCAGGGCCTAAAAATTTGTCTTTTAGTTAAATTTTAATTGATTTACTCTAATCACATCAATTAAGATGGTTCAATTCGAAAAATTATGTTATACTAATCACAGCTCAAGGAAACCACCTTTTCAATCCGTTTTGGCCTATAGAAAGTTAGTTAAAGATATTTGAGGCTTAATTGCGGCCAGAAAGTTTGACTTTTGTTCAAATTTCTAATTGATTTGTTCTAATCACATCAATTAGGATGTTTCTACTAGAAAAATTATTTAATACTAATCTCGGCTCAAGAAAATCACCTTTTCACTCTGTTTTACAACCAATTTATTAAAACTTTGACCAAAAGTCAAACTTTAAGGCTCAGATTAAGCCTCAAATAGCCTTGACTTAGCCTTTCATGAGTGAAAAGGTAGTTTTCTCGAGTCTTGAGTAGTATACATTGTTTTTGTAGTGGAACCATGCTAATTGATGGGATTAGAACCAATCAATTAGAACTTTAACAAAAAATTAAACTTTCAGGCCCCGATAAAATCTCAAATAGCCTTAACTAAGCCTTTTATGGGCCTAAACGGAGTGAAAAGGTGGTTTTCTTAAGCCGGGAGTAGTATTGCATAGTTTTTCTATGGGAACCATGCTAATTGATAGATTAGAACCAATTAATCAGAACTTTGACCAAAAGTCAAACTTTTAAGCCCCGATTAAGCCTCAAATAGTATTAACTTATTTTTCCATCGGCCGAAACAAAGTGAAAAAGTAGTTTTTTTGAACCGGGAGTAGTATTACATAGTTTTTTTAGTGGAACCATACTAATTGATGTGATTAAAACCAATCAATTAGAATTTTGACCAACCATCAAACTTTTATGCCCCGATTAAGCCTCAAATAGCATTAACTTGTTCTTTTATCGGCCAAAATGAAGTGAAAAAATAGGTTCCTTGAGCCGGGAATAGTGTTACATAGTTTTTCCTGTGGAACCATACTAATTGATGTGATTAGAACCAATCAATTAGAATTTTGATCAAATGCCAAACTTTTAAGCCTCGATTGTGCCTAAAATAGCCTTAACTTAGCCTTCTATTGGCCAAAACAGAGTGAAAAGTTGGTTTCCTTTGGGCGGGAGTAGTGTTACATGATTTTTCTAGTGGAACCATACTAATTGATGTGATCAGAACTAATCAATTAGAAATTTTACAAAAAGTCAAACTTTTAGGTCCTGATTAAGCCTCAAGTAACTTTATCTTAGCCTTCTAATGACCAAAACGGAGCGAAAAGGTGGTTTCCTTCAGAGTAGTATTACATTGTTTTCTAATGGAACCATCCTAATTCATATGAACCACTTAATTCAAACTTTTAGACCTGGATTAAGCCTCAAATAGCCTTTAACTAAGCCTTCTATGGGCCAAAATGGAGTGAAAAGGTAGTATCCTTGAGTTGGGAGTAGTATTACATAATTTTCTAGTGAAGCCATTCTAATTGATAAGATTAGAACTTTGACCAAAAGTCAAACTATTAGGTCTTGATTAAGTCTCAAATAGTCTTAACTAAGCCTTTTATGAGCGAAAACAGCGTGAAAAGCTGGTTTCCTTGAGCCATGAGTAGTATTACATAGTTTTCTAGTAGAACCATGCTAATTAATGTGATTAGAACTAATAATTTAAAATTTTGACCAAAAATCAAACTTTTATGCCCCGATTAAGCCTCAGATAGCCTTAATTAAGCCTTCTTTAAGCCAAAACAAAGTAAAAGGTTGATTTCCTTGATCTGAGAGTAGTATTACTTAATTTTTCTAGTGGAATCATCCTATTTAATATAATTGGAACAAATTAATTAGAACTTTGATCACAAGTCAAACTTTCAGGTCCCGATTAAGCCTCAAGTAGCCTTAACTAAACTTTCTATGGGGCAAAACGGAGTGAAAAGGTGGTTTCCTTAAACCGGGAGTAGTGTTACATAATTTTTTAGTGGAACCATGCAAATTTATGTGATTTAAACTAATCAATTAGAATTTTGAATAAAAATCAAACTTTCAAACCCCTATTAAGCCTCAATAACCTTAATTAAGCCCTTTATAGCCAAAACAGAGTGGAAAAGTGATTTTCTTTTGTCGGGCATAGTATTACCTTATTTTTCTACTAGAACCATACTAATGTATGTGATTAGAATCAATCAATTAAAATTTTGAGTAAAAGTCAAACTTTCAGGCCCTGATTTGACCTCAAATAGCCTTAACTAAATCTTCTATGAGCCAAAATGGAATGAAAAGGTGATTTTCTAGAGCAGAGAGTAGTATTACATAGTTTTTCTAGTGGAACCATACTAATTGAAGTGATTAGAACAATTAATTATAATTTTGACTAAAATTCGAACTTTCAGGCCCTGTTTAAACCTCAAATAGCCTTAACATAGTCTTCTATAACCCAAAACAGAGTGAAAAGATAGTTTTCTTAGGTCGAGAGTAGTATTACATAGGTTTTCTAGTGGAACAATACTAATTGATGAAATTAGAACTAATTAATTAGAACTTTGATTAAAAGTCAAACTTTCAAGCCTCAATTAAGCATCAAATACCATTAAGTTACTCTTCTATTAGCCAAAATGGAGTGAAAAAGTAGTTTTCTAGAGTCGGGAATAGTATGACAAAGTTTTTTTAGTGGATCATATTAATTGATGAGATTATAAATAATCAATTAGAACTTTGATAGCTTTCAAGCCCCGATTAAGCCTCAATTAGCCTTAACTTAGCCTTTTATCAGCCAAAACAAAGTGAAAAGTGGTTTCCTTGAGTCGAGATTAGTATTATATAGTTTTTATAGTGAAACCACACTAATTGATGGGATTAGAACCAATCAATTAGAACTTAGATTAAAAGTCAAACTTTCAGGCCCCGATTAAGCCTTAAATAGCCTTTACTTAGCCACCTATGGACTAAATAGAGTGAAAATGCAGTTTTTTGAGCTAGGTTTAGTATTACGTAGTTTTTCTTATGGAACCATACTAACTAATGAGATTAGAACCAATCAATTAGAACTTTTATCAAAAGTCAACATTTTAGACCCGATTATGCCTCAAATAGTATTAATTGAGCCTTCTATGGGCCAATATGGAGAGAAAAGGTTGTTTCCTTCGTCCTGGAGTTGTATTACGTAGTTTTTCTAGTTGAACCAAACTAATTAATGTGATTTTAATTAATCAATTAGTACTTTGACTAAAGTTAAAGTTTCAGGCCCCGATTAAGCTTCAAAATAGCCTTAAAATGGCCTTATATGTTCCAAAATTGAGCGAAAAGGTGATTTCTTTGAGCCAGAAGTAGTATTACTTAGTTTTTCTAATGAAACAATACTAATTCAAGTGATTAGATTCAATTAATTTGAAAGTAGTCAAATTTTTAGACCCCGATTAAGCCTCAAAAAGCCTTAACTAAGCCTTCTAGGGGCCAAAACAGAGTGAAAATGTAGTAGTATTCGGTCGGGAGTAGTATTCATATTTTTTTCTAGTGGAACTATACAAATTGATGTAATTATAACCAATCAATTAGAATATTTATGAAAAGACAAACTTTCATACCCCAATTAGGCCTCAAATAATTGTAACGGAACCTTCTATTGGTTAAAACGGAGTGAAAAGATGGTTTTCTTCGGCCGAGAGTAATATTATATTGTTTTTATAGTGAAACCATCCTAATTCATGTGATTAGAACCAACCAATTAGAACTTTACCAAAAATCAAATTTTCAGCCTGGATTAAGCCTCAAATAGCCTTTAATTAAGCCTTCTATAGGCCAAAACGGGGTGAAAAGGTGGTATCCTTGAGGAGTAGTATTACATAGTTTTCTTGTGGAATAATGCTAATTAATGAGATTAGAACTTTGATAAAAAGTTAAACTTTCAGGCCTTGATTAAGCCTCAAATAGCCTTAACTGAGCCTTTTATGAGCGAAAACGGAGTGAAAAGGTGATTTTCTTGTTTTGGGAGTAGTATTACTTAATTTTTCTAGTGGAACCATCTTATTTGATGTAATTAGAACCAATTAATTAGAACTTTGACCAAAATTCAAACTTTCAGGCCTCGATTAAGACTCAATTGCCTTAACTCTAAACCTTCTTTAGTCCAAAATGGAGTGAAAATGTAATTTTCTTGATATGAAAGTAGTATTACATAATTTTTTTTAGTAAAATCATCTTATTGATATAATTAGAACCAATCAATTAGAACTTTGACAAAAAGTCAAACTTTCACGCCTCGATTAAGAGTCAAAAACCTTAATTAAGCCTTCTATGGGCGAAAACAGAGTTAAAAAGTTGTTTTCTTGAGCCAGAAATAGTATTGCATTGTTTGTCTAATGTAACCTTACTAATTAAAGTGATTTTCTATCAATTATAACTTTCATCAAAAGTCAAACTTTCAGGCCCTGATTAAGCCTTAAATAGCCTTAACTTTGCCTTTTTGGGCCAAAACTGGGTAAAAAAGTGGTTTTCTTGAGCCGAAAATTATGTCACATAGTTTTTCTATTGAAACCATGCTAATTCATGTGATTTGAACCAATCAATTAGAACTTTAAGCAAAATTCAAACTTTCAAATCCCTATTAAGCCTCAAATAGCCTTAACTATGCCCTTATGGGCCAAAACGGAGTGAAAAGGAGGTTTCTTTGGCTGAGCATAGTATTATATATTTTCTAGTAGAACTATACTAATGGATTTGATTAGAACCAATCAATTAAAACTTTAAGCAAAAGTCAAACTTTCAGGCCCCGATTTGGCCTCAAATAGCCTCAACTAAACCTTTTATGGGCCAAAATAGAATGAAAAGGTGATTTTCTTGAGTAGTAAGTAGTATTTTATAGTTGTTCTAGTGGAACCATACTAATTGAAGTGACTAAAATAATTAATTAGAAATTTGACTAATATTCAAACTTTCAGGCCCCAAATAAACCTTAAATAGCCTCAACTAAGCCTTTTATAGGCAAAAAAGGAGTGAGGAGAAAGTTTTTTAAGATGGGAGTAGTATAAAATAATTTCTCCAGTGGAACCATCCTATTTGATGTGATTAGAATCAATCAATTAGAACTTTGACAAAATGTCAAATTTTCAAGCCTCGATTAAGCCTCTTATAGCCTTAACTAAGCCTTCTACAGGCCAAAACAAAGTGAAAAGGTGATTTCTTTGAGCCAGGAGAAGTATTATATAGATTGTCTAGTGTAACCATACTAATTGATGTGATCAGAACCTATCAATTAGAGTTTTGACCAAAAGTCAAACTTGCAGGCCCCGATTATGCCTAAAATAGCCTTAACTTTGCCTTTTTTAGCCAAACAGGATGAAAAGGTGGCTTCCTTTAGCCGGGGTAGTATTATATAGTTTTTCTAGTGGAATCAGCTATTTCATGTAATTTGAACAATTCAATTAGAACTTTAAACAAAAGTCAAACTTTTAGACCCCGACTAAACCTCAAATAGCCTTAGCGAAGCCTTCTATGGGCCAAAACGGAGTGAAAAGGTGGCTTTCTGTGGCCGAAAGTAGTATTACATAGTTTCCTGGTAGAACCTTACTATTTGATGTGATTAGAACCAATCAAATAGAACTTTGACCAATAGTCAAACTTTTAAGCTCCTATTAGGTCTCAAATTATTTTAACTAAACCTTCTATGGGTCAAAATAGAATGAAAAGGTAGTTTTCTTGAGTCAGAAATAGTATTATATAGTTTTCCTAGTGAAACCATACTAATTGTTGAGATTAGAACTAATCAATTAGACCTTTGACTTAAATTCAAACTTTCAGGCCCCGATTAAACCTCAAATAGCCTAACTAAGCCTTTTATAGGCCAAAACGGAGTGAAAATATAGTTTCCTTCAACCGAGAGTAGTATTATAAAATTTCTCTAGTGGAACCATCCTATTTGAAGTGATTATATCCAATCATTTAATTGACTAAAAGTCAAACTTTCAAGCCACGATTAAGCTTCAAATAGTCTTAACTAAGCCTTCTATGGGCCAAAACTTAGTAGAAAGGTGCTTTCCTTGAGTCGGGAGTAGTATTACATAGATTTTCTACTGAACACATACTAATTGTTGTCATTAGAACAATCAAATAGTACTTTGATAGAAAATCAAACTTTCAGGCCTGATTAAGCCTAAAATAGCCTTACCTAACCTTTCTATGGGACAAAACGGAGTAAAAAGGAGGTTCCTTAAGCCGAAAGCAATATTATATAATTTTTCTAGTGGAACCATTCTAATTGATGAGATTAGGACCAATTAATTAGAACTTTAACATAAAGTCGACCTTTCGTCCTCGATTAAACCTTAAATAGCGTTAGCTAAGCATTTTACAGGCCAAAATAGAGTGAAAAGTTGGTTTTCTTCATCCAGGAATTATATTATATTATTTTTCTAGTAGAACAATACTAATTGATGTGATTAGAGCAATCAATTAGAATTTTAACCAAAAATCAAACTTTCAGTTCACGATTTGGTCCCATATAGCCTTAAGTAAACATTCTATGTGCCAAAATGGAATGAAAAGGTGATTTTCTTGAGCCAAAAGTAGTGTTACATAGTTTTTCTAGTCGTATCATACTAATTAATGTGATTAGAACTAATCAATTAGAACTTTAATTGAAATTCAAACTTTCAGGTCCCGATTAAGCCCCAAATAGCTTTAACTAAGCCTTTTATGGGTAAAATGGAGTGAAAAGGATGTTTTCTTTGAGATAAGAGTATTATTACATAATTTTCTAGTGGAACCATTCTATTTGATATGATTAGAATTAATCAATAAGAACTTTGATAAAAAGTTAAACTTTCAGGGCTCGATTAAGCCTCAAATAAACTTAACGAAGCCTTTTATCAGTGAAAACAAATTGAAAAGGTGGTTTTCCAGTTCAAGGAGTAGAATTACATAGTTTTTCTAGTGGAACCATACTAATTGATGCGATTAGAACTAATAAATTTGAACTTTGACAAAATTCAAACCTTGAGGCCTCGATTAAATCTCAAATAGCCTTAACTAAGCTTTTTAGGCCAAAACGAAGTGCAAAGGTGATTTTCTTGAGCCCAAAGTTGTATTACATTGATTTTTCTAGTAGAACCATACTAATTGAAGTGATTTAGAGCCAATCAATTAGAATTTTGACCAAAAGTCAAATTTTCATGCACTGATTTGGCCTCAAATAACCTTAACTAAGCCTTCTAAGAGCTAAAATTGAAGGAAAGGTGGTTTTGTTGAGCAAAGAGTAATATTACATAGTTTTTCTAAAAGAACTATCTTAATTGATGTGAATAGAACCAATAAATTAGAATTTTGACCAAAATCTAAATTTTCAGGCCCTGATTAAGCCTTAGGCCAAGCATAGTATTACATTATTTTTTTTAATAAAACTACACTAATTGATGTGATTAGAACCAATCAATTAGAATTATGACCAAAAGTCAAATTTTCAGGCAATGATTTGGCCTCAAATAACCTTAACTAAACCTTCTAAGGGCTAAAATGGAAGGAAAAGTGGTTTTGTTGAGCAAGGAGTAATATTACATAATTTTTCTCAAAGAACTATCCTAATTGATGTAATTAGAACTAATCAATTAGAACTTGACCAAAATTTAAATTTTCAGGCCCCGATTAAGCCTTTAATAGCCTTCTATGGGCAAAAACAAAGTAAAAAGACGGTTTTATTGAGATGAAAGTAGTGTTACACAATTTTTCTAGTGGAACCATCCTATTTGATGCGATTAGAACTAATCAATCAGAAATTTGATAAAAAGTCAAACTTTCAAGTCTCGATTAAGCCTCAAATAGTCTTAACTAAGCCTTTATAGGCCAAAAAAGAGTGAAAAAGCAGTTTCCTTGATCAAGGAGTAGTATTACATAGATTTTCTAGTGAAACCACATTAATTGATGTAATTGAAGCAAAAAATTAGAACTTTGACGAAAAATCAAACTTCAGACCCTGATTAAGCCTCAAATAGCCTTAACTTTGACAAAAATTAAAACTTTCAGGCCTCTTTAGCCTTAAATAGTCTTAACTAAGAGTTTTATGGGTTAGAATGGAGTGAAAAGTTGGTTTTCTTGAGCCGGGAGTAGTATTACATTGATTTTCTCGTGAAACCATACTAAATTGATATAATTAGAACCAATCAATTAGAATTTTGATTAAAGAACAAACTTTCAGGCCCCGATTAAGCCTCAAATAACTTTACCTAAGCCTTCTATTGGCCAAAACGGAGTAAAAAGGTGATTTCCTTAAGCTGAGAGTTGTGTTATGTAGTTTTTCTACTGGAATTATGCTATTAATTACATTAGAAACAATCAATTAGAACTTTGACGAAAAGTTAACCTTTAGTCCCCGATTAAGCCTTAGATAGCCTTAACTAAGCCTTTTACGGGCCAAAGCAGAGTGAAAAGATAATTTCGATGTGCCAGGAGTAGTGTTACATAGTTTTTCTAGTAGAACCATGCTAATTCAGGTGATTTGAACCTATCATTTAGAATTTTGAACCAAAGTCAAATTTTTAGACCCTGATTAAGCCTCAAATAGCCTTAACTAAGTCTTTTATGAGCCAAAGCGGAGTAAAAAGGTGATTTCTTTGAGCTGAGAGTAGTATTATATAATTTTTTTAGTGTAACCATGCTAATTGATGAGAACCTTAATCAGGGTCTAGTAGAACAATCAATTAGAATTTTGACCAAAAATCAACCTTTCATTCCCTAATTAAGCCTCAAATAGCCTTAACTAAGGCTTGTACGGGCAAAACAGAGTGAAAATGTGGTTTTCTTGAGTCGAAAATAGTGTTACATAGTTTTTCTAGTGGAATCATACTAATTCATGTGATTTGAACCAATCAATTAGAATTTTGAACTAAAGTCAAACTTTCAAACCCAGATTAAGCCTTAATAGCCTTAACTAAGCCTTCTATGAGCCAAAATGAAGTGAAAAGGTGGTTTCCTTTGGCCGGGCATAGTATTACATTATTTTTCTAGTAGAAAAATACTAATTGATGTGATTAGAACTAATTAATTTGAACTTTGTATAAAAGTTAAACTTTCAGTCCTCGATTTGGCCTCAAATAGCCTTAACTAAGCCTCTATGGGCCAAAACAGAGTAAAAGGTGGTTTGCCTCAGCTGGGCATAGTATATACTATTTTTCTAGTAGAACAATACTGATTGATATGATTAGAACCAATCAATTTAAAATTTGACCAAAAGTCAAACTTTTAGTCCCCGATTTGGCCTCAAATAGCCATTTTAACTAAACCTTTTATCAGCCAAAATGGAATAAAAAGGTTGTTTTCTTGAGCCGAGAGTAGTGTTACAAAGATTTTTTAGTGGAACCATATTAATTGATTTGATTAGAACCAATCAAATAGAATTTTAAATTCAAACTTTCAGGCCCGATTAACTATCAAATAGCCTTAACCAAAGCCTTCTAGGGACAAAAATGGAGTGAAAAGCTGGTTTCTTATGATGGGAGTAGTATTACATAATTTCTGTAGGGAAAACATCCTACTTGATGTGATTAGAACCAATTAGTTAGAACTTTGACAATAATTCAAACTTTCAAGCATCAATTAAGCCTTAACTAAGCCTTCTACAGGGTAAAAATGGAGTGAAAATATGGTTACGTTGAGCCGGGAGTAGTATTACATAGTTTATCTGGTGAAACCTTAATAATTTATGGAATTAGAACTCATCAATTATAATTTTAACCAAAATTCAAACTTTTAGGCCCCGATTAAGCCTCAAATAGTAGCCTTAACTTTGCATTATCGGGCCAAAACAGTGTGAAATGGTGGTTTTCTTGAGCCGGGAGCAGTGTTACATAGTTTTTTCTAGTGTAACAATATTAATTCATGTGATTTAAATAAATCAATTAGAACTTTGAACAAAAGTCTCACTTTCAGAACCCAATTAAGCCTCAAATAACCTTAACCAAACCTTTTATGGGTCAAAACGGAGTTAAAAGGATGTTTCCTTAGGTCGGACATAGTATTTAATTATTTTTCTAGTAGAACCATATTGATTGATGGGATAGAATCAATCAATTAGAATTTTGATCAAAAGTTAAACTTTTAGGCCCCGATTTAGGCTCAAATATCCTTAACTAAACCTTTTATGGGCCAAAATGGATTGAAAAGGTGATTTCTGGAGCAGGGAGTAGTAAGTGGAACCATATTAATTGACGTGATTAGAACCAATAAATTTAAATTTAACAAAATTCAAACCTTCAAGCCTCGATTAAGTCTCAAATAGCCTTAACTAAGGTTTTTATGGGCCAAAACGGAGTAAAAGAGTGGTTTTCTTGAGCCGTGAGTAGTGTTACATTGATTTTCTAGTGAAACCATACTAATTGATGTGATTAAAATAAATCAATTAGAACTTTGATAAAATTCAAATTTGCAGGCCTCGTTTAAGCCTTAAATAACCTTAACTAAGGCTTCTATAGGTTAAAAACAGAGTTTAAAGCTGGTTTCCTTGAGCTGGAAGTAGTATTACATTAATTTTCTCGTGAAACCATACTAATTAATGTAACTAAAACCAATCAATTAGAATTTTGATAAAAAGACAAACTTTGAGGCCCCGATTAAACCTTAACTAGCCTTACCTAGTCTTCTATGAGCCAAAACGGAGTTAAATAGAGATTTTCTTAAGCTGAGAGTTGTATTATATAGTTTTTTAAAGGAATCATGCTAATTAATGAGATTAGAACCAATCAATTAGAAATTTGACGAAAAGTCAACCTTTCCGTCCCCGATTAAGCCCTAAATAGCCTTAACTAAGCCTTCTTCGGGCTAAAGCAAAGTGAAAAGATAGTTTCCTTGAGCCAGGAGTAGTGTTACGTAGTTTTTCTAGTGGAACCATGCTAATTCAAGTGATTTGTACCAATGACTTAAAACTTTGAACCAAAGTCAAACTTTTGGTTAAGCCTTAGATAGTCTACAAAGCCTTCTATGAGTCAAAACAGAGTGAACAGGTGATTTTTTTTCAGCTGAGCATAGTATTACATTATTTTTCTAGTGGAATAATACTAATTAATATGATTAGATTCAATTAATTTGAATTTTGTATAAAAGTCAAACTTTCAGTCCCCGATTTGGCCTCAAATAGCCTTACTGAGCCTTCTATGGGCCAAAATGGTGTGAAAAGGTGGTTGGTTGACCATAGTATTATATTGTTTTTCTAGTAGAACAATACTAATTGATATGATTAGACCAATCAGTTTGAACTTGAACCAAAATTTAAACTTTCAGACTCCGATTTGGGCCCAAATTGCCTTAAGTTAACCTTCTAGTGGCCAAAACGGAACGAAAATATGATTTTCTTAAGCTAGGAGTAATATTACATAGTTTTCTAGTGGAACTATACTAATTGATGTGACAAGAACCAATCAATTAAAAATTTGACCAAAATTCAAACTTTCGCGCCCAATTAAACCTCAAATAGCCTTAATTAAGCCTTCAATGGACAAAAACGGAGTGAAAAGATGGTTTCCTTGAGATGGGAGTAGTATTACATAAATTCTGTTAGGGAACCATCCAATTTGATGCGATTAGAACCAGTCAATTAGAATTTTGAGGAAAAGTCAAACTTTCAGGCCTCGATTAAGCCTTAACTAAGCCTTCTATGGGCCAAAATAGAGAAAAGGTGATTTTCTTGGGCTAGGATTAGTACTACATAGATTATCTAGTGGAACCTTACTATTTGATGTGATTAGAACCCATAAATTATAACTTTAACCAAAAGTCAAACTTTTAGGCCACGATTAATTCTTAAATAGCCTTCTCGGGCCAAAACAGGGTGAAAAGGTGATTTTCTTGAGCCGAAAGTTGTGTTACATAGTTTTTCTAGTGGAATAATGTTAATTCATGTGATTTGAACCAATCAATTATAACTTTGAATAAAAGTAAAACTTTTAGACCCCGAATAAGTCTCAAATAGTCTTAACTAAACCTTTTATAGGCCAAAACAGAGTGAAAGGAGGTTTCCTTAGGCCGGGCATAGTATTACATTCTTTTACTAGTAGAACCATACTGATTGATGTGATTAGAACTAATCAATTAGAACGTTAACCAAAAGTCAAACTTTCAGGCCCAGATTTAGCCTCACATAAGCCTTAATTAAACCTTCTATGAGCCAAAACATAATGAAAAGGTGATTTTCTTTAGCAAGGAGTAGTATTACATAGTTTTTCTAATAGAACCATATTAATTAATGTGATTAGAACCAATCAATTAGAACTTTGACCAAAATTCAAACTTTCAGGCCCCGACTAAGCCTTAAATTGCCTTAAGTAAGCCTTCTATGGGCAAAAACAGAGTGAAAAGATGGTTTCCCTGAGATTGGAATTGTATTATGTAATTTATCTAGTGGAATCATCCTATTTGATGCAACTAGAACCAATCAATCAGAACTTTGACAAAAAGTCAAAGTTTAAGGCCTCGGTTATGCCTTAAATACCCTTAAACTAAGTCTTCTATGGGCCAAAAAGGAGCGAAAATGTGGTTTCCTTGACCAAAGAGAAGTATTAATAGATTTTCTATTGAAACCATACTAATTGATGTAATTGAAACCAATCAATTAGAACTTTAACAAAAAGTCAAACTTTTAGGCCCTGAGCCTCAAATAGCCTTTAACTTTACCTTCTCGGGCCAAAATGGGGGTGAAAAGGTGATTTCTTGAGCCAAGAGTAGTATTGTGTAGTTTTTCTTGTGGAATCATGCTATTTAATGTGATTTGAACTAATCAATTAAAACTTTGAATAAAATTTAAACTTTTAGGACCTGATTAAGTCCTAAATAGTTTTAACTAAGCCTTCTATGGGCCAAAATAGAGTGAAATGAGATTTTCTATGGTCAAGAGTAGTATTACATAGTTTTTCTAATAAAATCATACTAATCTATGTGATTAGAATCAATAAATTAGAACTTTGACCTATAGTTAAACTTTCAGGCCCAATTAGGCCTCAAATAGCCTTAATTAAACCTTCTATGGGTCAAAATGAAATGAAAAAAAGGTTTCCTTGAGTCGGGTGTAGTATTGCATAGTTTTTCTTGTAGAACCATGCTAATTGATGAGATTAAAACCAATCAATTGAATTCTGACCAAAAGTCAAATTTTCAAGTCTCGATTGAGCCTCAAATAGCCTTAAGCCTTCTAGGGGCTAAAACAGAATGAAAAGGTGATTTTCTTATTCCGGGAGTAGTTATCACATCATTTTTCTAGAGGAACCATACTAATTTATGTGATCAAAACTAATTAATTAGAATTTTAGACAAAAGTCAAACTTTCAGGTCACGATTAAGTCTCAAATAATCTTAACTAAGCCTTTTATTCGCCAAAATTTAGTGAAAATGTGGTTTCCTTCGATTGGGAGTAGTATTACATAGTTTTTCTAGTGGAACTGTACAACTTCATTTGATTAGAACCAATCAATTAGCATGTTGACCAAAAGTCAAAATTCAGGTCCGATTAAGCCTCAAATAGCCTTTGCTAAGCCTTCTATTAGTCAGAACGGGGTGAAAAGATGATTTTCTTGAGCCGATAGTAGTATTATATAGTTTTTCTAGTGAGCCAGGCCACTTGATGAGATTAGAACAAATCAATTAGAATTTTGATCAAAAGCCAACCTTTTGGTCCTCGATTAAGCCTCATAGCCTAAACTAAGCTTTTTAGGGCCAAAATAGAGTGAGGTGGTCTCCTTGAGCCGGGAGTAGTATTACATAATTTTCTAGTGGAACTAGGTTAATTCATATGATTTGAATCAATCAATTAAAACTTTAAAAAAGTCAAACTTTCAGAACCCGATTAAGCCTTAACTAAACCTTCAATGGGCCAAATAAGAGTGAAAAGGAGTTTTTCTTCAGCCAAGCATAGTATTACATTATTTTTATTGTAGAACCATACTAATTGATGTGATTATAACTAATCAATTAGAACTTTAACCAAAAGTCAAACTTTATGGCCCCGATTTGGCCGCGAATAACTTTATGGCCCCGATTTGGCCGCAAATAGCTTTAACTAAACCTTTTATGGGCCAAAACGGATAGAAAAGGTGATTTTCTTGAGCTGGGAGTAGTATTATATAGTTTATCAAATGGAACGATACTAATTGATATGATTATAACCAATAAATCAAAACTTTGACTAATTTTCAAACTTCTAGGCCCCGATTAAGCCTCAAATAGCTTTAACTAAGCCTTTTATGAGGCAAAACGGAGTGAAAATATAGTTTGTATTATGTAATTTCTCTAGTGGAACCATCCTATTTGAAGTGATTAGAATCAATCAATTAGAACATTCACTAAAAGTCAAACATTCATGCCCTGTTTAAGCATCAAAAATAGCTTTAATTAACCTTTTATGGGCCAAAATGGAAAGATGGATTTCCTGAGCCGGGAGTAGTAATACATAGATTTTCAGGTGGAATCATACTAATTGATGTGATTAGAATCAATAAATTAGGACTTTGGCCAAAATTTAAACTTTTAGGTCCCTATTAAACCTCAAATTACCTTAACTAAGCTTTCAACGAGCCAAAATAGAGTGAAAAGGTGATTTTCTTAAGCCGAGAGTAGTATTACAAAGTTTTTCTAGTGAAACTAGGCTAATTCATGTGATTTGAATCAATCAATTAGAACTTTGAAAAAAGTTAAACTTTCAGACCCCGATTAAGCCTCAAATAGCCTTAACTAAACTTTCTATGGGTCAAATAAGAGTGAAAAAAAGATTTCCTTTAGCCGAGCATAGTATTACATTATTTTTCTAGTAGAACCATACTAATTGATGTGACTAAAATCAATCAATTAGAATTTTGACCAAAAGTAAAACTTTCTGGTCCCGATTTGGCCTCAAATAGCTTTAACGAAACCTTCTATAGACCAAAACGAAAAGAAAAGGTGGTTTTCTTGAGCTAGGAGTAGTATTACATAGTTTATCGAATGGAACGATACTAATTTATCTGATTATAACCAACAAATTAGAACTTTGACCAAATTTCAAACTTTCAGGTCCCGATTAAGCCTCAAATAGCCTTAACTTAGCCTTTTATGAGCCAAAACGGAGTGAAAATATAGTTTCCTTTATCCGAAAGTTGTATTACCAAATTTCTCTAGTAGAACTATACTATTTTAAACTATTAGATCCAATCAATTAGAACATTTACTAAAAGTCAAACATTCAGTCCCCGATTAAGCGTCAAACAGCCTTAATTAAACCTTCTATGGGCCAAAACAAAAAGAAAAGATGGTTTTCCTGAACCGAGAGTAGTATTATATAGCTTTTCAAGTGGAATTATGCTAATTGATGTGATTAGAATCAATAAATTAGAACTTTGATAAAAATTCAAACTTTCAGGCCCGCCCCGATTAAGTCTGCCTTAATTAAGCTTTCTACGTGTCAGAATAGAGTGAAAAGGTGGTTTTCTTGAACCGAGAGTAGTATTACAAAGTTTTTCTAGTGAAACTAGGCTAATTCATGTGATTTGAATCTATAAATTAGAACTTTGAAAAAAATCAAACTTTCAGACCCCGATTAAGCCTCAAATAGCCTTAACTAAACCTTCTATGGTCCAAATCAGAGTGAAAAGGAGGTTTCCTTTGGCCAAGCATAGTATTACATTATTTTTTAGTAAAACATACTAATTGATGTGACTAGAACCAATCAATTAGAACTTTAACCAAAAGTCAAACTTTCTGGCCCTGATTTGACCTCTAATAGCTTTAACCAAACCTTCTATAGGCCAAAACAAAAAGAAAATGTGGTTTTCTTAAGCTGAGAGTAGTATTAAATAGTTTATCAAATGGTACGTTACTAATTGATGTGATTATAACTAATAAATTAGAACTTTGTCCAAATTTCAAACTTTCAAACCCCGATTAAGTCTTAAATAGCCTTAACTTAGCCTTCTATGAGCCAAAATGGAGTGAAAATTTAGTTTCATTTGGTCGGGAGTTATATTACCTAATTTCTTTAGTAGAACCTCTTGTTTGAAGTGATTAGAACCAATTAATTAGAATATTTACTAAAAGTCAAACATTCCGGCCCTGATTAAGCGTCAAATAGACTTAATTAAACCTTCTATGGGCCAAAACAGAAAGAAAAGATGATTATCCTGAGTCAAGAGTACTATTATAAAGCTTTTCAAGTGGAACCATACTAATTGATGTGATTAAAATTAATAAATTAGAACTTTGATCAAAATTTAAACTTTCAGGTCCTGATTAAACCTCAAATAGCCTTAACTAATCTTTCTATGGGTCAAAATGGAGTGAATAGTGGTTTCTTTGACCCGGGAGTAGTATTAAATAGATTTTTAATAAAACAATACTAATTAATGTAATTAGAACCAATTAATTAGAAGTTTGACAAAAAGTCAAACTTTCAGGTCCCGATTAAGTCTTAAATAACCTTACTTAAGCCTTCTATGGGTCGAAACAGGGTAAAAAGGTGATTTTTTTGAGCTGGGAGTAGTATTATATAATTTTTCTAGTGGAACCATGCTAATTGATGAGATTAGAATTATAAAATTAGAACTTTGACCAAAAGTCAACCATTTAGACCCCGAATAAGTCTCAAGTAGCCTTAACCAAGCCTTCTACGAGCCAAAACAGAGTGTAAAGGTGATTTTCTTTAATCGGGAGTAGTGTTACATAGTTTTTCTAGTGGAACCATGCTAATTCACATGATTTGAACCAATAAATGAGAACTTTAACTAAAGTCAAACTTTCAGATCCCGATTAAGCCTCAAATAGCCTAAAGCCAAAATGAAGTAAAAAGGAGGTTTTCTTGAATCGGGTATAGTACTATACTGTTTTTATAGTAGAACAATACTAATTGATATGATTAGAACCAATCAATTAGGACTTTGACCAAAAGTTAAACTTTCAGTCCCTGATTTTGTCTCAAATAGCCTTAACTAAATTTTCTATGAGCCAAAACGGAATGAAAAGGTGATTTTCTTATGCTAGGAGTAGAGTTGCATAGCTTTTCTAGTGGAACCATACTAATTGATGTGATTAGAACCAATCAATTAAAACTTTGGCCAAAAGGCCCCAATTAAGCCTCAAATAGCCTTAACGAAGCCTTCTTATGGTAAAAAATAGAGTGAAAAGATGATTTTCTTGAGATGGGTGTTTTCCATTATATTCGCAAAGGGGAAAACTTACAATAAAAAGGGTTGAGGAGCTAAATTACAAGTATTCTTAAAAAGATTACAAGTAGATCTCCTCAGAGATTCTGGAGAAGTGTGCCGATAGGAGTCTGGTCAGCGCGCGACCACTTTGTCCCTTTGACGATGCGAGCGATGAGATTCCCTTCTCGCCTGGTTCCGGGATCAGAGAATAGAAGGTTGGTAGAACCCTCTTGCTGCTTCTCAAAATCGCCTTCAATTAGGAATTCCTTCTCGCCTGGTTCCGGAGATTCCTTGAGAAAAAGGACGATGTTAGGGTATCAACACCCTGGATAGAGAAAGCAATTCTCTAAAAGGTCTCTGAATTCGAGAGCGCACGATGCGTTATGAAGAAGCCTCTGCTTGTGGAGTCCTCTTGTGTATTTCTCTCTGGTCCTCTCTCCTTATACCCCTGGCGGGCTATTTATAGGGAGAGCAAGGGTATAACCGTCCCTTGAAAATATGAAAACAGATTGAATCAAATCTGTTTAAAATCTGGAAAGTAGCCTTGCTGCGAGGCTAGGATCAGGTTCTGCGAAGTTAGAAAAGGCAGGTCGGTTGATCCTCTTGATCCTTTCCATATCGTTGGAGGATTTCCCCTGATCTTCTTACTCGTTTTTAGAAGAGTCAAGAGATTGTGGCAATCAACTGCCAAATTTGATCTCTAATTTGATCTTAATTGGATTTGATCTGATTGGATCCGATCTCATCCGGAGATTTGATTGGTCAAAGGTTTACCATAGCAGACCAATAGCGGAGCTGTCCGCATTGAGCTCGTAGCGGAGCTAGAGGCAGCTTCTGGCGAAGTCCGAAAGAAACCCTTTGGCGGAGCTGGAAGTCCTCTGTAGCGAAGTTTGCGAGTTAGCTTCTTGGCGAGGTTTTGAATGGCTTCGAGGCGAAGTTGGGTGATATTAGCCTCTCAAGCGAGGCTATCCCTTTGGGCTCATGCGATGCTAAGTGTTAGCACCTTAGACCTGCTGAGGTCTGTTTAGAAATAATCCGGGTTCACTATCTGCTTGCTGGATCAGTGGAGTCCAAGTTGCTTCCTTGTCCCTCGGAGATGGGTGAAAACTGGTCTTCAGCTCGTCCGTCACTTGTCTTTTGTAAATGTCAACAAGTTTAGACATTGTTCGGACCAATAAGAATCTTGTCTTTTTTAAGTGTCAACAAGACCCCCTTCAAAGTTTTCGAAAGTCTGCAATGGCTCAGACTTTGAAATACTTTGAACTGCTTTGATTGGTGGTGTGTGGAGTACGAACGTCGCCATAATGGTTAAGTTCAGCTTCGCTTTAAATCCTGCTTTGGGATGTAGATTCGCCGAAGAATTGCACAGAGGTTCGTGACTCTGAGTAGCTTCGCGTGCGGGTAGCTCCGCATCTGGGCTTCTGGAGATACGTTCGCCCTGGAGCGTTTGTCGCTTTTCCCGAGGCCAACTGCCATGGGCCAGTTACGAGGAGGATTACTCCTTTCTTTGTGCTGATCGAGGGAGATATTCTCCGATTTGCATGTTTCCAAGGGAGGATATTCCCTTTCTTCAAGGCGCAATAAGTGCCTTTATGAGGGAGACGTTTCTCCCTTTGCACGGTTCCAAGGGAAACCGTCCCTGTTCTCAAGGCGCAGTAAATGCCTTAAATGCGCTCGTGCTTCCACGCTTGAGGCAGCAGCGCTCAGGCCATGAGGCCTATAAATAGAACACTTGAGGTCCTCTGAAGAGAAGTAATCTGCTCTTCTCCTCTTCTCTTGGTTGAGAGAGATACTCAGATCTCTGAATTAGTGGGAATGCCCACTCTGGTCATTATCTGGCCAAGGACCGGTAAGTCTTGATCATTCAACGACTTCACCGATTTTAGGGAATTCATCTCCCCTAATTCAGCTTTAACAGCTGCTTCAGGGATTAGTTTCCCTTACTCTTCATCTTGCAATTGACTGGTCTGCAGAGAAGGATTTCAGCATAGCTTCCCAGTGAAGCTAACATCTTGACTTGGTCAGAGAAAGATCACTGCATGTTAAGTCCGCTGCACAGGCAGAACTTGGGACTTAGTTTCTTCAAGGTTGAGCCAGTCTTGCCATATAGGTGGGGCTAGGACTGTGTCCCCCAGGATCAGTCTGGCTTAGCTGTATAGGCGAGGCTAGGACTTGGCGTTTGCTGAGCTAGCCCATCATCACTGTGCAAGCGAGGCTTATCCTCTGCTCCAATCGAAATCGGATTGTTTCGCCCTGAAGAATTCGTCTTTAGCGCTTTTGCAGTATCTTTTGTGTTTAACTGCTAACTTGCTCCAATTTTGCATTGCAGTGAGCTATGTTCGCCGATCTTGTGTCTTGATGAAAGAGACCGAAAAGTTGCCTTATGCTTCCCCGGTTGAAGCTTTACTTTTAAGCAGGAGGAACAACTTGGGGCAGCTGATGCGTGTCCCAGAGGCTATTGACAGCCTCTTATCCGAGATGATTCGTTCTGAGGTGAGGCTGGTAGCCGCTTATCCGAGATGGTCTACTTCGGGGAAGCAGACGTCACACCTGTGAGATCACTGACATCACTGCCAATTCCCATTATAGGTGATTTATTGTGTTGGCGGCGATAAGTTCATTGCCAATTTTCATCAAAGGTGATCCAGCTTCCTGGTGGCAAAATCTGCATTATGCAGAAAATTATGGCCCTGTCCTCGTGGCACAACTGGTCACGGCCTTTGTGCAGAAGGAAGGCCTTTCGTGTCCAGTTGGTCTGGTTTGGAAGCAGATAAAACCACTTGTATGCCTTTTGCGCAAATGATCTTGCTGAGCAACTGAATCTGTTGTATGAAACACAACCTTGATGTAATATCAATGTACCTTTGCTCTTAAATCAATGAAAGTTCATTTTCTGCTCATCTGATTTTTGCCTGCCTTCATTGAGAATTTGGCCATGGCGGGGCTAAACTTTGTGCAGAGTTAAGGACATGATCCTTTTTTTTTTTGAATGAGCTTCGCATGAAACTGGCATGTCGGCGAACTGTGCCTTTAGCGGGCTAAGGCAACCCTTTTGGCGAAGTTCTTGATGAACTTGTGCGAAGTCCGCACTTTGATTCATTGGCGAAGTTAAGCCTTAGTGGCTGAATCAGCGCTTCTCGGGAAGGCGCTTTAGGCGGCGTTTCAAATTAATTTGAAACGACAGCCTGTACTCTTTTCGAGGCGTCGTTTCAGGCGCTCATTGGCCTATAAAAGTCCGATCGGACTGTAGAGAGGACAGATCTCTTCACTTGAAATTTTCAGAGACCTTTAGACTCTTCTTCCTCCTCTTTCCTTTCCATTAAAGAAAATTGAAAGCTTCCGCAGCTCTTCAATGGCGCCCAAGAGACGAGCGGGAAAAGAAGTGGCAACTTCTGCAGCGGAGGGTCCTTCTCCTCCTCCGGTCATCGAACGACCAATCGCCGGTAGGGAACTTTCCCTTTTGATTAGAGACTGTCATCTTTCCTTTAAGGCCGACTTCTGGCTGTCCTTGGATAAATCCAACATGAGTCCAATTCCCTGATTTTACCTTGATTTCTTGATCGGGAATCCAAGAACTGAAGAGTTCTCCCTCAAGCTTCCAAGCGAAGTTAACTTTTAGGCGGTTCACATCCTGTTGGATGACAGGATGCGAAGCTGTCCTTTGATATTTGATAGAAAAGGACCGTAATGCCCTTCTGACGAAGTTATCCTTCGAGGTTTTGTCACATCCTGTTGTTCGAAGCTAAGCTTCCAAAGCGAAGCTAACACTTGGATGTTTTCCTGCATCCTATCCTTGTTTGGGATGCGGAGTTACACTGCAGCTGCGAAGCTAAGCTTCGGGACGAAGCTATCGTTTAAGCCAATCCTTGCTCAGAGGGCGAGGCTATGCCTTGTCAAATTTTGCGTTCTGATTTTAGCCCTCTTTCGGCTGATGAACTAATCATAGTTTCTCTTTGTTCCTACAGTACACTATACTCCTGGCCTTCAAACAACCTGTTCGGGATGACCATGGGATCGGATGGCAATATCAGCCTGCAATTCCAAGGGCATGCTTCTCTGTTTAGTGAGCAGAGTTCTCTTGTCTAAGGCTGACCGGTGCGTCTTGAAGAAACTGCGCGGCTTGAGCAGCTTAAGATTCAAAATGAAGAGCTCTCACAGCAGGGATTGCCACAAAGGGCAACTTTGGCAGAGGTCGAAGCTCGTCTGACTCAGGCAATGGATTTCAATGAGGCCGAGCTGAGGTCGCAAGCGCTTGCCCAGGCTGCTGATGACAGGAGGACGAGGCTGGACTCCCTTGGAGGGCGGCTCGGGTCTTACAGTGTGCGCCTGTAGCTCCATGTACTTTATCCTTTTGGAGTGAATGAAATTTTTTTTCTTCTTTTGTCGAATCTCCAATCTTGTTCTTCTTTCTGAATTGCGGTTCCAAATTGTATTGCAATTTCTTGAGAACATAGTTCTTGTTGGGCTGGATGATGAGACTTGGCTATCTGTCAGTTCAGAGGTCGTGATGACATAACTGGTTGAGACGCCACCAAGCCCGAAATCGGTCCTTGTCGGATCGAAAGATGAGACCTGTCTTTTGTAAATGTCAACAGGGCTCAGAATTGAGACTTGTCTTTTGTAAATGTCAACAAGCTCAAAACTGAGACTTAGCTGTCTGCTGGTTCAGAGGTCGCGATGACATAACCGAATGAGACGCCACCAAGCTCAAAAGGTGGTGATACCCGTCTTTTGTAAATGTCAACGAGTATCGAGACCTGTCTTTTGTAAATGTCACCAGGGCTCAAGGTTGAGACTTAGCTGTCTGCTGGTTCAGAGGTCGCAATGACATAACCGATTGAGACGCCACCAAGCTCAAGGTTTGTGATACTTGTCTTTTGTAGATGTCAACAAGTATCGAGACCTGTCTTTTGTAAATGTCAACAATGAAATCAACTAGAGGGGGGTGAATAGGTGATGGCTATATGAAATGTGGCAATAATGCGGAATTAAAAAATCTACAACAAATTGTTCAAATTAAAGGACTAGCAATAATAACCACAATAAGTATTGCAAGAAATAAAGGAGTTTGAGTTTAGAGAAAATTCGAGCAAACGCAAACACAAGTATATGTTTCCGAGGTTCGAGCCACGCTCTACGTCCCCGCCTTCACACTTGAAGGATTTCCACTATTGTTGATCCCACCGAATCTCCAATACAAGGACACACTTGTCCTATCTCTTGTGATGCCGCAACACCACCCGGAGCACACTAGCTCGCTTGAGGCCGATGCCTCTACAACTTCTCTCAAGAAGAAAGTTGATCACACTTGATCACAAATAGCTCACTTAGCACAATCCTATAACCAATATGTAAATGTAGAATTTTGGTATTGTGTAGTGCAAATATCTAGAGTCAAGTAGAGGTATAGGCTTCAAATGGGTGTATGGAAATTTTGGCTTTGAAAATCTTTTCTCAAATAAAAGCTTGAAAGAATTGATGTGAAAATTGGTTTGTAAATTGGTGTCTTATCATGTTGAAGTGACCCACTATTTATAGGGGTTGAAAAACAGGGTAAGACAGCTAGAGAAATTCGTTGGGGTGAGATCCCAACAAAATCTGTCAGAAAATAGAGCTGTTGGAGTCTGTCAGAATTTCTGACAGCTGCCGGTCGACCCGGACGGTCGTCCGCCAACGGTCATATTTTTGACCGTTGGGGGACTACGGTCGACCGCCCCGGTCGACCCAAACAAACAGAGAGCACTACAAGGTGCCCGGTCGACCCGAGCGGTCGGCCGACGTGCACATGCACAATTTGTGCACGTCGGTCGACCCGGACGGTCGACCGGCTCCTGTCAGTTCTGAAAAATCAGACTCTGCAGAAACCAGAACTTGGGTTTTTGGTTTTGGTCTTTTGGGTTGAGGTTTTGGACCTTATAAAAATAGGAGTATGATCATAAGTCACTACTCTAACATGTTAAAACATTTTGATAAAAATCTCTATGATAAGAACTTGTTTTTCCAAAGGTCGGTTTTTCCAAAACTTAAAGTTTCTAAAACAAATTTCCAAAACATGTTAACTCTAAAACTAAGTTGGAAATAGAAATTATTTTTGAAGCCATGAATCAAACTAAAGTGTGTGTGTGAGTGACAATCCCATAACTCTACTTCTAACATCTAGGTTTTGAAAAAACGTCTAAAAGAAAAGTAAAAATACAAATCTCGGTCTTTTTCATTGTCTTGATCTTGACTTGGTCTTTTCTTCAGAATCTTGTTCCCGAAGCTTTCTAATGTGCTTAGCTTAGGAATGCAAATCTTTAGCGGCATCCAAACTTGTGAGTCTTGATAGTGGAGCCGTCAAATCAACTTGTTTTGAACCTGAAATTCGTTTAAACAAAATTATTAAATACATAACTAAATATGGTTTGTTATCATCAAAATATTCAACGAGATATTGGGCTAATGGCCTTTGGGCCAACAATCTCCCCCTTTTTGATGATGACAAAACATATATAGTTATCACAAATATTTTGGGTAGAGACTTCAAGTGAAGCTTCCCCTCAACACATGCATATAAAGAAATCATTCTCAGGCATAGATACATAGCACAAACGATAAATAGCAATACTCATCCACAATACTCATGTCCATGCCAAAAGGAACTCATGTCATAAAAGGATAACACATTTTTATAAAGACACAACATAAATATAAAAACATGTCCAGACACAATACAAAGATACATGTCCACCATAAAAAATACCAAAAGATGTCCACACAAATACATGTCCAAACACAAAAAAAAAATACAAGTACACAACACAAATACAACATAAATACATAAGTCACATACACAAAATATGAAATATATCTCTCTCATAAATAACTCTCCTCCTTTTTGACATCATCAAAAGGGCAGGTCACTTAGCACCACCAGCATCATCCTCAGACGAGCTCTCCTCAGCATCGTCTTCCTCATCATCGTCTTCCTCAGATGAGCTCTCTGCAGCAGCACCCTCAGCCATCTTCTCATCACCATCATCGTCTTCCTCTGAAGAAGAAGAAGAAACTGCTGCCGCCTCCTCTGGATCAATGCCTGCGACACCTGGCTGTGAAGGTGGAGCCGCAGAAGGATCTCTGACAGGAAATGGAGGACCGGAGGATGGAAGAGGTCGGGCAAAAGATGTGGGATCAGGACTAAGCATGTCGAACTTCGCAAAGATTGCCTCAAATTGCAAGTCCACGAATCTCATGGAGTTAGCAAAATAAGTCATATCATAGCGAATCCCCTGGAAACGCAAGTCCATATCCGCACGAAGGGCTGCATCTCGCTGCTTCATATCCGCACGAAGGGCTGCATCTCGCTGCTCGATCCAAGACTGATGCTCCTGGATCTGAGAGCGAATCTCAGAAGAAATGAAGGACTGGAACTCAGGAGATAAAGATGGCCCGGGAGCAGAGGAAGTCCCTGGGGCCGATGATGACCCTGGAACAACAGCAGGAAGAACAGGAGGCTGCTCAGGAGCGGCTCGACGAATCTGAGCCTGCATCCTCTTCAAAAGGGTGCAGTCCAAGTTCACAGAGGGTTCGTAGGGAGTCTCCGAAGAAAGATCAAATCCTAAATGTTTGAGAAGATAGGATATGAGCATTCCATAAGGCAAATGCCTACCGGACATGCGGATCTGATCAGAAGCCTTGTGAGAAGCAATGAGATGTGGGAAATTAATCTTAATGCCTTTCAGAAGGCAATAGATGATAAGAGGAACTGGACCCCTAGCATTGCTATACTCACCGGACTTAGGTAAAATGTTATAGAAGACAAATTTAGCTAGGACTTGGGCGGTGAACGTGAACTTGTTCACTTCCTCATTCCTAATCAAACCGGGATTGTCATTCCCGTGAATCAAGGTGGAAGCGGTGAGCGCAGACTCACCGTCCGGATATTCAAAATCTTGGAGATCAAAGTTGTAAACATCAGCTCCTCCAGAGGAGAGATGCAGAATATCAGCAAATTGGGATAGGGAATGTTAATATCCTTCCCAAGAACACGAGATCTCACTTGATTTCCCTCAAAAGCAAAATTGGCATAGAAGTAATGCACTAAGGAGGGGTACACAGGTTCCCTAATGGCCATGAATTTGTCCAAAGAATTTCTTTTCAGGATGCGAGGGATATGGAGATGTTCAAAGTCTTTTAAAATGACGCATCTCCCTGAAATGACTGCTTTCTTAGAAAGTATGATGAACCGGTTTTCAGCTAGATCATTAACAAAGGGACGTTTAGGTTTAGGAGTGAATGATGAGGAGGGAACAACAGTTTTTCCCTTCTGAGATCTAGATCTCTTAGACATTATGGAGAAATTGATGATTTTTAGGGTAAAAAGGTTATGGCTTGATCTATTCAACAAGAAACCTAAAAATCTTTGACAAAGAATTGAGATTCTTAAAGCTAGAGATCAAGATTTAAACTAAAAAGGAGATTTTTACCTGAAATGAGAAACCCAAACCCTAGAACTGGAAATCTTTGAAATCTGTTGGTGAGAAGTCCCTGAGAGTGAAGATCTAACCCACAATGAGAGAATCAAACTTGGTTTTAGAAGTAATTTGAGTGGAATTGAGTTTTGAAAATATTTGGAGAAAAGAGAGAAAGGGGATCGCCGGTTCTAAGTGAGAGAGAATGAGAGAGACAGTGTATTAAATAGGCAGATTTAGGGCAGAAATCGACTCACGGTCGACCGGGCCGGTCGACCCAGAAAACCCGAGAGCTCTGTAACACAGAGCGGTCGACCCGGTCGGTCGACCCAGAAAACCCGAGACCACTGACAGATATCGCGGTCGACCGTACGGGTCGGCCGGCAAAAAAAGAAAGAAAGAAAATCAATCTTTCAGGCGAAGTCGGTCGACCGTAACTCAAGACCGGTCGGCCGGCTTTGCCCAAAAAATCTGTCAAGCCAAAAAAAATTTTTTTTTAAAAAAAAAAGTTTTAACAAATAAGTAGGATATATATAACATGCAAGAATACAACAATGTTTTTAAATCTTCATTAAGTTATCATATCAACCAAAAGTTCACAAAAAACATTTTATTTAATTTTCATACAAAAACAAAGTTTTAGAGATGTTGAAGCCGAATACCCGGTGAAGGGTTCTAAACTTCATCCTCTTGATTCCTCTTGAATGAGTTGAGGTGCGCAATTGCCATCTCTAATGTATTTGCTTGAATATGAAATTTTTACAAAATTTATTCCTAGTTTTGAAAATACAATGTGTATATATATAGATATATAATCTAGACTAGACATGTGGACATACAATAAACATGGTATAAAAGACAAGATATACAAACATGGCATATACACAATCATGATAGAGATGTAGGTTTACACTAACATGTATCAATGTAGTATAAAAGTAAACTAACACTCCTATGCATTTACATATATACCAAAAAAAATTAAAACCTTTTAAATGGAGAGGTTACCAAACGAGGGCAATCTCCAAAATAGGTGCCTCCATGATAGCGATGCAAACGCGATGTGTTCTTTGAGCCTTGTTGCATCCACCACCCGGCACCGTCTCCCCCTAAGTCTTGGAGGAAGAAAATCCACCTGTATCATTTAAGTTTGGTGGGTCTCTTGGTACCCATATCTTTTTGGGTCCTTTTGGATTAGTACCGGGACGAACCCAAACATATTTATTGTTCACATTATGTTTAGCAAAACAAAATTTTTCTAAATGGCCTTTGCGGCCACAATGCGTGCAAACATAAATTCTACCACTACCATACATGTGTGCATGCTTATGTGTGTGTGCATGTTTCCGTGTATGTGCATGGTGAGTGTGTTTCCCTTGGGTTACTCCCTTAGGAAATCTAGATGCAAATTTATTTAGATCAAAGGCACACTTTTTAAGAGTTGAATCTAAAACATCAACTCGCTTTTGCATTTCCACAAAATCATTTTTGTTACATGAGGGAATAGAAGTTTTTCCTTTACAAGCTATTTTATAATTTTCAAACTCAATTTTTATTTTCTTAAAAGCACAAGATAAATCATTTTTCTCTTTTTCAATAATATTAATTTTATCTTTTAAAGACTCATTTTCCCTTTTTAATTTCTTATTATGAGATTGAGAAATCTCATACCTATGTTGTAATTCTTCGAAAAATTGAGCTAACTCATCCATAGTCAACTCATCCTCATCTAAAGAGTTGTCAATAGTTACCTTCGAAGCATCGTCTCCATGTGCCATGAAGCACATGTGTGCGGCGTCGTTCTCCTCTTCGATTCCGACTCCGTGTCATCCCACGTGGCCACCATTGCTTTCTTCTTCTTATGGCCGTTCTTGGAGGTGGTCGCTTGAAGAGCGGGGCAATCCGCAATTAGATGTCCGATCTTCTTGCAATGAAAGTAAGGACCGGGTTCTTCTCTTTTCTTTTCAAATCTTCCTTGAGGTCTCCCTCTTCGGAAGTTGCTTTGCCTCCCTTTCTTGTAGAACATTTTGCCCACCTTCCGGATGAGCATGGCGAAGTCCTCATCGCAATCTTCCGATGAGTCATCCTCTTCATGGATGGTTGGAGTGGCTTTGAAGGCGAGTGCTTTCTTTTTGGGCGCCTCCCTTTCTTCTCGAACCTTCATTTCCATCTCATGTGTTTTGAGATTTCCAATGAAGCCGGAGAAGTCCATCTCCTCCCTATCGTTGAGTTCCTTGAGGGTGGTTGCCTTTACTTCCCATGCCTTGGGATGAGCTCTAATGACCTTCCTTATCTTTTGGTCATTGTCGATTGCGTCACCTAGAGAAGATAAAGCATTAGTAATCTTGGTGAAACGCGTGAGCATGTCATCAATGCTCTCATTATCAAACATATAAAAGTTCTTATATTGAGAATGCAACAAGTCAATCTTAGATCTTTTGACTTGTGACGTTCCTTCATAAGTCACAATAAGAATATTCCAAACTTCAAATGCGGACTTGCAATTTATGATGCGTGATAAGTCATCCTCATTTAAGGCTTGGGTCAAGGCATATTGGGCTCTAGCATTAGCTTCATAATCCTTGGAGGTGTCCTCGGACCATGAGCTCTCATCAGTGAGGGGTTCAATAAATTCTTTTGTAATGGACCTAGCAACCCTAACTCCTAGGGACTTAAGGAAGAGGTTCATCTTGACCTTCCATATGGGAAAGTTCAAGCCCATCAAACTTTGGTGGGGACTTGATGCTAGAAAAGTCAAGTGATGCCATGGATGAATAATATAAAGCACAATAAATGAAGAATGCAACTAATATAGCCAAATAACAAGGATCTCCCTAAGGTGGTTAAACCAAATTGTAGGGTTAGGCTCTGATACCAATTGAAATCACCTAGAGGAGGGGTGAATAGGTGATGGCTATATGAAATGTGGCAATAATGCGGAATTAAAAAATCTACAACAAATTGCTCAAATTAAAGGACTAGCAATAATAACCACAATAAGTATTGCAAGAAATAAAGGAGTTTGAGTTTAGAGAAAATTCGAGCAAACGCAAACACAAGTATATTTTTCCGAGGTTCAAGCCACGCTCTACGTCCCCGCCTTCACACTTGAAGGATTTCCACTATTGTTGATCCCACCGGATCTCCAATACAAGGACACACTTGTCCTATCTCTTGTGATGCCGCAACACCACCCGGAGCACACTAGCTCGCTTGAGGCCGATGCCTCTACAACTTCGCTCAAGAAGAAAGTTGATCACACTTGATCACAAATAGCTCACTTAGCACAATCCTATAACCAATATGTAGATGTAGAATTTTGGGATTGTGTAGTGCAAATATCTAGAGTGAAGTAGAGGTATAGGCTTCAAATGGGTGTATGGAAATTTTGGCTTTGAAAATCTTTTCTCAAATAAAAGCTTGAAAGAATTGATGTGAAAATTGGTTTGTAAATTGGTGTCTTATCATGTTGAAGTGACCCACTATTTATAGGGGTTGAAAAACAGGGTAAGACAGCTAGAGAAATTCGTTGGGGTGAGATCCCAACAAAATCTGTCAGAAAATAGAGCTGTTGGAGTCTGTCAGAATTTCTGACAGCTGCCGGTCAACCCGGACGGTCGACCGCCAACGGTCATATTTTTGACCGTTGGGGGACTACGGTCGACCGCCCCGGTCGACCCAAACAAACAGATAGCACTGCAAGGTGCCCGGTCGACCGAGCGGTCGGCCGACGTGCACATGCACAATTTGTGCACGTCGGTCGACCCGGACGGTCGACCGGCTCCTGTCAGTTCTGAAAAATCAGACTCTGCAGAAACCAGAACTTGGGTTTTTGGTTTTGGTCTTTTGGGTTGAGGTTTTGGACCTTATAAAAATAGGAGTATGATCATAAGTCACTACTCTAACATGTTAAAACATTTTGATAAAAATCTCTATGATAAGAACTTGTTTTTCCAAAGGTCGGTTTTTCCAAAACTTAAAGTTTCTAAAAAAAATTTCCAAAACATGTTAACTCTAAAACTAAGTTGGAAATAGAAATTGTTTTTGAAGCCATGAATCAAACTAAAGTGTATGTGTGAGTGACAATCCCATAACTCTACTTCTAACATCTAGGTTTTGACAAAACGTCTAAAAGAAAAGTAAAAATACAAATCTCGGTCTTTTCATTATCTTGATCTTGACTTGGTCTTTTCTTCAGAATCTTATTCCCGAAGCTTTCTAATGTGCTTAGCTTAGGAATGCAAATCTTTAGCGGCATCCAAACTTGTGAGTCTTGATAGTGGAGCTGTCAAATCAACTTGTTTTGAACCTGAAATTCTTTTAAACAAAATTGTTAAATACATAACTAAATATGGTTTGTTATCATCAAAATATTCAACGGGATATTGGGCTAATGGCCTTTGGGCCAACAAACAAGGCTCGGAATTGAGACTTGTCTTTTGTAAATGTCAACAAGCTCAAAATTGAGACTTAGCTGTCTGCTAGTTCAGAGGTCGCGATGACAACCGAATGAGACGCCACCAAGCTCAAAAGGTGGTGATACCCGTCTTTTGTAAATGTCAACGAGTATCGAGACCTGTCTTTTGTAAATGTCAACAGGGCTCAAGGTTGAGACTTAGCTGTCTGCTGGTTCAGAGATCGCAATGACATAACCGATTGAGACGCCACCAAGCTCAAGGTTTGTGATACTTGTCTTTTGTAGATGTCAACAAGTATCGAGACCTGTCTTTTGTAAATGTCAACAGGGCTCGGAGTTGAGACTTAGCTGTCTGCTGGTTCAGAGGTCGCTATGACATAACCGAATGAGACGCCACCAAGCTCAAAAGGTGGTGATACCCGTCTTTTGTAAATGTCAACGAGTATCGAGACCTGTCTTTTGTAAATGTCAACAGGGCTCAAGGTTGAGACTTAGCTGTCTGCTGGTTCAGAGGTCGCAATGACATAACTGATTGAGACGCCACCAAGCTCAAGGTTTGTGATACTTATCTTTTGTAGATGTCAACAAGTATCGAGACCTGTCTTTTGTAAATGTCAACAGGGCTCAAGGTTGAGACTTGTCTTTTGTAAATGTCAACAAGCTCAAAATTGAGACTTGGCTGTCTGCTGGTTCAGAGGTCGCAATGACATAACCGACTGAGACGCCACCAAGCTCAAGGTTGGTGATACTCGTCTTTTGTAAATATCAACGAGTATCGAGACCTGTCTTTTGTAAATGTCAACAGGGCTCGGGGTTGAGACTTAGCTGTCTGCTGGTTCAGAGGTCGCAATGACATAACCGATTGAGACGCCACCAAGCTCAAGGTTGGAATGAAATTTGAAAAAAGGTCTCATTTTCACGGGGAGAAACGAGGGAATCACTGTCATAGGTTTAATGTTAACGTAACAGTGAAATTTATATATGGTCTTACCATTCTATGGATGAGAATTGGTAAGTGATTTTGGAGGTCTCGTTTTCACAGGGAGAAACGAGGGAATCATTATCATAGGTTTAATGTTAACGTAACAGCGAAATGTATATGAGGACTTACCATTCTATGGACGAGAATTGGTAAGTGATTTTGGAGATCTCGTTTTCACAGGAAGAAACGAGGGAATCACTGTCATAGGTTTAATGTTAACGTAACAGCGAAATGTATATGTGGCCTTACCATTCTATGGATGAGAATTGGTAAGTGATTTTGGAGAGGGAATCAAATGGGAACTGGTCCCTTAGGATTTTTAGCAAATCCTTAGCTGTCAACGGGTTTGATATGCCTTACTAACTACCGTTTGAATTGGCTAGCCATGCTATTCCCCTCAGTATGGTGAGTTGTCGAGGACTTATGTTGGGCTTAAAAGCCAACATTTTCCTCTGTCCTTAATCGTTAAGGATATTGGGTCATCTGGTTAACGTATGTGTAACCTTGACTCTCCTTTAAGACAACCAGTAGACGGCCAGGTTCCTACTGGTTTATGGTTGTATGATTTCGCTTGGAGGAAGAGAAAGGCTCTCTTTGTGTGTACTTTAGACACGGAGATCTTGATCAGAGGTGTAATGTTAACTTGATCATGAGAAGGATCCTTGATTAAGGCTAATACTTCTTTAAGAACTTGCCATTGATCGGCATCATGAGTAGGTCGCCATCTGAAGTCATAAGGCGGTATGCTCCGTTTGAATAGACTGTTTCTATTACAAACGGTCCTTCCCATTTAGGCTGAAATTTGCCTTTGGTCTTGTGCGTCATAATCATCGGTCGTCTGACGGCTAAAATCAGGTCTCCTTTCTGGAAGACTCTCTGTTTGACCTTCTTGTTGAAGGCTTTTGAGATTCGAGCTTGATATAGCTCAATATGCTGTTGAGCTTGTAGCCGCTTCTCATCTAGGGCTTCGAGCTCTTGAAGACGCAATCGATCATTGTCCTCTAATGTGATCTTAGTAGTCAGAGCGACTCACAATGATGGCATCTGGATTTCCAACGGGATGACTGCTTCGCACCCATATACCAGGGAAAAAGGCGTATTGCCTGCGGTGTCCGAACCGTGGTTCGGTAGGCCCAAAGACATTCACCAAGCTTTTCGTCCCAATCTCGCTTGTTCGAGGAGACGAATTTCTTGAGTAACTTGATGATCGTTTTGTTAAATGCTTTCGCCAAACCGTTAGCGGCGGGATTATAGGCAGTTGAAGCCACATTCTGAATTCGGTATTTATCGCAGAACCGATAGAATACTTGGCTTATGAATTGGGGACCGTTGTCGTGGATGATCCGCCTAGGGACACCAAATCGATGGATGACATGGTGCTTGATGAAATTAACCACATTAGAGGTTTTGACTTCAACCAGTGGTATAGCCTCCGCCCATTTTGAAAAGTAGTCGGTTATTGCAAGGATAAACCGGTGTCCTTTTGTCGAAGAAGGGCTGATTGGCCCTACGACATTGATTCCCCAAGCTTCAAATGGCCATGAAGCAACAGTCGGGTGGAGCAGCTCCGAAGGCTGGTGTATGAAATCCGCATGAATCTGACATGCTTTACACCTTCGTGCATATTGGATGGCATCGGCTATCATAGTTGGCCAATAGTATCCAAGTCTATGTAACCTGTCCTTAAGTTTTGGACCTGGCTGATGAGCGCCGCAAATGCCATCGTGCGCTTCTTGGAGCGCTTCCTGTGCCTCTGAATGAGAAAGGCAACGGAGGAGGACACCGTCATATGAACGACGGTAAAGTGTCTTCAAAGTCGGATCGTAGTAGAACCGGAGAGACCTTCATCTGACGGACGCTGCTTCTTTAGGATCGTCTGGAAGCAGACCGTGCAAAGCATAGTCAATGAGAGGAAAGCGTCAATCTCTCGGCTCAAGATCCGTGGAGACATTATAGACTTCTCGAGTTCTTAGCATGTGCTTGGAGCATACAAGATGTCGAGTTGCGACTGTGAGGTGATACTCGGTGTCGGCTGGCAAGGCTAGTGTTGTTGCTAATGCAGCAAGAGCGTCCGCCTTGGTATTTTGAGATCGAGACACATGCCCGATATAGAAGCCTTCAAATAGGTTGGCCAATTCAACGGCCGTGTGATAATAAGACACCAAGTCCTCATGGCGGACTTCGTATTCGCCTTTAACCTGATTGATGATCAGTTTTGAATCGCCATAAGCTTCGAGGTAGCGTATCCCCATTCCATGGGCGAGTTGAAGACCGATGAGCAGAGCATTATATTCTGCTACATTGTTGGAGCATGATTCTGTCAGAGAAAATGCTCTGGGCAGGACATGATTCTGTGGGGAGATAAACACAACCCCACTCCGGCAATAATCTTGCCTTTAGTGCCCATTCGCGATGCTCCATCAAAGAACATCTGCCACACTTCCTCTTCTGAGGTTGCATAAGACTCGAAGACTTCATCAGGGATATCTTCGTGAAGTTTTGAATGCTCCGAAACTGGATGAGCAGCCAAGAACTCTGCAAGGGCCTGGCCTTTAACCGCCTTCTGAGGCGTGAAGATCATGTCGTATTGAGACAATAAAAGTGCCCACTTAGCAATCTTGAATTCAATGATCCTGGCTTCGTCATAAGAAGACGCAATGGGTTTACTCTGGAGATGACATGTATGGTCTGGCCGACCAAATAATGTCGTGTCTTCTGAACAGCGAAGACGAGAGCTAAACACTCTTTCTCGATAGGGTTGTAGCGAGATTCCTCTCCTATAAGAGTTCTGCTCAGATAATAAATGGCCTGCACGTGGCCATTATCGTCCTTTTGAGCGAGGAGGGCACCGAGAGAGTAATCCATAGCTTTTACATAAAGCAAGAATGGTTTCCCTGATGTAGGGGCCACTAAGACTGGAGGCTTTGTGAGGTACCTCTTGATGTCTTCATAAGCTTCCTGGCAAGCTTGATCCCATACGAAGGAAGCACCCTTTTTCATGAGTCGGGTGAACGGCTGACAGCGGCCTGAGAGATTTGCGATGAATCTTCTGATATAAGCCAGCCTGCCTTGCAAGCCTCTAAGCACTTTGAGATTCCTCGGTGGATGCATGCTCTGAATGGCTTTGACTTTATCTGGGTCAAGATGAATCCCTTTTGATGTGATAATAAACCCAAGGAACTTGCCGCTTGAAACTCCCAAGAAGGATTTTGTCGGGTTCATTTTCAGTTGGTGAGCCCGCATTATGTCGAACATCGTTCTTAGGTCGCGAAGATGTTCATTCTTGTTGCGGCTTTTGACGGCAATGTCGTCGACATAGCACTCCACCGTTTTTCAGAGATGATCGCGGAAGATTATACTCATTGCCCGCTGATAGGTCGCTCCGGCGTTCTTCAGTCTGAAGGGCATTACAGTGTAGCAGTATACCCCCAATGGTGTTCGGAACGAAGTATGCTTCTCGTCGTCGGGATACATCTTAATCTGGTTGTACCCTGAAAAGCCGTCCATGAAAGACATTCTTTCGAATCCACATGTGTTGTCGATCATGACGTCGGTGATGGGCAGTGGGAATTCGTCTTTGGGACAGGCAGTATTGAGATCACGGTAGTCGATGCATATCCGTATTTTCCCGTTCTTCTTGAGGACGGGGACGATGTTAGCTACCCAATCTGGATGTTGTTCCTCCCGGATGAAGCCACATGCAATGAGCTTGTGAACTTCGGCTTCAATAGCTTCCATGATGTTTGGGCGAAACCGACGTTGTTGCTGCTTGACTGGCTTGACGTCAGGCTTGATGTTTAGACGGTGCATAGCGACCTGTGGATCAAGTCCGGGCATATCTTCGTAGCTCCACGCGAAGACGTCTATATACTCTTTTACGAGTATTATCAATTCTTCCCTTTCTGTAAGTGATAGGCTTTCACTTATAAGATGGGCTTAGGGTGGTCTTGATTACCCAAGTTGACCTGCATCACCTTGTCTTCAGTAGGTGGTTCGCGCGATTCGAATCGCTTCCTATACTGACATCTGAATCCAACTCGGAGGATGATTAAGACGAGAAAGGTGTATTAAAATGTAGTCGATGTATCCTTTCCTATCTCCGCTATAGCATAAGGCTATACCGAGTCGATTCTCAGGGAGAGCTAGCGATAGAAGCGTTACGAATCGTAGTGAAGAAATGTAAACGAAGTGTCTTCTTTGCTTAATAGAATAAAACAATCATGAAACAAGAAATGAAAGAATGGATGAATATGTTCATGATGGAAAGTGGAAAAGAAATCAAGATTGGATTTGGTATTAACACTAGAAAGAATGTGAAATGGAAGAAAACAAACCATGACTAGCTTACCTTACTACCTTACCAATACTTACTAAACTCCGTGATAGTGAAGGCGTGCCTCATGTTGTCACTCCATCGGCGTAGGTTTCGTCTTGCGTGTTGATCTAATTACTTTCTCATGTAGATGAAGGGTGGTTTAACCTATCGGAGAAGAGAAGACCATCCAACTTGCAAGATGAACTATAGTAATCACCCATGAGTTAGTGAAGATGGCAAGGCTAGTGGTTAGTTAGTACATGGTAGAAAAATTAGCTACAAGCCATTAACAAATAAAAGCAAAGCATGAAGTAAATTGCAAGAAAGTAAAGAAAGCACATAAAGAAAGCAATTAAAATAGAACCAAGCTCAAGTAGAGGAGTAGAGAATGGATCAATCCTTGCATTGCTTCAAGTTGTCACTCCTTGATATACAAGCTCTCTCTCTCTCTTACAACTCTCTCTCTTGCAACGAATTCTAGGGAAGAAGAAGTGGGATCTAAAGAACTAAACCTAGAGAAAAACCTATGAAAATTACAACAACTAACAATTTCTCCTCTCTTCTCCATTCTGTCTTTTCTCGCAGGTCCAAGTGAAGTATATATAGGCCCCAGGTGAAGGATCCAGAACCTAGTTTGTTGGCGCAAAATCCGAGATCCTAACCACCTGTAACGGCCGCGCGCGCGCGACCAGATCCCAGATCTGGCGGCAGAATCTGGGCCGTTGAGCCCAGATTTTCTGTTGGGATCTGGTTGTTAGGTGGTTATCCACGTGGCCTTCTGGATTCTTCATTGGGTGCGCGGATCTTTCTGAATCTTGATTTCAAATCTTGAGCTTTATCTTGATCTTGGATTAATCACTTTAATTATTGCTAATTAAAGTGATTATTGGCTTTCTCTCCATTAGAGTGTGTACCTGCAAATATATAGAGAAGATGAGTAAAAATCATATATTTATTTATTAAATGCATGGGAATTATGAGGTAAAATATGCAATATTGAGTTACAATCACACCCCCACACTTATTCTTTTGCTCGTCCCGAGCAAAAACAAAGAAAAAGAAAATCTAAACTACCAATTTTATTACACCACTTTCGCCGGTGACGCGATTGCACTGAGCATGTGCAACAAGCCGTTAAACCTCTAGGTTACCCTAGAGGAGGAGTGTTGTCTCCTGAGGGTTTTCAGCGGATTACACCCACAAAATCCTTAAAGAAAGAAGACAAATGTTAGTGTTTTGAAAACGCATTTTGAAAGAGAGACATGTTTTCGAACTATTTTTGCAAAAATATAAGTGATCTAAGGTCATAAGTCCACCTATAATCATTCTTTCTTAAACTTAGTATCTATGCAAGATCTTGTCTTCAATTAAGGAAAGAATTCAAAATTGGATTGAATATTTTATCTTTCATAAAACCTAAATAATATGCACACCGTGCTCAGTGAAAATTTCTGGGATTTCAACTCCAACCATCAAGCCATTTATTTATCTATATATATATATATTTTTTTTTTTTTTTCTTTTTTTATTCTTCCCTTAGTCTAGGCTTTCTAGTTTACCCTTGTAGCGAGCCTTTAACTGATGACTCCCAAACCAGACGGTCTTAGGGCACCAGATGAGAAAACATCCCTCGGGTTTAAGGTCTCGAGTAAAAAAGGCCACATAACTAAGGGGGATTATTTATTTCCTTTACCACCGTTAGGCGTGAATAATCATGCTTCTTGAGGCACAATTCTCCAGCTTAATAGGTGATGTTTTATTTATATATATTTTTTTTCTTTTTTTTTTTTTATTTATGGCATTTTGGTCTTTTATTTCCATCCCAAGAAATGTGTAAGTGTGAAGTGCATACTTATCTAAGGCAAAAAATTCAAGATAAGAATATCTCACCAATTTTTCTTACTTAGCCTATAATTTCAAACAAGATCTATTATTTCAACTAGGTTTAAGATTTCATAATTAAGACTTTCTTAATTTCTAAGATACATCTTAATTTTCTTAAAAATAGATCAAAACTTTGTCTCTTTTTTCAAAAAGTTTTTTTTTTTCTAAAAGAAAAGGTAAAATCTAAAAGAAAGTGGAAAATCTAGAAAAAACAAGATAAAATCTAAAAATAAAAGACCTAAAAAGAATGTAAAAATCCTAAAAAAATAAAAATCCTATAAAGAAAATAAAAAGTCCTATGTTAGTACATACCCCCCCATACCTATCTCATGCATTGTCCTCAATGTATGCAAGATGTAATGATGCATGAAATAGGTACAGTAAAAAGTCACTCCCTTCGTCGCTTTGGACCCGCGGTGGTGCTGGGTCCAGCTGACTGTGATCTCCTCAGCGTCGCCTCAATATCATCTAACCTGGAGGATAACCTGGAAGATTGCTCCTCCACCTTCTTCCTCAGCCTCACTTGACCCCTAAATATTTTCTTCATGCCCTTCCAGATGGAAGACATGAAAGCTCGTGACTCTACTGGGGGATCCTGCCTCCAAAACTCAGGTTCATCTTCATCCTCAAGACTCTCCTCAGAGGAGGACTCTACATGCTCGGTCTGTACAGTAGGAGTCCAAACCGCGTGCAAACAACAATTATAAGAACTTGGTGCAACAAATACTCTGTCGAATGAATCAAAAACATCGTCTGGTAGGAAAGTCCTACACAGACGTGTAATCAAGATGGGTTGGGAGTATTTGGCACCTCGTGTGCGTGAAGAGTTGACTATAAGTGCATGGAAGATGACCTTATTCAAACAAACCGAGTGTTGACGAGTCATTAAATCATGTATAATCTGCAACACTGGTCTGTTGAAAGAGGAGGTGTGGTCTAGCCCTAAAATGTTTCGTTGGATCCAACGTCCAACGCAGTGAATATTTCGAAAGGGCGTACTGGTTTTGAGCCCACGATCCTGCTCAGTACAACGAGCCCCCATAATAGTCATATACTCAATCAACGGGAGAGGCTCGGTGTGTTGTGTGATGGTTGGGACAGAAGTGATTTCCTCAAGAAGAGGAAGCGTGATAAACAAGTCTCCAGTGGGCATGTGTACAGTGAACTGGTACATGTGTGGATCAATTGATGCTTGGTCTATGTGTGTGTAAAACATTGTCACCAAGTCGGGACAATAAAAAGCATCAGTCTCAGAGTTGTCATATACTAATGTGTACCAATTCCAAGCCCTAATTCTCTCTAAAAACACATGTCCATAACCATTTGCATTACTTAAAATCTGCCCAAAATCTTTCTTAACAAAAATTGAAGGTGCCATACTATGAATTTAAGATCAAAGCGGTAAAAAGAAAAGATGAGAAGTCGAACCACCCCCGGAATTCGTGGGGGGAAGAATTTCGAACTCTGCAGTGGATTCAGGAGTCTCTGAATAAGAATATAGCACCAGATCACCAACAAGAACGTGAAATCGATCGGAGCAGAATTTTTCTGGGCGCAGGAGACTTTGACTTTGCCGCAGATTCCTGGTTGGAGTCGCAGACTGGCGGCAGAACAGTGAGATCTAGGGAGGAGAAAAGGTTCAGAGTGCGGCGCTTTTGATAGGAAGTTGGAGATCTGAGGAAATTTTCGCTTGTGAAGGAGAAGTGTAGGGTGGAGAGATATTTATAGGAGGGAAGAATTAAGAGGTTTCCACTTCTATCCCTAGGTCAAAAGGATTTTTACCACATTGGAAGTTGTAGCTTTGAAAAGGGAAGTTTGACTCTTGGGAATTTGGAATGACCTAGAAATTTAGAATTCTTGAAAGAAGGATTTTGAGGAAACCTAGGAATTTAGAAAGATTTTGAATTTGGAAAGTGTAGAAACTCCTTTAAGCATAAAAATCCCTCCTTTATTTTTATTTTTATTTATTTATTTTTTTATTATTTTCTAGATCCTATGTTAGTAAATCCTATGTTAGTAAAAAAATTACCTTAAGGTGGTGGTTCCGGTGGTGGTCGGATTGGTCCACGAAACATGGCCCAATCAACTTTATGTTGGGTTTTCAGGAACCCACCAGAAATCTCAAGAATATGACCCACAAGAATGATGTATGCATGAATGATTTTTATTATGTACATGACCCCATCTAATTTCCAAATTTTCAAAATAATTTCTGAGTCATTTTCATCAAGATCCTTGTCCCAAAATGGAATATGAAATGATAGAATGGTTGACTTGGACTCAGGAAGGACAGGAATTACTACCGACTCATGGAAGTGAATGAAGTTAAGTAAAGGTTCAGGAGTCGAAGTGAGTTCAGGAATTTGGTCCAAGTCAAGAAAATGAAACTCAAGTCCACAATCATGACCCCATGATGGAATGTGACTGTCTAAGATTAGTGATTCAAGTTTAGGAGGGTTGGGAATCAAAACTGACTCTAAAATGTTACTCAAATTGGGTAACAAAACAGGAGTCAATAATGATTCAGGTATTTGAACTAAATCACAAACTTGAGGGTCAAAGTCACATTCCGCATTGAGTTCAATTCCACAAAAATGAGAACTTACCAATTTGTCAATGGGATCTTCAAAAGTGTATAATTGGTCAAGTTCGACATGATCCTTAAAGATGGGTGATTCAACTTCATTGTGAATTGGGAAAGGATCCAATGTCAACTCCGGGAAAAGATTGAAGTGAGGTAAAGATACCGGAGTCATTACTAACTCAGGAAAAAGAATTGAATCACTAAGTTGGGGTTCAAGATCACATTCCTCATGTAGTTCAATAAAATGTGAACTTGCCAATTTATCAATGGAATTTTCAGAAGTGTAGAATTGGTCAAGTTCAATGTGATCATCATAAAATATTGGTGATTCAATTTCACAATGGATAGGTACTGGATCAAATTCTGACTTGGGAAATGGATTGAAATCAGGTAAGGATATGGAAGTCATGACTGAATCAGAAAGTAAACTTGAATCATCAAGTGGAAGTTCAGGATCATGTTCATGTTCAAGTTCAATTTCAGTAAAAGGAAAACTTGCCAAAATGTCAATGGGATCTGAAGTTTGGACAAGTTCAGGTGAGTGTGCTGAAATTGAATCTTGATTAAAACTACATGACTCTTTGGTTTTAACAGAGTGACTAGTGACATTAGAAATAGGATGAGAATGAAGAGTTTGGATCATCAAATCTATGTCACGATTCCTAGAATTTTGAACATTAGTCATGTCTTCAAGCATCTTCCCATAATTGATGACTTCATTGTTTTGATGGAAAGATGAAGCATTGTCTTGTAATTGGTGATGAAATTGTGAGTCAAAAATGTGTGGTGATGGAAAAATGGACTCACACAAGAGATCTTTACTCGTTTCCAAGGCAAATGGTTGTTCATTAGGAAAAGGTGGAAGTGAGTAAGACTCTTGAAAATACTGTGAAATTGGAGGGGCAAATGTTTCTTGAAGTTGTTGCTCGACCCTCTGTAAATTGGCTTCTATACTCCTTAGTAACTCAGATTTTTCTTCAATTAGTGGTTCAGAAAAAGGAGTATATGAAGCGGAATTGGGACATGAATACTGTGGACAAGGTGAATATGGTGGACAAGGAGGTTGATAATTAAACTCGGGGGACTGGAATCCCCAATTACTCGGTGAAGAGTTGAAATTATTATGGAAATCATAGTTATTAGATGGGGGGTATGGGTCATATTGATTCGGATAAGGCCAACCCGGTGTATGTGGTTGGTGCATATTGTAAAACACCGGGTTGGAATTATTCGAATATGAAGTCGGTGTGAAATATGGATTATTATTAGGATAGAAAGAATTGTTGAATGCCATATCACACAAAAAATCACAAACAAAAAGAAAAATCAAACAACAAACAAAAAGAAAAGAAAAAAAAAATCAAAACCAAGCCAAAAGAATAGTTGACCTAGACCTAGACAACTCCTAACTGATTAGATCGTCCACGGGAGGTTTAGTGTAGACGTAGACCACAAGTTAATCAGCCAGGGAAGGGCAAGGTTGGTGGGAGGTTTTCCGTCAGAGACGTTCCTTAATTAAGTAACCAGCAACCTTCGGGCTTTCGGCCCTCAATCCCTTTCCTAGACACTGATTTTGCAAGAGTCTATTTCCAACACTTTTCCCCCTAAGATAATCTCCTAGATGAGTCCGAGATGTCCCTAGGGCCAACGTCTATTTTTTTATTTAAATTAGGCTTGGGTTAGTGAGTGCTTGGATTGTGGTTTTCGGGCTAAGGAAAGGGTAATGAAATCCCCCACCTTATCTTATTTATGGGTATGCCCTTAAAAATGAATTGTGCAAGTGTACAAGAAACAACAAGGATTCACTCAAAGCATGAAAATCAAGCAAGAGATGATTCCTAGTCTACATGCAATGCAAAACGTATCTTGCCTCCAGCACTCTTCAACAGTAAAAGTAAATGAATTGAAAGACACGTGCCTAAACTGCAAATGTCTAAACAATTTTTAACAATTACAAACAATTTTTTTACTGTTGATTAATTTAGCAGGTATATGGTGAAAATTACAGGAATTCAATTATATCAGCAGCTGTATTTTGCAGAATCAGAGCCCCTGCAGAAAATTTGTAAGTAGTGATCTCCTCTTTGCCGCAATTCTGCGGCAAAAACCCAGAAATTGCGGCAATTTGGAGGGATCTTGGTCTCTGCTTTTGAGAGCAGAGGCCCAGGTCCACTTATATGTTACTGCAATGAAAATTTTCCTGTTCTTCAACCTGTAACCTACAACAGAGAAGAAAATTCGTTTAGTTCTTCACTTTAAAGAAAATCCGTTGCTCTCCCCGGCAACGGCGCCATTTTGATTAAGACGAGAAAGGTGTATTAAAATGTAGTCGATGTATCCTTTCCTATCTCCGCTATAGCATAAGGCTATACCGAGTCGATTCTCAGGGAGAGCTAGCGATAGAAGCGTTACGAATCGTAGTGAAGAAATGTAAACGAAGTGTCTTCTTTGCTTAATAGAATAAAACAATCATGAAACAAGAAATGAAAGAATGGATGAATATGTTCATGATGGAAAGTGGAAAAAAAATCAAGATTGGATTTGGTATTAACACTAGAAAGAATGTGAAATGGAAGAAAACAAACCATGACTAGCTTACCTTACTACCTTACCAATACTTACTAAACTCCGTGATAGTGAAGGCGTGCCTCATGTTGTCACTCCATCGGCGTAGGTTTCGTCTTGCGTGTTGATCTAATTACTTTCTCATGTAGATGAAGGGTGGTTTAACCCATCGGAGAAGAGAAGACCATCCAACTTGCAAGATGAACTATAGTAATCACCCATGAGTTAGTGAAGATGGCAAGGCTAGTGGTTAGCTAGTACATGGTAGAAAAATTAGCTACAAGCCATTAACAAATAAAAGCAAAGCATGAAGTAAATTGCAAGAAAGTAAAGAAAGCACATAAAGAAAGCAATTAAACTAGAACCAAGCTCAAGTAGAGGAGTAGAGAATGGATCAATCCTTGCATTGCTTCAAGTTGTCACTCCTTGATATACAAGCTCTCTCTCTCTTACAACTCTCTCTCTTGCAATGAATTCTAGGGAAGAAGAAGAGGGATCTAAAGAACTAAACCTAGAGAAAAACCTATGAAAATTACAACAACTAACAATTTCTCCTCTCTTCTCCATTCTGTCTTTTCTCGCAGGTCCAAGTGAAGTATATATAGGCCCCAGGTGAAGGATCCAGAACCTAGTTTATTGGCGCAAAATCTGAGATCCTAACCACTTGTAACGGCCGCGCGCGCGCGACCAGATCCCAGATCTGGCGGCAGAATCTGGGCCGTTGAGCCCAGATTTTCTGTTGGGATCTGGTTGTTAGGTGGTTAGCCACGTGGCCTTCTGGATTCTTCATTGGGTGCGCGGATCTTTCTGAATCTTGATTTCAAATCTTGAGCTTTATCTTGATCTTGGATTAATCACTTTAATTATTGCTAATTAAAGTGATTATTGGCTTTCTCTCCATTAGAGTGTGTACCTGCAAATATATAGAGAAGATGAGTAAAAATCATATATTTATTTATTAAATGCATGGGAATTATGAGGTAAAATATGCAATATTGAGTTACAATCAGAGGATGAGGCTGAATGTGATGGAACTGATCCATCGTCCTTGGCTTGAACCGTTGCTGACGATGTGGGTGTAACATACCCTAACCCCCTGCGTGTACTATCATAGTAATTTGCAGGCTTCCCTTTAGGCACAAAGTTCCGCATCAAACCGCGCCTTCCTTTTTCGAAATTCAGGCCTGCTCCATGCTTCAAGTCGTACCCCATTTTCTTCATAATATGGCGCGCTGGCTGCGCGTAATGAAAGAATTGTGGAGTGTCTGAGTCTGAACTTGAATTTGCGACCGCGGGTCCCCGTGGTTGGGTTCTACCGAAGATTATCGGTAACTGACCTTCTTTGGATGGCGGGATTACCAAGACGGCTCCTTCTACGGATTCCATGGGTGTACTGGATGCACTTGGCTTATGTAAAGGCATGTGTAGGGAGCTATCCGTAATGGATTCAAATAGCCCAACAGTCGCGGGATAATCAAAAGAAATATTATCATTAATTACCCATTCACCTTCATCCTCTGAAGCAGTATTACATAAGGGATTATTGAGACATGCTATAATTAGTTCACCAATCAGAATGGCTGGCATGCCTGCTTCGGATTCTGAATCCGCCTCGTTGCCACTTTCATCATCGTCCGGCAATGGTTCTTTGAGTGCTCCATCGGCCTCTTGATACAGGAGAGCGTCAGTGAAGTAGTTTTCCACCCCTTTGAATGGTTGCTTTTCAGCAAAGACAGTTCGTACTGTCGTGTCATCTTCAACATATTTGAAGCATTGGTGCAGAGTAGAGGGAACAATCCAGTTGGCATGGATCCATGGTCGTCCTAGCAGCAGGTTATATGACGTGTCAGCGTCAATGACATAGCATGTCACTTCTGACTTCAGGCTCCCGATTCTGCAACGGAGTCGAATTTTCCCCAGTGGATGACTGCTCCCGGCGTTGAAACCGTATATTGTAGTAGTAGTTGCGGACAACCTGTACAGCGGTATGCCGAGGAAGTAGAGAAGCCTTTTGGGGATGATGTTGAGTGCGGACCCTGGATCGACTTGTATTCTTTCAATGCATGTTGAACCGATATATCCGGTGTAGTACAGAGGTCGATCGTGCTTGTTGTCTTTGAGAAGCATATCTTCCGCCGTGAATGTAATAGCAGGCACCTTGGATTGTGTATGATGACATCTGGGCAAGGAGACTGAACGTCGTTGTTAGGGATCTCAGGCATGCATGTCAGAAAGGATTCTGAATTGGCTAGCGCCTCCCTGAGTGCTTCTCTTGTTTCTTTCGAGAGGCGAAGGAGCTCGTGTATAGTGATACGAGCTGGGATATTGGCCAGTTGAGCCAATATGTCAAACTGAAAGGGCGTATCGAACCCTTGGCCTGGTGGTTTCTTCAACACGTGGTCGAATCGTACCTCCTTAGGTCTCTCTTTTCCCTTGGTTGGGATTGGAGTGGATGCTGGTGCTTGTACTGACGTCGTTTGCTGTTGTGTCTCGTCAGTAGACTTTTCATACTGCCTCAAGTATGATTTTCTGGATCGGGTGCCCGTCTGTTGAGGCGCATCGGCTTGTGCCGTGCAAGCAAGCTTTTCTCCTTCTGAATCACTGAGGGAAGCCGATGTAAGATTGCCGTCATCTGGCAGGATGGAGATGACATTGCAAGACTTGCCCTTTGAGTTGGGCTCCTTTGAATCTCGCTGTACGTCTTGGACGAGGTCTGGGTGTATCCACATGACTTCTCCTGTCTCCAATGTTAAGGGAACAAGACCCTTATTATCTTGAGCTGTAGCTGGAGGATGCTTGACTTCCAACCGTGGCGCAGGGACTGGATAAGTTCCGTCAGGAACTGTGACCTTTGGAGTTTTGCCGAACTCGAGGGTCACCATATTGACAGTAACTTTCTTCTGCTCCGTCTTCAACGTTAGAACCCCGGCATCGACCAGGGCTTGTATTCTGCCTTGAGGACATAACACTTGTCAGTAGGATGGTGGATCATCCTGTGGTAGAGGCAGTATTTAGGGTCATTTGTGCGCCCTATCTCATTGGGACGCCGAGCATCTGGCAGTTTCATTTTGTTCCCTTTGTGGAGCAGATGGAATATCGTGACCACCTGATCGTCTTTGAAGGAGTACTGCTTTGGAGGGAACTTAGGCTCCTGATTGTTGAAGCCGCTCTTCTTGGCCTTCGACTGCACATCTTCGGATAACTCCACAGACATAGTCTCTTTGCCTTTAGCTTGAGAAGATTGCGGTAGGTCGCTACGCCCTTTGTTGTTCATCCCCCACTTGCCTCTAGGGGCGGATGGTTCGAACTTTTTAGCCGACTTCTCGGCTATCTCAGCTTGTTCGACCAATTCTTTCCAAGTGTGGGCCTTGACAGCCCCCATGCAAACTTCTACTTGGTCCAGGAAGTTGTGCCTACATGTCTGTAAGAGCATGGGTAGTGGCATCCCTGCTGGGCACATCAAGGATAAGTTTCTGAACCGTTCAATGTAGTCACGGACAGATTCGCCCTTCCTCTGCACAGTGGAGAGGAGCTTGTCCATGTTACTTCGGTATCGTCCTCATAGAAACGAGAGAGGAACCGAGTTTCCAGGTCGATCCAGGAGTTGATAGAGCCCGGAGGGAGACTTCGGAACCAGTCAAATGCCACCCCCTTTAAGGTGCCAATGAATAGCCTAGCCATGATGGGGTCATTGCTTATAACATTACCAGTCTGAGACCGAAAATAGTAGATGTGCTGATTTGGCGAGCTCTTTCCGTCATAGGTATGCAACGTTGGTGGTTTGAACTTCGGTGGATATGGCACCGAATCCCACTCTGGCGGATAAGGATGGACTGCCCCTACCTTCTTTAATTCATCCCTCTGAGCTATAGGGATGCGATTTGAGCCTGGAGGCCCTTAAGGACTTCGGCGTCTAAGGAAGAACCCTCCTTGGATTTCTCCGGCTTTGGTTGCTCATTGCTGAAGTGTTTCTCCTGATCGTGATTGCTCCCGGCATCATTGTTATTCCGGTTACTGAGGAGTTGAGCGAGCATCTGTTGAATGTTGTCCAGAGCCTCTTGCTGGGTTCTGGAAGTTTGCTCCTGAGCTTCCAAACGTCGACGAAGGTCGTCGTTAGCATTATCAGCCATATTGACTGATGCTCTGTCTGTTCGCACCGAGCTAACTGTCGCCGAAGAGGCGTACCCACTATCTTCATCATCTTCTTTGTCTGATGACTGGAGTAATCTTCTGGGTTCTGGCGAGGCTAGGGCCGTCGAGGAAGAAGGCTGTTCATAAGTGTAGGGTATCGCCACCCTGGATCTGGTGTTTCGGAAAATACCTTCTTCATACACAAGGACTTCGCCTAAGCCTGGGCTATAATCTGGATCTGGGAAGCTGTAGGGGGTGTCGTCAGCTATTTGTCTTCCCCTGCGCAGCTCTCGTCCTCTCCCAGTCATGTTGACGGATGCGGAGGCTGGATCTCGTGAGGTGCTCCTTTTGCGGTGTTTCCTCGGGGCCTGTACCGATAGCCGATCAAAAACTGACCGTCGTCTTGGAGGCGTGGCGGGGATTGGTCCCAGCCGGCAATGGACCGAGTGGAGTGTCACCAGCTGACATCCCACTTGTTGACAACAGGGGGAAGATGTTTGTCTATCCGTCAACAATTTTCTCAAATCAGACCCGGTTGGGTCTCTGCAATCGAGCGCAAAGGCTCTTTTGGATCGCACATAGGACGATGTCCTGCTTCTTTTATCCCTGCAGATGGGATTAGCACTGAATAGTGCTTTGGTTCTAGCTTCGCCATCAGGCGTGAGCTTAGTGCTTGACGCACTGGAAAGCGGAGTACGCTGTGGTGCTTTACCCGCTATGCTGCTGCGAAGGCAATTAGCCTTAGATAGTACTTTGGCTTCAGCTTCGCGGTCATGGACCCTGCGTGTACGCTGTGGTACAGTAGCTTCGCTCGTGAGAACGAGGTCGGCGCGAGGCATTGCTGCTCTTAAATTGGACGACGGTATGATTGCCGTCGTAACTTTATGATTGGAGCAGACAGGCATCCTGCCTTTTTCTTCGCGAGAGAGGCGCGGTTTAGGCGTAGCTACGCCTGAAGCTTCGGTTGGAGACTTCTGTTTAGGCTTCCATACCCGCCTTGACATAGGAGACTTAGGTTCGCAAGGAACCTGACTAGCCACACGCGAGGCTGAAGGGTGTTGGCAGAATTCAGCTTCCGGTTTCTGCTTTGAAACCTTGGTCGTGGAAACCTTCCTATGCTTCCGTGCTCGAAGCATTGGGCCACCCCAGAGAGGACTTCTTCAAATCTTCCTTGATCGAACTGAATCACCAAGTTCTCACAAGTAAAGGAATCAGACTGCGGACGTGCTTCCTTGTTGCGCCAAATAACCGCAGTAGGTTCGTAGAGAACCTTTTCTGTCTCCGCAGAGACTTTCCTTGAAGATTTAGCTAGAGGGGCTTTGGCTGCACCGGCTTTTCTGAATTCAGAGTTAGACCCGAAGGTCTGTTCGTCGCATTGCGATACTTGATTCTCGACAGTGGAGAATTTCGTCCCCAGCGGAGTCGCCATCTTGTTTTCCATTATATTCGCAAAGGGGAAAACTTACAATAAAAAGGGTTGAGGAGCTAAATTACAAGTATTCTTTAAAAGATTACAAGTAGATCTCCTCAGAGATTCTGGAGAAGTGTGCCGATAGGAGTCTGGTCAGCGCGCGACCACTTTGTCCCTTTGACAATGCGAACGATGAGATTCCCTTCTCGCCTGCTTCCGGGAATCAGAGAATAGAAGGTTGGTAGAACCCTCTTGCTACTTCTCAAAATCGCCTTCAATTAGGAATTCCTTCTCGCCTGGTTCTGGAGATTCCTTGAGAAAAAGGACGATGTTAGGGTATCAACACCCTGGGATAGAGAAAGCAATTCTCTAAAAGGTCTCTGAATTCGAGAGCGCACGGTGCGTTATGAAGAAGCCTTTGCTTGTGGAGTCCTCTTGTGTATTTCTCTCTGGTCCTCTCTCCTTGTACCCCTGGCGGGCTATTTATAGGGAGAGCAAGGGTATAACCGTCCCTTGAAAATATGGAAACAGATGAATCAAATCTGTTTAAAATCTGGAAAGTAGCCTTGCTGCGAGGCTAGGATCAGCTTCTGCGAAGTTAGAAAAGGCAGGTCGGTTGATCCTCTTGATCCTTTCCATATCGTTGGAGGATTTCCCCTGATCTTCTTACTTGTTTTTAGAAGAGTCAAGAGATTGTGGCAATCAACTGCCAAATTTGATCTCTGATTTGATCTTAATTGGATTTGATCTGATTGGATCCGATCTCATCCGGAGATTTGATTGGTCAAAGGTTGACCATAGCAGACCAATAGCGGAGCTGTCCGCATTGAGCTCGTAGCGGAGCTAGAGGCAGCTTTTGGCGAAGTCCGAAAGAAACCCTTTGGCGGAGCTGGAAGTCCTCTGTAGCAAAGTTTGCGAGTTAGCTTCTTGGCGAGGCTTTGAATGGCTTCGAGGCGAAGTTGGGTGATATTAGCCTCTCAAGCGAGGCTATCCCTTTGGGCTCATGCGATGCTAAGTGTTAGCACCTTAGACCTGCTGAGGTCTGTTTAGAAACAATCCGGGTTCACTGTCTGCTTGCTGGATCAGTGGAGTCCAAGTTGCTTCCTTGTCCCTCGGAGATGGGTGAAAACTGGTCATCAGCTCGTCCGTCACTTGTCTTTTGTAAATGTCAACAAGTTTAGACATTGTTCGGACCAATAAGAATCTTGTCTTTTTTAAGTGTCAACAATGAGAGTAGTATTACATAATTTCTTTAGTTGAACCATCCTATTTGAGGTTATTATAATAGATTAATTCAAGCTTTGACAAAAAGTCAAACTTTCAGGCCTCGATTAACCCTCAAATAGCCTTAATTATGCCTTTTATCCAAAGTGGCATCATTGAGAAGGTAATCGTCTCTTATGAATGTGGGTGTCTTTCGAGGAAGGCATGGTGTATCTAGTGTGACAGTTCGAGTCAAATCTACTATGAAAAGTATAGGATCCCAAGTAGAGCGGTGCTTCCTCTTCTTCTGGGATTAGAAGCCTAGGAGGTTGACTATTGGGCTTTTTCCCACTATATATTGGGTGGGCTTCTTCAAGAGCGATCTAGTCTGCTTCCTAAAAATTCCCTAATATTTAAAGCCTTCTTCTATTTTACAAGCAGTGATGTCTGCTTCGTTCTTCATTCGGTGGAGAAAGAAGATGGAATGGGTGGTGATTACTGCAGCACTCCTAGTATTTGGAGTCTGTTTATCAAAGAGCTTCACTTCTTACGATGGTCTCGCCAAGCAGTCGAGTTCTTGTGACGAGGCCCAGTTGTGGGGATAAACAGGGAGTGAACTATCTTCTGCTTGGTTTATATGTCTGGCCTTTGGTCGGAGTAGACTGGGGTGAAGTTTGGGTTTGACTCCCTTTCTTTCCTTGCAACAAGCATGTAGCATGGAGCTTAAGAGTATTCAACGATGACTTTGGTATCAGGGGTCGATCGTCTATGCTCTTATGGGGTGCCACCTCCTTATCCGTCTCCGCTCTGGAGTTACGGTCTTGGCATAAGTATCCTCCTTCGCCTTGCAGGTGGTTTTCCTAAGAGTTCTCAGTATTGTCGCTCATCCGGCTCTAGGGGATTGCTTGCTTAGGAATCATCACCAGGACATGGCCGAGAACGTGATAATGAGTTCCCCTTATTTTTTTCTCAAGAAGAATGCGTACATGTAAAATCAAACTTGTATTTATATCACATTTGTTAGATGTATCCGGATTTGTAAAAGGAGGGATGTAATTTAGAAACTTTGTAATACATAGAAGAGACAATCAATGATATTTTTGTTCAAATCTTTCTTTGCTTATGATTATGATCTTTTTGCTCCTTTGGAGCCATCTTGCTTTGTAGCCTATTGAAATGACTCAGTGTGTGGCCTCCTGGTGGGGCCTGCGAGGGGATTCACAATTAAGCGAAAACCCTCCCGCTAGGGGCAAGTTCCTGTTTGTTAGGGGCATCCTGGTCGGTAACTGTCAGGGTGTAGAGGACCCATCTTAGTTACTCTCAGAGAGGTTCGCCAGGCAAGACTTTGTCTTTAAGGAGCTTCCCGATCGTTAACCATCAGGGTGTAGAGGACCCATGTAAGTTACTCTCGGAGAGGTTCGTCGGTCAAGATTCTGTCTTTTTGGAGCTTCCCAGTCAGTAACCATCATGGTGTAGAGGACCTATGTAAGTTACTCTCGAAGAGGTTTATCAGATAAGGCTCCATCTTCCCAGTCAGTAACCATCAGGGTGTAGAGGACCTATGTGAGTTACTTTCGAAGAGGTTCATCGGGCAAGACTCCGTCTTTGAGGAGCTTCTCGGTCGGTAACCGTCAGGGTGTAGAGGATAGATGTGAGTTACTTTTAGAGAGGTTTAGAGTCTTGCAGGAGCTTCTCGATCGGTAGCTGTCAAGGTGTAGAGGACCCACGTAAGTTCCCTCGAAGGGTTCGTTGGGCAAGACTCCATCTTTCAGGAGCTTCCCGGTTGGTGACCGTCAGGGTGTAGAAGACCCATGTAAGTTACTCTCGGAGAGGTCCGTCAGGCAAGACTTCATCTTTCAGGAGCTTCTTGGTCGGTAACTGTCAGGGTGTAGAGGACCCATGTAGGTTACTCTCTGAGAGGTTCATCATGCAAGACTTTATCTTTTAGGAGCTTCCCGATCGATAACTGTGAGGGTGTAGAGGACCCATGTAGGTTGTGGGCCTGCTCTGACTTTCATCAGGGTGTTAACCCATCATGGGCTAGACCAGAACAGCCGGACATGGGCAAGCCTCTATCTTTCAGTGGATCCCCGAGGCGTGCTGTCAGGGTGAAGAGGACCTGTATAGGTTGCGGGCCTGCTCTGGCAGTCATCAGGGTATTAACCCATCATGGGTTGGACCAGAACAGCTAGCAGGGGTGAGCCTTCATCTTTCAGGTGGCTCCTCGAGGGGTGCCTTCAGGGTGTAGAGTATCCGTATAGGTTGCGGGCCTTCTCTGGCAGTCATGAGGGTGTTAACCCATCATGGGCTGGACCAGAACAGCCGGCGGGGATGAACCTCCATCTTTCAGGTTACTGTTGGCCCAGAGGCTCATCACTCTAATTTTGATGATGATTAACTCATGTAGTTATAGCTTACTAAGAATCTTGTGATATTTAGTTCTAGATATTTGATCAAGATATTAGTAGGTGTTTAGCTTCAACAAAGGAGTTTTGGAGCTTTCACGTGTTGATTCAACAGCTCGAGCGTCAAGATCGCATCTAGTACTCGGTTGGAGTTAAGCTCGTTGGATCGCGTTTGGATCGAGTCGACTTGGAGAAGGAGTTCTACAAGAAGATTTCGGTTTGTGTTTAGTATATTTAGATCTTGTGTAAAGATTAGATAGTATTGATATGCTCAAGTTCACATACACGCACAAGTTTTAAAGTTTGTTGGTTATGGTTTTCGGTTTAACCGATTTTGGATTTCATGTCAAAAATATTGATATAATATCTTTTATGTATATTGGATTTTATCCATATGTAACATGATTCAAAGTTGTTTCAATATCATGTTTTTGTATTTACATGAGTTTTGGAGAAAACGGTTTTTCATTTCAAAGTTTAGTTTTTGGAAAATACCGATTTTGGTTTAAAGCCTAATTTCCATATCACAAAAATAGTTCAAATTGTTGGTAATATGTGTTGAATTTTAGTCACACATATTTGTATTTCAAAGATCATATAATAATGTATTTTTGTGAAATTTATGTGATTTTATGAGATTTAATTGATGATAAAAAGACAAGTTTTAATCCCTTAAAACTGTTGGACCTGGCTGTCTGCCGGTCGACCAGCCGATCGATCAAGGCAGAAGTCGATCGACCAGTCCGGTTGACCGATATGCACGAACGTGCACAGGCCATTGGGCTGGAGGGCCAGTGACTGGGCCGATCGACCGTAAGAGAGCTCTGATCTCTGGTTCTGGCCCCGGTCTACCGAGCGGTCGACCGGCAGAGAGCAGCTGCTCTCTGTATCTAGGTCCGGTCGACCGAGCGGTCGACCGGAGGCACAACGGTCATAAAAATGACCGTTGGCCAGTCGACCGGAAGGGCAATTTTGTCCTTTCCTGCTGCCAAGGGGCAGATTTTTTGGAGGGTTTAAATAGTCCCCTCCTTAGCTGATTTCACCAGGATTTGAGAAGAGAATTTTTTCCCATCTTTCAAGAGGTTTTTTAGCAAGAGTTTTTGTGGTTAAAAGATTTATTTTTATTTGTTTTTAAAGTGTTGGAATATTCAAAGAAAAGAGAGTCTTTTGGGAATTGGTTTTTGGTCTTGATTTCAATATCTATTTAGAGATTTTCCTAAGTGTTTTTCTTTGTTCCAAACACTTTATTTTCTCACACTTGAGCTATCTATCTATCCTATCTATTAGGATCATTGTTTTGTGGGAAAATTGGTTTGTGGTTGTTGAGACCACCAAGAGTTGTAACCTTCCTTGTATTTGTTGATATCCCTCTTGTGTAGAGGTGATTGTGGAGGTTGAGTTTGGTTGTGTTGGTATCCCTCTAAGTGTAAAGGTGATTGAGGTTGTTGTTTGGCTTTGAGCCTTATCCCTTTATTGAGAGGTTGATCTTGTTTTGGCTAAGTGCCCATCCCTCTAAGTGTAGAGGTGATAGTTGTTGTGCCTTGCCTCTTGTGAAGAGGTTGTGTTTGTTGGAGAAAGGAGTTGTGTACTCCAAAGTTGTATTACCCAAATTCTCAGTGGAGGTTCCCTGTGTGGGAAGTCCTGTGTGGACGATATAGTGAAAATCCTTCTGTGTGAAGGCGGGGACGTAGAGCAGTGGCTGGAACCTCGAAACATATCTTGATGTTTGCGATTGATCCACTATCTTTAAACTCTCTCTCTCTCTCTCTCTCTCTCTCTCTTATATGGTGCCTTGCATTATTTCATATAGTTCATATCATACTTATATGCTTGGTATTATTTGTGTGCCTCACTTATCTTGAACCAAGAGAGCTTTACATAGAACCTCAACTCTTATTTAGAGGAATTTAGAGGAGATAGTCCAGAACCTTTCACCGGGAATTCGGCTACACTCTTTGGTTACACTATGTGTGTTGAAATTTGTTTTTAATTCCGCATCATTTGTCTTTAAATTAACCTTACACCTATTCACCCCCCTCTAGGTGTACTTTCAATTGGTATCAGAGCCTACGCTCTTGATATTAGGTTTAACCACCTAGGAGTGAGATCTTAGTTGCTAATCTATATATGTATTTGCACACATACTTGTTTACACACACTCATGGATTACCTTGCCCCTCCCATGTTTGATGTTTGTAACATCGATATGTGGAAACTTAGAATGAGTATGTACCTAAAAATCCTAGGAATGCATGTGCACCTTGCTACTACCAAGAAATCCTATCTTGGTAATAACAAGCATATAGAGGCCAATGCACAAGCCCTAGAGGCACTTAGGCGCACTCTAAACAAAGAATATCTTTTTATGGTTTCTCATTGTGATTCCGTCTTTACAGTGTGGAACACCTTGATATCTCCAAAGCTTCAAACGCTAAACATTATGGAGAAGGAATCTAGTGAGGGTGAATCCAAACAAACTTGCTACATGGTCCAAGGGAATGACTCCCTTGAGGTAAATTCAGAAACTCAACTAGATGATAGTGCTAGTTCTTCCTGTGATGATTATGTTGATGCTGATGCATTAAATGAAGAACCATCTCTTATTTGTGAAAACCTATTAGAAAAATACCAACTCTTGCAAAAAAAAAGCTTTAAACTAAAAGAAGAGAATAGGGATTTTGTTTTCTAAACTTAACATGGCTTTGCAAGAAAGGGATGAGATTTCAAATGAAAGGGACTCATTGAAATCCCAACTTGATCTTGCCTTAAATGAAAACAAAATCTTTAAAGGTAAAAATAATTGTGATGAAGTTTTGAAGAAAAATGAAGTTCTATCTTCAAAACTTATTTTTATTTTAAAATAAAATGATTCTTTGAAAAGAAAAATTATTTCTATTTCAAAAGAATTGGATTTGATTACTAATGAAATTTAATCTCTGAAAAATGATTTAGATTCACATGTTTGCCATGCTTCATCAGCTAGGGTACCTATTGCATGTCTACCTCTTCTACTATTATTGAAAATGATATATGTATGTTAAAGAAGAGAGTTGATTGTTTGGACTCCACTTTGAGCCAATGTGCCATGAACCACACACGGTTGGAATCCATGTTTCGAAAGAAATAAGTTTCACATATGCATGCACACTATACACGGCATACACATACTTCTCATGCTCACACACATGACACCATGTATGCTCATGTGTACACTTGTACACATTGTGGACGTAAGGGCCATCTTGCAAAATTTTGTTATGATAGACTAAATGATTCAAATTTTGCAAATAAGTTTGTTTGGGTTAGGAAAGGTGCTAACCCCTATGGACCCAATAGAGTATGGGTACCAAAATCTACTCCTATTTTATTTGATGTAGGTGTGGGCTCTCACATGACGTGAGAGGTGTTGGTGCCTTGAGGTGAATGCGTTCCGAGCTAAACGGTGACAATTTTGGATGCATCACTTTCAAGGGGAGTTTGGTGGGAGGACAACCATGGTTTGGAGATCTGGAGATTAGTCCTAATGATTTTGGTAACTATCTCTAACTCCCATTTAGTTTACATGCTTTTATATTGTTGATTTTTAGCATGTTTTGATTTTTCATGATTATTATGTTAAATGAAATCACCTAGAGGGGGGTGAATAGGTGAAAGTGCTAATCTAGAAACTAAATGCGGAAGCTAAAACCTATTTTTCAACACACTTAATACAACCAACAAGTGTAGTCAAATTCCCCGTGAAGGGCTCTGGACTAACTCCTCTTGATTCCCCTAGATAAGGGTTGAGGTGCTATATGAAGCTCTTGTGGTTAAGTATAAGTGAGGCACACACAAACAATCCAAGCATATAAGGATAAGCAATATGAATCAAATGCAAGGACAACACAAGCATACAAGATATGAATGAATGATGCTATGCACAAAGTAAAGAGAGAGAGAGTTAGAGAGACAAGTGGATCAAACACAAACACAAGGATATGTTCCGAGGTTCGAGCCCCTAGCTCTACGTCCCTGCCTTCACCGAGAAGGATTTCTAATCCACTATCTTGTCCACGAGGACTCTCACCGAGGGAACCTCCACCGAGGAGGATTTGTTACAACAATAGGAGTACCGAACTCCTCTCTCAAACACCACCTCACAACCGAGGGGTAGGCCCGTAGCCAAACAACCACAATCACCTCTACTAAAGAGGGATACAAACAACCAAGCTCCACCTCACACAAGAAGGAGCAAACACAAATCTCCACCTCTACCAAAGAGGGAGCAAACCACAATCCTCAACCTCTACCAAAGAGGGAGCAACCCAACAATGAAAGGGTTTACAACTTGGTGGTATCTTTCAACCACAAACAATCTCTTTTCCCACAAACAAATGATCCTAATAGAATAGGATAGAAGATAGCTCAAGTGTGGAAAAACTAGAGTTTGGAAAACAATAACTCAAAGAAAAATACTTGGAAAAACTCTTGGTAAAAGATAGAAATGAAGAACAAAGCAAATCTCCCAATTTTCTATTTTCTTTGATTTTTCCAAAAACTCTAAAACAAATAAGATGAATCCTTTTTGGCAAAAAAAATCTTTTAAAAACTTGTTTAAAACACTTGAGACGGTCTAGAAATTTTGCTCTAAAAAACTTAGCCAAAATCCTAAAGAAATGGGGTTTATATAGGCCAAACAGAAAACTAGCTGTTAGGCTGATCTGTCAGCCTGACAGGCTTGCGGTCGACCGGCCGGTCGACCGCCAACGGTCATAAATATGACCGTTGGGGAAACCCGGTCGACCGCCCAGATACAAAGAGCAAAGCTCTCTGGTCCGGTCGATCGCCCGGTCGACCCGCCCATTGCCTGCCAGACGTGCACAAGGCTGTGCACGTCGGTCGACCGCCGGGTCGACCGGCCCTTGGTTCGGTCGACCGTGCGGTCGACCGACCTGGCCTGTCAGCCATTGTCCTGGGTCAGAAACTGAGTCAGAAAAACATGTTAAAATATTTCTAAAAAATCTTGTAAAACATATAAAAATCCCCAAAAATAGTTTTAACATTTTGCATTGATATATAAACATGTGATAAAAATGTCAACTCAAATATCAAGCAATTTGAACTATTTTTCTGTCTTATCATTTTTATCAAAAACCAAAACATGTATTTTATCAAACTTGAATTTTTCAATACATGAATAGGAAAGTCAAAATAAGTTTGTTTAAAAGTTAAGCATGCATGTATAGAATGAAACTACTATACATAAACCAATTAAACTTGTTTTGATCAACTATTCATGAAAACAAATATTGGTTAAGCCAAAAACGAAAAACCAATATCCAAACATAAAACGTGTGTGTTGTGCACTTGAGCATATCAACTATTCTTATCTTTACACAAGGATCTAAAACACACTAAACTAAACTAGGATACCTAAGTCTTCTTGACGATCTTCAATCTTCAAGCAGACTCGATCCCAAACGTGATCCACCGAGTGCAAAGGTATGATCTTGATGCTCGGGCACTGGAATCACCATGTGAAAGCTTCCAAACTCCTCTTGTTGAAGCAATCACCAACTAATATCTTGCTAAATGATCTGAAACTAAAATCACAAGATTATTAGTAAACATAACTACATGAGTTAATCATCATCAAAACTAGAGTGGAAGGCCTCTGGGCCAACAATCTCCCCCTTTTTGATGATGACAAAACTCATGGAGTTATATATGCATGAATTAAAGTTAAGCTTCAAAGAAGCTCCCCCTTAACTCATGCATAAACAAATAAACATAAATATGCAATGAATATGAAACATGAAACATGCATAGATATGCATAAACAATAAAAGGCTCTAGATACCAATGAAATTTTCAAAAACAATTAAACATGCTCTAGATACCAATTAAACTTAATATATGCAAAACCATAAATATGCATATAAAAAATGTACCAATCATGCATATATAGAGAAGATGTTGAGTTTGAGTTTATATGCATGTTAAACTCTTAAATAATTCTCCCCCTTTTTGTCAATCATCAATAAAGGGGTAAAAAACAAAACAAATCAATAAATTTTTCTCCCCCTTTTTGTCTCAAACAAAAATATCAATATAGGGGTGACAATCAATTAAGATATCAATTGAAAATATGTCAAAGTAGCATCTTGATACCAATTAAAAGTAAACATAGATCAATAAATAAATGGTATATGCTATATACATTCATGAAGAGGAAGACGCTAAGTTAACTTCCCTACGTACATGCTGTTGGCCCAAGATTACAATCACCCGTTTTTAGTGTGTTTTGATGATTACAAAACATATTAGTTATTTATACTAATAATGTTTGTTGTTTAAGTGTGTTTCAGGGTTCTAACCAAACTAGAAGGGTTCTTCCCTAAAGGAAAGTGTTTTGGACTCAAGTCAACTCAATTTGGGCTCAAGAATCAAGTTTTAAAGATCATATGGTGAAAGCCCTCTTGAAGCACTTGTAATACTTAGAACCAATGTAAGAAATAGTTTGTTAAAGTTTGAGTTTTGAAAAATTGGCTCTAGGATACACACACACATTTATGTATACAAGTTTTCATAGTCAAAATTTTTTGTTTCTAAGTTTTTCTCATGACTTGACAAAGATACATAACTCCAAGTTTTACAAAGACATATATCATATTTAAATCATGTATACTCTTTTCATCTTGATACTTAGATATCTTTTACTTCAAAATATTTTTACAACAAAATTTGTCAAAGTCCTGCTGCTGTTTTTCTGTTTCAGGCTTGACCGGCCGACCGGCCCGGTCGACCGGCGCCTGTATCAGGACGTGCACGCTTGTGCACGTCTGTCGGCCGACCGCTCGGGTCGACCGACTGTCTGCAAGTTGCTCTTGGGTTTTCTGGGTCGACCGCCCGAAGAAAACTGTGTTTTTCTTTTAGAGGACGGTCGACCCTGGGGTCGACCGGAGCCCAACGGCTCTTTTCAGCTGAGTGGACGGTCGACCCGGGCGGTCGACCGCCAGGCCTGCAAAAGCCCAACGGCTCTTTCCTCTTTTGTGCAATTCTGAAATCTGTCTTTTTAATCTGTTTTGACAGACTTTTTCTGAGGTTTTGGAGATCTTTTTCAGAGCAAATAAGCTTAAAATTAATTGTTTTTAACCTATTTCTCTCTCTATAAATAGAGGAGAAGAGTCTCTTGCAACACACCAAAAAAAATACCTAAGTTTTCAAAAGAGAAGAAAAGTTTTTAAGCTCTCCATTTTTCCATACTTTCTTGAGCTTGTTTTCAGTTGTGTTCTCTAGCAAAAATCTATCTACAACTGAGTTTTCTCACTACACTTCTTAGGGCCAAATTTCTATCCTCATTCTATAAGGAAGTTGTAAAGAGAAAGAGTTTGTAAGAAGTTTGTGGTCCTTTTGGTGATCACTTGGCTACTTGTTCCTTCTTCTTGTTCTTGTGGAGACACCACTTCGGTAGAGGTTATTGTAAGTGGTGGAGCTCGGTGCTCGGGTCTTTGGTAGACCGTTGTAATCGTCCTCGGTGGATAGTGGAAACCCTTCACGGAGGTGAAGGCGGGGAGTAGAGCGGTGGCTCGAACCTCGAAACAAACATCTTGTGTTTGCGATTGCTTTGTGTCCATTTTGCTTTAAATTTCTCTTGCACTCTATTGCTTTCAATTACTTGCTTGAGACCTAGTTTTCTTTCCTTGTGTTATTGCTTCTAGTTTGTGTTACTTGTGATATATCTTGTGTGCATTTCATCATTGCATATTATTCATTCTTTGTTCGATCAATTCTCATACAACAAGGTTGCATTGCGCACCTCTAACCCATTCAAGGGGAATCAGGAGGAAGGAGTTCAGAACCTCTCAGGGGTATTCGGCTCTTAGTCTTGTTTTGAGAGATCGTTGCATCATTCATACATCTTAGTTTTAAAAAGATTGTTAGATTAGCAATTACACCTATTCACCCCCCTCTAGGTGTTTTTCAATTGGTATCGAGCTTGGACTCTAGGCTTTTGGCTTAACAACCTTAGAGAGATCCTAATATTGCTAATCATTTCATTCATTCTCACTTAGTAAAAATGGCCGATGGAATTAAAACCCCTCCTAAGTTTGATAGACTTAACTTTCCCATATGGAAGGTTAAGATGACCGTTTTCTTGCAATCTCTAGGAAGTCGAGTTGCAAAGGCCGTGACCAAACCCTTTAGTGCACCCCCCGGTGATGAATCCACTTGGTCCGAAATTGAGACTAAGGAATTTAATGCCAATGCTAGGGCTCATTATGCACTCCTTCAAGCTCTTAATGATGATGATATAGCTAGAGTTATTCATTGCAAGTCCGCATATGAAATTTGGACACATTTGCTAGTTACACATGAAGGGACTACACAAGTGAAGAGGGCTAAGATAGACCTTCTTCGGTCCCAATATGAAAACTTTTGCATGCAAGAAAATGAAACTATAGATGATATGGTTACAAAATTTACTAAGATTACTAATGGACTTTCTTCTCTAGGTGATGGCATTGATAATGACCAAAGAGTTAGAAAGATCATCCGGGCTCTTCCTCCTTCATGGGAAGTAAAAGCAACAACCTTGAAGGAACTCAATGACAAGGAGGAGATGGAGCTAATTGGTCTCATTAGGAACCTCAAAACCCATGAGATGGAGAGAAAAGCAAGGGAAGAAATGGCTCCCTCCAAGAAGAAAGCCATAGCCTTCAAAAGTCAATCATCACACTCCGACGAAGATGATGAAGAAGAAGATGACGAAGAGCTCTTACTTCTTGTCAAGAATGTTCGGAGGATGTATAACAAGGCCAAGTTCTAAGGTAGAAAGAGATGACAAGGAGGTAAAGAAGAAAGGAAGATTATTTGCTTCAATTGTCAAAGGCCGGGACACATAGTGGCGGAGTGTCCGGATAAAGTAAAGCCTTCCACCTCCAAGAAGCCCTACAAGAAGAAGGCAATGAAAGCTACATAGGATTCCGAGAGCGAATCCGAGGAGGAGATTGATACCGCCAACATGTGCTTCATGGCAAATGAAAGCACAAGTAAGGTAAACCCTTCCACTTCTCTTAATGATGAACTTTCCATGGATGAATTAGGAGAAGCATTTGTAGAACTTTCACATAACTATGATTTTCTTAAGAAAAAATATTTAAAAATGAAAAAGGAAAATAAATCTCTTAATCATCAAGTTTGTACTCTTTCTAAAGAAAAAGATGAATTACTTTCTACTCTTGTTTCCACCCAAAAAGATTTTGACAAATATAAGATTTCTTGTAAAGGCAAGTCCCCACTAATTGATTCTAATGAGATTACCATGCTTAAAGAAAGAATAGACTCATTAGGAATTGTTTTAAAAAATTGTGAGTTTGATAAGAAGAAGATAGAGGCCATGTTTCCTAAGAAACAAGCCCCTAAGAAAAATGTTTACCATGCTCATGCTCATGTTCATACCACACAACCTTTACATCGTGGCAAACCCCCAAAACATGCTCACACTTCACACACACATCATGCATTCATGTATGGAAGAGTGTTCTCATGTTCACATTGTGGGCGGAAAGGGCACTTAGCTAATTTTTGCTATGATAGACTAAGTGCATCTTGTCATAATGTTTGGGTTCGAAGCACTAACTTTCAAGGACCCAAGAAAATTTGGGTACCAAAGTCAACAATTTTGTTAAATGATGTAGGTACCTTCCAAGGCCCAACGACGTAGAGGATTGTGGTATCTTGATAGTGGTTGCTCAAGGCACATGACTTGGGACATCAACAACTTTGCAACCCTATCAAGATACCATGAAGGTGGCACCGTCACCTTCGGAGATGATGCCAAGGGTAAAATCATCGGTATTGGTAATGTAAAACTCGGCACATCCCCTTTAATTGAGAATGTAGTTTTAGTTGATGGCCTCAAGCATAACCTCTTGAGTGTTAGTCAACTTTGTGATAAAGGCTTTGATGTTGTTTTTGATAATGTAGTTTGTAAAGTAATTGATAGAATTTCTAATACTTGTGTGTTTTCGGGTTTTCATGAAAGTAATGTTTATATGATAGATATGTCTAATATGTCTTGTAATATTACTTGCTTAAAAGCCCTCGATGACGACTCTTGGTTGTGGCATAGAAGATTAGGCCATATTTCATTTGACCATATATCTAGGTTAAACACAAAGGAAATGGTGAAAGGTATTCCTTGTTTGAATTTTGAAAAGGACCGAGTTTGTGACGCATGTCAATTTGGGAAACAAACTAAGTCTTCTTTCAAGTCAATTAAGGATATCATGACATCACGTCCTTTGGAGCTAATCCATATGGATCTATTTGGCCCTACACAAACCAAAAGTCTAAGTGGGAATAGATTTGCATTTGTTTTGGTTGATGACTTTTCACGGTTTACTTGGGTTCTCTTTCTTGAACACAAAAATCAAGCATTTTCATATTTCCAAACTTTTAAGAAAAGAGTTGAAAAAGAAAAAGATGCTTCAAATTTAAGGATAAGAAGTGATAGAGGAGGTGAATTCATTAACCTACCCTTTATCACTTTTTGTGAAGAACATGGAATAAAGCATGAACTTTCTTGTCCTAGAACTCCACAACAAAATGGAGTAGTTGAACGGAAAAATCGAACTTTACAAGAGATGGCTAGGACAATGCTAAGTGAATATGGTCTACCACATTATTTGTGGGCCGAGGCCGTTAATACATCATGCTATATATCAAATCGTGTTTTCTTGTGTAAAAATACTTCAAAAACTTCTTTTGAAATGTACTTTTCTAGAAAACCAAATGTTTCATATTTCAAGGTTTTTGGATGCAAATGTTTTGTTTTAAATACAAAAGATAATTTAGGAAAATTTGATGCTTGATCTTATGAGGCAATTTTTGTAGGTTATTCTAATACAAGTAAGGCTTATAGAATCTTCAATAGATCATCTTTGACTATTGAGGAATCTATACATGTTAAGTTTGAAGAATCTAACTTGTTTGTTAAGAATGTTGTAGAAATAGATGCATTGGATCAAGGCTTGGAGAAAGTGACCTTGGAGGATACACCTACTATGGGAGACAAGCCAAAGGATGATGAAGGAAGTGATGCATTGGAAGAGGCTCAAGGAAATGAAATTCAATCAATTGAAGTGAACCCTACTCAACAACTTCCAAAGGATTGGAGATACAATCCTCATCATCCTAAGGACCTCGTCATAGGTGAAGTATCAAAAGGGGTAACCACTCGCTTTAAACTTCATGATTTTTGCGGTCATTATGCATTTATTTCTCATGTTGAACCCAAAAACGTCCTCGAAGCCGAGGCCGATTCATATTGGTTGCTAGCCATGCAAGAGGAACTCAATCAATTTGAGCGCAACCAAGTTTGGCACCTTGTTCCTAGGCCCCACGATAGACCAACAATTGGTACTAAGTGGATCTTTAAGAACAAGTTGGATGAATCGGGTAACATTGTTAGGAATAAAGCTAGGTAGTTGTCCAAGGTTACACTCAAATCGAAGAAATCGATTTTGAAGAAACCTTTGCACCCGTAGCACGGCTTGAAGCCATACGGATGACACTAGCATTTGCCTCATATAAAGATTTTAAATTATTTTAAATGGATGTTAAAAGTGCTTTTCTAAATGGTTTTATTGAAGAGGAGGTGTATGTTGAACAACCCCCCGGGTTTGTTGAACCTACACATCCGGATTTTGTGTTTAAATTAGATAAAGCTCTTTATGATTTAAAACAAGCCCCTAGGGCTTGGTATGAAAGACTTTCTTCATTTCTAATTTCAAATGGTTTTAAGAAAGGTAAAATAGATACTACTTTATTTACAAAACATGTAGAAAATGATATTCTTATTGTGCAAATTTATGTTGATGACATTATTTTTGGTACTACTAATGAATCTCTTTGCCAAGTTTTTGAATCATGCATGAAGGAAGAATTTGAAATGTCTATGATGGGGGAACTCAACTATTTCCTTGGACTCCAAATCAAGCAAAGGAAGGATGGGATCTTCATCAATCAAGCCAAGTACACAAATGAACTAATCAAAAGGTTCGGGCTTGAAGGATCTAAAGTGAGCAAAACTCCCATGGCAACAACTACCAAGCTTGACAAGGATGAACAAGGTAAAAGTGTAGACATTAAGCTTTATCGTAGCATGATTGGTAGTTTATTGTATTTGACGGCTAGTAGGCCGGATATTATATTTTCTGTTTGTCTTTGTGCACGTTTTCAATCTTGTCCTAAAGAGTCTCATATAATTGCGGTTAAACGCATAATTAGATACCTTAAGGGCACTATTGAAATGGGTTTGTGGTATCCGAAAATCGGCCAATTTTCAATGACGAGTTTTTCGGATGCCGACTATACGGGTTGTAGGGTAGATAGGAAGAGCACAAGTGGAACATGTCAATTCCTAGGTAATTGTCTTGTATCTTGGTCTTCCAAGAAGCAAAATTCGGTAGCCCTTTCAACCGCCGAGGCGGAGTATGTTGCAGCCGGAGCTTGTTGTGCACAAGTTCTATGGATGAAACATACTCTCCTTGACTATGATTTGCATTTTGATCATATTAAAATATTTTGTGATAATACTAGTACAATTCATATGACAAAGAATGCAAATCAACATAGTAAAACCAAACACATTGACATTAGATATCACTTTCTTAGAGATCATTATGAGAAAGGTGATATTGATATTGATTATGTTTCTACCGATTTTCAACTTGCCGATATTTTTACTAAACCTTTAGACTATGCTAGATTCTCTTTTATTTGTGGTGAGTTGAATGTTTGCATTATGGATTCTTAAAGATAAATTTTTTAATGTTTTATTTGCTTTGTTTAACCCTTTTGATGTATGACAAAAAGGGGAGAAAAAGTATAAGTTTGTTTGTTGTTTTGTTTGTTTATTGTTTATTTAAGTTGTTGACAAAACTATTGTGTTTTCAATGCTTTATGTATCTTACTCATTGTCATTCTTTATACATAGAATTATTTGAGGGGGAGCTTTCCAAAGCTCTTCTTCCTTTTTGTTTAAATAACTTATATTTTTGTCATCATCAAAAAGGGGGAGATTGTTGGCCCAAGGTTACAATCACCCGTTTTTAGTGTGTTTTGATGATTACAAAACATATTAGTTATTTATACTAATAATGTTTGTTGTTTAAGTGTGTTTCAGGGTTCTAACCAAACTAGAAGGGTTCTTCCCTAAAGGAAAGTGTTTTGGACTCAAGTCAACTCAATTTGGGCTCAAGAATCAAGTTTTGAAGATCATATGGTGAAAGCCCTCTTGAAGCACTTGTAATACTTAGAACCAATGTAAGAAATAGTTTGTTAAAGTTTGAGTTTTGGAAAATTGGCTCTAGGATACACACACACATTTATGTATACAAGTTTTCATAGTCAAAATTTTTTGTTTCTAAGTTTTTCTCATGACTTGACAAAGATACATGACTCCAAGTTTTACAAAGACATATATCATATTTAAATCATGTATACTCTTTTCATCTTGATACTTAGATATCTTTTACTTCAAAATATTTTTACAACAAAATTTGTCAAAGTCCTGCTGCTGTTTTTCTGTTTCAGGCTTGACCGGCCGACTGGCCCGGTCGACCGACGCCTGTATCAGGACGTGCACGCTTGTGCACGTCTGTCGGCCGATCGCTCGGGTCGACCGACTGTCTGCAAGTTGCTCTCGGGTTTTCTGGGTCGACCGCCCGAAGAAAACTGTGTTTTTCTTTTAGAGGACGGTCGACCCTGGGGTCGACCGGAGCCCAACGGTTCTTTTCAGCTGAGGGGACGGTCAACCCGGGCGGTCGACCGCCAGGCCTGCAAAAGCCCAACGGCTCTTTCCTCTTTTGTGCAATTCTGAAATCTGTCTTTTTAATCTGTTTTGGCAGACTTTTTCTGAGGTTTTGGAGATCTTTTTCAGAGCAAATAAGCTTAAAATTAATTGTTTTTAACCATTTCTCTCCCTATAAATAGACGAGAAGAGTCTCTTGCAACACACCAAAAAAATACCTAAGTTTTCAAAAGAGAAGAAAAGTTTTTAAGCTCTCCATTTTTCCATACTTTCTTGAGCTTGTTTTCAGTTGTGTTCTCTAGCAAAAATCTATCTACAACTGAGTTTTCTCACTACACTTCTTAGGGCCAAAATTTCCATCCTCATTCTATAAGGAAGTTGTGAAGAGAAAGTGTTTGTAAGAAGTTTGTGGTCCTTTTGGTGATCACTTGGCTACTTGTTCCTTCTTCTTGTTCTTGTGGAGACACCTCTTCGGTAGAGGTTATTGTAAGTGGTGGAGCTCGGTGCTCGGGTCTTTGGTAGACCGTTGTAATCGTCCTCGGTGGATAGTGGAAACCCTTCACGGAGGTGAAGGCGGGGAGTAGAGCGGTGGCTCGAACCTCGAAACAAACATCTTGTGTTTGCGATTGCTTTGTGTCCATTTTGCTTTAAATTTCTCTTGCACTCTATTGCTTTCAATTACTTGCTTGAGACCTAGTTTTCTTTCCTTGTGTTATTGCTTCTAGTTTGTGTTACTTGTGATATATCTTGTGTGCATTTCATCATTGCATATTATTCATTCTTTGTTCGATCAATTCTCATACAATAAGGTTGCATTGCGCACCTCTAACCCATTCAAGGGGAATCAGGAGGAAGGAGTTCAGAACCTCTCAGGGGTATTCGGCTCTTAGTCTTGTTTTGAGAGATCGTTGCATCATTCATACATCTTAGTTTTAAAAAGATTATTAGATTAGCAATTACACCTATTCACCCCCCTCTAGGTGTTTTTCAATTGGTATCAGAGCTTGGACTCTAGGCTTTTGGCTTAACAACCTTAGAGAGATCCTAATATTGCTAATCATTTCATTCATTCTCACTTAGTAAAAATGGCCGATGGAATTAAAACCCCTCCTAAGTTTGATAGACTTAACTTTCCCATATGGAAGGTTAAGATGACCGTTTTCTTGCAATCTCTAGGAAGTCGAGTTGCAAAGGCCGTGACCAAACCCTTTAGTGCACCCCCCGGTGATGAATCCACTTGGTCCGAAATTGAGACTAAGGAATTTAATGCCAATGCTAGGGCTCATTATGCACTCCTTCAAGCTCTTAATGATGATGATATAGCTAGAGTTATTCATTGCAAGTCCGCATATGAAATTTGGACACATTTGCTAGTTACACATGAAGGGACTTCACAAGTGAAGAGGGCTAAGATAGACCTTCTTCGGTCCCAATATGAAAACTTTTGCATGCAAGAAAATGAAACCATAGATGATATGGTTACAAAATTTACTAAGATTACTAATGGACTTTCTTCTCTAGGTGATGGCATTGATAATGACCAAAGAGTTAGAAAGATCATCCGGGCTCTTCCTCCTTCATGGGAAGTAAAAGCAACAACCTTGAAGGAACTCAATGACAAGGAGGAGATGGAGCTAATTGGTCTCATTGGGAACCTCAAAACCCATGAGATGGAGAGAAAAGCAAGGGAAGAAATGGCTGCCTTCAAAAGTCAATCATCACACTCCGACGAAGATGATGAAGAAGAAGATGACGAAGAGCTCTTACTTCTTGTCAAGAATGTTCGGAGGATGTATAACAAGGCCAAGTTCTAAGGTAGAAAGAGATGGCAAGGAGGTAAAGAAGAAAGGAAGATTATTTGCTTCAATTGTCAAAGGCCGGGACACATAGTGGCGGAGTGTCCGGATAAAGTAAAGCCTTCCACCTCCAAGAAGCCCTACAAGAAGAAGGCAATGAAAGCTACATAGGATTCCGAGAGCGAATCCGAGGAGGAGATTGATACCGCCAACATGTACTTCATGGCAAATGAAAGCACAAGCAAGGTAAACCCTTCCACTTCTCTTAATGATGAACTTTCCATGGATGAATTAGGAGAAGCATTTGTAGAACTTTCACATAACTATGATTTTCTTAAGAAAAAATATTTAAAAATGAAAAAGGAAAATGAATCTCTTAATCATCAAGTTTTTACTCTTTCTAAAGAAAAAGATGAATTACTTTCTACTCTTGTTTCCACCCAAAAAGATTTTGACAAATATAAGATTTCTTGTAAAGGCAAGTCCCCACTAATTGATTCTAATAAGATTACCATGCTTAAAGAAAGAATAGACTCATTAGGAATTGTTTTAAAAAATTGTGAGTTTGATAAGAAGAAGATAGAGGCCATGTTTCCTAAGAAACAAGCCCCTAAGAAAAATGTTTACCATGCTCATGCTCATGTTCATACCACACAACCTTTACATCGTGGCAAACCCCCAAAACATGCTCACACTTCACACACACATCATGCATTCATGTATGGAAGAGTGTTCTCATGTTCACATTGTGGGCGGAAAGGGCACTTAGCTAATTTTTGCTATGATAGACTAAGTGCATCTTGTCATAATGTTTGGGTTCGAAGCACTAACTTTCAAGGACCCAAGAAAATTTGGGTACCAAAGTCAACAATTTTGATAAATGATGTAGGTACCTTCCAAGGCCCAACGACGTAGAGGATTGTGGTATCTTGATAGTGGTTGCTCAAGGCACATGACTTGGGACATCAACAACTTTGCAACCCTATCAAGATACCATGAAGGTGGCACCGTCACCTTCGGAGATGATGCCAAGGGTAAAATCATCGGTATTGGTAATGTAAAACTCGGCAAATCCCCTTTAATTGAGAATGTAGTTTTAGTTGATGGCCTCAAGCATAACCTCTTGAGTGTTAGTCAAGATTGTTAGATTAGCAATTACACCTATTCACCCCCCCTCTAGGTGTTTTTCACATGCATTACATGAAGAAAGGATGACAAGCCCTAATTCACATAACACATAATATGCAATACATAAGAGGAGATGTGAAGCTCCCCCTACACACGTGTACCACATAAAGAAGAGATGTCAAGCTCCTCAATACAAGATACACTCAACATGAATCTATATGTAGAAGAGATATTAAGCTCTCCTTGCATATAGGCAATACAAATCAAAACAAAATTTTGAGATTTCAACTTAAATCATTCAAATAAACATTTTGATATCAAAAGAGAGTATTTTTCTTCTTAAACATATGATATCAATTTGAAATTTTTATTTTCTATCATAAAGTAAGGGAGTGGAAATACAAATACCAATTGAAATATGAAAATCATTAGCAATTGAAATATGAGAATCGAATTTTCTCCCCCTTTATGAAAAACAAACAAAAACAATGCGTAGGCTTGAATTAAGATACCAATTGAAAGCTAAATCAATTGAAACAAAGATGGAGCTCAAGCTTAGCATAAACAGAATATTTATATGTATGAAAAATAGATACCAATCGAAATTGATACTATATGAAATGAAAGCATACATACATACAAACATATATGAGTATACAAGAAAGGTCAAAATTGATACCAATTGAAAGAATCCAATGATACCAATTGAAACAACAATAATATCAAAGTATAACTCATATCACAATGAAGAATTCGAACTAGTTAAAATGAAAAGTTTTGTTAACTAGTACGAAATCCTTCAAGCAAGGAATAAAACAAAAATATTTTTCATAAAAACATGAAATTCACAAAATAGCTAACACTCATAATCAATGAAGCATAAATATAACTCATGAAAACAAAACATGAGTAAACAAGAAATGTGAGTGTACAAATACAATGTGAAGAACATGATCATGAAAGTATTCAATTTAGCTCAATATTCCTTGAAACAAGAAAATCATCAATACTTATTTAATCTTCAAGGTATATGTATGTCTTATACAAACTAAAGTATACATACATATCCAAACACAATGAGTCCACAAAAATATATGCATGAAGGCACGTGGCTCAAAAGGATATACATGTATATCTAATAGTTTGGACAAGATAGACATATACATGAAGTTTAAACATAAATTCAAGAAAACATGAATAACTAAATTTTCATTAAAACTAATTTCATTTCAAGGTATATGTATGATTTGTCAACACAAGAAGTATACATACATACCCTAAACACAATTTGAGTCCATATATTTAGATTTGCATGAAAGGCAAATGACTCAAGGGGTAAACATGTATATCTTAAAGTTTGGCAAAATAGACATATACATGAAATGAAAAACTCATAAACATAAAACAAATTCAAAAATAGGAATACAAGTTTAAAATGCATGAATCATCAAAACTAGACTATACTAGCACATTTAATGGGAACAAATAAGCAATCAAGCCCAAACATATATAGATTTATTTGTGTCCCACTATATGCACAAGTATATACCTAGTCTTAATGAAAACTAACACTTAAACATGTAATCAAAACATGGAGCATTAAAATAAGATATAAATAAACATGATAAATCTTAAACATGATTATTATGTAAATCCACATGTTATTAGATTCATGATGTACATGATAGCTAAACTATGGTGAGAACACAAAATAATAGTCCACATTAAGCATGGGTGTCTCAAATACTATACATATATGTCATAATCCTAATAAACATGGCATTTACATAGTAATCAAAACAACAACAAAACATGCTATGAACAATAAACATGAAAAGCATGTAAGCATAAATAAGGAGTTAGAGATTTATACCAAAACCGATGAGGGCACCTCTCTAGTCTCCAAAACAAGGTGGTCCTCCCACCAAACGTCCCTTGAAAGTGTTGCATCCAAATGATCCACATGACGTCCGGAACGCATCCACTCCAAGGTACCATCACTCTCACGTCATGTGAGAGCCCACACCTACATCATAAACAAGAGGGGTGGTCTTTCGTACCCATATCTTATTGGGTCCAGGGGGGTTAGTCCCTTCTCTAACCCAAACAAACTTATTTGCTAAATTAGAAACATGTATTCTATCATAACAAAATTTAGCAAGGTGGCCCTTACGTCCACAATGTGTACATGTGTACACATGAGCATACATGGTGTGATGATGGTGACCGTGGGAAGCATGTGTATGCCGTGGAGGGTGTGCATGAAAAGATGGAACTTGCTTCTTTTGAAACAAGGATTCCAAACGTGTGTGGCTCTTGGCACATTGGCTCAAAGTGGAGCCCAAACAAACAACACTCTTCTTAAGCATGGATATATCTTGTTCAATTAAAGAAGAGGTGGCACATGTAATGGGTGATCTAGGTGAAACTACCCTAGCATGGCAAACATGAGAAACAATATCATTTTTCAAAGATTTATTTTTATTTAAACAAATTTCTAATTCTTTTGAAATAAAAACAATTTCTCTTTTTAAAGAATCATTTTCTTTTAAAACAAATTCAACTTTTGAAGACAAAACATCATTTTTCTTCAAAATTGTTTCACAATCATTTTTATTTTTCAAAAATTTATTTTCTTTTAGGGCAAGGTCTAGTTGAGATTTCAATGAATCCCTCTCATTAGAAATCTCTTCCTTCTCTTGCAAAACCTTGTCAAGTTTAGAAGATAAATTTTCATTTTCTTTATTTAAAGCAATGGTCTTCTTTTTCAAAACTTTATATTTTTCAATCAATTTTTCACAAACTATTGAAAGTTCTTCATTTAAAGCATGGGCATCAATATGATCATCACATGAAGAACTAGAATCAAAACTATCTAGTTGAGATTCCGATTGTACCTCAAGGGAGTCATTCCCTTGGATCATGAAGCATTGTGACTCGGATTCTCCACTAGACTCCTCCTCTTGTTGGATTTGCAATTGAAGCTCGGAGGTGGTTGTGGTTGTCAACTTGTTCCACACTACAAAAGCGGAATCAAGATTAGAAATAAGCATAAGATAATCTTTGTTAAGTGTGCTTCTAATGGCCTCAAGGGCTTGTGCATTGGCCCCTACATGCATACTATCACTAAGGAAGGATTCCTTGGTAATGGCAAGGTGAACCTTATATCCTAGGGTTTGTAGGTAAATGGACATCCTAGTCTTCCAAACAACAATGTTGGAAGGGTCAAACATAGGTGGGGTCATGAAGTCCATGGATGTAAACCATATGTGTGCAAACAAGCAAATGCAAATGTAGATTAGCAAACAAGGATCTCACTCCTAGGTTGTTAAACCTAAGTATCAGGAGCGAAGGCTCTGATACCAATTAAAATCACTTAGAGGGGGGTGAATAGGTGAAAGTGCTAATCTAGAAACTAAATGCGGAAGCTAAAACCTATTTTGCAACACACTTAATACAACCAACAAGTGTAGCCGAATTCCCCGTGAAGGGCTCTGGACTAACTCCTCTTGATTCCCCTAGATAAGGGTTGAGGTGCTATATGAAGCTCTTGTGGTTAAGTATAAGTGAGGCACACACAAACAATCCAAGCATATAAGGATAAGCAATATGAATCAAATGCAAGGATAACACAAGCATACAAGATATGAATGAATGATGCTATGCACAAAGTAAAGAGAGAGAGTTAGAGAGACAAGTGGATCAAACGCAAACACAAGGATATGTTCCGAGGTTCGAGCCCCTAGCTCTACGTCCCCGCCTTCACCGAGAAGGATTTCTAATCCACTATCTTGTCCACCGAGGACTCCCACCGAGGGAACCTCCACCGAGGAGGATTTGTTACAACAATAGGAGTACCGAACTCCTCTCTCAAACACCACCTCACAACCGAGGGGTAGGCCCGTAGCCAAACAACCACAATCGCCTCTACCAAAGAGGGATACAAACCACCAAGCTCCACCTCACACAAGAGGGAGCAAACACAAATCTCCACCTCTACCAAAGAGGGAGCAAGCCACAATCCTCAACCTCTACCAAAGAGGGAGCAACCCAACAATGAAAGGGTTTACAACCTGGTGGTATCTTTCAACCACAAACAATCTCTTTTCCCACAAATAAATGATCCTAATAGAATAGGATAGAAGATAGCTCAAGTGTGAAAAAACTAGAGTTTGGAAAACAATAACTCAAAGAAAAATACTTGGGAAAACTCTTGGTAAAAGATAGAAATGAAGAACAAAGAAAATCTCCCAATTTTCTATTTTCTTTGATTTTTCCAAAAACTCTAAAACAAATAAGATGAATCCTTTTTGGTACAAAAACTCTTTTGAAAACTTGTTTAAAACACTTGAGAAGGTTTGGAAATTTTGCTCTAAAAAACTTAGCCAAAATCCCAAAGAAATGGGGTTTATATAGGCCAAACAGAAAACTAGCCGTTAGGCTGATCTGTCAGCCTGACAGGCTTGCGGTCGACCGGCCGGTCGACCGCCAACGGTCATAAATATGACCGTTGGGGAAACCCGGTCGACCGCTCGGTCGACCGCCCAGATACAGAGAGCAAAGCTCTCTGGTCCGGTCGACCGCCCGGTCGACCGGCCCATTGCCTGCCAGACGTGCACAAGGCTGTGCACGTCGGTCGACCGCCGGGTCGACCGGCCCTTGGTTCGGTCGACCGTGCGGTCGACCGACCTGGCCTGTCAGCCATTGTCCAGGGTTAGAAACTGAGTCAGAAAAACATGTTAAAATATTTCTAAAAAATCTTGTAAAACATGTAAAAATCCCTAAAAATAGTTTTAACATTTTGCATTGATATATAAACATGTGATAAAAATGTCAACTCAAATATCAAGCAATTTGAACTATTTTTGTATCTTATCATTTTTATCAAAAACCAAAACATGTATTTTATCAAACTTGGATTTTTCAATACATGAATAGGAAAGTCAAAATAAGTTTGTTTAAAAGTTAAGCATGTATGTATAGAATGAAACTACTATACATAAACCAATTAAACTTGTTCTGATCAACTATTCATGAAAACAAATATTGGTTAAGCCAAAAACGAAAAACCAATATCCAAACATAAAACGTGTGTGTTGTGCACTTGAGCATATCAACTATTCTTATCTTTACACATAGATCTAAAACACACTAAACTAAATTAGGATACCTAAGTCTTCTTGACGATCTTCAATCTTCAAGCCGACTCGATCCCAAACGTGATCCACCAAGTGCAAAGGTATGATCTTGATGCTCGGGCACTTGAATCACCATGTGAAAGCTTCCAAACTCCTCTTGTTGAAGCAATCACCAACTAATATCTTGCTAAATGATCTGAAACTAAAATCACAAGATTATTAGTAAACATAACTACATGAGTTAATCATCATCAAAACTAGAGTGGAAGGCCTCTGGGACAACATTAATGCCATGATAATTAGACTTGTGATATACATATGTAGTATTTGAGATATACCTATATTTATATGGACCATTACTTTTGTGTTCTCACTTTAGTTTAGCTATTATGTATATCATAGCTCTAAAACATGTGCATTTAGCCTAATGATCATATTGGTTTATGTTTATGATTCTTTTGCACTTCATGTTTTGATTACATGCTTAGATATAGTTTTCATTAAAACTTGTGTATATACTTGTACAACTAATGAGCTACATTTGATTTTTGTATGTTTATTTTTAATTGCTCATTTGTACCCATTAGATGTACTAGTATAGCCTAGTTTTGATGATTCTTGCATTTCAACTTGTATTCCCTATTTTATACATATTTTCAATTTAATATGTCTAGTTTCATGTATATGTTAATTTTAGTTAAAACTTTAGATATACATGTATAACCTTGACTCATTTGCCTTTTATGCAAAATTCTTTGTGGACTCATTTGTGTTTAGGATATATATGTACACATTTAGTTTTTGACAGAACATACATATGCTTTAAAATTGGAATTATTATGATGAAAATTAAATTTTCTATGATTTTTATATTCTTTTAATTTCATATTAAGCTTCATCACCCATTCCCATGATTTTGTTGATTACATGTCTTTTACACTCAATGTTTGATGTTTACTCATGATTTGTTTTCATGAGATTATATGAGCTTTATTGCTAATTGAGTGTTGATGATTGTGTGATTTTCATGTTTTCATGGATATATTCTTGTTTTATTCCTTACTTGAAAGATTTCATACTAGTTTCAAAATTATCCTTAAATTAGTCTTTATTCTTCAATTGGTAGTGATTTTCAAACTTGTTAAACTATTTTCAAACTTATTTTTGAAAACCCCTACCATCGAAGGGCGGTTGGATGGGCGACCATGCCTTGTATGCTCAAATTGAAAATCTATTTAAATATGTGCATGAATAGGGAGGTAATTATGAGTTATACACTTAATCCTCATCATACTTTCAATTGATATCTCAATTGATATTTTCATTTTTGTATACTCATTTGTGTTTTTCTATATATGTATGCTTCAAACTTCAAATAGTATCAATTTCGATTGGTATTTACATTATCATACATATATATGTGACTTGATTGTGCTTGCTATATCTTTACATCTTAAAGTACAAATTATGTTTATGCTAAGGTTGTTTTACTCCTTAATGTCAATTATTTTTCAATTGGTATCTTATACAAGCTTATGCATTGCCTTTATTGGTATTTCATAAAGGGGGAGAAAATTCATATTTTATCTTTCAATTGGTATCTTTCAATCGATTTTATTTTCAATTAATATCTTACTCCCATTCTTTATGATGAAAAATACTTTGTTTTGGTATATGCTAACATTTTCAATATTGGTATTATGTTTCATTTTAAATTGGTATCTATATTGATATGAGTTATGCTTATCTAAAACAATTTGGTTTTTACTTTTAATTGGTATCAAAAATTTACAAGACACTTTTTTTGGTATCAAGTTACTTTGAAATTGGTTGTACTTTCATTTGGTATCAAGATTTTCAATGTATATATATTTCAATTGGTATCAAAAACATACAATGTTTCACTTTCTATTGATATCAAGATTTACAAGACATTTTAAATTGGTATCAAGATATTTTCAATTGGTATCTTTTAGTATCTTAAAAATTTTGTTTACTTTCAATTGGTATCTTAAAAATATTTTGTTTATTTTCACTTGTTATCATAAATTGGTATCATGATGTTTCGATATATACCTTTATCATAAATTGATATATTTTTCAATTGGTATCCCATAGTTTTGATATGTCTTGCTTATATGCAAGGGAAGCTTAACATCTTTTCTATATATAGATTCATGTTGAGTGTATTTCTTATTGAGGAGCTTGACCTCTCTTCTCTATGTTTTACATGTGTGTAGGGGGAGCTTCACATCTCGTTTTATACATTGTATATTATGCGTTATGTGATTAGGGTTTAGTCATCTCTTTTTCATGTAATGCATGTATGCGGGGGGAGTTAACTTTACGTCTCTCCTCTTCATGAATGTATATCGCATATACATTCTTCTTGTTTGATTTGACAAAAAGGGAGAAAATTATTTTTGAGTTTATCTAAGCCCCTTTGTTGATGATTTGACAAAAAGGGGGAGAGAAATTTAGAGTTTTATATATGCATGTTTATGCATGATTTCCTTGTTTTATACAAAAAGGGAGAAAAGAATTTTGAGAGTTTTATATATTTCCATGTTTATGTCATTTATATGCATGTTTACTTTTTTTTTCAATTGGTATCAAAGCATATATGTTTTGTTTTCAATTGACATCAAAGCATATATGTTTCATTTATGCAAAAAATTCTTCATTTATGCATATATGTGTTATTTGTGTTATGCATTCATTGAATATCTTTATTGTTTATTGCTATGCTGAATTAAGGGGGAGCTTCTATGAAGCTTAACTTTAATCCATGCATATATAACTCCATGAGTTTTATCATCATCAAAAAGGGGGAGATTGTTGGCCCTGAGGCTCATCACTCTAGCTTTGATGATGATTAACTCATGTAGTTATAGCTTACTAACAATCTTGTGATATTTAGTTCCAGATATTTGATCAAGATATTAGTAGGTGTTTAGCTTCAACAAAGGAGTTTTGGAGCTTTCACGTGTTGATTCAAGAGCTCAACCATCAAGATCGCATCTAGTACTCGGTTGGAGTCAAGCTCGTTGGATCGCGTTTAGATCGAGTCGACTTGGAGAAGGAGTTCTACAAGAAGACTTCGGTTTGTATTTAGCATGTTTAGATCTTATGTAAAGATTAGATAGTATTGATATGCTCAAGTTCACATACACGAACAAGTTTTAAAGTTTGTTGGTTATGTTTTCGGTTTAACCGATTTTAGATTTCATGTCAAAAACATTGATATAATATCTTTTATGTATATTGGATTCTATCCGTATGCAACATGCTTCAAAGTTATTTCAATATCATGTTTTTGTATTTACATGAGTTTTGGAGAAAACGATTTTTCATTTCAAAGTTTGGTTTTTGAAAAATACCAATTTTGGTTTAAAACCTAATTTTTATATCACAAAAATAGTTCAAATTGTTTGTAATATGTGTTGAATTTTAGTCACACATATTTGTATTTCAAAGATCTTATAAGAACATATTTTTGTGAAATTTATGTGATTTTATGGGATTTAATTGATGATAAAAAAGACAACTGTCTGCCGGTCGACCGAGGCAGAAGTCGGTCGACCGGTCCGGTCGATCGATGTGCACGAACGTGCACAAGCCATTGGGCTGGAGGGCCGGTCGACCGGGTCAGTCGACCGCCAGAGAGCATAGCTCTCTGGTTCTGGCCCCGGTCGACCGGGCGGTCGACCGACAGAGAGCAGCTGCTCTCTGTATCCAGGTCCGGTCGACCGGAGGCACAACGGTCATAAAAATGATCGTTGTCCGGTCGACCGGGCGATCTACCGGAAGGGCAATTCTGTCCTTTCCTGCTGCCAACGGGTAGATTTTTTGGAGGGTTATAAATAGCCCCCTCCTTAGCTGCTTTCACTAGGATTTGAGAAGAGAATTTTTTTCCATCTTTTAAGAGTTTTTTTAGCAAGAGTTTTTGTGGTTAAAAGATTTATTTTTATTTGTTTTAAAGTGTTATAATATTCAAGAAAATAGAGTCTTTTGGGAATTGGTTTTTGTTCTTGATTTCAATATCTATTTGGAGATTTTTTCAAGTTTTTTCTTTGTTTCAAACACTTTATTTTCTCACACTTGAGCTATCTATCTATCCTATCTATTAGGATCTTTGTTTTGTGAGAAAATTGGTTTGTGGTTGCTGAGACCACCAAGAGTTGTAACCTTCCTTGTATTTGTTGATATCCCTCTTGTGTAGAGGTGATTGTGGAGGTTGAGTTTGATTGTGTTGGTATCCCTCAAGTGTAGAGGTGATTGAGATTGTTGTTTGGCTTTGAGCCTTATCCCTCTATTGAGAGGTTGATCTTGTTTTGGCTAAGTGCCCATCCCTCTAAGTGTGGAGGTGATAGCTGTTGTGCCTTGCCTCTTGTGAAGAGATTGTATTTGTTGGAGAGAGGAGTTGTGTACTCCAAAGTTGTATTACCCAAATCCTCAGTGGAGGTTCCCTGTGTGGGAAGTCCTGTGTGGACGATATAGTGGAAATCCTTCTGTGTGAAGGCGGGGACGTAGTGCAGTGGCTTGAACCTTGAAACATATCTCGGTGTTTACGATTGATCCCCTATCTCTAAACTCTCTCTCTTATATTGTGCCTTGCATTATTTCATATAGCTCATATCATATTTATATGCTTGGTATTGTTTGTGTGCCTCACTTGTGTTGAACCAAGAGAGCTTTACATAGCACCTTAACTCTTATTTAGAGGAATTTAGAGGAGATAGTCTAGAGCCTTTCACCGGAAATTCGGCTACACTCTTTGGTTACACTAAGTGTGTTGCAATTTGTTTTTAATTCCACATCATTTGTCATTAGATTAGCCTTACACCTATTCATCCCCTCTCTAGGTGTACTTTCAGTTACTTCTAGAGGGGTGCCGTCAGGGTGTAGATGACCCGTATAGGCTGTGGGTCTGCTCAGGCAGTCATCCATGAGTTAACACATTATGGGCTGGATCAGACAGCTGGCAGGAGCGAGCCTTCATCTTTCTGGTGGCTCCTCGAAGGGTGCTATCAGGGTGTAGATGACCCGTATAGGCTGCGAATCTGCTCAGGCAGTCATCTGGGTGTTAACCCATAATGCGCTGGACCAGACAGCAGGCGGGGGCAAGCCTCCATATTTCAGCTGGCTCTCCGAGGGGTGTCATTGGGGTATGGAGGACCCGTATAGGCTGTGAAGGCTGTGCATTGAGTTCAGGGCAGACGTTAGGGTTGAGGAAAACACAATTAAGACAGTGAAAAATGATCCTTTCATTGAATGTTTACTATTCGGTCTCTAATACTGCATATTTATTGTCACTTTCTCATATTTATTATATAATAAACTCTGTTTTTAATCCTATTTATTGTCTAATTTATATGAAGGCCGATTACTAAGGGAGAAGGAAGAGAACGAGCCCAAAAGCTTATCAAAATTCTGATTTAATTAGAATTAATTCAAATCAAAGATCAGGGCAGATTTGGGCAAATCAGGAAAAATCAAAGAAGATAAAACCAGTTGAACAAGCGGTTAAAATAAGATCTTCACAAATCAATTGGTTAAAGCTGAAAATCAAAGGAGGTTTCGTCAAATACAGGACCCAAAACTACAAATCCAACAAGAGATAAAAGCATATCGCGAAACCAGGGAGCTGCACCCCCTAGCTGTGGCCACCTGGCTATACCCTGGCCGAGAAAACGCGGCCAAAGCCGCATTTCTGTGGCTTCGTTAAGTTTGTTGGGGGAGCGTTTACTCCCCCTATCTTCGTACGCTCACCCCTGTTTGGTTTTTGCCTATAAATACTGGGTTTTCAGAGACTACAGAAAATGATGAAGCAAAGAAGGATTCTTAGGCTAGTTTTTCGTTCTTTTTAGTGTAGGTTTTTATTTTCATTTTATGTAATTTTCATTTCTTCGTAAGCATAGGTTAGACTCAGATTCATGTAAGTAAGAGAGAGAGATTTATATAGAGAGTGACATCGATGTAACCTCCTCCTTTCTTCTATCATTTGTATAAGCAATAAAAGGTAACATATTTATGCTCTTCTTTATTTATATGTTCTTTTTCTTCTTTCTACTTTTTCTCTTTTGGTTTTGATGAATATCCAAGTGAATCTAAAAGCATCTGTATATCCATGTTTGTGTAAGTGCCACCGATATTTCATGATGATGTTCTCCTCCTCAAGGTTCTGTATCATCTCATTCTTGTTCGTCTTGATGATGTAATGCAAATGGGGACTGAGCTCGATCTTATGGGTTATGCATTGATCGCCTCCAAAGCAAGGTAAAATATGCAAGGATTCCAGGTAAGTCATCAACCGGAAAAAGGTAAGTATTTCATTTAAGTTTAACTTTCTTTCTTTTAATTTTTAGTTTAGATCATCAATAACACAATCTCTTAGCTCTTTTATTCACTCTTTTTAATTTCTTTGTATAAATTCATTTTCTATTTTCTCCTCCTTCTCAATCTACCACTTCTTCTTAACTTAATTATAACTTATTTTTCTTTTTCTTTACAAGTACTAAAAGAAGAACTCTAACCATTTTTTGTAACTTAAAAGAGAACTTGCAAAAAACGCTTCCATCACTAGTCCCTCCTTGTGGATCACGACCCGCATAGCCACTTGCCATAGCGGTAGCATTGAGTACCTTGCACATTTCATTCTTAATTTCTAAACTATTATTTTCTGTTTGTAGGTCTAGCTCAATCAAATTTTGGCGCTGTTTCTGGGGAGGGACGGTAAATAATTCTCTTATTAAAGTTACATTTTTACTTAACTTTCTTCTTTGTTCTTGGCGTGCAGTGATAGATATCAAGGAATTTTTGCTGCAGTGGACATATAAGTGGCCCTGGATTCTGCTCAAGAAAGCAGAGCCCAGAAGCCCTCATATTTGCTACATTCCAGTGGCAATCTGAGTGAATTACTAACCTTTATTTTTGCAAGTTGGCTGAATTGTAAAGTTAAATTTCTGCAGCTATTTATTTTCTTGATTAACTCACTGTACATACTTTCTAACCTCAACAGTAAATTGATATTTGTTAAATGCTAAAACCGGTTTAGACTTTGCATTTAGGCACGTGTCTAATTCGTTTACATTTTACATTACTGTTGAAGAGTGCTGAAGCAAAGGTACGTGTGCATAGCATGTAGTATAGGAACACTTTTGAATTGTTTATATTACTTAAGTGTTTCTTTTCATGTACACATTGCACTAAATTGATTTAAGGACTTGTCCTATAAACAAGATAAGGTGGGGAAGTCAGTACCCTCTCTTAGCCCACAAACAATCTCCTCACTCACTAACCTAAGTCTAACTAAAACTGAGTAGACGTTGGCCCTAGAGACATCTCGAACTCATATAGGAGACTGACCTAAGAGGGAAGTTGATTAGAATTTGACTCTTGCCAAATCGGTGTCTAAGGTTGGGGATTGAGAGGCAAAACCCCAAAGATTGGTGGTTTGGCATAATTATGTCCGTTGCTTAGGCACGGATACCTCCCACTGATCTTGCCCGTACCTGGCATATTAACTTGTGGTCAGATTCGGCAATATACCTCTTGTGGACAGTCTAACCTATTAGGAGTTGTCTAGGTCTAAGGTTTACCCTAACTTAGATAAGATTTTTTTCTTTTCGTTTGTTTATTTGCTTGTTTTTTTGTTTGATTTTGACATTTCTTATGTGATATGGCTTATAACAACAAATTTTCAATTTTAATGGTAATCCATGTTACACCCTGACCTTTTTTTCGTATATTACGAACCCGGCATATCATAACAACCAACCTAGTGTGTCGGATTGGTCTTATCCGAATCAATACATGCCCCATTCCCAATACTATGAACAAGTCTGGAATAATCATCACTACTTTTCACAGAGTCAATGGGGACACAACTCCCCCGAGTCATATTGTCAACCACCTTACCAACATCCAGCTTCATGTACTCCTTCTCCCGAATAACCATTAGAAGAATCAATTAACTGGGAAAAGAGGATGGAAGCTTTAGACGAGCTTGAGCGACGAATTAAAATTTTAGAAGACCCAAAATTCCGTCAAAATTTTCAAATCACAAGTCCTTTCTCTATTTTTCAAGAAGAACATGTCGACTTAGGAAAGATTATGGAATTCATGATTCAATTCCAAAGTCATCCACTTGATATGATAGAAGCAAGACTTAGTAGATTGGAAAACATGCGTAGGATTAAGGAAACTCTCCCTACCTAATCTTTGATTATTCCCGACACTTCTACCCTTATTGATGAAAATCAAGAATCATGATATCTTGAAGACTTTGACTAAGATTCAATTTTACCACAAACCTTGAACTTGACCAATATCAAACCATTGATGAATTGGTAAGTTTTCATTTTAAGGAGATTGAACTTGATTATAAATGTGAACCCGATACCCAACTTTGTGATTCAGTTACCATCTTTGAATCTATGTTGACTCCGGTATTCTTAACCAATTTGGACCAAATTCCTGAGCCAATATTTATTCCCGTACCCATAAATCTAGAAATTGAATCACCAATTTTGGATAGTTACATTCCATTGATGGAAAAAGAATGTGAATTTTAATTTTTGGATTTGGACTCAACTCTTGAACTAAAACTGACTCTCGAACCCAAAATTAATTTTTTCGAGTTAGTATTGGTTCCTGAACCTATCATTCTTGAGCCCAAGTCAACCATTCCACCAAGTCACATTCTTTTGTTGGACATAGGAATAGACCATGATGACCCTGTGATGATTTTCCAAGACTAGTCATGTAAAGGGAATAAGTTTCATGATAGGATCTTTTATGATCCTATTCATATTGGGGACTATAAATATGTAAATAGAAAAGAGGTCAATAAAGGCGGGTTCCGTGAACCACCATATTATCTTAATTGGGTAGCAATGCTTGACCCAATCAAACCACCACCGGAACCACCACCTTAAGGTAATATTTTCCTTCCCTTTCTTCTTTTTCATGCATCTATGCATTAATTCATACATTGAGGACAATGCATGTGATAGGTGTGGGGGAGGGATCTAACATAACTTAGATTTTTCTTTTATTAAAAAAAAACTATTAACATTTTCTTTACTTTTAAAAACTTTTTGAAAATAGAAACAACATTTTGACATTTTTTTTAAAGAAATTAAGTCAATTTTAAGGAATAGGAGAATCATAATTAGGTTTCTTATACTTGGTCAAAATAAGATTATTTATTTGATTTTCAAGGTTAGGAAGAAAATTTGGAAAAGTAATTTAGTCTTGATTTTACCTTGATGAAATATGCATGCTTTATACACTTACACATTTAGGGTTCAAAAACAAAGATTCTTATACCTTATAAAAAAAAAGAAAAAAAGAAAAAAAGAAAAAATATATATATATAATATCAAAATTCCTCTGATTAAGCTGGGTATTTGTGCCTCATAAAGCATAAGTATTAACGCCTAAAAGCGGTTCATATAATAAAATCTTTAGTTTTGTGGCCTTATTTGCTCGAGTCCTTAAGTCCTTGGGGTGTTTTCTCACCCGGTGCCCTAAGACTGTTTGGTTTGAGAGTCACCGATTAAAGGCTCGTTACATGGGCATATTAGAAAGCCTAATAGAACTAAGAAATAATATCACAAATATATATATATATATATATATATATATATATATATATATATATATATATATATAAAAGAAAAAATAATAGGGCATAAGAGTTAGACTTAAAGAACCCCGAGTCAAAATTTCACGGTCACAAAGGTGCATATAACTTAGGGTAAATTAATAGACTAGATGAGAAATACAGTTTGACTCCTTGCCTTGATTTATAACAAGTTTTTTAAAAATTAAGCTTAAGAATGAAAATTTTAGTTTTCCTATAATTTATAGATTACTTAATTCTTACAATAATACTTCAAATATTTTTCTCTTTCAAAATGTGTTTCAAAATACTAACACTTTGTTTTTCTTTCTTTATGAATTTTGTGGGTGTAATCCACTGAAAACCCTCACGAGACAAAAATCGTCCTCTAGGGGGAACCTAGAGGTTTAACGAATTATTGCACGTGCTCAGTGCAATAGCGTGACTTGTGAAAGTGGTCTAATAATCTTTGGTTTAGTTGTGTTGTTTTGCTGGAGGACGAGCAAAAGATTGGTATGGGGGTGTGATCGGTCGCTAATACTACATATTTATTTTCAAATTATCATATATATTATATAATAAACTCTATTTTAAATCCTATTTATTGTCTAATTTATATGCAGGCCTATTACTAAGGGAGAAGGAAGAGAAATGAGCCCAAAAGCCCATCAAAATTCTTATTTATTTCAGAATTAATTCAAATCAAAAATTAGGGCAAATCAGAGAAGATAAAACAAGTTAAATAAGCGGTTAAAACAAGATCTTCTCAAATCAATTGGTTAAAGCCGAAGATCAAAGGTGGTTTCGTCAAATCCAGGACCTAAAGCTGCAAATCCAGTAAGAGATAAAAGTATATCGCAAAACCAGAGAGCAGCACCCCCGGGTGTGGCCACCTAGCCACACCCTGGTCGTGAAAACACAGCCAAAGCCGCGTTTTCGTGGCTTGGTTAAGTTTGTTGGGGGAGTGTTTGCTCCCCTTATTTTTGTACGCTCTCCCCTGTTTTGTTTTTGCCTATAAATACTGGGTTTTCAGAGACAACAGAAAGCGATAAAGCAGAGAAAGATTCTTAGGCTAGTTTTTCATTCTTTATAGTGTTGTTTTTTATTTTCGTTTTATGTAATTTTTATTTCTTTGTAAGCATAAGTTAGACTCAGATTCATGTAAGTAAGAGAGAGATTTATGTTGACAATGACACGATGTAACCTCCTCCTTTCTTCCATCGTTTCTACAAGCAATCAAAGGTAACATGTTTATGCTCTTCTTTATTTATATGTTCTTCTTCTTCTTTCTACTTTTTCTCTTTTGGTTTTGATTAATATCCAAGTGAATCTAGAAGCATCAGTATAGCAATGTTTGTGTGAGTGCCACCGATATTTCATGATGATGTTCTCCTCCTCAAGATTCTGTATCATTTCATTCTTGTTTGTCTTGATGATGTAATGTAAATGGGGACTGAGCTCGATCTTATGGGTTATGCGTTGATCGCCTCCGAAGCAAGGTAAAACATGCAAGGATTCCAGGTAAGTCATCAACCGAAAAAGGTAAGTATTTCTTTTAGGTTTAACTTTCTTTCTTTTAATTTTTAGTTTAGATCATCAACACCACAATCTTCCAACTCTTTTATTCACTCTTTTTAATTTTTTTTGTATAAATCCATTTTCTATTTTCTCCACCTTCTCAATCTACCACTTTCTTCTTAACTTAGTTATAACTTAATTTTCTTTTTCTTTACAAGAACTAAAAGATGAACTCTAACCATTTTTTGTAACTTAAAAGAGAACTTGCAAAAAAAGCTTCACTAGTCCCTCCTTGTGGATCACGACCCGCATAGCAACTTGTTATAGCGTAACATTGAGGACCTTGCACATTTTAATCTTAATTTCTAAACTATTATTTTTTGTGTGCAAGTCTAGCTCAATCAAATTTTGGAGCTGTGGGGGAGGGTTCTAACATAACTTAGGTTTTCCTTTTATTAAAAAAATTATTAACATTTTCTTTACTTTTAAAAACTTCTTGAAAATAGAAACAATATTTTGACTTATTTTTTGTAAGAAATTAAGTCAATTTTAAGGAATAGGAGAATCATAACTAGGATTTCTTATACTTGATCAAAATAAAATTATTTGTTTGATTTTCAAGGTTAGGAAGAAAATTTGAAAAAGTAATTTAATCTTGATTTTTACCTTGATGAAATATGCATGTTTTATACACTTGCACATTTAGGGTTCAAAAACAAAGATTTTTATGCCTTATTAAAAAAAAGAAAAAAATAAAAAATAAAAAAATATATATATATAATATCAAAAATCCTCTAATTAAGCTGGGTATTTGTGTCTCATAAAGCATAAGTATTCACGCCTAAAAGCGGTTTATATAATAAAATTCTTAGTTTTGTGGCCTTGTTTGCTCGAGTCCTTAAGTCCTTGGGGTGTTTTCTCACCCGGTGCCCTAAGACCGTTTGGTTTGGGAGTCACTGATTAAATCCTCGTTACATGGGCATATTAGAAAGCCTAATAGAACTAAGGAATAATATCACAAAATATATATATAAAAAAACAAAAGAAAAAATAGTAAGGCATAAGAGTTAAGTTAAAGAACCCCGAGTCAAACTTTCACGGTCACAAAGGTGCATATAACTTAGGGTAAAATAATAGATTAGATGATAAATACAGTTTGACTCCTTGCCTTAATTGATAACAAGTTTTTTAAAGACTAAGCTTAAGAATAAAAAATTCAGTTTTCCTATAACTTATAGATTACTTATTTCTTACAATAATACTTCAAATATTTTTCTATTTCAAAATGTGTTTCAAAATACTAACACTTTGTTTCTCTTTCTTTATAAATTTTGTGGGTGTAATCCACTGAAAATCTTCACGAGAGAAAACTCGTCCTCTAGGGGGAACCTGGAGGTTTAACGGATTATTGCACATGCTCAGTGCAATCGCGTGACCTGCAAAACTGGTCTAATAATTTTTAGTTTAGTTTTGTTGTTTTGCTCGAGAACGAGCAAAAGATAGGTATGGGGGTGTGATCGGTCGCTAATACTGCATATTTATTATCAAATTATCATATATATTATATAATAAACTCTATTTTAAATCCTATTTATTGTCTAATTTATATGCAGGCCTGTTACTAAGGGAAAAGGAAGAGAAACGAGCCCAAAAGCCCATCAAAATTCTGATTTAATTCAGAATTTATTCAAATCAAAGATCAGGGCAAATCAGTGCAAATCAGAGAAGATAAAATCAATTGAACAAGCGGTTAAAACAAGATTTTCACAAATCAATTGGTCAAAGTCGAAGATCAAAGGAGGTTTCGTCAAATCTAGGACCTAAAACTACAAATCCAAAAAGAGATAAAAGCATATCGCGAAACCAGGGAGCAGCACCCTCGGGTGTGGCCGTCAAAGCTACGTTTTCGCGGGTTGGTTAAGTTTGTTAGGGGAGCATTTCCTCCCTCTATCTTCGTACGCTCTCCCATGTTTGGTTTTTGCCTATAAATACTGGGTTTTCAGAGACTACAGAAAATGATGAAGCAGAGAAAGATTCTTAGGCTAGTTTTTTTATTCTTTTTAGTGTAGGTTTTTATTTTCATTTTATGTAATTTTTATATCTTTGTAAGCATAGGTTGACTCAGATTCATGTAAGTAAGAGAGAGAGAGATTTATGTTGAGAGTGACACTGATGTAACTTCCTCCTTTCTTCCATCATTTCTACAAGCAATCAAAGGTAACATATTTATGCTCTTCTTTGTTTATATGTTCTTCTTCTTCTTTCTACTTTCCTCTTTTGGTTTTGATGAATATCCAAGTGAATCTAGAAGCATCAGTATAGCCATGTTTGTGTGAGTGCCACCGATATTTCATGATGATGTTCTCCTCCTCAAGATTCTGTATCATTTCATTCTTGTTCGTCTTGATGATGTAATGCAAATGGGGACTGAGCTCGATCTTATGGGTTATGCGTTGATCGCCTCCGAGGTAAGGTTGAATATGCAAGGATTCCAAGTAGTCATCAACCGGAAAAAGGTAAGTATTTCTTTTAGGTTTAACTTTCTTTCTTTTAATTTTTAATTTATATCATCAACACCACAATCTCCCAACTCTTTTATTCACTCTTTTTAATTTCTTTGCATAAATCCATTTTCTATTTTCTTTACCTTCTCAATCTACCACTTTCTTCTTAACTTAGCTATAACTTATTTTTCTTTTTTTTATAAGAGCTAAAAGAAAAACTCTAACCATTTTTTGTAACTTAAAAGAGAACTTACAAAAAAAGCTTCCATCACTAGTCCTTTCTTGTGGATCACGACCCGCATAGCTACTTGCTATAGCGGTAGCATTGAGTACCTTGCACATTTTAATCTTAATTTCTAAACTATTATTTTCTGTGTGCAGTTCTAGCTCAATCATTTACATGACTTACACATGATATCGTTTTAAGTGAAAAGAGTTCCACTGCTTATTAAGTTGGTTCCATTTCTGATCGGCTAGGGCGTACAACCCGTTGCCTCCGCTAGGTGATGATGTAGGGGCCTTCCCAGTTGGGTCTTAGTTTTCTGTGATCCTTCTGCCGAGTGCTCTGGATCACGCGCTTCAGGACCAAGTCTCTGACTTGGAAGTCCCTAGGCCTCACTTTTTTGTGGTGAGCCACCACCCGAATTTGCTGTTGATAAGCTGTGATGCGGATTTGGGCCTATTGGCATCTTACCTCCGAGTAATACAACATCAAATGGAGTAGGGTGTCATTCTGATCTGGGATCACTCCCTCTGCCCTGAGTGTCTGCATGCTGATATTGACCGGGATAATCGCCTCTGTTCAATATGCCAACGAGAAGGGGGTTTCTCCAGTTGGAACACATTTGGTGGTCCTGTAGGCCCAAAGTACTCTGGAGTTTCTTTGCCCATTTGCCCTTGGCTTTATCCCGACATTTGCATAAGCTGTCGAGAATGGTACGGTTGCTGATTTCAGCCTGACCATTGCCTTGTGGGTAGTAAGGTGAAGAGAATCGGTGGGCAATATTGTATTTGGCGCAGAAGCTGGCTACTTGCTATGAAATTAGTTCCATTGTCAGAGTGATTATGTGAGGGATTTTGAAGCGACACATTATGTTTTGCCAGAGAAATTTAACAATCTGCTGCCAACTGTCTTCAAAGAGCGGTATTGTCTAATTCTTTTGTTAAAGTAGTCAGTGGTACTAGTAGAAAATGCAGTTGGGGTTACGCTCGGGGAATAGGTCTGACTACATCGAGCCCCCTTTACATAAAGGGCCATGGGTTGCGTAAGATGTGAAAGTCAGAGCTCGGCCGGTTTGATGTTGGGACAAACATCAGGCATTGTGGGCATTTTCTTATGTAATCCTTGGCGTCATCAAACATATCATGGGCCAGTAGTACTCTGGTTGATGACATTATGGGCAAGAGTGCGGTCTCCCGCGTAGTTTTTGTAATCTCCATCATGGATTTCCTGCATCACTCTCGAACCTCCTCCGAACCGAGGTATCTTAGATATGGGTCGGGGTGGAGGCTGGAGTAGGATTTTTAGCATAGTGTGTCTCCTAGGAGTATGTCCCAGGTGGCTAAGTGTTGGAGTTTCCTTCGTTCTACTCTGTCATCGGGAAGTGTCCCATCTTTCAGGTAAGCAATGATGGGACTTCTCCACCCGGTGAGGCATTAAGGCGTAGAACCTCTCCAGTTGGTTGCTGGACGCTCAGATTAGTGATGTTCTAAATAGGGATTTCCCATCTGAACTGAAACATCATGGTTGTCCCCAAGTTGGCAAACGAGTCGTGTGGTTGTTCATGGACCTAGGGACCCACTTGAAGTCGCATCGGGGAATCTTGGACTTTAATTTAAGAACGAGTTGTAGGTACTCTACCATCCGAGAATCTCTCACGATGTATTCGCCACTGACCTGGTTGACTACCAGCGAGGAGTCACAACAAACTTCGAGACCTGTAACTCTGAGTGTAGTAGTCATTCTGAGCCCAGTTATGATAGCCTCATATTCTGCTTCGTTGTTAGACACGGGGAAGCCTAAGGTAAAAGACTGCTCAATGATGGATCCCTCTGGGGTGGTGAGAACGATTCTGATTCCTGCCCCTTTGTTTTTTGACGTTCTTTCAACATTCAAGATCCATCCTTCAAGTTGGTCAGCGTACTCTGTGGTTCCCAGGGTGTAGTAAGCAATGAAGTCGGCCAGTATCTGGCCTTTGATTAATGTTCTCGACTCATATTTAAGTCCGTAAGACCTGATCTTTGAGGCCCATATTGATATCCTTCCAGTTGCCTTCTAGATTTTCCATGATGGTCCTAAGGGGTGCTCAGTGAGGACTGTGATCGGGAAGGTTTGGAGGTAGTGTTTGAGCTTTCTCGAGGTAATGAAGAGAACCAACACTAGTTTCTCCAGCCTTTGGTATCTCGTCTAAGGGCCGTTCATGACATGATTAATATAGTACACTGGTTTCTGGATGCCTTCTTCCTCTCAAACCAGGGCTCCACTTATTGCTAACTCTGAAACAGTGAGGTAAAGATACAACGTTTCACCTAGGTGGGTTTTGATAGCAAGGGGATGAGACCAGGTATCTCCTTAACTCTTGAAAGGACGTTTCACATTCCTCGCACTAGCAGAAGTCCGCTCCATTTTCCTTCAAGGCTAGGAAGAGAGGCTTGCATTTGTTTGTGGATCGGTTGTTGAACCGATTGAGGACAGCAAGACGTCCATTAAGCATTTGGACCTCCCTCGCACAGGCGAGTGATCTTATGTTCAGAATTGTTAATATCTGGTCAGGATCAGCCTCGATGCCCCATTGGGTGACCAGATACCTAAGGAACTTTTCGGAGGCTACTACGAATGTGCACTTCTCTGGGTTGAACTTCACCTCGTATTGCCTAAGAAGATCGAAGGCTTTGCTCAGATTTTGGAGATGATCCATACACTTCACACTTTTTACAACATATCATCCACGTACACCTCCATGATGTTCCCAATGAGATCCTTGAAGACCTTGTTTATGATCCGTTGGAAGGTGGCCCCTGCGTTGTTGAGTCTGAATGGTATCACTTTATAGCAGTAAATTCCCCGACCCGTGGTGAACATTGTCTTATCTTCATTTGGCGGGTGCATTTTTACCTGATTATAGCCAGAACAGGCATCCATGAAGCTAAGGAGTTTGTGGCCAACCGTGGCTTCTACTAGTTGTGTGAATTTCTCGGTAGCAAATAAAACTAGAGGTAGGCAACCTCCTTAAGGCTGGATGGGAATGCTCGATAGAGAAGAAGGTCGTTGTGGGCATAGACCACCATCTTGTCCTGGTACTGGCAGAGATGAAGGAGTGGATTGAGGTTGTCGTGTAGCGATCAAAGGATGACATCACAAACTTCTTTGGAAAGCGGAGCGCGGTGATCTCCCTTGATAATGGGGAGTCGGCGGGTCTCAACCCGCTGTACTCCGTCCCATTTGGAAACTATTAACTCGCTTGGTTGAGTCACTCCTGGACTAAGTCTACTATGTCCTCAATCCGAGGGAACTTTGGTGTTCGAGAACGTCGAGTGCCCTCGGAGACCTCTTCAGCTTTGTAGGTCTCTGATCGACCGTGCCTCGAGGTTTCAGTGGAGTGAGTGAATTCCTGTGTACGCATTGGCGAAGGGGGAGCCCGCGGGTTTCTTCCCGCAATGGGAGAAGATCGCGACCACCATTGTACTCTGATCTTTTTTAGTAGATATGTCTGGACATGGTTACTACCTCTTTTTCATGGGCAGCTACCTCACAGAGATGGATCATCTCTATCTACTGATTCTCCATCTGCTTCCACATAGAAGAAAGCATCTGAAGGAGTTGATCGCCATTGAGCGGAGACTTGGGTTCGACGGTCTGCTTCCTGAGTGGCGACGTAGCATTAGGATAAGAGTCCTCTGCGTTAGAGATGTGGATGTCTGATAGGGTGGGCTGACGGTTCGTTGGTTCTGCCGCCTCTATCATTTTCACCGTTCTCTTCGGAACAACAGGGTCGACCATAGTCTAGTTGACACTCTTCCTCGATGGAGCCATGTCGGTCATGCTAGATAGTTTCAGAGGAAGAAGTAAGGTATTTTGATGAAGAGGTCTCGACTATAGATTCAAAAATCTCAATAAAAGCACCAAATGCGGTGGGTAATTCCTAAGGAATCAATCCACACACCAAAATAGAGAAGTGGATATAGCCATATCACAGAAAAACCACAATCGCAAACATAATGAAAATACGTGAAGAACTTGAAAGGAAAAAACCACACAGAGAGAGAGAAATTTCACTATGTCAATGGTGATTACAAAAGTATTCTCTGAATTTGAATAAACTTGGTCCCTATTTTGGTGAGAAGGGATCCCGTATTTATACAAGTCATGTCAAATAGATAAGGCTAAGGAGTCCTGCTCAATTTTAATACCTAAATCCCTTATCTTGCTAAGGGTCGAGCCGAACGCCCCAGTTTGAATCGATATTAGAGAGAGTCCATCTCTATCTTGTAGTTTGTGCTCGGCTGCTGATAAGGATGAACTGCCCCCGGGAGGTTACTCTCTCATTTGAATTAAGATTGGGCTTAAGGATAAAGATTTATAAAATCAGATATGATTCTTCCGTTAATCACCCGCCCCGTTCGAAATTCGAACCGGGTGAAGATATCGGGCTAAATACTCTGGAAGTACCACGTGTCTCTCATCCATCAGAGGTTAACTAGACATGTGTCACAATCATGAGAGGGTCAGAAAGTGACCACTTCAAGAACCAATCAATTAGTACTTTGAATTAAAGTCAAACTTTCAAGCCCCGATACAAATTACCTTATCAAAGCCTTATGTGGGACAAAATAGAGTGAAAAGAGGTTTCCTTCCACTGAGCATAGTGTTACATTGTATTTCTAGTAGAACCATACTGATTGATGTGGTTAGAACTAATCAATTAGAACTTTGACCAATAGTAAAACTTTAGACCCCGATTTGGCCTCATATAGCCTTAATTAAACCTTCTATGGGCCAAACAAAATGAAAAAATGGTTTTCTTGAGTAGAGAATAGTATTACACAGTTTTTTCTAGTGGAACCATATTAATTGAAGTGATTAAAACCAATCAATTAGATGTTTAAATAAACGTTTAACTTTTAGGCCCCGATTAAGCCATAAATAATCGCCTTAACCTAGCCTTCTATGGGCCGAAACAGGGTGAAAAGGTAATTTTCATCAGCTGAAAATAGTATTACATAGTTTTTCTACTGGAACCGAGCTAATTCATGATATTAGAACCAGTCAATTAGAATTTTGACCAAAAGTAAAACTTTCAGGCCCCGATTAAGCCTCAAATAACCCTAACTAAGCCTTCTCTCGGCCAAAACAGAGTGAAAAGGTGGTTTCCTTGAGCTGGCATTAGATTATATAATTTCTCTAGTGGAAACATCCTAATTGATGTGATTAGAACCAATCACTTAGAATTTTGAATAAAAAACAAACTTTCAGGCCCTAATTAAGCCTCAAATAACCTTAAGTAAGTTTATTTGAGGCTAGGAGTAAAAAGGTGGTTTTCTTGAGGTAGGAGTAGTATTACATAGTTTTTATAATTGGTCCTTACTTATAGATGTGATTAGAACGTATTAATTAAAATTTTTCTAAAAGTCAAACTTTCAAACCTCGATTAAGACTCAAATAACCTTAATTTAGCCATCTATAGGCCAAAACAGAATGAAAAAAATGATTTTCTTGAGTCAAAAGTAGTATTACATAGCTTTCCTAGTGGAACCATACTAATTTATGTGGTTAGGACTAATCAATTAGAATTTTGAACAAAAGTCAAACTTTCATGCCCCGCTTAAGCCTCAAATAATATTAAATAGCCTTCTATCTAGTAAAACATAGTGAAAAGGTGATTTTCTTGAGATGAGAGTAGTATTACATAATTTTTTTATAATAAAATCATGCTAATTGATCAAATTAGAACTAATTGATCAATTAGAATTTTGAACAAAAGTTAAACTTTCAGGACCCAATTAAGTCTCACATAACATAAACAAGCTTTTTATGGGCTAAAATGGATACAAAGGTTGTTTCATTTAGCCAGGAGTTGAATTGCATAGTTTTCTAGTGGAACCATATTAATTAATATTATTAGAACTAATCAATTAGAACTTTAACCAAAAGTCAAACTTTTACGCCACGAGATTAATACTCAAATAACCTAACCTACCCTTTTGTAGGCCAAAACAGAGTGAAAATGTGATTTTCTACAGGCATGAGTAGTACTACAAAATTTTTCTAGTGGAACCATGCTAATTAATGAGATTATAGCCAATCAATTAGAACTTTGACGAAAAGTCAAACTTTCAGGGCTTGATTAAGCCTCAAATAACCCTAACTAGGCCTTTTATGGGCTATAACAGAGTGAAAGGTGGTTTCTTTAGGCCGGGAGTAGTATTACATTATTTTTCTACTGGAACCATGCTAATTGATAAAATTAGAACCAATTAGTTAGAACTTTTACTTTTACGGCCTGATTAAGTCTCAAATAACCATAAATAAGCTTTTATGAGCCAAAAAAAGAGTAAAAAGGTGGTTTCCTTGAGCCACGAGTAGAATTTACATAGTTTTCTAGTAGAACTATATTAATTAATGTGACAGAATCAATCAATTAGAAATTTGACCAAAAGTCAAAATTTAGGCCTCGATTACGCCTCAGATAGCCTTACCTAGCTTTTTATGGGCCAAAATATAGTTAAAAGGTAGTTTTCTTTGGGCGGGAATAGTACTACATAGTTTTTCAAGTTGATCCATGATAATTGATTAGATTAGAACCAGTCAATTAGAATTTTGACCAAAATTCAAATATTCTGGCCACGTTTAAGCCTTAAATAGTCTTAAACATAGCCTTCTCTGGATCAAAATGGATTGAAAAGGTGATTTCCTTGAGTCGAGAGTAGTATGACATTATTTTTCTAATGTAATCATAAAAAATTCATGTGATTTGAACCAATCAATTTGAACTTTGAACAAATTTCGAACTTTCATGCACCGATTAAGCCTCCTTATATGGCCAAAACAAAGTGAAAAGTTGATTTTTTGAGCCGAGAGTAGTAATACATTATTTTTCTATTAGAATCATACTAATTGATGTGATTGAAACTAATCAATTAGAACTTTAACCAAAGCTCAAATTTTGAGGCCCAGATTAAGTCTCAAATAGTCTTAACTAAGCCTTTTATGGGTCAAAACGGAGTGAAAATGTGATTTTCTTGAGTTAAAAGTAGTATTACATAGTTTTTCAAGTAGAACTATACTAATTCATGTGATTAAAATGAATAAATTAAAATTTTTACCAAAAGTCAAACTTTCAGGACCGATTATGCTTAAATACCTTAACTTAGCCTTTTATGTTTCAAAATGGAGTGAAAAGGTAGTTGTCATGAGTCGAGAATAATATTACATAGTTTTTCTAGTGGAATCATGCTGATTGATGAGATTAGAACCAATCATTAAAAATTTGACCAAAAATCAAACTCTCATGCCTCTATTAAACCTCAAATAGCCTTAACTTAGCCTGCTATGAGCCAAAACAGAGTGAAAAGGGGTTTTCTTGAGCCGAAAGTAGTATTACATAATTTTTCTAATCGTATAATGCTAATTGATGTGATTAGAACAAATCAATTAGAATTTTGACCAAAAGTCAAACTTTCTGATCTTGATTAAGCCTCAAATAGCCTTCTTTAGGCCAAAGCTGGGTGAAAAGGAGGTTACCTTGCGCCAATAGTAGTATTACATTGTATTTCTAATGTAACTATACTAATTAATATGATTAGAACCAATCATTTAAAAATTTGACCAAAAGTCAACTTTCAAACCCCAATTGAGCCTCAAATAGACTTAATTTTGCATTCTATGGGCCAAAACGAAGTGAAATGGTGGTTTCCTTAAGCCGGGAGTAGTATTACAAAGTTTTTCTAGTGGAACCATGCTAATTGATATGATTAGAAATAATCAATTAGAATTTTGACCGAAAGTCAAACTTTCATGCCCCGATTAAGCCTAGAATACTCTTAAATAAGCCTTCTATGGGCCAAAAAGAAATTAAAAGGTAATTTTCTTGAGCCGGGAGTAGTATTACCTAATTTCTCTAGTAGAACTAACTTATTTGATGTGATTAGAACAAATCAATTGTACTTTATCAAAAATTAAACTTTCAGGTCCCGATTAAACCACAACTAGCCATAACTAAGCCTTCTACAGGCTTAAATAGAGTGCAAAAGATGGTTTTCTTGAGCTGAAAGTAGTATTACATAGTTTGTCTAGTAGAACCATACTAATTGATGTGATTAGAATTAATCAGTTAGAACTTTAACCAAAAGTCAAACATTCTTGCCCGGATTAAGACTTAAATAACCTTGACTTACCTTTGTATGGGCCAAAACTGGGTGAAAGAGTGGTTTCCTTGAGTCCATTGTAATATTACATAGTTTTTCCAGTGGAATAATAATAATTGATATAAGTAGAACATATCAATTAGAATTTTAACCAAAAGTCAAACTTTCAGCCCTGATTAAGCCTCAAATAGACTTAACTAAGCCTTTTATAAGCCAAAACGGAATGAAAAGGTAGTTATCCTTGAGGCGAGAGTAGTATTACATAGTTTTTCTAGTGGAACCATACAAATTTATGTGATTAGAACCAATCAGTTCGTACTTTGAACAAAAGTCAAACTTCAGGCCCCTGATTAAGCCACAAATTTCTTTAACTAAATTTTTTATGGGACAAACGGAGTAAAAAGGAGGTTTCCTTTGGTTAGGAGTAGTATTACATTATTTTTCTAGTAGAACCACACTAATTGATGTGATTAGACCCAATCTACTAAAACTTTAACTAAAAGTTAAACTTTTGGGCCCCGATTAAGCCTCAAATAGCATTAACTTAGCCTTCTATAGGCCAAAATGGAATAAAAAGTTGGTTTATTTGAGTCGGGAATAGTATTACATAATTTTTCTAGTGAAATCATATTAATTGATATGATTAGAACCAATCAATTAGATATGTGATCAAACTCCAAACTTTTAAGCCCTAATTAAGCAAAAATAATAGCCTTAACTTAGCCTTCTATGGGCCAAATCAGAGTGAAAAGGTAGTTTTCTTTGGCTGGGAGTGGTACTATGTAGTTTCACAAGTGAAACCAAGCTAACTATTGAGATTAGAATGAATCAATTAGAATTTTGACCAACAGTCAAACTTTCAGGCCCTAATTAAGTTTTAAATTACCTTAACTAATCCACCTTTAGGCCAAAATGAAATGAAAATGTGGGTTCCTTGAGCCCAGATTAGTAGCACATAATTTATCATGTGTAAACATCCAAATATATGTGATTAAAACAAATCACTCAGAACTTTGAACAAAATTCAAACTTTGAAGCCCGATTTAGCGTTAAATAGTTTTAACTAAGCCATCTATGGGCCAAAACAGAGTGAATGAAAAGGTGATTTCCTTGACCCGGGAGTAGTATTACATTATTTTTCTAGTGGAACCATACTAACTTATGTGATTAGAACCAATCAATTAGAACTTAGGTCAAAAGTCAAACATTTAGGCCATGATTAAGCCTCAAATAGCCTTAAATAGGCATTCTATGTGCCAAAACGGAGCGAAAAGATGGTTTCCTTTAGCCGGGAGTAATATTACATCATTTTTCTAGTGAAACCATACTAATTGATATGATTAGAACAAATAAATTAGAATCTTAACTAAAAGTCAAACTTTCAAACCCTGATTAAGTCTCAAATAGCATTAACTAAGCCTTCTATAGGCTAAAACGGAATGAAAAGGTAGTTGTCCTTTAGCCAAAAATAGTATTACATAGTTTTTCTAGTGGAACCATACTAATTCATGTGATTAGAACTAATCATTTAGTACTTTGAATAAAAGTCAAACTTTCAGACCCCGATTAAATTACAAATTGCCTTAACTAAACCTTCTATGGGACAAAACCGAGTGAAAAGGAGATTTCTTTTGGCCGGGAATAGTATTACATTATTTTTCGAGTATAACCATGCTAATTGATGTGATTAAACTAAATCAATAAGACTTTAATAAAAAATCAAACTTTCAGACCCCGATTAAGCCATAACAGCCTTAACCTAACCTCTTATGGGCTAAACCAGAGTGACAAGGTAGTTTCCTTTAGCCGGGAGTAGTACTACATAGTTTCTCTAGTGAAGCCATGATTATTGATGAAATTAGAACCAATCAATTAGAATTTTGACCAATAATCAAATTTTTCTGCCCCGATTAAGCCTCAGATTGCCCTAACTAAACCTTCTTTTGGCCAAAACAGAGTGAAAATATGATTTTCTTCGGGCCAAAATTAGTAACACATAATTTCTCTTATGAAACATCCTATTGATGTGATTAGAACCAATCACTTATAACTTTGAACAAATGTCAAACTTTCAGGCTCCAATTAAGCCTCCAATAACCTTAACTAAGCCTTTTATGGGCCAAACGGAGTGAAAAGGTGATTTTCTTAATCCAAGAGTAGTAAAACATCATTTTTCTAGTATAACCAATCAATTAGAATTTTGACCAAAAGTTAAACTTTCAGACCCCGATTAAGCCTCAAATAGCCTTAATTAAGCATTCTATGGGTCAAAATGGAGTGAAAAGATGGTTTCCTTGAGTTAGGAGTAGTATTATATAGTTTTTCTAGTCGAACCATACTAATTGATGTGGTTAGAACTCATCAATTAGAACTTTAACTAAAAGTCAAAATTTCAGGCCTTGATTAAGCCTTAAATAGCCATAACTAAGCCTCCTATGAGCCAAAATGAGTGAAAAGGGTTTTTTTTAGCTTAGAATAGTATTACAAGCTTTTCAATTATTGTGATTAGAACTAATATATTATAACTTTGATCAAATGTCAAACTTTAACTCCCCGACTAAGCCTCAAATAGCCTTAATCAAGCTTTCTATTAGCCAAAACAGAGTGAAAATATGATTTTCTTAAGCTGAGAATAGTATTACATAATTTTTATAGTGAAACTATGCTAATACATGAGATTAGAATTAATCATTTATAACTTTGACCTGAAGTCAAACTTTCATGCCTCAATTTAGCCTCAAATACCTTAACTCAGAGTTCTATAGGCCAAAAAGAAGTGAAAAGATAGTTTTCTTGAGCCGGAAAATTTTTACCTAGTTTTTCTAGTGGAATCATGCTAATTGATGAGATTAGAACCAATCAATTAGAACTTTGACAAAAAGTCAAAACTTTTAGGCCCAGATTGAGCCTTAAATGGCCTTAACTAAGCTTTCAATGGCCAAAACAGATTGTAAAGATGGTTTTCTTTTGCCGGGAGTAGTATTACATAGTTACTCTAGTGGAACCATATTATATGATGTAATTAGAATAAATCAACTATGACTTTGACCAAAAGTTAAAGTTTCAGGCTCCGATTAAGTCTCTATATTCTTAACTAAGCCTTCTATGGGCCAAAACAGAGTAGAAAAGGTGATTTTCTTGAGCTGGGAGTAGTATTACATAATTTTTATAATGGAACCATACTAATAGATGTGATTAGAATCAATCAATTGGAATTTTAACTAAAAATATAAACTTTCAGGGCTCGATTAAGCCTCAAAAAGCCTCTTTATGGGCCAAAACAAAGTGATAAGGTGGTATACTTAAGCCGGTAGTAGTATTACATAATATATCTAGTGCCACCATACTAATATATGATTAGAACTAAACAATTAGAACTTTTACCAAAAGTCAAACTTTTAGGTTCCGATTAAGCCTTAAACAACCTTAACTTAGCCTTTTATTGGTCAAAGGGTGAAAAGGTGGTTTTGTTGTGTCAAGAGTAATATTATAGTTTTTCTAGTGGAACCATACTAATTCATGTGACGAGAACCAAATAATTAGAACTTTAAACAAAAGTCAAACTTTCAAGCCCAGATTACTCCTCAAACTACCTTTAAGCCTTTTAAGGTCCAAAACAGAGTGAAAAGGTGATTTTCTTGAGCCGGGAGTAAAACATCATTTTTCTAGTGGAAACATACTAATTGATGTAATTAGAACCAAATAATAAAAGTTTGAACAAAAGTCAAACTTTTAGGTCCCGATTAAGACTCAAAAGTCACATCTAGCCTTTTGTGGGCCAAAACAGAGTGAACAAGGGGTTTCCTTGAGCTGAGAGTTGTATTACAAAGTTTCTTTAATGGAACCATCCTAGTCGATGTGATTAGAACCAATTAGTAAGAACTTTGAATATAATTCAAACGTTCATGCCCCGATTAAGTCTTAAATAGCCTTAACTAAGCCTTTTATATATCAAAACAGAGTAAAAAGGTGATTTTCTTGAGCCGAGATTAGTATCAAATAAATTTTCTTATGGATACATCCTTATTGATGTGATTAGAACCAATCACTTAGAAATTTGAATAAAAGTTTGAAATTTCATGCGCCGATTAAGCCTCAAGTAGTCTTAACTAATCCTTTTATGGGCCGAACGGAGTGAAAAGTTGGTTTTCTTAACCCGAGAGTAGCATTACATCATTTTTCTAATAGAACCATACTAATTAATGTGATTAGAACCAATATATTAGAATTTTGACAAAAAGTCAAACTTTTAGACTCTGATTAAGCCTCAATAGCCCTAATTAAGCATTCTATGGGCCAAAATAGAATGAAAAGATAATTTTCTTGAGTCAGAAGTAGTATTACATAGTTTTTCTAATAGAGTACTAATTGATGTGATTAGAATCAATAAATTAGAATTTTGACCAAAAGTCAAAATTTCAAGTCTCAATTAAGCCTCATATAGAAATAACTAAGCCTTCTATGGGCCAAACAGAGTGAAAAGTGAGTTTTCTAGAGTCTAAAGTAGTATTACATAGATTTCCTAGTGGAACCATACTAATTGATGTGATTATAACCAATCTATTAGAAATTTGACCAAATGTCAAACTTTTTATCCCCGATTAAGCCACAAATAGCCTTAACTAAGCTTCTATTAGCCAAACGAGTGAAAATATTGTTTTCTTGAGCTGAGAGTAGTATTATTTAGTTTTTATTGTCGAACCATGCTTATACATGAGATTATAATCAATCATTTACAACTTTGACCTGAAGTAAACTTTCATGCCCCGATTTAGCCTCAAATGCCTTAACTTAGCATTCTATGGACTAAAACAGAGTGAAAAGGTAGTTTTCTTGAGCCGGGAACATTTTTACGTAGTTTTTCTAGTGGAACCATGTGATGAGAATAAAACCAATCAATTATAAATTTGACAAAAAGTCAAAACTTTTAGGCCACAATTGAGCCTCAAATAGCCTTAACAAAGCTTTCAATGGGCCAAAACAGAGTATAGTATTACATAGTTACTCTAGTGGAACCATATTATATGATGTGATTAGAACAATATACCTTACTACCTTGGTTTTAACAAGACTATAAATCCTATTCTAAAAATACCAAAAACGAAAGTCTTCTATAGTCTTCAATCCATTGCATAACTTGATCCTTGAGCTTGGTATTTCTTGAGGAATCCTATGTATGTGTCTTCTTGGTGGCTTAGGCTCTTGATCGACATCTATATGGCTTTAAAATGGTGTGAGCCTTATTGGAGAAGCTGATATGTAATAAACAAAATTCTGAAACTTATATAGAAGAAATTATTAAAATCAACAACATCATATGTATTGTTATCATCAAAAGTAAGGCGATGGCCTTTGGGCCAACACCAAGCAAATTGATGTGATTAGAGCCAATCAATTATAACTTTGAGAAAAGTCAAACTTTTACGCCTCGATTAAGCCTCAAATAGCCTTAACCGAGCCTTCTATGGGCCAAAACAGAGCGAAAAGTTAATTTTCTTAAGGAGGGATTAGTATCACATCATTTTTTTGGTAGAAGCATCCCAAATCACGTCATTAGAACAAATCAATTAGAACTTTAAACAAAAGACAAACTTTTTCAGGCCCCGATTAAGGCTCAAATAACCAAACTAAGCCTTCTATATGTCAAAACGGAATGAAAAGGTGATTTCTTTTTACCGGTATTAGTATTACATCTATTTTCTAGTAGAACCATACTAATTGATATGATTAGAACCAATCAATTAGAACTTTGACCAAAAGTTAAATTTTTAGGCCCTCATTAAACCTCAGATAGCCCTAACTTTGCCTTTTATAGGCCAAAATAGAGTGAAAAGATGATTTTCTTGAGCCGAGAGTTGTATTACATCATTTTTCTAATGGAACCATACTAATTGATGTGATTAGAACTAATCAATTAGAAGTTTGGCCAAAAGTCAAACTTTCAGGCCCCGATTAAGTATCAAATAGCCTTAATTATGCATTACATGGGCCAAAACGAAATGAAAAGATGATTTTCTTAAGTCAGGAGTAGTATTACATAGTTTTTCTTGTGGAACGATACTAATTAATGTGATTGAACCAATAAAAAAGAACTTGGAAAAAAGTCAAACTTTTAGATTCCGATTAATCCTCAAGTTGCCCTAACTGAACCTTTTATAGGCCAACACGTAGTGAAAAAGTGATTTCCTTGAGCTGAGAGTATTACTTATTTTTTTATTGGAACCATACTAATTGATATGATTAGAAACAATCAATTAGAACTTTTAATAAAAGTCAAACTTTCAGGCCTCGACTGAGCCTCAAATGATCCCAAACTAAGCCTTCTATATGTCAAAACGGATTGAAAATATCATTTTCTTGAGCTGAGAGCAGTATTACATAGTTTATCTAGTGAAATTATACTAATTGATGTGATTAGAACCAATCAATTTTAAGTTTGACCAACTGTCAAACTTTTCAGCCCTGATTAAGACTCAAATAGCATTAACTAAGCCTTTTTATGGCCAAACAGAGTGAAAAAAGGTTTCCTTGACCCGCGAGTAATATAACATCATTTTTCTAGTTGAACCATACTAACTGATGTGAGTAGAACCACTCAATTAGAACTTCGACCTAAAGTCAAACTTCCAAACCCCGATTAAGCCGCAAGCCTTAATTAAGCATTCTATGCGCCAAAACAGAGTGAAAAGATGATTTTCTTAAGTCAATAGTAGTATTATGAGTCTGTTTGGTTATCGTAATTGGCCGTAATTCGTAAGTCATAATTGGTAAAGTCTTTTACAGTTGTAAATGAGTTACATGCATGTAAGTTTTATGGTGCTTGGTTGGTAATATAAAGTTGTAAGTGAGAAAGTGTATTATATTTTATGGTGTTTGGTTGTCGTAATGTGTAAGTTATAAGTGAAAAAGTTGGCCAGAAAATTAGCTATTTGGTGATTTAAAAAGTTTTAATATTGCAAATAAATATTAAAAATGCTAAATATTAAAAATTTTTAATATTAACATAAAAAATAATACAAATTTGCATGACCACAAAATTAACTGTAACTGGGCTGTAAGTGAGTGGTAATTAGGTTGCAAGTGAGTGGTAGTTGAGTTGCGTAAGTCTTTTACGAATTACGGTCCAAACAAACGTCGTAGTTGTAATTGGGTTGTAAGTCATTTATGAATTACGGACTTTTACGCCTTTTACAGTGAAACATGTTGTGTCCCGCTCTTATACCAAATGTAGGATCTATAATCAAATCAACACAACACTTGACAGGAAGGATTAATTGTTAAGCAAATAAGTAAACTTGCAAGTAAAGAAAACAAATCTCAGAAAATGACAAATGCAAACAAAGAGATTTATCCTGGTTTGGTCCTTGTGACCTACATCCAGTCCCCAAGCCACCCGCTTGAGATTTTCCTTTAACCTTGATCTTGCCACCCAAAATCAATACAACATGTACACCACTTGTCGAATCCCCTTCGCCAAATCTGTACACATTCTCTTCCACCAAGAGAACACCTTTTACCTTTGTACAACTGCCTCTACAACCAAGAAGCCTCCCGTGTACAATGGTCACCTTGTACAACTTGCCTCTTCAACCAAGAAGCCTCCCGTGTACAATGAACACTTTGAGAATTACAACTCTTTTCCTATAGCCTTAATACTGAATGTGTATGTGGACAAGGTACAGTATAGGAAACAGAAAACTTCAGAAGACTTCACAATAGGAATTGGCTTTTGGTGAAGACTGAAGTTAGGAAAACAGTTTTCAGATTTTCAGATTTTGGCTTTTGGAAAACTGATGGAAAATCTTGGTAAATGGCCTTTGGTATAACTTCCCTATTTATAGCTGAAGACTAGGGTTAGTTAGGGAGTTATTGGTGCAATTTGAATCAAAGGAACGTTGAAAACAGTTGCACAAAAGACCAGATAATGAAAACTGTCCAACAGTCAGAACTGCCTATTAGTCGACTTGCTTTTTGAGTTAGTCGACTAACCTAGGCAAAATTCCTTCTATTAGTCGACTAGGTCAGTGGACGCTGGATTGACAGTTTCAGAATAACTGATTCAAGTCGACTGCAACTATCAATTAGTCGACTTGACCAGGGATTAGTCGACTTGGGGACAAGGGTTAGTCGACTAAGTTTGATGTCAGAGAACAAACAGAGAGTTGGGTCTGTTTTTGACACATAATTAGTCGACTTGATAAACTGGGTTAGTCGACTACACACTTGGTTAGTCGACTTGACTTTAGGCATAAGTCGACTGATGAAGCAATAAAGTGTGTGTTTGTGTCAAGGCTTTTACATGCTATATCTTCTTTACAAACCACAACATCTCAACCCTCTTTGGCACAACTTGATCAAGTCGGACTCTTGATTCGTCATGTGTAGAGCTCCAAATGAATTTGATCGTCACAAACGTCTTCATCGAAATAGGTTCCAACATTCTCCCCCTTTTTGATGACGACGCTTTGTGTGTGCATGTCCTCCCCTGTAAAAAATATGTTATCTTTTCCTCCCCCTGCAGAAATGGGTTATAACAGATATAAAAATATTTTGTTCTCCCCCTGCAACAAATATATTAGTACATATATATATAATAACTTTTATATGGTACCTGCAAAATAAACGTTAGTTGGTACCAAATATAAAAGATCATATCTAACCTTTAGGACTCCAAATCCATTTAGAATTTGGTTTCCACCTATTAGTATATACATAATTGCAAGAATCACATATATCATGCATGTATGAAGCAATATATGTATTTTTATCATAAATATTTAAATTCTTTGGAATCCATATAAACTTACTTTTCTTAGTCTTTCTTTTAACACAAGAACTATATGGATTATAACATGAAGATTTTGCAATATATCCAATACCATGATTATCATGTGACAATTTCTGAAAAGATAATACAGCATTCAAATTTTCTTTTCCTTTATTAAACTTAGTCACATTTTGCATAAGATCTTCATATTTCTTCTTGAAAACTAAAATATCTTTATCTAATATAAATATTCTATCATTCAAAGATTTAGTTTCCATTTTCAGAAAAATGTTTTCTTTTATAAACTTCTCATTTTCAGATTTCAAAGATGATATAACATTTTCAGTTTCATCTTGTTGAGAATTTATAGAAGAACATTGTAATGCATAAACAGAATTTTCCTGTAAAAGTTTCTCATTTTCTTTTAACAAAAATCTGTTTTTCAGTTTTTCATTTTTCAGATTCATAAATAACTCATTAAATGCATCAGAGAGTTCAGAAAATGATACCTCTTCATCTTCTATGGCCATGTAACATAAGTTAACATGTTCAGTGGATTCTTCTTCATCAGAAGATGAGGAATCACTATATTCTGAAGATGCTTCGTAGTTCTTCTTCTTTCTGAACTTCTTACTCTTGTACTTATCTTTCTTCTTGAGCAAAGGGCAATCCATCTTCATATGTCCTGGTTTATCACAATTAAAACACTTGAATTTACCTTGCTTAAGAAATTTCCTGAACTTCTTTGAGAGCATTGCCATCTCCTCTTCGTCATCATTGTCCGTGTCGGAAGATGCATGGAAGGCGAGTTCTTTCTTCTTTGAACGGTGTTGTCGTTCGTCCTTCTTCCTTTCTTCTAACTGCACTTCGTATGCCATTAGATTACCGATTAGGTTTTCTAATGTCATAGTTGAGAGATCATTCGCCTCTTCAATGGCGGTTGTCTTCTTCTCCCATTCTGGTGTAAGTGCACGAAGGATCTTTCGAACTCTTTCGACTTGGGTGTAGTCCTTTCCAAGGGATTCAAGTGTATTGGTAATGTCGGTGAATCTTGTAACCATTTCGGATATGGTTTCATTCTCCTCCATTTTGAATAACTCAAACCTGTGGACAAGAACAGATATTTTAGACTCCTTAACTTTACTAGTGCCTTCATGTGTTACCTGAAGAGTATGCCAAATTTGATGTGCAGAAGTTGCTGTTGACACTCGGTTGAACTCTTCTTTGGTAAGGGCACAGAATAGAGCATTCATTGCTTTGGCGTCAAGGTTGGCGTTCTTCTTTTGATCTTCACTCCAAGCGTTGTAATTGGTTGTAGGCTTGGTGTACGTCGCTTCTACGATGTTCCAAAGGTCGTAGTTGATTGACTGCAAGTAGATCTTCATTTTACACTTCCAATAGTTGTAGTTGGTTCCGTCAAATAGCGGTGGACGTTGTGTAGAATGTCCTTCCTTGTATTGGGATGATGAAAACTCCGTTGCCATCCTTATTGTTGACTTGTACCCGAGCTTGTACGCTGGTTCAGGGTATGCAGGGCTCTGATACCAATTGTTGGGTCCCGCTCTTATACCAAATGTAGGATCTATAATCAAATCAACACAACACTTGACAGGAAGGATTAATTGTTAAGCAAATAAGTAAACCTGCAAGTAAAGAAAACAAATCTCAGAAAATGACAAACGCAAACAAAGAGATTTATCCTGGTTCGGTCCTTGTGACCTACATCCAGTCCCCAAGCCACCCGCTTCAGATTTTCCTTTAACCTTGATCTTGCCACCCAAAATCAATACAACATGTACACCACTTGTCGAATCCCCTTCGCCAAATCTGTACACCTTCTCTTCCACCAAGAGAACACCTTTTACCTTTGTACAACTGCCTCTACAACCAAGAAGCCTCCCGTGTACAATGGTCACCTTGTACAACTTGCCTCTTCAACCAAGAAGCCTCCCGTGTACAATGAACACTTTGAGAATTACAACTCTTTTCCTATAGCCTTGATACTGAATGTGTATGTGGACAAGGTACAGTATAGGAAACAGAAAACTTCTGAAGACTTCACAATAGGAATTGGCTTTTGGTGAAGACTGAAGTTAGGAAAACAGTTTTCAGATTTTCAGATTTTGGCTTTTGGAAAACTGATGGAAAATCTTGATAAATGGCCTTTGGTATAACTTCCCTATTTATAGCTGAAGACTAGGGTTAGTTAGGGAGTTATTGGTACAATTTGAATCAAAGGAACGTTGAAAACAGTTGCACAAAAGACCAGATAATGAAAACTGTCCAACAGTCAGAACTGCCTATTAGTCGACTTGCTTTTTGAGTTAGTCGACTAACCTAGGCAAAATTCCTTCTATTAGTCGACTAGGTCAGTGGACGTTGGATTGACAGTTTCAGAATAACTGATTCAAGTCGACTGCAACTATCAATTAGTCGACTTGACCAGGGATTAGTCGACTTGGGGACAAGGGTTAGTCGACTAAGTTTGATGTCAGAGAACAAACAGAGAGTTGGGTCTGTTTTTGACACATAATTAGTCGACTTGATAAACTGGGTTAGTTGACTACACACTTGGTTAGTCGACTTGACTTTAGGCATAAGTCGACTGATGAAGCAATAAAGTGTGTGTTTGTGTCAAGGCTTTTACATGCTATATCTTCTTTACAAACCACAACATCTCAACCCTCTTTGGCACAACTTGATCAAGTCGGACTCTTGATTCGTCATGTGTAGAGCTCCAAATGAATTTGATCGTCACAAACGTCTTCATCGAAATAGGTTCCAACAAAACAAACAGCCCCTATATAGATTTTCTAATGGAACCATACTAATTGATATGATTAGAACCAATCAATTAGAACTTTGACCAAAAATCAAGCTTGTAGGCCCCGATTAAGCTTCAATTGCATTAATTAAGCTTTTTATGGGCCAAAATAGAGTGAAAAGGTGATTTTCTTGAGCGGGTAGTATTACCACATTATTTTTCTTATGGAACTATACTAATTAATGTGATTAGAACTAATCATTAAGAACTCTGAAAAAAAGTTAAACTTTTAGGCCCCGATTAAGCCTCAAATTGTCTTAACTAAGTCTTCTATGGGACAAAATGGAGTATTAAATCATTTTTTTAGTGGAACCATGCTAAATACATGAGATTGAATTAATCATTTATAACTTTGACCTAAAGTCAAACTTTCATATCTCGATTTAGCCTCAAATGCCATAACTTAGTGTTCTATGGGCCAAACATAGTAAAAAAGTAGTTTCCTTGAGCTAGGAGTATTTTTACATAGTATTTCTAGTGGAACCACACTAATTGATGAAAATTGATGAAATTTGAACCAATCAGTTAGAACTTTGATAAAAAGTCAAACTTTTAGGCCCCGATGAGCCTCAAATAGCCTTAACTAAGCTTTTTATGAGCCAAAATAGAGTGTAAAGATAGTTTTCTTCGGCTGGGAATAGTATTACATAGTTTTTCTAGCAGATCCATATTATATGATGTGATTAAAATAAATCAACTAGTACTTTGACAAAAAGTTAAAGTTTCAAGCCCTGATTAAGTCTTAAATAGCCTTAACTAAGCTTTTTATGGGTCAAAATAGAGTAAAAAATATGATTTTCTTGAGACGGAAGTAGTATTATATAATTTCTTTAATGGAACCATACTAATTGATGTGATTAGAATCAATCAATTAGAACTTTGACCAAAAATCTAAACTTTCATACCCTAATTAAGCCTCAAATAGCCTTTCTATGGGCCAATACAGAGTGATAAGATGGTTTCCTTTAGCCGGTAGTAGTATTACATAGTTTATGTCATGGAACCATACTAATTGATATGATTAGAACCAAACAATTAGAATTTTTACTAAATGTCAAACTTTAAGGCACCGATTAAGACTTTAACAGCCTTAGTCTTTTATTGGCCAGAACAGGGTGAAAAGGTGATTTTCTTGTGTCAAGAGTATTATTATTAATTTTCTAGCAGAACCATACTAATTCATGTGATTAGAACCACTAAATTAGAACTTTGAATAGAAGTCAAAATTTCAAGCCTCGATTAAGCCTCAAATTATCTTTACTAAGCTTTCTATGAAAAAAAAAACAGAGTGAAAATGTCATTTCCTTGAGCTGGGAGTAGTAGAACATCATTTTTTTAGTGAAAACATACTAATTGATATAATTAGAACCAATTTATTAGAAGTTTTCTAAAAGTCAAATTTTCAGGCCCCGATTAAGACTCAAATGACTAAGCCTTTATATACCAAAACAAAGGGAAAAGGTTATTTTCTTGAGCTGGTAGTAGTATTACATTATCTTTCTTATAAAATCATGCTAATTGATGTGATTAGAACTAATCAATTAGAACTTTGACCAAAAGACAAACTTTCAGCCCCTTATGAAGCCTCAAATAGCCTTAACTAAGTCTTCTATGAGTCAAAACAGAGAGAAAAGGTAGTTTCCTTGAGGCGAGAGTTGCATTACATTATTTTTCTAGTGGAAGCATCCTAATTAATGTTATTAGAACTAATCAATTAGAAATTTGACCAAAAGTCAAACTTGCTGGCTCCGATTGAGCCTCAATTGCGTTAACTAAGCTTTTTATTGACCAAAACAGGGTGAAGAGGTGATTTTCTGAAGCCGGGGTAGTATTACATCATTTTTCTAGTGAAACTATACTAATTAATTTGATTAGAACCAATCACTAAGAACTTTGAACAAAACTTAAACTTTCAGTCCCTGATTAAACCTCAAATTGGCTTAACTAAGCCTTTTATGGGCCAAAATGGAGTGAAAAGGTGGTTTTTTTTGACTGGAGTAGTATTACATAGTTTTTAAAGTGGAACTATACTAATTGATGCGATTTGAACCAACCAATTAGTACTTTGACCAGATTCAAATATTAAAGCAACGACTAAGCCTCTAAAAGCCTTAACATAGCTTTTTATGGGCCAAAATGGAGTGAAAATGTGATTTTTTTGAGCCGAAAGTAGTATTACATATTTTTTCTAGTGGAATCATACAAATTTATATGATTAGAACAAATCAATTAGAATTTGACCAAAAATCTAACTTTCAGGCCCGGATTACATCTCAAATAGCCTTAACTAAGCCTTATATAGGCCAAAATGGAGTAAAAATGTAGTTTTCTTGAGCTGAGAGTTGTATTACATTATTTTTTTAGTGAAACCATACTGTATGATGTTATTATAACAAATCAATTAGAACATTAAATAAAAGATAAACTTTCAGGTTCCAATTAAGCCTCAAATAGCCTTAATTATGCCTTTCTATGAGCCAAAATAGAGTGAAAAGGTGATTATCTTGAGCCGGGAGTCGTATAACATCTTTTTTCTAATGGGAACATAAAATCATATGATTAGAACTAATCAATTAGAATTTTGAACAAAAGTCGAGCTTTTAGGCCACGATTAAGGTTCAAATAACCTTAACTAAGCTACTTAGGGTCAAAACGAAGTGAAAAAATGTTTTTCTTTGAACAGGAGTAGTATTACATAGTTTTTATAGTGGAACCATACTAATTAATATGATTAGAACCAATCAATTAGAACTTTCACTAAAAGTCAAACTTTCAGGTAAGCCAGAATAGCCCTAATTTAGCCTTTTATGGGCCAAAACAGAGTGAAAAGGTGGTTTTCTTTGGCCGAAATTTGTATTACATCATTTTTCTAGTGGAACTATACTAATTGATGTGATAAGAATTAACTAATTATAATTTTAATCAAAAGTCAAACTTTTAGGACCGATTAAGCCTTTGTAGTGGGTAATTCATAAGGAATCAATCAACGCACCAAAATAGGGAAGTAAATATAGCTAAATCATAAAAAAGTCAATGCAAACTCCATGAAACTACGTGAAAAACCCGAAAGGAAAAAAACCACTTAGAGAAAGAGATTCCACTATGTTAATGACGATTACAAAAGTGTTCTCTGGATTCAGCTGAACTTGGCCTCTTTCCCGTTGGAAGGGATCCTCTACTTATACAAGTTATGTCAAATAGATAAGGTTAAAGAGTCCTGCTCAGTTTGAATATCTAAATCCCTTATCTATCTAATGGTCGAGCCGAACGCCATAGTTTGAATCGATATAGGAGAGAGTCCATCTCTATCTTGTGGTTCATGATCGGTTACGGATAAGGATGAACTGCCCCCAGAGGTTACTACCTTATTTGAATTAAGATTGGGCTTAAGGATAAAGATCTCTGTAATCAGATCTGATTCTTATGTTAATCATCTGACCTATTCGCAATTTAAACTGGACGATGGTTCTGAACTGTTCCGGAAGTAACCATGCGTCGCACATCCGCGCGAGGCTGGATTGACATGTGTCACAATCTCAGGCGAGTCAGAAAGTGACCACTACAGATGCCTCCCTCTGCTTCCTTCTTTTAGTAAGAGGTTGGGAACTCTCCCTCGAGGCATTTCAAGTTCCCAGAGTCTCTGATGTAGATAGGGAAGCAGAATGAAATGAGAACTTTCTAGACCTTGATTCAAGGTGATCATTGTTTCTTCAGATTTTGTCCTGTACTGGCGTGCGCAACAATACAGTCTGGCAAAACTTTAAATGTGTGTCACATTGATGCAGCACCGATCGCATTACTGCCCTTGTGTGATGCAGCATTCTAGGTGGGCACCGCGTATCTAAAGTGACAGTATTGATTATATTCACCATAACACGCGTAGGGCACTGATCGAGCGATGGTTTGTTCCCCTAGGGTCAAAAGGGTTACACTCTGAGGTTTTGGGCTTTTTTTTCTTCCAAATTTCTGCTTCATTTTCCTCTTTCTTGCCCCCTTCTGACCTTTTAATCTCTCTCTGCCATTACATTATTTCTACTAAAAATGAAGAAAGGGGAGAAACCTAGTCCTTCCGATAGATCGGACAAAGGAAAGTCCATCGTGGAGGAGAAGGGAAAGAGAACTTCCCGTCGCACCACGATCGGGATGGACTTCAATCCAAAAACCTCTAAGCTTCGCGATCAGGAGGTGGATAAATACCTGCCTAACTATGGCTTTCATTGGACAACAGAGATAAAAAATGAGCTTTCCCCCAACAATGTTGACATTTCTTCGGCCCCGCCTTGCAAAGAGGGTGCCTATATGCATCCCCGGGTGTTGGCGCTAGGATTAAGGCTGCCAATGATGAAGTTCGTTCACAGCATTTTGATTTTTTTATCAGGTCGCCCCCTTTCAGTTGACGGTGGTAGCTTGAAGTACGGTACTGGGGTTTGAAGCCCTCTGCAATTTGTACGCTCTCGAGGCCTGTCATTGATTAGTCTCTAATATTGCATATTTCATACTACACTTTCACACTTAATCTTAATAAAATTTTGTTTAATAATGGGTGTTTTTCTCCTTATTTCTAGGTCCATGGCTTGAAGAAGAAGAGAGGCCCAAAAGCTCCAACATATTTGAGGATTTTTAGAACAAAAGAGAAGCCCACACATAAAGCCCAACTCTGCTGAATTAGGAAGCAGAAGTCAACAGTATGGACGCACCTACAGGCCACCCATACTGGCACCAGTCTGCTGGAGCTAGCGTCAGTAGACTAGCACCAGTATGGGCGCGAAAACGCAGCCAAGGTTGTGTTTCCGCGACAATCCTGGCACCACTCGAGTGGTGCCAGGGGCCATACCTTCCATGTGATGTCTCATGCCCCCTTTTGCTATAAATAGCCCCCTGGACTTCCAGAGCAGAAGAGATATGCAATGTTTTAGGGTAGTTTCATCTCCATTTTGTAGTTTAGGATAGTTTAGGTTAGTTGTTCTTCTTCTTCCTCCTTTGTATTTTCCATTTCTTGTAGATCTTGTAATAGGAGAGAGAGTGGTACATGGTTAGGAAGCAAGAGTGCTTGTAATAGAAGGTTACAATCTATGAAAGGGGCTCTCTTAACCTATCTTTGTTTTCTTCTCTAACTTCATTTGCATGTTTAGCTAATCTTTTCTCTTATGACAACTAACTACTAACATTAACTAGTCTAACTTCTTATTTGATAATCCACATGAATCTAATAGCCTCTACTTGGCCTTGCTCTTGCAAGAGCCATTGATGGCTCATGATGATGGATTCAACACTCTAACATCTAAATCTCTAACAAGCTAACATTACTTTATTCCATGCTTGCTCTTGTTGGGTTTTGATGGTTTAAGGGTAGCTTGCACTTGTTGGTTGAATTTGGATGTGAAAGTTGACATATGGGTCATGCTTTGAACCGCTCTTGAACCAAGGACTAGTGATGGCCAATGATACATGTGAGGCAACTATCACTAAGAGGTTAGCATGTTGGTGGAGTCATTAGTAGTTAGTAGTGATTGAGGCCAAACCTGCACAAAAAATACGAGATTATAGAACTTAAGAAAGGAATATGCAAGTGCTCAATTCTTCCGCTATAGCAAGTGGCTATGCGGGTCGTGATCCACAAGGAGGGTTTGCGATTGAAGCTTTACGTGTCTTTATTGAAATCGTTAAGAAAACAAAAGAAAGTTCTTCTCTATTTTTAAAGTTAAGAAAATGGAAAAGAAAGTTGTTAAAGTTAAGAAGAAAGCGGGAGATGAAGAAGGTGAAAAATCAGAAAACGAAAGAAAGCGACAAAGTACGAATGAAGTGGAAGGAAGAATGAAAACGATTTGGAGGAAGTGGTGTTTGTGATTTAGTTTACAGAAATAAAAGAAAAGAAATAAAAACAATTGCTTACCTTCTTTTCGTCAAAAGCTTACCTCGAGTTTTCAGCAACAATTTTACCTTGAAATGGAGGCATTCAGCGCATAGCCCATAAGATTTGAGTATTGGTCTTCGTCCACATTACATCATCAAGACTACTTCAAGAATGAAATGATACAGAGAGAGACTCTATTCCATCGTCATGAGCTATCGGTGGCACTCGCAATGGCAAGGCTCTTTCGATGCTTTTAGACTCACTTGGAAGACGATTGTACGAAAAAGAAAAGTAAAATAGAAACGAAGAAGAAGAAGAAGACTAAATAGAAGTGCATACACAAAAAGAACACCGATTCGATTTCATTACAATCAAAGAAAAGAAATAAGTCTTACACCGGTGTCACTCCAGCTCAAGCTTCAGTCTTGTTCTTCGATGAAAGTCGATCTCCTCTGAATTACATAAATGAAAACTAAAATTACATAAAAAGAAAGACTAAAAACCTAAACTAAGAAATGAAAACTAAGCTAAATCCTAATCTGCATTGGCGTCCACTTTCAGCACAGAAAATGCCTTTTTATAGGCCAAAAACCTAACAACCAAGATCCCGGGGAGGTCGGGGGAGTTCACGCTCTCCGTAACTCCCCAAGATTGCCGCAGAATTGCGGCAAAAAGCCGCAATTCTGCGGCCAGGGTGTGGCCAGATGGCCACACCCTGTTGGTGGGTCTGTCCGGGGTCTTCTTCTGGCTTTATCCTTTGTTGGTTTTGTCGTTGGAGCTCCGGATTCTGACGAAATGACCTTAGATTTCTTGGCTTTAACCGATCGATTCTGAGAGGATTCTTCTCAACCGGTTTCAACCTCTTGATTTTGCCCTGATTTTATTTGTGCGAATTAACTCTGATTTAATTCAGAATTCTGGTGGGCTTTTGGGCTCATTTCTCTTCATCTCCTTAAGGATTGGGCCTGCAAATAAATCAAACAATTAATTAGGACTATGCAGGCTTTTATTAAAAATAAGTATGAAAATGTGACATTAAATATGCAACATTAGTGACCAATCACACCCCCATACCTATCTTTTGCTCGTCCTCGAGCAAAACAACTAAATTAAACTAAGAATTATTAGACCACTTTCGCAGGTCGCGCGATTGCACTGAGCATGTGCAACAAGCCGTTAAACCTCTAGGTTTCCCCTAGAGGACGAGTTTTGTCTCGTGAGAGTTTTCAGCGGATTGCACCCACAAAATCCATAAAGAAAGGGAAATAAAGAGTTAGTATTTTCGAAAAGTATTTTGAAAGAGAAAAATATTTGAAATATGATTGTAAGATCTAAGCAATCTATAAGTTATAGGAAACCCGAATTTTTTATTCCTAAACTTAGTCTCTATTCAAAAATTTGTTATCAATCAAAGTAAGGAGTCAAATTGTACTTCTCATCTAGTCTATTACTTTACCCTAAGTCATATGCACCTTGTGACTGTGAAAATTTTGACTAAGGGTTCATTAACTCTAACTCTTATGCCTTACTTATTTATATATATACTTTTACTTTTTTTTTTGTGGTATTATTCCTTAGTTCTATTAGGCTTTCTAATCTGCCCATGTAACGAGCCTCTAATCGATGACTCCCAAACTAGACGGTCTTAGGGCACCAGGTGAGAAGACACCCCTAGGACTTAAGGACTCGAGCAGACAAGGCCACAAAACTAAGGATTTTATTATATGAACCTCTTTTAGGCGTGAATACTCATGCTTTATTAGGCACAAACACCCAGCTTAATCAGAGGATCTAATCATCTTTCGCATAAATACTAAGGCTTGCTTAGGCCAAAGCACCTAGCTAATCAATAATTAGACTTATTCATTTTTTTATTATTTTTTTTAAACTTATCTAATTATCTTTCGCATAAATACTAAGGCTTGCTTAGGCCAAAGCACCTAGCTAATCAATAATTAGACTTATTCATTTTTTTTGTATATATATATATTTTTTATAAGGCATAAGAATCTTTGTTTTTGAACCCTAAGTGTGTAAGTGTATGAAGTATGCATATTTCATCAAGGTAAAGATCAAGACTAAATTACTTTGACAAATTATCTTCCTAACCCTAAAAATCAAACAAATTATCTTATTTTGACCAAGTATAAGAAATCCTAATTTGGATTTTCCTATTCCTTAAAATTAACTTAATTTCTTACAAAAATAAGTCAAAATATTGTTTCTATTTTTCAAAATGTTTTTTAAAAGTAAAGAAAAATGTCAATTTTTTTTTATTTTTTATTTTTTTTAAAGAAAAAGAAAAGTTATGTTAGACCCTCCCCCACACCTATCTCATGCATTGTCCTCAATGTATGAATTAATGCATAGTTGCATGAAAAAGAAGAAAGGGAAGGAAAAGATTACCTTAAGGTGGTGGTTCCGGTGGTGGTCTGATTGGTCCACGAAACATGGCCCAATCAACTTTTCTTGGGTCTCGAAGGAACCCACCAGCACTATCTTTAATATGACCCACTAAAAAGATAAATCCATTAAGGATTTTTATTAAATATTTGACCCCATCTAATTTCCATATTCCATAACTAATTTCGGAGTCAAATTTGTCAACCACCTCGTCCCAGAATGGAGTATGAAATGATAGAACTGTTGACTTGGACTCAGGAAGGACAGGAACTAATACCGACTCGGGAAGGTGACTTAAGTCAAGTAAAGGTTCAGGAGTCGAAACTGGTTCAAGAAGCGGGTCCAAGTCAAGAAGTTGAAACTCTAGTCCACATGTATTTTCTAACAATGGAATGTGACCTAATATGGGTGATTCCAGTTCAGGAATGATAGGTGGAGGAATCAAAACTGACTCTAAAATATTACTCAAGTTTGGTAACAAAACGGGAGTCAAGATTGATTCAGAAAGTTGAACTGTATCACAAATTTGAGAATCTAGGTCACATATCTCATTGAGTTCAATATCAAAAAATGGAGAACTTGCCAATTTATCCATGAGATTTTCAAAATTGTAAAGTTGGTCAAGTTCAACATGATCCTCAAAGATGGGTGATTCAATTTCTTTATGAATTGGTACAGGATCCAATGTTGACTCCGGGAAAAGATTGAAGTCAGGTGAAGATACCGGAGTCATAATCAAATCAGGAAATAGAATTGACTCACTAAGTTGGGGTTCAGGATCATAATCATTTTCAAGTTCTATTTCAGGAAAAGGAAAACTAGCCAAACTATCAATATCATTTAGAGTTTGGGTAAGTTCACATGGTTGTTCTGAAATGGAATCTTGATTTCTAAAACTACATGACTCTTCGGCTCTAACAGAATAGTTAGTGACATCAGGACTGTGGAACGTAGAGATTCGACCATCATATCTATGTCACGATTACGAGTGTTTTGAGCCTGAGTCATGGCTTCAAGCATCTTTTCATAGTTGACAGGTTCATTGTTTTGATGAAAAGATGAAGAATTGTCTTGGAAGTGGTAGTGAAATTGTGAGTCCATCAGATTTTGGGATTTGTGTTTGAACTCACGCATACTCATTTCCATAATTGATGGTTTCCTATTTTGGACGGGTGGAACTGAGTATGAATCTTGAACATAATGTGGACTGGGTGGAGAAGGAGGGCAAGGTGGTTGGAAATTATGCTCGGGGGAGGTGAATCCCCACTGACTCGGTGAAGAGTTGAAATCATTATGGAAATTATAGTTATTAGATGGGGGGTATGGGTCATATTGATTCGGATAAGACCAATCCGACACACTAGGTTGGTCAAAGTTATGATATGCCGGGTTGGTAATATCCGAAAATGAAGCCGGTGTGTAATATGGATTATTATTGTAGTTGAAAAAATTATTATTATAGTCCATATCACACAATAGAATACAAACAAAGAAAAACAAACAAATAAACAAACAAAAAAGAAAAAATTCTAGCCTAAGTTAGGGTAGACTTAGGACCTAGACGACTCCTAACTGGTTAGGCTGTCCACGGGAGGTCTAATGTAGACTTTAACCACAAGCTAATCAGCCAGGTCAGGGCAAGGTTGGTGGGAGGTTTTCCGTCAAAGACGTTCCTTAATTAAATAACCACCAACCTTCGGGCTTTCGGCCCTCAATCCCTTTCCTAGACACTGATTTTACAGGAGTTAGATTCCAACATTTTTCCCCTTAGGATAATCTCCTAAATGAGTCCGAGATGTCCCTAGGGCCAACGTCTACTTTTTATTAAATTAGGCTTGGGTTAGTGAGTGCTTGGGAAAATGATTTGCGGGCTAAGGAAAGGGTGATAAAATCCCCACCTTATCTTATTTACGGGTATGCCCTTAAAATTGAATTGTGCAAGTGTACAAGAAATATAACTAGGATACACTCAAAGCATGAAAATCAAGCAAGAGTCGATTCCTAGTCTACATGCAATGCAAAACGTACCTTGCCTCCAGCACTCTTCAACAGTAAAAGTAAATGAATTGAAAAGACACGTGCCTAGAAATGCAAATGTCTAATCAACTTTTAACGATTACAACCAATTTTTTACTGTTGACTTTATTAAGCAGGTATAGGGTGAATATTACAGGGAATTAAGTAATGCAGCAGAAGTATTTTGCAGAATCAGAGACCCTACAGAAAAATGATCAGTAGTGCACTCCTTATTGCCGCAAATTTGCGGCAAAAGCCAGGATTTTGCGGCAATTTGGAGGGATCCTGGTCTCTGCTTTTGAGAGCAGAGGCCCAGGTCCACTTATATGTCACTGCAATACAAAGTTCCTGTTTTCTTCAACCTATAACCTGCAACAGAGAAGAAAATTCGTTTAGTTCTCAAAAATTTGCAATAAAAATTCAGATTTCAATAAAAACCGTTTTACCCTCCCCGGCAACGGCGCCAAAATTTGATTGAAGCTAAACCTGTACAAAAAAAATACGAGATTATAGAACTTAAGAAAGGAATGTGCAAGTGCTCAATTCTTCCGCTATAGCAAGTGGCTATGCGGGTCGTGATCCACAAGGAGGGTTTGCGATGGAAGCTTTACGTTTCTTTATTGAAATCTTATGAACATAAGCGAAAGTTCTTCTCTGTTTTTAGTTATGAAAATGGAAAAGAAAGTTGTTAAAGTTAAGAAGAAAGCGGGAGATGAAGAAGGTGAAAAATCAGAAAACGAAAGAAAGCGACAAAGTACAAATGAAGTGGAAGGAAGAATGAAAACGATTTGGAGGAAGTGGTGTTTGTGATTTAGTTTACAGAAATAAAAGAAAAGAAATAAAAACAATTGCTTACCTTCTTTTCGTCAAAAGCTTACCTCGAGTTTTCAGCAACGATTTTACCTTGAAATGGAGGCATTCAGCGCATAGCCCATAAGATTCGAGTATTGGTCTTCGTCCACATTACATCATCAAGACTACTTCAAGAATGAAATGATACAGAGAGAGACTCTATTCCATCGTCATGAGCTATCGGTGGCACTCGCAATGGCAAGGCTCTTTCGATGCTTTTAGACTCACTTGGAAGACGATTGTACGAAAAAGAAAAGTAAAATAGAAACGAAGAAGAAGAAGAAGACTAAATAGAAGTGCATACACAAAAAGAACACCGATTCGATTTCATTACAATCAAAGAAAAGAAATAAGTCTTACACCGGTGTCACTCCAGCTCAAGCTTCAGTCTTGTTCTTCGATGAAAGTCGATCTCCTCTGAATTACATAAATGAAAACTAAAATTACATAAAAAGAAAGACTAAAAACCTAAACTAAGAAATGAAAACTAAGCTAAATTCTAATCTGCATTGGCGTCCACTTTCAGCACAGAAAATGCCTTTTTATAGGCCAAAAACCTAACAACCAAGATCCCGGGGAGGTCGGGGGAGTTCACGCTCCCCGTAACTCCCCAAGATTGCCGTAGAATTGTGGCTTTTGCCGCAATTCTACGGCCAGGGTGTGGCCAGATGGCCACACCCTGTTGGTGGGTCTGTCCGGGGTCTTCTTCTGACTTTATCCTTTGTTGGTTTTGTCGTTGGAGCTCCGGATTCTGACGAAATGACCTTAGATTTCTTGGCTTTAACCGATCGATTCTGAGAGGATTCTTCTCAACCGGTTTCAACCTCTTGATTTTGCCCTGATTTTATTTGTGCGAATTAACTCTGATTTAATTCAGAATTCTGGTGGGCTTTTGGGCTCATTTCTCTTCATCTCCTTAAGGATTGGGCCTGCAAATAAATCAAACAATTAATTAGGACTATGCAGGCTTTTATTAAAAATAAGTATGAAAATGTGACATTAAATATGCAACATTAGTGACCAATCAAGTAGCCGTGAGTTTTCTTTCTTTTTCGCTTTATTTTAGAAATACAAACAAAAATCACAAAAACCATTTTTCTATGTTTCTCACTTCTTCGTGTTTCACCGTACTCTTCTCTTTTCATTCTTTGTTTTCTTTTCTTTCCATTCTTTAAAACATAGAAGAACTTTTAACACACACGTGAATCAACTGGTAAAGCTTCTATCACTTTCCGTCCCTGTGGATTCGACCCATTTAGCCTCTATGCTATAACGGAAGTATCGAGTAAGCCAAAGCACACACTTTAAATCTTGATTTCAAAGCATACACTTTTCGTGCGCGGTTTTCCCCCGATCAAATTTTGGTGCCGTTGCCGCGGATTGGAACGGTTTGATTTCACATTTTTGTTAACTTTTCTTCTTTGTTTTTGGTGTGCAGGTCAATTTTTTTTAGCATTGCAGAAGTCCGCACTCGCTTTGGTGTGGTTGGGTAAACTCTTGTAGATTGCGATATTCTGTTCTTTTGTTTATATTACCTGTGCATTGTAATAATTTTAAGAACTAAAATATAGAAATTGGATGCTTTAAAATGGTTTAGACATTTGCATCTAGGCACGTGTCGATTTCAATTCTAATATACCGTATTTTGTTCTTATGTTGTTGTGAACTTGATGGAGGTGTACATATTGCATTGCATATAGCTTAAGACAAATACTTGAGTGACTTACTCGCTTTTTTGTGTTCATTCTTATCTATATTGCACCAGTGCACGAATTGAACTTAAGGGCGAAACCCAATAAGATAAGGTGGGGAAGTCATTACCCTTCCTTAGCCCAAAAATCACCTCCCCACTCACATAACCCAAGCCTAAATAAAATTTGCTAGACGTTGGCCCCTAGGGACATCTCGGACTCATTTAAGAGATTGACCTAAGGGGAAAGTTGTTAGAATTTGACTCTTGCTAAATCGGTGTCTAAGGTTGGAGATTGAGAGGCAAAACCTCGAAGAACTGTGGTTTGGCATAATTAGGCCCGTTGCTCCGGCACGGATACCTCCCACTGATCTTGCCCCTACCTGGCCGGTTAACTTGTGGTCAGATTCTGACAAGGTACCCCTCATGGACAGTCTAACTAGTTAGGAGTCGTCTAGGTCTAAGTCAACCCTAGCATGGGCTTGTTTTCCTTTTCTTTTTCTTTATCTGTTTGTATGTTTGTTTGTTTGTTTCTTTTTCTTTTTTGTAAATTGTGAAATGGATTTTAACAACAACAATTTATTCAATCCTAACATGAATCCATATTTCACATCGACCTAATTTGACTCGGATAACTCCAACCCAGATATATACAACATGAACCAACCATATATACCGGATTGGGATTATCTGACTCAATATGACCCATACCCCAAATCCTATAACCAAGATTTTCAAAATAATTTCTACTCTTCACAGAGTCAATGGGGATTCACCCCCCGAGTCAACTTTCAACTGCCTTATCCACAATTTTCACAAAATTCATTCCCCGATTTTGGTTCATATACTCCTTTTCATGTTCCACCAACCAAAGAAAAATCTGATTTGGAAAGGAGTATGGAAGAGTCCCTACAACTGTTGGCCCAGAGGCCTTCCACTCTAGTTTTGATGATGATTAACTCATGTAGTTATGTTTACTAATAATCTTGTGATGTTTAGTTTCAGATATTTAACCAAGATATTAGTAGGTGATTAGCTTCAACAAAGGTGTTTTGGAGCTTCTCACATGGTGATTCAAGAGCCCGAGCGACAAAGTTCATATCTTGCACTCGTTGGAGTCTAGCTTGGTGGATCACGGTTTGGATCGAGTCGACTTGGAGACGGCGCTCTACAAGAAGATCTCGGTACATAGTTTAGTTTTTGTTTTTAGATCCATTGTAAAGACTAGATAGTGTGATATGCTCAAGTTCACAACACACACACACTTGTTTCTAGTTTTCATGTTTATTGGTTTTCGGTTTTTGGTTTAACCGATCGTGATTTTCATGAATAGATAGATTCAAAACAAGTTTACATAGTTTAATGTATATTAGATTTGTTCTATATACATGTATGCTTCATATCTTAGATAAACTTATTTTGATATGCCTATTCATGTATTTTAACAAAACTTAATTTTGGAATTATTGTCAAAAACTATGATATATATCTTTCATGTATATTGGATTTATATCCATATGCAACATGCTTCAAGTTGTTTAAATATCATGTTTTTGTATTTGGATAAGTTTTGGACAAAACAAATTTTTAATTCAAAAATTCAAGTTTTGGAAAATACGAGTTTTGGTTTTCGGCAAAATTTGTAAGTCACAAAAATGGTTCAAAAAGTTTGAAATATGTGTTGAAATTTTCACACATGTTTGTATATCAATGTATTATACTGAACTTATTTTTGTGGATTTTTAGAGAATTTATGGGATTTAAGAGGATATTAAAAACCTAAGCGGTCGATCGAACCGGTCGACCGGACCCAGAGTCGGTCGACCGGTCACAAGAACGTGCACGCAGCCAGCCCTTTGGGCCGGTCGACCGAGCGGTCGACCGACTGAAGGCAACCCACTCTCGGGTTGCCCCGGTCGACCGGGCGGTCGACCGGCCAGAGAGTCGTTGCTCTCTGGTTCAGGGCCCGGTCGACCGGGCGGTCGATCGGAAGGCTCAACGGTCAGTTTTTTGACCGTTGGCCGGTCGACCGGCCGGTCGACCGGAAGGCCATTTCTGGCATAGTCAGCAGCCAATAGGCAAAATTTTCTAGGGGCTATAAATACCCCTTCCCTTGGCTGTTTTGGTTAAGATTTCAAGAGAGAAAAATTTCATACTTCCTAAGTGTTTTAAGCAAAAAGTTTTGGGTTCAAATTCCTATTCTCTATTTTGTTTTTAAAGTGTTTTTATTTCAAAGAAAATAGTCTTTTGGGAATTGTTTTTGATCTAAAAATTCTATATCTTTTTGTAGAGTTCCCAAGTGATTTTCTTTGTTAAAAACACTTTGTTTTCCACACTTGAGCCATATCACTCTATCCTATCTATAGGATCTTTTATTTGTGGGAAAATTAGTTTGTGGTTGTGGAAACCACCAAGTTGTAAACTTCCATCTTTGTGATATCCCTCTAATGAGAGGTGATTGATTTGGTATCCCTCTATTGAGAGGTGATTGTGGAAGTGGTGTTTAGCTCCCTCTAGTGAGAGGTGGAGATTGTTGATTGGCTCCCTCTAGTGAGAGGTGGAGTTTGTGTTAGAATCCCTCAAGTGTGAGGTGATTGGTTTGTATTGGCTAAGTGCCTAACCCTCTAAGTGTAGAGGTGTTTGTTGTGGTTTGTGCCTAGCCTCTGAGAGAGGTTATTTTGGTTGAGAGGGAGTTGTGTACTCCATATTGTAATTGCCCTAAATCCTCAGTGGAGGTTCCCTGTGTGGGAGTCCTGTGTGGACAAGTGGATTGGAAATCCTTCTGTGTGAAGGCGGGGACGTAGAGCTGTGAGCTCGAACCTCGAAACATATCCGTGTGTTTGCGTTTGATCCATTGACTCTAACACTCTCTCTCTCTTTATATTATGCCTTGCATCATTTCATATTGATCATTCATATATTATATGCTTGGCTTGTTTGTGTGTGCCTCACTTGTGCTTAACCACGAGAGCTCCATATAGCTCCTCAACTCTTATTCTGAGGAATCAAGACGAGTTAGTCCAGAGCCCTTCACCGGGAATTCGGCTACACTCGTTGGTTACATTAAGTGTAGTTGCAATTAAGTTTTTAATTTTCGAATTTAGTTCATTAGATTAGCGGTACACCTATTCACCCCCCCTCTAGGTGTACTTTCAATTGGTATCAGAGCCTACGCTCCTGATATTTGGTTTAACCACCTAGGAGTGTGATCTTGGTTTTGCTAATCTACATTTGCATTTGCATTTGCACACATATATTTTGCACTCATGGATGTTCCTCCCAAGTTTGATATCTCTAGACTTGACATATGGAAGGTTCTTATGAGTTGTCATTTAAAAGCCCTAGGCTTGCATGTTTACCTTGCCATTACCAAGGAAACCTACCCTAATGATAGCAAGCATATAGAGGCCAATGCAATAGCCCTAAAGGTACTTAGAGCATCTCTTCATAAAGATTATTTACATGTGTTTTCTCACTATGAGTCCGCTTTTGCAGTATGGAGCATTTTGACTTCTCCCGAGCTACCAAAGCTTATCTATAAGAAGAGGAGATCTAGGAGAGACATGTCCGACGAAAATTGCTTCATGGTCCAAGGGAATGACTCCCTTGAGGTACAATCGGAAACTCAACTAGATGCTAGTTCTAGTTCATATTGTAATGAGTGTATGGAGGCTCAAGCCATGAATGATGAACTTGCTAAAATTGTGAAAATTTGATTTCAAAATATAAACTAATGAAAAAGGAAAGTCTTGATTTAAAAGAAGAAAATAAAAATTTATCTTCTAGACTTGAGAATACTTTGCAAGAAAGGGATGAGATTTCAAGTGAAAGTGACTCACTTAAATCCCAACTTGATCTTGCACTTAATGAAAACAAAATTTTGAAAAATAAAAATGATTGTGAATATATTTTGAAGAAAAATAAGGATTTAACTTCAAAATTTGATTTTATATTAAAAGAGAATAATACTTTGAAAAACAAAATTGACTTGATTTCACAAGAATTGAAAGATTTCTTAAAGAAAAATGTTTCTTTGAAAAATGATTTACACACACATGTTTGCCATGCTAGTGTAACCTCTTCATCTAGCTAACCTATTACATGCACTTCTTCTATAATTGAAAATGATATATCTATGCTTAAGAAGAATGTTGATTGTTTGGGCTCCACCTTCAGCCATTGTGTTTTGAGCCATACACGTTTGGAATCCTTGTTTCGAAAGAAACAAGTTTCTTCTATGCATGCACACCATACACGGCATACACATGCTTCACACGTTCATGCACACAACACGATGTATGCTCATGTGTACACTTGTACACATTGTGGACGTAAGGGCCACCTTGCTAAATTTTGCTATGATAGAGTTCATGATGTAAATTTAGCAACTAAATTTGTTTGGGTTAGGAAAAGAACTAACCCCCATGGACCCAAAAGAGTATGGGTACCAAAGACCACCCCTATTGTATTTGATGTAGGTGTGGGCTCTCGCATGACGTGAGAGCGTCGGTGCCTTGAGGTGAATGCGTTCCGAGCTTAAAGAGTACAATTTGGATGCATCACTTTCAAGGGGAGTTTGGTAGGAGGACCACCTTGTTTTGGAGACTTGGAAAGTTGCCTTCTAGGTGTTGGTAACGATCTCTTACTCCTCATTTAAGTTTACATGCTTTTCATATTGTTGATTTTTAGCATGTTTTGATGTTTATTGATTTTTATGTTAAATGCCATGAAATTAGGCTTATGACATACATGTATAGTATTTGAGACACCCATGTTTATATGGACCCATATTTAGTGTTCTTACGTTGGTTTAGCTATCATGTATATCATAAATCTAATGCATGTGCATTTGACATAATAATCATATGAGTTTTGTTTTGATGCTTCATGATTTGAATAAATGTTTAGATGTTTGTTTTCATTAAGACTTAGATTTATACTTGTACAACTAGTGAGCCACAAATAGATTATTACATGTTTGTGCTTGAAAGCTCATTTGTACTCATTAGATGTACTATTATAGCCTAGTTTTGATGATTCATGCATTTGACTTGTATTCCCATGTTGTACATGTTTTTCATGTTTATATGTTTAGCTTCATGTATATGTCTATTTTGTCTAAACTATTGTCTATACATACATCCTTTGAGCCACTTGCCTTCATGCATATACTTTTGTGGACTCGTTATATTTTGGATATGTATGTATACTTTAGTTTGTACAAGACATACATATGCCTTGAAGATTAAATCGTTTTAATAATTTTCATGTTTTAAGGAATTTCATATATTGAGCTTAATTGACTATTTTCATGATAATGTGTTTCACATAACTCTTATACACTCACCGTATTTGTTTTCTCATGATTTTACTTTCATGAGTATAATTTATGCTTTATAGATTTCGAGTGTTTAGTGATCATGTGATTTACATAGTTTTCATGGAATATAATTTTGTTTTATTCCTTGCTTGAAGGATTTCGTACTAGTTTACAAAATTTTCTTTTAACTAGTTCGTATTCTTCATTTTGGAAGAGTTTTCAATTATGGTAAACTATTTTCAAACCTATTTTTGAAAACCCTTCCATCGATGGGCGGTTGGTTGGGCGACCATGCCTTGTATGTTCTTATTGAAAATCCTTTTAAACATGTGCATGAAATGGGTGGAAGGAAATATGAGTTATACACTTGATCTTATTTTGTTTTCAATTGGTATCATTGGATCTTTTCAATTGGTATCACTATTGACATTCTTTTTATATACTCATATATGATTTTATATATATATGCTTACACTTCAAATAGTATCAATTTCGATTGGTATTTAATTTTTCATACATATATATGCTTTATTTGTGCTTACTATATCTCTATATCTTTGAGCACAAATTTTGGTTATGCTAAGCTTGATTTCTTAAATGACTATTTTATTTAAATTGATTATGTTTCAATTGGTATCGTATACAAGCTTATGCATCATTTTATTTGTATTTCACAAAATAAAAAAAAATTCATGTTTCTACTTTCAATTGGTATTTCACCTTTCAATTGGTTTTGGTATTCTACTCCCACACTTTATGTTGAAAAATAATTGAAAAAGGATATTGATTATTTTTGGTATCACATGCTTTTAATGAGAAATTACTTTCAATTGGTACTAATTTTTACAAATTGGTATCAAGATTACCTATAAGTTTTACTTTCAATTGGTATGTTTTATTGATATCAAAATTGTTGGTTGAATTGTTCAAAATGACTTATTTACTTACATTTGGTATTTAATTGGTATTTATTTACAATTGGTATCAATTGGTATTTAAATCTATATTTGTTTTATATACCACATTGTGTACTTTCAATTATGTACTTTCAATTGGTATATTTCATTGATATCATGATGCACTCAATTGATATATTTTTTTTCTTTCAATTGGTATCAAGAAAGTTTTGTTTTGATTTCACCCCTTATTGATATTTTTTTTGTTTAAGACAAAAAGGGGAGAACATTGTTTTTCTTTTGACCCCTTTGTTGATGATTGACAAAAAGGGGGAGAAAGATTTTGAGTTTATATATGCATATTTGTGTTTTTGCATATATATTGAGTTTTATATGCATATTTGTGTTTTTGAATATATTGAGTTTTATGTATATGAGAAAAATGATTTGAGAGTTCAAACTAAAAGAGAGAAGGTTTTTGAAACATATGTTTGATTCATGCAAGTTGATGCATATTCATGTTTAAGTATCATGTGTTTCATTGAATATCTTATTGTTTATTGCTATGCATGAGTTAAGGGGGAGCTTCCTTGAAGCTTAACTTTAATCCATGCATATATAACTCCATGAGTTTTGTCATCATCAAAAAGGGGGAGATTATTGGCCCAGAGGCCTTCCACTCTAGTTTTGATGATGATTAACTCATGTAGTTATGTTTACTAATAATCTTGTGATGTTTAGTTTTAAATATTTAATCAAGATATTAGTAGGTGATTAGCTTCAACAAAGGTGTTTTGGAGCTTCTCACATTGTGATTCAAGAGCTCGAGCGACAAAGTTCATATCTTGCACTCGTTGGAGTCTAGCTCGGTGGATCACGGTTTGGATCGAGTCGACTTGGAGACGGCGCTCTACAAGAAGATCTCAGTACATAGTTTAGTTTTTATTTTAGATCCATTGTAAAGACTAGATAGTGTGATATGCTCAAGTTCACAACACACACACTTGTTTCTAGTTTTCATGTTTATTGGTTTTCGGTTTTTGGTTTAACCGATCTTAGTTTTCATGAATCGATAGATTCAAAACAAGTTTACATGGTTTAATGTATATTAGATTTGTTCTATATACATGTATGCTTCATATCTTAGACAAACTTATTTTGATATGCCTATTCATGTATTTTAGGTTTTGTATTTTAACAAAACTTAATTTTGGAATTATTGTCAAAAACTATGATATATATCTTTCATGTATAATGAATTTATATCCATATGCAACATGCTTCAAGTTGTTTAAATATCATGTTTTTGTATTTGGATAAGTTTTGGACAAAACGAATTTTCAATTCAAAAATCCAAGTTTTGGAAAATACGAGTTTGATTTTCGGCAAAATTTGTAAGTCACAAAAATGGTTCAAAAAGTTTGAAATATGTGTTGAAATTTTTCACACATGTTTGTATATCAATGTATTATACTGAACTTATTTTTGTGAATTTTTAGAGAATTTATGGATTTAATAGGATATTAAAAACCTAGTTTTTTAGTCTCAAATCCCTGCCTGCCAGGCTCTGGCGGTCGACCAGACCCAGAGTCGGTCGACCGGACCGGACCGGTCGACCGACGTGCACAAGAACGTGCACGCAGCCAGCCCTTTGGGCCGGTCGACCGAGCGGTCGACCGATTGAAGGCAACCCACTCTCGGGTTGCCCCGGTCGACCGGGCGGTCGACCGGCCAGAGAGCCGTTGCTCTCTGGTTCAGGGCCCGGTCGACCAGGCGGTCGATCGGAAGGCTCAACGGTCAGTTTTTTGACCGTTGGCCGGTCGACCGGCCGGTCGACCGGAAGGCCATTTCTGGCCTAGTCAGCAGCCAACGGGCAAAATTTTCTAGGGGCTATAAATACCCCTTCCCTTGGCTATTTTGGTTAAGATTTTCAAGAGAGAAAAATTTCATACTTCCTAAGTGTTTTAAGCAAAAAGTTTTGGGTTCAAATTCCTATTCTCTATTTTGTTTTTAAAGTGTTTTTATTTCAAAGAAAATAGTCTTTTGGGAATTGTTTTTGATCTAAAAATTCTATATCTTTTTGGAGAGTTTCCTAAGTGATTTTCTTTGTTAAAAACACTTTGTTTTCCACACTTGAGCCATATCACTCTATCCTATCTATAGGATCTTTTATTTGTGGGAAAATTAGTTTGTGGTTGTGAAAACCACCAAGTTGTAAACTTCCATCTTTGTGATATCCCTCTAGTGAGAGGTGATTGATTTGGTATCCCTCTATTGAAAGGTGATTGTGGAAGTGGTGTTTAGCTCCCTCTAGTGAGAGGTGGAGATTGTTGGTTGGCTCCCTCTAGTGAGAGGTGGAGTTTGTGTTGGAATCCCTCAAGTGTGAGGTGATTGGTTTGTATTGGCTAAGTGCCTAACCCTCTAAGTGTAGAGGTATTTGTTGTGGTTTGTGCCTAGCCTCTGTGAGAGGTTGTTTTGGTTGACAGAGGAGTTGTGTACTCTATATTGTAATTGCCCCAAATCCTCAGTGGAGGTTCCCTGTGTGGGAGTCCTGTGTGGACAAGTGGATTGAAAATCCTTCTGTGTGAAGGTGGGGACGTAGAGCTGTGAGCTCGAACCTCGAAACATATCCGTGTGTTTGTGTTTGATCCATTGACTCTAACACACTCTCTCTCTTTATATTGTGCCTTGCATCATTTCATATTGATCATTCATATATTATATGCTTGGCTTGTTTGTGTGTGCCTCACTTGTGCTTAACCACGAGAGCTTCATATAGCGCCTTAACTCTTATTCAGAGGAATCAAGAGGAGTTAGTCCAGAGCCCTTCACCGGAAATTCGGCTACACTCGTTGGTTACATTAAGTGTAGTTGCAATTAAGTTTTTAATTTTCGCATTTAGTTTATTAGATTAGCGGTACACCTATTCACCCCCCTCTAGGTGTACTTTCAACAACGAATTCAAAATTTGCTCAATTCCCATCAAACTCCATGCACTCCTTGTCTAGAACATCCAATTAAAGAGAAAGCTGAGCTAGAAAAGAGTGTGGAACTCTTTTGTGAAACCGCAAAACAATTTCAAAATATGTGGGACTCCTCACCTCAACCAAACTTTGAAGAGTCATATGCATCTTTTCCAGTCACACCATTTCAAACTACACAACCACCCATTCTGGAAATGAATATGGAACTCTTGCATAAGTCCAAGCAACAATCACAAAATATGATGGACTCACGACTGACCATAATTTTCAAAACCAACTTCCATACACAACTTTTCAAGAAGAACCAATTCCAACGAGTATGGAAGACATGATTCAGACTCAAAATCTCGTTACTCGGCCTATCACTAGGTTAGACTCAATATTGAGTGAATTGATCAAAGAGAATGAGGAAAGTCCTTCTTGTCAACCTTTGACCAATCCTTATATCCCTAAGTCTACCGATTGGACCCAAGGATCATGTGATTTTAGAAATCAAGATTCAATTTTCTTACATTCATTTGAACTTGCTCAAAATTTTGAGAACCACCTTGATATTTTTGCAAGTTATCCCTTTTCAGAAATTGAAATTGAACATGAAGGTGATCCTGAACCTCATGTTGGTGCTTCCATTTCACTTTTTGACTCAATAATGACTCTGGTATCTTTACCACTCTATTCCGGAGTCAACATTAAATCCTGTACCAGTGCACCGTGAAATTGAATCACAATATCATATGATCACACTTCATTGATGGGGAAAGTGTGTGCACATCAATTCTTGGTTTGGGCCCCATTTTTGAGCCAATTTCGACTCTCCTTTTTGAATCTCGACTTGATCTGAGTCAAATTTTTGAGTCGGTATCTGTTTTTGTTCCTTTTCCATTGAGTCCAAATCCATCATCTCCCAAAATCACACTTCATTGTTGGACAAGAACGTTGAAGAAATTGACTCAGTAATTATTTTTTAAAATTAAAATTTGGATGGGGGTAATTTTTTCAATAAGATCATACAGTTCTTCAACATTTTATTGCGTTGTATTAGAGAGGTCACTGGTGGGTTTCTGCAAGATCCACGATATTTTGATTGGGTAGCCACGCTTGGCTGCCCAATCAGACCACCACCGGAGCCACCACCATGAGGTAATTTTCCTTCCCTTTTCATTTATTTCATGTATATACACATTCACGATGCATTAAGGATAATGCATGAGATAAGTGTGGGGGAGGGTTTACTAACATAGGTTGTTTTAAATTTTCTTTCTTTTACACTTCTTTTTAGGAAATTTTTAAAATTTTCTGTTGTATAAACACTCTTTTACAAAACTTTTTGAAAATAAGAGAAATAGTTTTGATTTATTTTAAGAAAATTAAGATTATCTTAGGAATTAGGAAGACCTAAAATTATGAATTCTTAAATCAAATCAAAATAATAGATCTTATATAAATTTAGGATAAGAAAGTAAGATTGGAAAGATAATTTGATCTTGAATTTTTTGCCTTACTTTTATGCACTTCACACTTACACAATTTTTGAGATTGAAACAAAGATTGAAAATGCCATATTAAATATAAAAAATATGATAATAAAAATCACTTATTGAAGCTGGGTAGTTATGCTTCAGGAAGCATGATCATCACGCCTAAAAAGGTGGACAAAACAAAGTAATCCCCTTTAGTTTTGTGGCCTTGTTTACTCGAGTCCTTAAATCTGAGGGATGTTTCTCATTTGGTGCCCTAAGATCATCTGGTTTTGGAGTCACCGACGAAAAGCTCACTACTGGGTAAATAAGGAAGTCTAAGAAAATTAAGAAAAGAAAAAATAGTATATTGATAGAAATAAATGGCATGAAAGTTAGAGTCGATATCCCAAGAATTTTCACAATTCACAAAGTGCATATTTTCTAAGAGTTTTATGAAAGATAAAAAAATCAATTCAATTTTAAATTCTTACATTTAATTTATAACAAGATTTTACATTTTGACTTAGTTTAAGGAAGAATAATTTCTGGTTAACCTATGACTTTGGATCGCTTAAATTTTCTGTAAAAATACTTCAACACTTTTCTCTCTTTCAAAATGCGTTTTCAAAATACTAACATTTGATTTCTTTCTTAAAGGATTTTGTGGGTGTATTCCGCTGAAAATCCTCAGGAGATAAAGCCCTCCTCTAGGGAAAACCTAGAGGTTTAACGGCTTGTTGCACATGCTCAGTGTAATCGCGTCACCTACGAAAATGGTGTAATAATTTTCTTATTCTTTTGTTTTTCTCAGGACGAGCAAAAGATAAGTGTGGGAGTGTGATTAGTCTCCAATATTGCATATTTCATACTTCATACTTAATCTTAATAAAATTCTATTTAATAATGGGTGTTTCTCCTTGTTTCTAGGTCCATGGCTTGAAGAAGAAGAGAGGCCCAAGAACTCCAACATATTTGAGGATTTTTAGAACCAAAAGAGAAGCCCACACATAAAGCCCAAATCTGCTGAACCAGAGAGTAGAATTCAACAGTATGGATGCACTACAGGCCACCCATACTGGCACCAGTTTACTGGAGCTGGCGCCAGCAGACTGGCCCCAGTATGGCTGTGAAAACACGGCCTAGGCTGTGTTTCCGCGACAATCCTGGCACCACTCGAGTGGTGCCAGGGGCCATACCTCCCACGTGATGTTCCATGCCCCCCTTTGCTATAAATAGCCCCCTGGACTTACAGAGCAGAAGAAATATGCAATATTTTAGGGTAGTTTCATCTCCATTTTGTAGTTTAGGGTAGTTTTAGTTAGTTGTTCTTCTTCTTTCTCCTTTGTATTTTTCATTTCTTGTAGATCTTGTAATAGGAGAGAGAGTGGTACATGGTTGGGAAACAAGAGTGCTTGTAATAGAAGGTGACAATCTATAAAAGGTGCTCACTTAACCTATCTTTGTTTTCTTCTCTAACTCCTTTTGCATGTTTAGCTAATCTTTTCTCTCATGGCAACTAACTACTAACCACTAACTAGTCTTAATTTTTTTATTTGATAATTCACATGAATCTAATAGCCTCTACTTGGCCTTGCTCTTGCAAGAGCCATTGATGGCTCGTGATGATGGATTCTAACACTCTAACATCTAAATCTCTAACAAGCTAACATTACTTTATTCCATGCTTGCTCTTGTTGGGTTTTGATGGTGTATGGGTAGCTTGCACTTGTTGGTTGAATTTAGATGTGAAAGTTGACATATGGGTCATGCTTTGAACCGCTCTTGAACCAAGGACTAGTGATGGCCAATGATACATGTGAGGCAACTATCACTAAGGGGTTAGCATGTTGGTGGAGTCATTAGTAGTTAGTAGCCATGAGTTTTCTTTCTTTTTCACTTTATTTTAGAAATACAAACAAAAATCACAAAAACCATTTTTCTATGTTTCCCACTTTTTCGTGTTTCACCGTACTCTTCTTTTTTCATTCTTTGTTTTCTTTTCTTTCCATTCTTTAAAACATAGAAGAACCTTTAATACACACGTGAATCAACCGGTAAAGCTTCTATCGCTTCCCGTCCCTGTGGATTCGACCCGTTTAGCCTCTATGCTATAACGGAAGTATCGAGGAAGCCAAAGCACACACTTTAAATCTTGGTTTCAAAACATACACTTTCCGTGCGCGGTTTTCCCCCGATCAGTCATCGTGAAGTCTTCAGCACCGCATACTTACTGAGGAAGACCTTTTTGGGTGCGCTCTAATTTATCCCCCAGAGTGGCGCGAAAAAAATTATCGTTAATACGGTCGACAGCGACCATGGTATGCGAGATTCTGTGATTCGGGTCTCCGATCTATACGATGCCGAGTCGGAGGACGAGCGTGGGGCTATCCCAGTTGCTTGGAACCCGAATGCTGGTGCTCGCAGGGGACCTTACCCTCTGCCGACGTCAAGGCGAAGTTGAAAAAACTGATAGCCATCGACTTTAATAGTCGTAATTGGAGTTGGCTGTTGAACCCAAACAGACCTCAAGTACCGCCAAGTATTCAGAGGGTGCCTACGTCGGGTAAGAGCCAACTTGCTCCTGAGCCCGAGGAACCTGTTCGGGAAGAGAACAGTTTCGCCTCTGAGACAGGGGAGTCTACCAAAGAGTGGGCCAATCAGCTGTGAATCTCGGGAATCCGAAGGTGCCGAGTTGACGGCTTCCATCAAGAAGAAGAGGGGTCTCGCTCAGTCTTCACGCCCTCCGTGGCCAGAGGTATATTTCTGATTTCTTTAGTTTTCTGTTTGGGAAACTGATACTCGATGCCTAGTTTTTTTTTGCAAAAAAGTGCCAGTTTCAGTTCAACGAGTTCGACGATGAGGGAATGATAGACTTGCTCGAAGCCAACAACTCCCCCGTGTTCACCTGTGGAGCAGTCCTCTGTTATTGAAGAAGATCGGGTTGGGTCCTCCGATCGTGTGGCAGGTGCTCAGGGGACTTCACCCGCCCTTGAGGCTGTAGAAGAGGTTGCGGGATGACCTCGACAGTGTCTGCATAGCTTTCTACTACTGTGTTGCTCCCCGAGGATAGGACTGACGTGGTGACACCCCTACTTTGAAAGACACTGGGATTGAGTTTTTCCATAGGGTTGAGAGTGTGGACACTGCTGGGCATCTTCCGGCTGTGGATGGTACAAGGATTGTCGGTGGTGTTGGCTCCTCGGGGGCTGCGCACAGTCTTTCGATGTGTCTTTGAGGCAGCCGAGCTGATCCTAAATTAGGATCGTTCCTCCGAAAGGGGGATATCAAGGTGGCCCTCAAGTATGGCTATTTCCTCGGAGGGATTGAGGAACTCAAGGCCCTTCCCTTGAAGGAGCGGATGTGACACATGAAGAACGAGGCCTTTAGAGTAAGCTGTGTGATGACTTAGTCTGTCGTTATTTGCCTATGCGTTGTCTGACTTTGGTTTTCTTTTCAGAACTCAGTACTTATCTCAGAGTTACTGGATGATCACCGAGATGCCCTGAAGGCGAAGGAGGACGAGGTTACTGACTTGTGCCCAGAGATGGAGGGGCTTAGTGCTGCAGGGAAGATAGCGACCGAGGAGATCAGTCAGCTCGAAGTGGATTTGTACTGCGAGGTGACAGCTCGCTGAGTCGGGAAGAGGAGTTGGCGCAGTTTAGGGAGGAGCTAGGGAAGAAGGGTTCGAAGATGTTGGAGAAGGCCTTTAAGCTACAACAAAATAATTTTGCACTGCTGGCTGCTCAGCAAGCCCTTGAGGAGATGCGTCAGCGTGCCGAAGAGGCGAAAGATGCCCTGAGGTCCGAACGAGACACTTTTGGAGAGGCAATGGAGTATCTTAAAGATGACTTGAGTCGGGCACAAATTACCATAATGAAGCAGAAGCACATGAGCAAAAGGCTATAGGTGATTGCCAATGCACGTTGAAGGTGTTTAAATTCAAGAGTATAAAGAGGGATGCAAAGACGGGAAGCATGGGGCACCTCCGAAATACTCGATTAAAATTGGGTCCTTTCTAAAGGGGGAAGGTCAGGATCCTCTTGAGGGCGATGCTACGCCACGCTGCGGAGGTAGAGGCCTTGCAAACTCTTCATCTAAGGATGCGACACCCTCGATGTCAGGCCCCGTGCCGACCGTGTCTGACGCAGAACGGGTGGCCGATGTTTCCTCTGTTGTGGTCGTGGAGACCTCTCTGAATACTCCGCTTGGTGATGTTGCACTTCCGATGACGAGCCTTCCACCGGCATCTCTCAATGCTGAGAAGGTGACTCAGGCTGCCATCGAGGAGGCGGTTCTTTCAGCTGCTACTTTTGAAGCCTTTTGGAAAGGCAAAGGCCAAGTGAGTGATTGAGGGTTTGTCTTCTTTGGTTTCTCTATGGTTGATTGTAAAAATCTGGGGTAATTTTTTGAAAAGAAATAGTTGGGTCTCTGGGTTCCACCTCTTTTTGAACATCTTATTCCCTTTCTGTTTTAAGACCGTCACAGATGTGAGTCCAATAGGTTTCCATTCGTCTTCCGGCTCGGTGGTCAGTGGTCTGAGGGAGAGCTTTTAGAATCATCTCCTTCTTGCATAGGTTTTGAGGAGGTCCGTGCTTCGGGCGAAGAGCCGCTCAGGAGATCAGGGGGGTTGATCGGGGGAAAACCGTGCACAAAATATGTCATTTTGAAATCAAGAGTTAAAGTGTGTGTGCTTTGGCTTCCTCGATACTTTCGTTATAGCATAGAGGCTAAAACGAGTCGAATCCACAAGGACGGGAGGCGATGGAAGCTTTACCAGTTTACTCACGTGTGTGTTAAAAGTTCTTCTATGTTTGAAAGAATGAAAAGAAAGGAAAACAAACAATGGAAAAGAGAAGTATAGTGAACACGAAGAAGTGGGAAACATAGAAAAGAAGATATTTGTGATTTTTGATAATTCTAAAATAAAGTGAAAAAGAAAGAAAACTCATGGCTACTAACTACTAATGGCTCCACTAGCCATGCTAACCTCTTAGTGATAGTTGCCTCACATGTATCATTGGCCATCACTAGTCCTTGGTTCAAGAGCGTTTCAAAGCATAACCCATAAGATAACTTTTACATCCTAACTCAACAAGACAAGTGCAAGCTATACTTAAATCATCAAAACTAAACAAGAGTAAGCATGGAGTAAAGTAATGTTGGCTTGTTAGAGAGTTAGGATGTTAGAGTGTTAGATCCATCATCATGAGCCATCTATGGCTCTTCCAAGAGTAAGGCCAAGTAGAGGATATTAGATTCATGTAGATTATCAAATAAGAAGTTAGCAAGTTAGTGGTTAGTAGTTGTTGCCATGAGAGAAAATTAACTAAACATGTAAAAGGAGTTAGAAAGAAGAAAATAAAGAGAGGTAAAGAGAGAACCTTTCATAGATTGTCACCTTCTATTACAAGAACTCCTGCCTTCCAACCATATACTACTCTCTCTCCTATTATAAGATCTACAGATCTACAAGAAATGAAAAATACAAAGAGGAAGAAGAAGAACAACTAACCTAAACTACCCTGAACTACAACATGGAGAAGAAAACTACCCTAAAACTACACTACTCTCTGGATATCTCCTCTTCGCAAAACCCCAGGGGGTATTTATAGGCACCAGGGGAAGGGGGGCCAGGGGGCAAACCTTGGCCCAAAGTACGGGCATGGTCGCGCCCGTACGGCCACGAAAACGCGGTCATAGTCGCGTTTCTGCGGATCTTCTAGAGCCGCGCGCGCGACGCTTTCTACCGCGCGCTGTCGCGCCTGTCCCCTGTCGGATGCAGTCCCAGTTTCTGGTTTTGGGCCCCTAGTTTTGACGAATCAGCTCTCCAAAGTCAATGGCTATATTATAGGCCTTTAATCACCCATTAAATGGTGATTTAGGGTCTTCTTCTTCTTTGCACACCATGGACCTAGAAACATGTAAGAGAGGTGTTATTAGCAGAATTTAATATTAAATAAATGTGAAGATGTGGTATGAAATATGAAGTTTTAGAGACTAATCAGGGGTCGGGCCTCAAAAAAGAAAGGCGGAGGTAGAAATAGACTTGGATGATGAGCCTGGATTGTTATTGGACTCCTTGAATGCCTGGCAGGAGAAAGTGATCGTGGAGGAGTTTTTGGAATTCTTGGGCTTTCTCGCCCCGTAGAGCTCAATTTACTGACTTCTTAACCTCTCAGCTGGATCGTGAGCTAATTGATCATAATACTATTGTAGCTAACGTCCTTAAAAAGGGTCATGAACTGCTAGAGGCGAGTTCTTCATTGAGGAAGGAGAAGGTTGAGCTTGAAGAGAACCTTTGAGCTGGCTTATGGAGTTGCAGAAAGCGTTGGATGAGGTATCAGATCTTCAGGGGAAGACCAGTCGAAAATCCTCTCTCTTAAGGAGCAGATCGACAGAGGCTATTCTGAGACGTTGGAGCTCGAGCATGAGCTCTGAGCCGTCTGGAGTAACTTGGAGAGTCGTGACAAGGATGTGGAAAGGTTAAGAACTGAGGTCTCATAACAATCAGATCGCTATGATAATCTCTGGCTTGCCTATGGAATGTTGTTGGAAGAGGCGCAGATGCTGCATTCTAAGGTCGTTGCCCTTAGATCAGGTGCCTGTGTAGAGGGTATTGGGACAAGACCTGGGGTCGGGAATCGAAGCCTGAGGATCCAAGTTTCTGACACAGAGGGCTGTCTCGTTAGTCTGGGGCATCATCTGACCGTGCCGAGAGCTGTGGGAGTTGGCATGAGAGAGCTTGGAGAGGATGGACGACCGGGATAGCAATCATAAGCGTGAACGACGGGGCTAGCCCCCGCTTTTGTATGGACAAGTGTGACTCTGAGATGTGTCATCCACTTTTATGGGCTAAATTATTGTTTTGATGCTCCCGTGTGATGCCTTGTGACTTTTTTGTAGTGAGTCATCGGGGCAAACCTTGTATAGATTGTTTATTCACTCGAGTAGGCATCAAGGTGAGAACATGTCTAGGCTGACTTCGAACAGTCTTAGTAAGCGAGCCTCCATCTTTCAGGGGGCTCCCCGAGGGATAGCCGTGGGGGGCTATCTTTCCCCCATAGCTATCAGGGTAGGACCCGATATAGGCTATTGACTCACTCGAGTGGCCGTCAAGGTGAAAATATGTCTAAGCTGACTCTGAGCAACCCTTATAGGCAAGCCTCCGCCTTTCAAGGAGCTCCCTGAGGGATAACCGCGGGGCTGTCTTTCCCTCATAGCTATCAGGATAGGACTCGATATAGGTTGTTGACTAACTCGAGTGGCTGTCAAGGTAAAAACTTATCTAGGCTGACTCTAAGCACCCCTAGTGGGTGAGCCTCTGTCTTTCAGGGGGCTCCCCGAGGGACAGCCGCGGGGCAGTCTTTCCCTCATAGTCGTCAGTGATAGGACCTGATATAGGTTATTGACTCACTCGAGTGAAAATTAGAAGATACTAAACTATTACAATAATTTCTAGGAATACTAAACTATTCTAGACCTTTCTTTCCTTATTTAAGTAAATTTATACAACCATTATACAATAAATTAAAGAAAAATGGTCAAAATAATTTTAATAATGAAGACATAAAGGTTGCACAAAAACTAAAGGATATAATAAATAAATTATCAAAATTAACTTTATCATTAACTGAATCTACTAAAATTGTACAAACAGATGCCTCGAAATATGCTTGGATAAAAATATAATAATCTGATTTCATGTATGTTGCTTGATTGTGATTGGTTGATACTGGCGTTACTTGTGTACATACCACCTGACCTATTACTTGCATGGCTCCTGTATCACATTACACATGATACTCATGTTACCTGGACACGGTGGAATGGTGTGTGGAGTTAAGTTCCACACGGAGATAAGTGTCATGCCATATGATTGATGGAAAATCGTGCATGAAAAGTGTGTGTTTTGAAATCACGAGTAAAACTGTGTGTGCTTTGGCTTCCTTGATACTTCCGTTATAGTATGGTGGCTAAACGAGTCGAATTTACAAGGACAAGAAGCGATAGAAGCTTTACCGGTCGATTCACGTGTGTGTTAAGTGTTCTTCAATGTTTTAAAGAATCAAAAGAAAAGAAAACAAGAATAAAAAGAGAATAGTACGGTGAAAACAAAAAAGTGGGAAACATTGAAGAGAAGGAATTTGTGATTTTTGTATAATTTCTAAAACAAAGTAAAAATTAAGAAAACCCATGGTTACTAACTACTAATTGCTCCACCATATGCTAATCTCTTAGTGATAGTTGCCTCACATGTATCCTTGGCCATTACTAGTCCTTGGTTCAAGAGCTTTACAAAGCATGACCCATAAGATCACTTTACATCCAAACTCAACAAACAAGAGCAAGCTACACTTAAACCATCAAAACTAACTAGAGCAAGCAAGAAATAAAGTAATGGTAACTGTTAGAGAGTTAGATGTTAGAGTGTTAGAATCCATCATCATGAGCCATCAATGGGTTTTGCAAGAGCGAGACCAAGTAGAGGCTAATAGATTCATGTGGATTATCAAGTAAAGAGTTATCAAGTTAGTGGTTAGTGGTTAGTTGCCATGAGAGAAAAAGCTAAACATGTAAAGAGTTAGAGAGAAGAAAACAAGTAGAGATAAAGAGAGAACCTTTCATAGACTGTAACCTTCCATTACAAGAACCCTAACTTTCATCCTATGCATCTCTCTCTTCCCTATTACATGATCTACAAAAGAAATGAAAAATAAAAGAAAGAAGAAAACTACACTAAACTACACAAATAGGAGAAATCTACCCTAAAAACTCTCCTCCAAACTCTTCTCCCTTGAGCTCTGAAAATCCCAGGATATTTATAGGCAAAAGGGGCTCCAGGGAGAGTGTACGGAGCCGCGCGTCAAATCTCGAAGCGCGGCTCCACGGTACAACCGCGAAAATGCAGCCAGGGCCGCATTTTTGCAGCAGGCGTGTAGCGCCTTCTGTCACGTTATGTCGGTTTGCTCCCCTATCAGATGTAGCCCCTGGTTTCTGAATATGGGCATCTGGTTTTGACAGAACCACCTTCCAGAGTCCATGGCTATATGTATAGGCTTTAAATCATCAAATAAATGGGATTTTTGGGCTTCTTCTTCATTTCATGCCATGGACCTAGAAACATATAAGAGAAGTGTTATTAACAGAATTTAGTATTTAATAAATGTGAAGATGTGGTATGAAATATGCATATTTAGAGACTAATCACACCCCCACACTTATTTTTTACTTGTCCTAAGTAAAACAGAAAAATTAGAAAATTATTACACCACTTTTTGATTGGAGTTCATTTTTGCATCATTTTATACCACATCACCATGCTTTATGTTAATAAAAATGGGATTTTTATTTCTTTTCACTCTTATTTTCAGGTCCATTATTTAATGGAGAAAAAGGGCCATAGCTTGGGATTTTTGAGGAATTAAAGGTATTTTTAGGAGCCCACAACCATGAAGCCCAATTCTGAAACGATCCAGAGTATAATCTCCAACCTCTAGAAGCTTCAGTTGGGCACACGTAGCCCAACAGAATGACAGAGAATTCGTTGGCGCAACGGCCAAGATGCTACCGTGGAAACGCGGCCCTGGCTGCGGATCCGCGGCACTTCCTTGGTCGTTGATCAAGCGTTTGATCCTACGGCTGTGGTGGGACGTGATCTTCTCCTGAAGCCTATAAATAGACCCTCAAGGCCTCTGTAAAAAAGAGAGGGAGAGAATAGCATTTTATTTAGGGAAATTGTTAGGATTTCTTTAAGCTCTCTTTAGTTTTCTTATGTAATTTCATTTTCTCCTTCTAGATCCAGAAAAGAGAGAGTGAGGGTGAGAGATCTCTGTAATTGAAGAGGTGATAACTCAATACAAGGGCTCAAGCTTTCTTCCTCAAGTCTTTTCTTGTTCTATTATATTTATTTTCAAGTTCTTACTTTCTTGCATTTCCTTTCTACATGTATTCTTGCTTGTTCTTATTTTCTATGGCTAACTAACTCACTAACATGGCTAACTAACTCCTAACACTACTAACTCTTGGGTGATTTCTAACTCATATGAATTGTTAGATGTTTTTAAATCTAAGTCTTGTGATAAACAAGTCTTTTATTCCCAATGATGATGAGTAGTGTTTCAATTCTAGTGAATGCTTTATACCACCTCCATATGATTCATGTGTGCCTCATTTAGAGCCTTGTCCCTTGAACAAGTGCCTTGATGGAACATGAAGATGGATCACTTTAGTATGTTAACACCTATTGTACAAGTTTCTTAATTCATGCTAGCTTGTTATAGCTTTGATGGACTAATGAATCTTACATTCTTGCTTAGCATATCTAAGTGTGAATACTTATGTTCCATTATTGAGAATCTAGTGGGAGCCGTTGATCCAAGGAGGCCACCTAGCCAAGCTTAGATGAGAACACAATCTCAATTCGGGACAACATTGATTTGACAAAGCAAGATGTACTATTGCCGATGAATCTACATGAGGCATGAATCACCCAACGAGCTTAGTAAGTTAGTAGTGTAGAATGTTAGTTAGTCATGGCTTTGTCTTAATTGAATTTCAGAACTCCTTTCTACAAACTTTCTTTTTTTTCCAACATCACCGTTTTTCTATACTGTCTTTCATTCCATTTTTCCATTCCGTTTTCCTTTTCTTAACAAAACTCTACAAAATTCTTCACTCTCTTTCTACCTTGTTTTGTTTTTCCATTTTTAAACAAAAAAGAACTTTCGTTGTGCTTTTCAAAAACTTCAACATAAAAGCCGTGAACGCTTCCATCGCTATTCCTCCCTGCGGATACGACCCGTTATAGCTTGTGCTAGAACGATGATTCGAAGGAGTAAAGTAAATCTTCATACATATTCAAAGTTTGATAATCAGCACACGGACATGAATGGTTTACTCTAAACTCTTGCTCAACTCAATTCCTCCTTTCGAACAAATTTTTGGCGCCGTTGCCGGGGAGGGCGACGGTTTTTATTGAGTTTTTGAACTAAAATGAATTTTTTCTTCTCTGTTTCAGATTACGAGTTGAGGGAACAGAAAAACAAGACTTGAAGTAACATATAAGTGGTCTTGGGTCTTTGCTCTAGAAAGTAGAGACCAAGTACCCTCTGAATTGCCGCGTTTTCTCGGCTCTGGCCGCGGATCTGCGGCAAGGAAGAGTTCACTACTCACAATCTTTTTTGTAGGACTGCTTGCTTTGCAAAAATATAACTTGCTGCAAATTTATTTCTTGTATGCCATACCAGAAGCCTGCTAATAATCCAATAGTAAAACATTTGTTGAAAAGTTTAAAAATTGATTAGACGTTTGCATTTTAGGCATGTGTCTTTTCAATTCATTTACTTTACTGTTGAAGAGTGCTGGAGCAAGGTACGTTCGCATAGCATATAGAATAGGACTCATCTCTTGGTTGATTTACATCGCTTTGAGTGAATCTTGTTTGCATATACTATACACTTACACAAATTGACTTTAAGGGCACCACCCAAAAACAAGATAAGGTGGGGATTTAATCACCCTTCCTTAGCCCAAAAACAACATTCCAAGTACTCACAATCCCAAGCTTTTAAATAAAAATTGATAGACGTTAGCCCCTAGGGACATCCGGACTCGATAAGAGATCAGCCGTGGTTGGGAATTGTTTTGATTCATACTCCAGTCAAATCAGTGTCTAAGGTTGGGGATTAAGAGGTTAAGCCTCGAAGATACTGTGGTTTGGCATAATTAAGGCCCGTTGCTTACGCACGGATACCTCCCACCATATTTTGCCCCTACCTGGCTGATTAGCTGTGGTCTAACTCGAGCAACAACCTTCTTCGGTTCATCGACCAGTTAGGAGTCGTCTAGGTCCGGGGATCCTAGATAGCTTGTGATTGTTTTTCTTTATTTTTGTTTGTTATTTTCCCTTTTTTGCTTGTTTGCTTGGTGAACGTTGTCTGTGATTGTGCATGCAAGAATGGTACCGCGATCCAATTTCATCAAGACTTGTTAGGACTTCTACACTTGCACCACTTCCTGACACAATCCCAATCATGGCAAACCCTACTTCTCTCCAAGACAAGTTCTACCCAATTCGTGCTTCAATTCCTTCATGCATTCTTCTACCTGAGGCAAACGGAAACAATTTTGAGCTTAAGCCTCAGTTCATTAACACGCTCCCTAGGTTTCATGGCCTAGAATCCGAGGACGCATATTCCTTCATTCGTGAGTTTGAAGAAGTGTGTTTGATGATGGGAATTCCCCAACTGGGGGAAGACACTATTAGATTGAGGTTCATTCCCTTCGCACTTAAGGACATAGCCAAGAAATGGCTATATAATCTGCCTGCTAGTTCTTTCTCATCATGGGATGATTTTGTCAAAGTCTTTCTTAAGATGTTCTATCCCATTCATAAAACGGCCCTCATCAGAAAAAACATAATGCAGTTTAAGCAGGAAATAAGTGAACCATTTTGGAAGTATTTTGAACGGTTTAAGGATCTACTAGCTTAATGTCCTCATCACGGAATAGAGAAGTGGCGGCAGTGTCAAATTCTCTATGACGGACTAGACTACCAAACTAAAACACTCCTTGAGACTATGTGTCAGGGAAATTTTTGAAGAAAGATGAGAACCAGGGTTGGGACCTCTTTGAAGCTTTAGCAGAAAAAACCATTCAGTGGGAGTCTTACCTCAAGAAAACTAACCCATAACTTCCATAACCGGTATACATTCAATTGAATCCTCTATAGCTACCGAGGTAAAAATAACACAATTGATGAAGAGGCTAGAACTACTAGAGGCTAGAGAACCCAATTCAGTGAATCAGGTCAACCCAACACCAGTTATCAATCCAGGTTGTACCTACTGCCATGCTCTCGACCACCTGTTTGAGGAGTGTCCTGTCTACCGAGCTCAAATGTATCCTGAAAATATGAATGATGCATATGCTAGACCTAACTAAAATCCATACTCCAAAATATACAACCCGGGATGGAGGAACCATCCAAATTTCTCATGGAGTCAGTCTGGTCATGAGCAACCAAGACAACAATTCCCACACCAATACCCTGCTCAATCTCATAAACCTAGTTTCCACCACGGCCAACCGAACTTTTAAACCAATTACCAACATAACTTCCAGCCCACATATCAGCAACAACAACCACAGAATCATCCAGATAAAAAATTGTCAGATTTGGAAAGGATGATTGAAACCTTGTCCAAAACTCAGGCCTCAATGATGAACAACCACCATCAAGCTATCAATAAGTTAGAGGTTCAAATAGGTCAGCTGGCTAACTCATTAAATGAAAGACAAAAGGGAACACTGTCAAGTCAGCCATTGCCAAATCCTAAGAACCCCTTTCCTATTCATGAAGCTGAAGACATAGGTCCAAGTCAATGCAATACTATTCATATCTTGAGATCTGAAAAACAAATTGACAATCAGGTTTCAAGTCATCCTATTCCCAATAAATCAGTGTCAAATTCTCCTGTAATTGTACCACCAACTCAAAATGATCCATCTTCAAGTTCACAACCGTCAACCTCTAAGTCGAATAATAAAGACAAAACAGATGAGCAACCTTACAAGCCTATTGTGCCATTCCCTAATAGGCTCGCAACTAACAACTCCACTGCTCAAATGGAAAAGATTAGGGAAATGTTCAAACAAGTTCAGATCAATGTGCCCCTTCTTGATGCCATACAACAAGTCCCATCATATGCAAAATTCTTAAAAGATATGTGCACCAAGAAAAGAAAAATAAATGTTTCAAAGAAGGTCTTCCTTGCATCAAACATAAGTGAGTTGCTCACCGGGCCCATTCCTGTGAAATACGAAGACCCCGGGAGTCTAACCTTTCCTGTATCATAGGACAGACCACAATAAATAGGGCCTTACTTGATCTAGGAGCCAGCATCAATCTACTTCCCTTTTCTGTGTATCAGCAACTCAGGCTGGGCGACCTCCGTCCAACCGGAGCTACTATACAATTGGCTGACCGATCTGTAAAGATTCCCAAAGGGGAGATTACAGATGTTCTCAATGGGTCAGGGAATTCATTTACCCTGTGGATTTTATCGTTCTACAGACACAACCCGTACACAATACGAAAGTACAGACCCTGTCATTCTAGGACGACCCTTCCTAGCCACCGCAAATGCAATAATAAACTGTAGGAACGGGTCGATGCGTCTGACGTTTGAAGATATGATGAAAGAGGTAAATGTTTTCCACCTGGCAAAACAACCTCAAGACTTAGATGATCAGTCGTTTGAAGTGAACTTAATTGAAGGATTAACAAGTGAGCATGATAAGGAGATTGAATACGAGTCTGAAGGAGAATTCGAATTGGAGTCTGATGATTTCAATCTTGACCAAATAATCGAATCAATAGTGGAGTGGGCAACAAATGTAACCCCTATCCTCCCCCTACAAGAAGAACAACCATTGATAGATCACGTTCCCTCTTCCGAGTTTAAAGCTCTTCGTAGTCATCTCAAGTACCAGTACTTGGGTGAAAAGGAAGCTTTTCCCGTGATAATAGCATCCCATCTTACGGAACAACAGGAAGAGGATCTTCTTGTGGTGTTAAGGGAAAATAGAGAAGCCATTGGTTAGACAATGACTGATATAAAGGGGATCAGTCCATCTATTGTACAACACCGGATTCACTTAATGGAAGATGCAAAGCCAAAATGCGACCCACAGCGTAGATTAAACCCAATCATGCAAGAGGCTGTCCGAGCTGAAATTCTGAAGTTACTAGACAATGAGATTATTTATCCCATATCAGATAGCCAATGGGTTAGTCCCGTCCATGCTGTGCCAAAAAAGGCAGGCTTTACTGTGGTAGAAAATGATAAGAAGGAATTAGTACAAACTCGTCTTCCAATGAAGATTCGAGTCTGTATTGATTACCGAAAATTGAACGCTGCCACATGTAAAGACCACTTCCCTCTTCCATTCATAGATCAAATGCTCGAGAGACTAGCTGGACATAAATATTATTGTTTCCTGGATGGATATTCAGGATACAATCAAATCCCTATCGCTCCCGAGGATCAAGACAAGACTACTTTCACCTGTCCCTTTGGAACATTTGCATACCGAAGAATGCCCTTCGGTTTATGTAATGCTCCTGCAACGTTCCAACGTTGCATGCTTAGTCTCTTCTCTGACATGGTGGAAAGATTTTTAGAAATTTTCATGGATGACTTATCAATATATGGCGATTCCTTTAACCAGTGCTTGCATCATCTGAAGCTGGTTTTACAAAGATGCATAGAGAAAAACTTGACACTCAACTGGGAAAAGTGTCATTTTATGGTCAAGCACGAAATCATTCTGGGGCACGAAATTTCAAACAGAGGAATTGAAGTTGATAGATCAAAAGTGAAAGTGATAGTGAAGCTCCCGGAGCCAAAATGCCTGAAAGACATTCGATCATTTATAGGGCACGCTGGCTTCTATAGAAGATTTATTAAGGAGTTTAGCAAAATTGCTAGACCTTTAACTAATCTCTTAAGAAAAGATGTGCCCTTCGATTTTGATGAAAAATGTCTACAAGCTTAGGAGGAGTTAGAGCAAAGACTTGTCTCGGCGCCAATAATCTCAGCGCCTGATTAGACTAGACCATTTGAAATTATGTGTGACGCCTCCGATTATGCCATAGGCGCTGTTCTAGGACAACGTCTTGATAACAGGCAACACGTAATTTATTATGCTAGTAGGACGCTCAACGAAGCCTAACTAAATTACACAACGACTGAAAAGGAATTTTTAGCAGTTGTGTTTGCGTTGGAGAAGTTTCGCCAATACCTACTAGGGTCTAGGACAACGATTTTCACCGATCACTCTGCCCTAAGATACTTGATGCAAAAGAAGGATGCAAAAGCTAGACTGATCTGATGGATACTTCTTTTGCAAGAGTTTGACTTGGAGATCAAAGATAAAAACGGCATTGAGAATGTGGTGGCAGATCACCTTTCGAGAATTCCCAATGCACCAACTGAGACAATACCTATCAATGAAAACTTTCTTGACGAACACATCTTCACGATGTGTAAAGAGCCCTGGTATGCCGATATTGCAAACTACTGGGCAAACACCTTCAAGTTTGTCAGGTCAGGACAAGCATCGCTTTATGACACAAATATGATTTTTCTTTTGGGATGAACCGTATTTATTCAAATATTACCTTGACCAGATAATTAGAAGGTGTCTTCCTGAGGATGAACATCAGAGTGTTTTGACATTTGTCACGAGTTAGCTTGTGGTGGACACTTTGGTCCACGAAAGACTACTGAGAAAATCCTTCAGAGTGGGTTCTACTGGCCCACTCTCTTTAAACATGCCTATACTTTCTGCAAACTCTGTGCCAAATGTCAAATGACGGGTCGAATCACACTAAGAAACATGATGTCCCCTTACACCAATCTTGGAGGTAGAAATTTTTGATTTATGGGGCATTGATTTCATGGGACCCTTTCCTATGTCTTATGGGAAACAATTCATCTTGGTAGCTGTAGACTATGTTTCAAAGTGGGTTGAAGCTGTTCCGGACGAGAACAAATGACAACCAGGTTGTCATCAAATTCTTAAGAAAAAATATCATTTCGCGCTTCGGAACCCCCCGTGCGATAATTAGTGGCAACGGGAGTCATTTCTGCAACTGGGCTTTTGAAGCCCTAATGCGAAAATACTCTATTTCGCATAAATTGTCCATGGCTTATCACCCTCAGATGAACGGGCAAGTGGAAGTTACTAATAGACAGATAAAATTGATATTGGAGAAAACTGTAGGACAAAATCGTAAGGACTAGTCCATCAAACTCGTTAATGCCTTATGGGCATATCGGACCGCCTACAAGACTGTCCTCGGTATGTCTCCATATCGAGTTATATTTGAGAAACCCTGTCATTTGCTTGTGGAGCTAGAGTTCCGTGCTATGTGGGCGATAAAACAGTTGAACTTTGACTTAAACAAAGCCGGTGACTTGAGAAAATTGCAGATTTTTGAGCTAGAAGAGTCAAGAAATAATGCATACGATAACGCTCGGATCTCTAAAAATAGAACTAAACTCTTCCATGACAAATCCATTCATAGAAAGAATTTTGTCCCAAGATAAAACGTTCTGTTGTATAACTCTAGGCTCCACCTTTTCCCTGGTAAGCTGAAAATCAGGTGGTCAGAACCATACATTGTGCATACTGTCTTCCCTCATGGTGCGATTGAGATTCTGATCCAAAGAGTGGCAACATGTTCAAAGTCAATGGTCAACGACTTAAGCCATTCTACACCACAGAGTCACACGATACTCTCGAACTGGGTCTTTGTGACCCGGTGTACATATGACCAAATCTTTCTACCATCTTCCCTGGTATTTCTTGTAAATCTTTTTTGGACCTCCCATGTACATTAAAATAAAATAAAATATATAAAATAAAATAAAAAATAGAAAAATATATAAAAACAAAATACCAAAAATACAAATAAATAAAATAAAAAAATATTGGACCTAAGTGCTAAATAGCACTTAGGTTTTCTTTCCTTTATATACCCCTTCTCCCTTCAATAAACCAGAATTTCCCTACGGTTGCAATTTTCCCTTTTCACCTAGGGCAAATTTGGTAATCTATCCTTCTTAGGCCCCTGTATATACCCCCTACATCTCTTTTGTTCTCTACCCTAATATCTGAAACCAGATCTGAGAAGAGAGAAGCCAGCGCCGCCACCAAAAATTTTCCCGAGCCCCTACCTTTTTGCAAAAGCCGCATTTTCTCGGCCCTTGCCGCGCATCCACGGCCTTCTGGTGGAGTCTGGAGCGCCGCCAAATTTTTATGCAGTCGCTGCTATCTGTAGATCTCAGATCTACTACCTGATTGCCTGTTACGCCGTGGATTACTCTCTGCAATCTAGTTTTGAATTCCCCCCACGTAATCCGGGGAGGTTTGCGAATTTCTTTCCCATCCTTTGTATTTTCCGTCATGGCCCTATCTATATTTGCTGAAAAAGACTTTGCTAGGATTTTTAGTGATATTAATGGTTATGACCACATCTTTTTGGATCGAATTCGTGAATGGAATTGGTATGCATTAGTCTACGATAACTTTGACCATGAGGCTTACCATTATCCCGAGCTTGTCAAGCTCTTCTATGCTTCACTTGATCAAGCCTCTATTAACTTTGACACAAACCAATTCATGGTACACATGCCCATGGGGGACCTTGTTATAACTGTTGATATGTTGGAAGACTACACCCAAGTCCCCAGCAACCCGTTTCATCGCGACCCCTACCATTAATTGACTACATGACAGTCATGGGGGCTCGCTGTACCGAGCAAGATAGGGGGCTCAAAGCAAGTACGACGTTTCGCAACATCCATTGCATTGGACACTAGATCAACGCAACATATTAGGGCTTGACTATACGACCTCCTTCAATAGGCCGGTGCTGCAGATCACTCACGATCTCATGACTCGGCAGCACACTTCATGCTATCATCACTAACTCCACGCGCACACGCTGTGCCAAATACTTGCACCCAGTTTACTTTACTTGCATACATTGGGGATAATGCATGAGATAGGTATGAGGGGGTAGATACTAACATAGGAGATTTTTTTTTAGATTTTAGAATTTTTCTAGATTTGTTTTAGATTTTCTAGGATTTTCTTTTAGATTTTTCTTTTCTTATATATATATATATATATATATATATATATATATATATATATATATATATATATATTTCTGTGATCCATTTTTGAAAAGAATTAACTTGATCTTAAGAATTAAGAAAATTCTAAATTAGGATTTCTTAATATAAGTCAAAATAAGAAGTATTGTTGGATCTTTAGGTTAAGAAAGAAAAGAATAGAAAGATAGCTAAATTTTGAATTTTTTCTAGACATTATATACATTTACATGTTGAGGGATTAATCAAGGACTTAGTAACTTTGTCTATATTTATATATATAAAAAAAGAAAAAAAAAGAAAAAGAAAAAGAAAAAAATATATAATAATAATAATAATAATAATAATAATAAATAAAAACTTGATCACCAATTAAGCTGGTTAGTTGTGCCTTAAGAAGCATAACCAGTCACGCCTAAAGGTGGTTAAGTTCTTAGCATTTGTGGCCTATTTACTCGAGTCCTTGGACCTTAGGGATGTATCTTCATCTGATGCCCTAAGACAGTCTGGTCTGGGAGTCATCGGTAAAAGGCTCGCTACATGGGTAAATTAGAAAGCCTAATGAAGCTAAGAGAATAAATAAATGTAAATATATAAATATATATATATATATATATATATATATAAAAGAAAAAAAATTATATATATAAATAAATGTACCATAGTCTAAGAACAATCCCTCATACATATAGATGTATATATGTTAGGCTTGATACAAAATCTAGTTCTCTCTATTTTTGAAAACGTAACCTAAGTTGAAAACGAAACTTCAAATGGAGGCTTATAAAAAAGGAGGAAAAGTTTAGGGAAACCTGAAACCAAAAGATCACCGAAATTCTTGAAAAAATGGATCATAAACTTGTTTCTTTCTTTTTTTTGAAAAATCACTAACATTTTCTTTCACTTTGGATTTTGTCGGTGCAATCCGCTGAAAATCCTCAGGAGACAACACTCGTCCTCTAGGGTAACCTAGAGGTTTAACGGCTTGTTGCACAAGCTCAGTGCAATCGTGTCACCTACGAAAGTAGGGTAATAATTTAGTTAGGACTTTTTCTCTTTTTCTTTGCTCAGTGACGAGCAAAAGCTAGGTATGGGGGGGTGATTGGAGTTCATTTTTGCATCATTTTACACCACCTCACCATGCTTTATGTTAATAAAAATGGGATTTTATTGCTTTTCTCTCTTATTTTTCAGGTCCATTATTTAATCGAGAAAAAGGCCCAAAGCTTGGGATTTTTGAGGAATTAAAGGCATTTTTAGGAGCCCACAACCATGAAGCCCAATTCTGAAACGATCCAAAGTATATTCTCTAACTTCTAGAAGCTCCAGCTGGGCACACGTAGCCCAACAGAATGTTAGAGAATTCGTTGGCGCAACGGTCAAGATGCTGCCGCGGAAAGGCGGCCCTGGCCGCGGATCCGCGGTACTTCCCTGGCCGTTGATCAAGCGTTTGATCCTACGGCTGTGGTGGGACATGATCTTCTCCTGAAGCCTATAAATAGACCCCCAAGGCCTCTGTAAAAAAGAGAGGAGAGAATAGCATTTTATTTAGGGAAATTGTTAGGATTTCTTTAAGCTCTCTTTAGTTTTCTTGTGTAATTTTCATTTTCTCCTTCTAGATCCAGAAAAGAGAGAGTGAGGGTGAGAGATCTCTGTAATTGAAGAAGTGATAACTCAATACAAAGGCTCAAGCTTTCTTTCTGAAGTCTTTTTTTGTTCTATTGCATTTACTTTCAAGTTCTTACTTTCTTGCATTTCCTTTCTACACGTATTCTTGCTTGTTCTTATTTTCTATGGCTAACTAACTCACTAACATGACTAACTAACTCCTAACACTACTAACTACTAACTCTTGGGTGATTTCTAACTCATATGAATTGTTGGATGTTTTTATTTCTAAGTCTTGTGATTAACATGTCTTTTATTACCAATGATGATGCGTAGTGTTTCAATTCTAGTGAATGCTTTGTACCACCTCCATATGATTCATGTGTGCCTCATTTAGAGTCTTGTCCCTTGAACAAGTGTGTTGATGGAACATGAAGATGGATCACTTTAGTATGTTAACACCTATTGTACAAGTTTCTTAATTCATGCTAGCTTGTTATAGCTTTGATGGACTAATGAATCTTACATTCTTACTTAGCATACCTAAGTGTGAAGACTTATGTTCCATTATTGAGAATCTAGTGGGAGCCGATGATCCAAGGAGGCCACCTAGCAAAGCTTAGATGAGAACACAAGCTCAATTCGGGACAACATTGATTTGACAAAGTAAGATGTACTATTGCGATTGGTCGCTAATGTTGCACATTTATTATCATATTCCCATACTTATTATAGATAAACTCTGCATTGTCCTAATTTAATGTTTAATTTATTTGCAGGCCCATTCCTAAAGGAGAGTGAAGAGAAATGAGCCCAAAAGCCCACCAAATTCTAAATTAAATCAGAATTAATTCGAACTCAGTGAATCAGGGCAAAATCAGAGAGGTTGAAAACTGGTTGAGAAGAATCCTCCCAGAATCGATCGGTTGAAGCAAAGATCAAAGGTCATTTCGTCAAAATCCCGGACTTAAACTGCAAATCCAACTGAAGATAAAGCCAGAACGAGAAGCCGGGAAGCTCCACCAACAGGGTGTGGCCACCTGGCCACACCCTGGCCGCAGAAACGCGGCCAAAGCCGCGTTTTCGCGGCTTGGTTAGAGAGTTAGGGGGAGCGTTTGCTCCCCCTATCTTCTTACGCTCCTGTAGGTGGGGTTTTGCCTATAAATACTGGGATGTTCAGAGCCTCCATGGGACGACCATGTAGAGATAAGATTTAGCCTAGTTTTCCACTTTGTAGTATAGGTTTTTGTTTTCTTTTTATGTAATTTTAATTTGTATGTAAGCTTAGGTTAGATTGAGATTTATGTAAGTAAGAGAGAGAGGCTTATGTTGAGAGTGACACCGATGTACCCTCCTCCTTTCTTCCATCGTTTCTGCAAGCAATAAAAGGTAATTTGTTTTATGTTCATCTTTACTTTGTTTTCTTCTTCTTCTTTCTACTTTACCTCTTTTGTTTTGATGAGCATGCAAGTGAATCCAGAAGCATAAGTATAACAATGTCGTGTGAGTGCCAACGATAATTCATGGTGATGTTCTCCTCCTCAAGACTCGTATCACTTCATTCTTGTTCGTCTTGATGGTATAATGCGAATGGGGACTGAGCTCGATCCTCTGGCTTATGCGTTGAACGCCTCCGAAGCAAGGTAGAACATGCAAGGGTTCTAGGTAAGTCATCAACCAAACTAGGTAAGTACTTCTTTAATCTTCTTTCTTTTCTTTTATTTCTTAGTTTAGATCACCAACACGATTTCTTTCATCACTCCTTTTCCATTTCTTTGTAAATAATCATTCTCCATTTTTCTCCATCTTCTCCATCTATCGCTTTCTTTCTAACTTAACCTAACTCTTTTTCATTTTTCATTTCTTAAAACAAAGAAGAACCTTCGTTTTTCTTCACAAAGATTTTAATACAAACCTTGAACGCTTCTATCGCTAACCCTCCTTGTGGATCACGACCCGCATAGCTACTTGCTATTACAGTAGAATTGAGCACTTGCACATCTCTATTTTTAAGTTCTGAAATTTCATATTTTTGTGCAGGTTCAAGCTTCAATCAAATTTTGGCGCCGTTGCCGGGGAGGGTAACGGTTTTTATTGAATTTTTAACTAAAACGAATTTTTCTTCTTTGTTGCAGGTTACAGGGCAGGAAAACCAGGAAAAAAAGATTGCAGTAACATATAAGTGGCCTTGGGCCTCTGCTCTAGAAAGCTGAGACCAAGTACCCTCTGAATTGCTGCGTTTGCTCGGCCTTGGCCGCGTTTCCGCAGCAAGGAAGAGTTCACTACTAACTGTTTTTTTTTTGCAGGGCTGCTTGCTTTGCAAAATTATAGTTTTCTGCAAACTTTATTTCTTATATGCCATCACCAGAAGCCTGCTAATAAACCAACAGTAAAACATTTGTTGAAAAAGTTAAAAAAATTGATTAGACGTTTGCATTTTAGGCATGTGTCTTTTCAATTCATTTACTTTACTGTTGAAGAGTGCTGGAGCAAGGTACGTTCGCATTGCATTTAGAATAGGACACATCTCTTGGTTGATTTACATCGCTTTGAGTGAATCTTGTTTGTTTATCTTGTACACTTGCACAAACTGATCTTAAGGGCACCACCCCATAACAAGATAAGGTCGGGATTTAATCACCCTTCCTTGGCCTAAAAATCAGATTCCAAGCACTCACTAACCCGAGCCTAACTAAAAATGAGTAGACGTTGGCCCTAGAGACATCTCAGACTGAATTAGGAGATTATCCTAAGGGGGAAAGGTGTTGGAATTTGACTCCTACCAAATCAGTGTCTAGGAAGGGGATTAAGGGCCGAAAGCCCGAAGATTGGTGGTTATTTAATTAAGGAACATCTTTGACGGATAATCTCCCACCAATCTTGCCCTGACCTGGCTGATTAGCTTGTGGTCAAAGTCTGCATTATACCTCCTGTGGACTGTCTAACCAGTTAGGAGTCGTCTAGGTCATAGGTCTACCCTAACTTAGTTTAGAATTTTTTCTTTTTATTGGTTTGCTTATCTGTTTGTTTTTCTTTTCTTTGTTTGTATTCTATTGTGTGATATGGCTTATAATAACAATTTTTCCAATTTTAATAGTAATCCATATTACACACCGACCTCTTTTTCGGATATTACCAACCCGGCATATCATAACTTTAACCAACCTAGTGTGCCGGATTGGTCTTATCTGAATCAATATAACCCATGTCCCCAATCTTATAACCATAATTTCCATGATAATTTCAACTCTTCACAGAGTCAATGGGGATTCACCTCCCCCGAGTCTAATTTTCAACCAACTTGTCCTCCTTCTCCACCTTGTCCACAATATTTCCAAGATTCATACTCAGTTCCACCAGTCCAAAATAGAAAACCATCAATTTTGGAAATGAGTATGCGTGAGTCCAAATAAAAATCACAAAATCTGATGGACTCAAAATTCACCACCAATTCCAAGACAACACTTCATCTTTTCAACAAGATGATGAACCCATTAACTATGAAAAGATGCTTGAAGCCATGACTCAGGCTCAAAATGCTCGTAATCGTGACATAGATATGATGGTCCAATCTCTACGTTCTCACCGTTTGACCAGTTCTGATGTCGCTAACCATTCTATTAGAGCCGAAGAGTCATGTTATTTTGGAAATCAAGGTTCCATTTCAGAACAATCATTTGAACTTGCCCAAACTCCAAATTTTGAAAATGATATTGACAGTTTGGCAAGTTATTCCTTTCCTGAAATAGAACTTGAGAATGAATATGATCCTGAACCTCAACTTAGTGATTCAATTTTACTTCCTGATTCAATAATGACTCCGGTGTCTTCACCTGATTTCAACCTTTTTTCCGAGTCAACATTGTATCCTGTGCCAATTCATCATGAAATTGAATCACTCATCTTTGATGATCATATTGAACTTGACCAATTTTACACTTTTGAAAGTCCTATTGACAAATTGGCAAGTTCTCATTTTTACGAAATTGAACTCAATGAGAATTGTGACCTAGATTCTCAAATTTGTGATCCAGTTCAAATTCCCGAATCAATATTGACTCCTGTTTTGTTACCCGACTTGAGTAATATTTTAGAGTCAGTTTTGATTCCCACACCTATCATTCTTGAACTTGAATCACCAATATTAAGTCACATTCCATTGTTGGAAACTGAATGTGGACTTGAGTTTCAACTTCTTGATTTGGAACCACTTCCTGAACCAATCTCGACTCCTGAGCCTTTACTTAACTTAAGTCACTTTCCTGAGTCGGTATTAGTTCCAGTACTTCCTGAGTCCAAGTCAATCATTCTATCTTTTCACACTCCATTTTGGGACAAGGCGGTTGACAAATTTGACTCCGAAATTAATTATGAAATTTGGAAATTAGATGGGGTTAAATTTTTAATAAAAATCCTTCATGGATACATCATTTTAATGGGTTTTGTTAGAGAGATTTCTGGTGGGTTCCTCCGAACTCCACGAAAAATTGATTGGGCTTCATTTCGTGGACCAATCAGACCACCACCGGAACCACCACCTTAAGGTAACATTTTCCTTCCCTTTCTTCTTTTTCATGCATCTATGCATTAATTCATACATTGAGGACAATGCATGAGATAGATGTGGGGGAGGGTCTAACATAACTTAGGTTTTTCTTTACTTTTAAAAAAAACTTTTTGAAAATAGAAACAATATTTTGACATATTTTTTGTAAGAAATTAAGTCAATTTTAAGGAATAGGAAAATCAAAATTAGGATATCTTAAATTTGGTCAAAATAAGATTATTTGTTTGATTTTTAGGGTTAGAAAGATAATTTGTCAAAGTAATTTAGTCTTGATCTTTACCTTAATGAAATATGCACACTTCATACACTTACACACTTAGGCTTCAAAAACAAAGATTCTTATGCCTTATATATATAAAAAGAAAAAAAAAAGAAAAAAAATCTATGAAAAATGAACAAATCTAATTATTGATTAGCTAGGTACTTTGGCCTAAGCAAGCCTTAGTATTTATGCGAAAGATGATTAGATAAGTTTGAGAAAAAAAATATATAAAAATCCTCTGATTAAGCTGGGTATTTGTGCCTAATAAAGCATAAGTATTCACGCCTAAAAGGTGTTCATATAATAAAATCCTTAGTTTTGTGGCCTTGTTTGCTCGAGTCCTTAAGTCCTTGGGGTGTTTTCTCACCCGGTGCCCTAAGACCGTTTGGTTTAGGAGTCATCGATTAAAGGCTCGTTACATGGGCAGATTAGAAAGCCTAATAGAACTAAGGAATAATACCAAAAAATATATATATATAAAAATAAATGAGGCATAAGAGTTAGAGTTAAAGAACCTTTAGTCAAAATTTTCACAATCACAAGGTGCATATGACTTAGGGTAAAGTAATAGACTAGATGAGAAGTATAATTTGACTCCTTACTTTAATTGATAACAAATTGTTGAATAGAGACTAAGTTTAGGAATGAAAAATTTAGTTTTCCTATAATTTATAGATTACTTAAATCTTACAATTATATTTCAAATATTTCTCTCTTTCAAAATGCTTTACGAAAATACTAACTCTTTTGTTTCTCTTTCTTTATGGATTTTGTGGGTGTAATCCACTGAAAACCCTCACGAGACAAAACTCGTCCTCTAGGGGAAACCTAGAGGTTTAACGGCTTGTTGCACATGCTCAGTGCAATCGCGTGACCTACGAAAGTGGTCTAATAATCCTTAGTATAGTTTAGTTATTTTGCTCGAGGACGATCAAAAGATAGGTATGAGGGTGTGATTGGTCGCTAATGTTGCACATTTATTATCATATTCCCATACTTATTATAGAATAAACTCTGCATTGTCCTAATTAATGTTTAATTTATTTGCAGGCCCATTCCTAAAGGAGAGTGAAGAGAAATGAGCCCAAAAGCCCACCAAATTCTGAATTAAATCAGAATTAATTCGAACTCAGTGAATCAGGGCAAAATCAGAGAGGTTGAAAACCGGTTGAGAAGAATCCTCCCAGAATCGATCAGTTGAAGCAAAGATCAAAGGCCATTTCGTCAAAATTCCAGACTTAAACTGCAAATCCAACTGAAGATAAAGCCAGAACGAGAAGCCGGGAAGCTCCACCAACAGGGTGTGGCCAGGTGGCCACACCCTGGTCGCGGAAACGCGGCCAAAGCCGCGTTTTCGCGGCTTGGTTAGAGAGTTAGGGGGAGCGTTTGCTCCCCTTATCTTCTTACGCTCCTGTAGGTGGGGTTTTGCCTATAAATACTGGGATTTTTAGAGCCTCCATGGGACGACCATGCAGAGATAGGATTTAGTCTAGTTTTCCACTTTATAGTATAGGTTTTTGTTTTCTTTTTATGTAATTTTAATTTGTATGTAAGCTTAGGTTAGATTGAGATTCATGTAAGTAAGAGAGAGAGGCTTATGTTGAGAGTGACACCGATGTACCCTCCTCCTTTCTTCCATTGTTTCTGCAAGCAATAAAAAGTAATTTGTTTTATGTTCGTCTTTACTTTGTTTTCTTTTTCTTCTTTCTACTTTACCTCTTTTGGTTTTGATGAGAAAAAATTCAGAAGCATAAGTATAACAATGTCGTGTGAGTGCCAACGATAATTCATGGTGATGTTCTCCTCCTCAAGACTCGTATCACTTCATTCTTGTTCGTCTTGATGGTATAATGCGAATGGGGACTGAGCTCGATCCTCTGGCTTATGCGTTGAATGCCTCCGAAGCAAGGTAGAACATGCAAGGGTTCTAGGTAAGTCATCAACCAAACTAGGTAAGTACTCCTTTAATCTTCTTTCTTTTCTTTTATTTCTTAGTTTAGATCACCAACACGATTTCTTTCATCACTCCTTTTCCATTTCTTTGTAAATAATCATTCTCCATTTTTCTCCATCTTCTCCATCTATCGCTTTCTTTCTAACTTAACCTAACTCTTTTTCATTTTTCATTTCTTAAAACAAAGAAGAACCTTCATTTTTCTTCACAAAGACTTCAATACAAACCTTGAACGCTTCTATCGCTAACCCTCCTTGTGGATCACGACCCGCATAGCCACTTGCTATTGCGGTAGAATTGAGCACTTGTACATCTCTATTTTTAAGTACTGAAATTTCGTATTTTTGTGCAGGTTCAAGCTTCAATCAATTGCCGATGAATCTACATGAGGCAAGAATCACCCAACGAGCTTAGTAAGTTAGTAGTGTAGAATTTTAGTTAGTCATGGCTTTCTCTTAATTGAAATTTAAAACTCCTTTCTACAAACTTTCTTGTTTTCCAACATCACCGTGTTTCTATACCGTCTTTCATTCCGTTTTTTCATTCCGTTTTCCTTTTCTTAACAAAACTCTACAAAATTCTTCACTCTCTTTCTACCTTGTTTTGTTTTTCCATTTTTAAACAAAAAAGAACTTATGTTTTTCTTTTCAAAAACTTCAACATAAAAACTGTGAATGCTTCCATCGCTAGTCCTCCATGCGGATACGACCCGTTATAGCTTGTGCTACGAACGGTGATTCGAAGGAGTAAAGTAAATCTTCATACATATTCAATGTTTGATAATCAGCACACGGACATGAACGGTTACTCTAAACTCTTGCTCAACTCAATTCCTCCTTTCGAACAAATTTTTGGCGCCGTTGTCGGGGAGGGCGACGATTTTTATTGAGTTTTTCAACTAAAACGAATCTTTTCTTCTCTGTTTCAGGTTACAGGTCGAGGGAACAGGAAAACAAGACTTGCAGTAACATATAAGTGGTCTTGGGCCTCTGCTCTAGAAACCAGAGACCAAGTACCCTCTGAATTGCCGCGTTTTCTCGGCTCTGGCCGCGGATCCGCGGCAAGGAAGAGTTCACTACTCACAATCTTTTTTGCAGGACTGCTTGCTTTGCAAAAATATAGCTTGCTGTAAATTTATTTCTTGTATGCCATCACCAGGAGCCTGCTAATAATCCAATAGTAAAACATTTGTTGAAAAGTTTAAAAATTGATTAGACGCTTGTATTTTAGGCACGTGTCTTTTCAATTCATTTACTTTACTGTTGAAGAGTGCTGGAGCAAGGTACGTTCGCATAGCATATAGAATAGGACTCATCTCTTGGTTGATTTACATCGCTTTGAGTGAATCTTATTTGCATATACTATACACTTACACAAATTGATTTTAAGGTCACCACCCAATAAACAAGATAAGGTGGGGATTTAATCACCCTTCCTTAGCCCAAAAATAACATTCCAAGTACTCACAATCCCAAGCTTTTAAATAAAAATTGATAGATGTTGGCCCCTAGGGACATCCGGACTCGATAAGAGATCAGCCGTGGTTGGGAATTGTTTTGATTCATACTCCAATCAAATCAGTATCTAAGGTTGGGGATTAAGAGATAAAGCCTCAAAGATACCGTGGTTTGACATAATTAAGACCCGTTGCTTACGCACGGATACCTCCCACCATATTTTGCCCCTACCTGGCTGATTAGCTGTTGTCTAACTCGAGCAACAACCTTCTTCGGTTCATCGACCAGTTAGGAGTTGTCTAGGTCCAGGGATCCTAGATAGCTTGTGATTGTTTTTCTTTATTTTTGTTTGTTATTTTCCCTTTTTCGTTTGTTTGCATGGAGAACGTTGTCTGTGATTTTGTATGCAAGAGTGGTACCGGGATCTAATTTCATCAAGACTTGTTAGGACTTCTACACTTGCACCACTTCCTGACACAATCCCAATCATGGCAAACCCTACTTCTCTCCAAGACAAGTTCTACCCAATTCGCACTTCACTTCCTTCATGTATTCTTCTACCTGAGGCAAATGGAAACAATTTTGAGCTTAAGCCTCAGTTCATTAACACACTCCCTAGGTTTCATGGCCTAGAATCTGAGGACGCATATTTCTTCATTCGTGAGTTTGAAGAAGTGTGTTTGATGATGAGAATTCCCCAATTGGGGGAAGACACTGTTAGATTGAGGTTCATTCGTTTCGCACTTAAGGACATAGCCAAGAAGTGGCTATATAATCTGCCTGCTAGTTCTATCTCGTCATTTGATGATTTTGTCAAAGTCTTTCTTAAGAAGTTCTATCCCATTCATAAAACGGCCCTCATCAGGAAAAACATAATGCAGTTTAAGCAGGAAACAAGTGAACCATTTTGGAAGTATTTTGAACGGTTTAAGGATCTACTAACCCAATGTCCTCATCACGGAATAGAGAAGTGGCGGTAGTGTCAAATTCTCTATGACGGACTAGACTACCAAACTAAAATGCTCCTTGAGACTATGTGTCAAGGGGAATTTTGAAGAAAGATGAGAACCAGGGTTGGGACCTCTTTGAAGCTTTAGCAGAAAAAACCATTCAGTAGGAGTCTTGTCCCGAGAAAACTAACCCCACAACTTTCAGAACCGGTATATATTCAATTGAATCCTCTATAGCTGCAGAGGCAAAAATAACACAATTGATGAAGAGGCTAGAACTACTAGAGGCTAGAGAACCCAATTCAGTGAATCAGGTCAACCCAACACCAGTTATTGATTAGTCTCTAATTTTGCATAATTTCTATCACATTCTCATATTTATTTGATGTAAAATTCTGCTAATAAAGCTTTGCTTGCTTAATCCTAGGTCCATGGTGTGCAAATGAAGACGAAGACCCTAAACCACCATTTAATGGGTGATTAAAGGCCTACCAAGAAGCCATTGACTTTAGAGTGAAGATTTTATCAGTCCAAGGCATCAAATCAAGAAACCAGAAGATCCACCTGATTGGGGACAGATAGGACGACGCACTGACCGAAGCAGGACGCATTTCCGCGGCCATGTGGGCGCGCGCGCGCCCGGGCTTTGGGCTAGGGGTTACCCTCCTGGCCCCCTTTCCCTGGTGCCTATAAATACCCCCCAGGGGTCTTCAGTTAGGATATATCCAGAGAATAAAGTTGTATTTGTTACTTTGTTGTTAGGAATTATAGTTGTTATTTCTTTCTTCTTCTAGTTTTAGCTTTAGCCATTAGAGTGAAAGAGAGAGAGTGTGTGTAAGTGTTGTATTTGAAGGTGACAAGCTAATACAAGTAACTACTTCTCTTTCTTCTTTCCATTTACTTGTCTTTGCCATTTACTTTTACTTCCTTATTGTAGTGTAACTTCCTTTCTCTTCACTTCTTTTCTTTTACTTTCTTGTAGTGTAACTCCCTTTCTCTTTCCCCCTTTTCTTTTGTTATTTCTTTTACTATCATGTGTAACTAACTCCTCCATAGCATGGCTAACTAACTACTAACCCGCTAATCTCTAACACTTGATTGATAAACCCAAATGAGTCAATGTGTCAAACAAGCCTTGTACAAACAAGAGCTATGACATCTTAAGACGAGGGTTCTAACTCTAACTTACCTAAAAGTATTAACTTTCTTATATTTCATGCTTAATGAGTTTTTGATGATCTATGGGCTGTGTGCTTTACTTGTTGATGTAAGTTAGAGATTTTCCTTAACTTTGCCGATACCATTAGTGTACTTGTGTCTTCCTTTATTCTCGCCTTCTATTAGATCTTGATAAGGGAATGTCCAAGTTTTTGCCGTGTAAAGCTAAGTTAAAGGAAGGACTTTCATTCGTTCCCAACGTGAATAGTTCCTATGCATAAAGATTCTAATTGCCTATGATCCATCGTGCTACATCTTCAAGAAGTTAGGGATTAGTGGGAGCACTTAGTAGAAAGTTAGCCATGCGCTTTTACCATTAAGAAAAATTCACTTTTACAAACAAACAAATCAATTCCAAACTATTCTTGAAACAAACTTATTTTCATTTTCAAATTCTTTATTCGAAACAAAGAACTTGCTCTTTTCTTGAACAAAGAAGCCGCATCAAGCTTTCATTGCTCTCCCTCCTTGTGGATACGACTCGTATAGCCACTTTGCTACTACGGAAGAATCGCAAAAGCAGTAACAACGAACCACACTCTTTTTACTTATTCTTGTACTTGCTTTTTGCCAATCAAATTTTGGCGCCGTTGCCGGGGAGGGAACTGCTTTATTGTTCAATACTAAAAATTGTTCTTTGTTTTTGTGTATAGAAGTACCAAGGAGCTCACTATCAGGGGAAGCGAAAGAGGTGGCCAAGGATGTTGCACGAGGATTCATTTGCCCTCGGAGAAATTCGTGTAAAAGCGAGTTTTTCCGATTTAAGTACTAACAAACTCGTTAGCAGGGTTGTCGAAAGCCGCTAAAATTGGTTTCTAAATTTTTTTGTTCCATTGAATGCTTCACCCTATACATGTGTAATAAACTCAATATAAATTCACTTGTTGCTTAATTGAAATTTGGATTAGACTTTTGCATTTTGGGCACGTGTCTATTTCAATTCATTTCAATTTCTGCTGAAGAGTGCTGGAGAAAAAGTACGTGTGCATTCATATAGAATAGGATCAACATTTTGGAGTGATTTATTGCTTTGAGTGTTACCTTATTGTGAATAAACTGTACACTTGCACAATTGACATTAAGGGCAAAATCTCAAATAAACAAGATAAGGTGGAGATTTCATCACCCTTTCTTAGCCCAAAAACCATCTCCAAGTGCACTCACACTATCCCAAGCCTTAACTAAAAATTTATAGACGTTGGCCCTAGGGACATCTCGGACTCACAAAGAGATTAACCGAGGTTGGAAATTGCAAGAACTATACTCCTGTAAAATCGGTATTTAAGGAAAGTGGATTGAGAGGCAAAGCCTCGAAAGCTCCATGGTTTGGCGTAATTAAGGCCCATGGCTTACGCCCGGATACCTCCCCTGAGTTTTACCCTTTCCTGGCCGATTAGCTTGTAGTCGAGTTCCTGCAACAAAGGGATAAGTCCAGCCATAGTGCAACATAGAATCCATTTGACCGATGAAGTAACCCCCAGGGGGACCCACAACGCAGGCTTAACCCACTCATGCAAGAGGCAGTTAAAGCGGAAATTTTGAAACTATTAGATAATGGGATCATTTATCCCATTTCTGATAGCCAATGAGTTAGCCCTGTTCATGCGGTCCCAAAGAAAGCTGGCTTTACGGTGATTGAAAATGAGCAAAAAGAGTTGGTGCAGACAAGACTGCCTACCAAGGTTCGTGTCTGTATCGACTATAGAAAGTTGAATGCAGCCACCCGTAAAGACCACTTCCCGCTATCCTTCATCGACCAAATGCTGGAACGATTGGCTGGACATGAGTACTATTGCTTCCTAGATGAGTACTCGAGATATAATCAAATCCCATTGCTACAGAAGATCAGGAAAAGACCATGTTCACCTGCCCGTTCGGAACCTTCACTTATCGACGCATGCTCTTTTGATTGTGCAATGCTCCCGCAACATTCCAACGGTGCATGCGCAGTTTGTTCTCTGACATAGTAGAACGTTTTCTTGAGATTTTCATGGATGACTTCTCCATATACGGAGATTCATTTGATCAGTGTCTTCATCACCTAGAGTTAGTGCTGCAAAGATGCAAGGAGAAGAACCTAACTCTAAACTGGAAGAAATGTCAGTTCATGGTGAGACAGGGATTGTCTTAGGCCATGAGATTTCTAGGAGAGGCATTGAAGTGGACAAGGCTAAAGTAGAAGTGATTGGAATTCATTATTGTATCATTTTCCACTTCCATATCATGCTTTATATAAAGAAAAATAAGATTTTTATTGCTTTTTTCTCTCTTTTTTCAGGTCCACCATTAATGGAAATGAAGGCCCATAAACAAGGAATTTTTAAGGAATTAAGGGATTAATTAAAAAGCCCAAAAGAAGAAGCCCAAAGGAGAAGCCTAGGTCTGGATTCGTCCACGAATATTCCCTACTTTCTAGAAGGTCCAGCAAGGCATACGGACGATAACAGAATGGCAACAGAAATCGTTGGCGCAACGGCCAAATTCTGCCGCGGAAAAGCGGCTCTGGCCGCGGATCCGCCGCAAGCATCTGGCCGTTGAGCCAGCGTTTAATCCCACGGCTGCGATTTGAGGGCCTCATCCCCTGGAGCCTATAAATAGACCCCTAGGGCCTCTATAAAAAGGGAGGAGAGAAGAGCTTTGTATTTTGAGAGAATTGTTGGGATTTTCTCTAGTTTTCTTTAGTTGCTCTTGTAATCTTCTTTCTCCTTCTAGAATTCAGCAAAGAGAGAGAGAGAGAGAGAGAGAGAGTGAGAGATCTTGTAATTAGAGAGGTGACAACTCAAATGCAAGAATTGATCCTTCTTTCTTCTCATCTTTTCTCATTCTAGTGCTTTACATTCTTCAAGCTTTTACTACTATTGCATCTTCTTCTACAATATATTGTTGATTTCTTTTTACTTCAATGTCTAGCTAACTTTCTAACATGACTAGCTAACCTCTAACTTTACTAACTACTAACTCTTGGGTGATTGCTAATTCATGTGATTCATTGGATGCTTTATTGTAGTCTTATAATTTCAAGTCTCTATTATCCCCAATGAAGATGAGTTACTTTAATTCTTGGCAAATGATTGTTTTCATTCCATATGATTCATGTGAGCCTCATTTAGAGCCTTGTCTTTAGAGCAAGTGCCTTGATGGAACATGGAGATGGAGCACCTAACTATGCTATTGATTAGTGGTACAACTTTCTTACTTCAATGCTAGCTCGAGTATAGCTTTGATGGACTAATGAATCTTGTATCTTCTTTCTTAGCATGTCCTTGAGTGACTATCCTTGATTTCATCACTGAAAATCTATCTCGGGAGCCAATGAATCAACGAGGCTAGAAGTCAAGCCGAGAAGATCACTCATACTCTACATGGGAAAATATTTTGACCAAACAATCAAGACAAATCTTTGCCGATGAATCAACATGAGGCATGCATCACCCTATGAGATTAGTAAGTTAGTAAATTAGAAGAGTTAGCTAGTCATGGTTTTTCTCTCTATAGTCTTTCAAAGTTTCCTTTCTTAAAGATCTCTTTTCAAGCTACATCCAAGTTCATTTTACTTTCCTTTCCATTCCTTTTCCTTTTTCCTCAACAAACCAACAAAGAATTTTTCATCTACTTTCTATGTCATTTTGTTTTTCTTGAAACATTGAAGAACTTTCATTTTCTTTCTTAAAACAAACTCAATTTCAAAACCGTGAATGCTTCTATCGTAAACTCTCCCTGTGGAATCGACCCGTAATAGCTATTGCTACGACGGTGATTCAGAAGGAGTAAAGAAAATCTGTGCATACATTTGGAGTTTTTGAACATCAACATACGAGCATCGAAGGTTTACTCTAAACCCTCTTTCTCTGAATACTAGTAAACTCCTACACATCCGATCAAGAAGTAATTGCTAAGCTTCCACCACCCAAAAGCATCAAGGGTATTAGATCCTTTCTTGGGCATGTTGGGTTCTACCCACGGTTCATTAAGGATTTTAGCAAAATCGCTAGGCCCTTAACCAACCTGCTCGCTAAGGACATGCCCTTTGATTTGAACGATGAATGTTTCAAGTTATGGGGAAAGTTTAAGCAAGAACTTATTTCTGCGCCTATTATTTCTGCTCCTAACTGGGCCCAACCGTTCGAAATCATGTGCGATGCCTCTGATTTTGCTATTGGCGCTGTTCTAGGACAGCGCATCAACAATAGGCAGCACGTGATTTATTACTCGAGTAGGACCTTGAATGACGCCCAACGGAATTATACAACGACTGAGAATGAATTTCTGGCCGTTGTCTTTGCGTTAGAGAAGTTCCGGCCCTACTTGTTATGTCCGAAGACGGTGATTTTTACGGATCACTCGGCTCTGAAATACCTCATGACCAAGAAGGAAACAAAAGGCCAATTGATCGGTGGATCCTTTTGCTTCAAGAATTTGACCGGTAAATTCGGGATAAACGAGGTATAGAAAATGTGGTTGCAGATAATTTGTCACGAATTCCGATCGCACTGATCATACAAGCTCCGATCAACGAGGATTTCCGAGACGAGCACATCCTGGCCATTCTTAAGGAACCCTGGTATGCGGACATTGTTAATTACCTGGTCACTGGGCAATTACCTGCTGACTGGACAAAGCAAGACCAATATCGCTTCTTTGCCCAAGTACGGTACTTCTTCTGGGAAGAGTCGTATCTTTTTAAGTATTGTCCCGACCAGATTATTCGACGATGCATTCCAGAGGAGGAACAGAGGAGTGTGCTCAGCTTTTTTCATGACCTTGCATGCGGAGGACACTTCGGTCCCCGCAAGACTACAGAGAAGGTCCTACAAAGTGGGTTTTACTGGTCCACTCTGTTCAAAGACGCATACCATTTTTGCAAGTCATGCGCAAAATGTTAGAAGATTGGGAAAATTTCACGAAGAGATATGATGCCCCTAAACCCGATCTTGGAAGTTGAAATTTTTGATGTTTAGGGTATCGACTTCATGGGACCGTTTCCTAATTCCTTCGGTAACCAGTTCATTTTGGTTGCTGTAGACTATGTCTCTAAATGGGTAGAAGCTGTGCCTACAAAGACCAATGACAACAAAGTGGTTGTCAAATTTCTCAAAGAAAACATCTTCTCCCGATTTGGCACCCCTAGAGCGATAATTAGTGATAATGGATCATATTTCTGCAACAGAATTTTTGAAGCTATGATGCGAAAATATTCCATCAATCACAAGTTATCCACTCCGTATCATCCCCAGATAAATGGGCAGGTAGAAGTCACAATCGACAACTCAAGCTCATTCTGGAAAAGACTGTCGGGCAGAACCGTAAGGATTGGTCGGTCAAACTCAATGATGCATTGTGGGCTTACCGCACTGCTTTTAAGACAGTTATGGGGATGTCTCCTTACAGAATCATATTCGAAAAAGCCTGTCATCTGCCTGTAGAATTAGAACACCATGCCCTTTGGGCCATTAAGTAGCTCAATTTTGATTTGAGTAAGGCCGGTGAGCTAAAAAAACTTCAGATATTAGAATTAGAGGAGATACGGAATGAAGCATATGAGAATGCTCGAATTACCAAAAGCAGGACTAAACTTTTTCATGATCAGATCATAAATTGGAAAAACTTTGCCCCGGGAGACAAGGTTCTACTGTATAACTCTAGGCTTCATCTTTTCGCGGGGAAGCTGAAAACTCGTTGGTCTGAACCGTTCATTGTGCGCACCGTTTTCCCACACGGTTGTTGGCCCAAAGGCCTTCCACTCTAGTTTTGATGATGATTAACTCATGTAGTTATGTGTACTAATAATCTTGTGTTATTTAGTTTCAGATCGTTAATCAAGTTATTAGTTGGTGATTAGCTTCAACAAGATGATTTGGAAGCTTTCACATGTTGATTCAAGAGCCCGAGCGTCAAAGATCATATATAGCACTTGCTCTGTGGATCAAAGAGTTTTGATCGAGTCGGCTTGGAGATTGCGCTCTACAAGAAGACATCGGTACCATAGTTTAGTTTTGTGTTTAGATCCAAATTGTAAAGATTAGAATAGTATGATATGCTCAAGTTCACAACACACACGTTTCATGTTTTGGTTTAACCGATCTTGGTTTCATGAATAGATAGATCAAAACAAGTTTACATGGTTTAATGTATATTAGATTTGTTCTATATACATGCATGCTTCAACTATTTAGACAAACTTAGTTTGATAGTCTATTTCATGTGTTTTATGTTTTGGTATTTTTAACAAAACATATTTTGGAATTAATGACAAAAACATGGATATATATATGTTTCATGTATATAGGATTATATCCATATACATCATGCCTAAATGTTGTTTAATATCATGTTTTTGTATTTGGATGAGTTTTGGACAAAATGTATTTTCTATTCAAAAATCCAAGTTTTAGAAAATACAAGTTTTGGATTTTGGTAAAAATGATAAGACACAAAAATGTTTGAAAATGTTTGTTATTTGTGATGAAATTTTTATCACATGTTTATATTTCAATATAAAATGAGAAAACTATTTTTGTGTATTTTTACAAGTTTTTTTGGATTTATTAGAATATTTTTTCATCCTGTTTTCTGACCCAGGACACTGGCTGACAGGCCAGGTCGGTCGACCGTGCGGTCGGCCGAACCAATGGTCGGTCGACCCAGAGGTCCACCGACGTGCACAGAGCTGTGCACGTCTGGCAGCACAGTGGGACGGTCGGCCGGCCGGCCGACCGGACCAGAGAGCAGTGCTCTCTGTTCTTTTCGGTCGACCGGGCGGTCGACCGTCAGTTGCCAACGGTCAAAATGTGACCGTTGGACGGTCGACCGAGCGGTCGACCGGTAGGTCATTTCTGGCAGTTTCTGCTGCCAACGACTATATTTTTGTGGGGGCTATAATACCCCATTGGAAAGAGTTTTTCTCCAAGAATTTTTGTGCGAATTTTTCCTTACTCTCTGGTGTTTTCACAGCAATCAAAAGAAGTTTTTGGACTTAAATTGAATAATCTATTTGGTGTTTTTGCTAGGATTTGGAATATCAAAGAAAAGAGTTTTTGGGAAAAAGAGTTTTGATTCAACTTCTATATCTTGGTTTCAGTTTTTCCCAAGGATTTTCTTTGTGATTTTGATTTCCATTCCATTGGTTTTCTCCACACTTGAGCTACATCTACTTTCTTATTCTATAGGATCTTTGTGTGGGAGAAAGAGATTGTTTGTGGTTGTTGTTTAGACCACCAAGTTATAAACCCAATCTTTGCTTGGCTTTGTGCCTTTCGGTTGTATCCCTCAAGTTGTGAGGTGATCCTTGTGTTGCTTTATGCTAATCCCTCAAGTTGTGAGGTGATTGTTTGTTGGCTTGGAGTTGTGCCTCAAGGAGGAGGTTGTGTTTGTAAGGAGAGGAGTTGGGTACTCCTTGTAATTGTGATTGCCCCAAATCCTCGGTGGAGGTTCCCTTGTGGGAGTCCTTTGTGGACAAGCTAGTGGACTTAAAATCCTTCTGTGTGCAGGCAGGGATGTAGAGCTGGGTGCTCGAACCTCGAAACATATCTTGTTGTTTGCGCTTGTTCCCTTGACTCTTACTCTATCTCTCTCTCTCTCTTTACTTTGTGCCTTGCATCAATTCATATTGTTCATTCATAATTATTTGCTTGGCTTGGTTGAGTGTGCATCATCTTGTGTAATTGCAATTAGTTTTTAAATTCCGCATTAAGTTGACTAGATTAGCATTATCACCTATTCACCCCTCCCTCTAGGTGATTTCAATTGGTATCAGAGCCTCCGCTCCTGATATTTAGGTTTAACCACCTAGGAGTGAGATCATGGTTTGCTAATCTTCATTTGCATTGTTCATTTGAACACATATAGTTGCACTCATGGATAGCCCTCCTATGTTTGACTTTTTTAGACTTGATGTTTGGAAGGCCAATATGAGTAGTCACTTAAAAAGCCTAGGACATTTAGTTTATCAAGCTACTACTCAAGAATCCTACCCAAATGCTAGCAAGTATAAGAAGGCCAATGCATTAGCACTTAAAACACTTAGAGCATCTCTTAATGAAGACCTTTTACCGGTGTTTGATCATTATGATTCGGCTTTTGCAGTTTGGAGCATATTGACTTCTCCCGAGCTTCCAAGGATCATCAACAAGTTGAGAAGATCTAGGAGAGACATGTCCGACGAGCATTGCCTCATGGTCCAAGGGAAAGACTCCCTTGAGGTACAATCGGATTCTCAATTAGATGAATGCTCTAGTTCTTATTGCGATGGTTGTTTAGAAGCTCAAACCTTAAATATGGAACTTGCCACAAAGCTTGAAAATTTTTTGGAAAAACATAATCTTTTGAAAAAGAATAACCTTGAACTAAAAGAAGAAATGAAGGATTTATGCTCAACTTTTGAATCGGTTTTGCAAGAGAAGGAAGAGATTACTAGTGAACGTGACTCACTAAGATCTCAACTAGACCTTGCCCTAAAAGAGATTGATGTTTTAAAAGGCAAAAATGATTGTGATGATGTTGTGAAAAACAATGAGGTTTTATCTTCTAAATTGGATTTTGTTTTAAAAGATAACCGTGTTTTGAAAAATGAAATTGATTTCATTACAAAAGAATTAGATTTAGTTTTAAAGAAAAATGAATCTTTGAAAATTGATTTAGATTCTCATGTTTGCCATGCTAGTGTAGCTTCTTCTTCTAGCACACCTATTGCATGCTCCACTTTATCTTCTACTATTGAAAATGATATAAATATTTTGAAGAAAAGTGTTGATTGTTTGGGCTCCACTTTGAGCCAATGTACTTTGAATCATACACGCTTGAAAACCTTGGTTCGCAAGAAACAAGTTCCATCTTTACATGTACACCCATCACGGTATACACATGCTCATCACGGACACAACCATAACATGTATGCTCATGTGTACACGTGTACACATTGTGGTCGAAAAGGCCACCTTGCTAGATTTTGCTATGATCGTTTACATGTTGAAAATTTAGCAAATAATCTTGTTTGGGTTAGGAGAGATACTAACCCGTATGGACCCAAAAGAAAATGGGTACCAAAGACCACCCCTCATATATTTGATGTAGGTGTGGGCTCTCGCATAACGTGAGAGTGTTGGTGCCTTGAGTTGGATGTGTTCCAAGCTTAAAGAGAACCATTTTTGGATGCATCACTTTCAAAGAGTTTGGTGGAGAGGACCACCATTGGTTTGGAGAACTAGAGAGGTGCCTTCATCGGTTTTAGTATCTATCTCTAACTCCCATTTATATTTACATGCTTTTCATGTTCATCTACTTATAGCATGTCATGTTTTATTGTTCATTATGCTTATGTCATGTGGTTTAGATTAGAGATATACATGTTTAGTCATTTGAGACACCTATAGACCTATCTTTGTGTTCTCACCTTGTTTTTAACTAATATGTATGCTCTAGATCTAATGCACATGCATATACATAATGATCATATGAATGTTTATGATGTTTTGTTTTGTTGAATCATGTTTTGATTAGTATGTTAAATGCCTTGTGTATTAGACCATTGACATGCATGTATAGCTTATGAGATCACCCATGTTTATATGGACCCATATATTGTGTTCTCACCTTTTGTTTAGCTATTATGCACTTCATAGCTCTAATAGCATATGGATTTACATAATGATCGCTTTATGTTTGTAATGATGATTTATGTCCCGTTTTGTGCTTCATGATTTGAATATTTGTTTAGATGTTAGTTTTCATGAAAACTAGGATTTATACTTGTTCATAGAATGGGCCACAAGTAAATCTTTTATGTTTGTGCTTGAATGCCTATTTGTACCCATTAGATGTGCTAGTATAGTCTAGTTTTGATGATTCATGCATTCTAACTTGTATTCCTCATTTTTGGATATGTTTCTATGATCATGTGTTTTAACTTCATGTATATGTCTATCTTGTCCAAACTATTGATTATACATATGCATCCTTGAGCCACGGCCTTCATGCATATACTTTTATGGACTCATTATGTTTAGGATATGTATGTATACTTTAGTTTGTACATGACATACATATGCCTTGAAGCTTAAATCGTTTTGAAGATTTTCATGTTTTTAGGTAATTTCAATTTGTAATGAAAATCTAGTTTCTCATGTTTTTATATTTTTAAGGAATTTCACATGAGCTAAATTGAATATTTTCATGATTGTGTGTTTCACATTACACTTGCTCACTCACTTTATTAATTTACTCATGATTTGTTTTCATGAGACTATGATATGGGCTTTATGGACTTGAGTGTTTAGTGATCATGTGATTTACATGTGTTTCATGAAAAATAATTTTGTTTTATTCCTTACTTGAAAGATTTCGTACTAGTTTATAAAATTTTTTCCTATAACTAGTTCGTATTCTTCACTATGGTAAAGTTTTTCAAACATACTACATTTTCAAACCTATTTTTTAAAAACCCTACCTTTAAAGGGCGGTTGGTTGGGCGACCATGCCTTGTATGTGCTTTATTGAAAATCATTTTAAACTTGAGCATGAATGGGAGGATAGGTTATATGAGATATACATTTGATCTTATTGTTGTTTCAATTGGTATCACTGGATTCTTTCAATTGGTACCAATAATTGACATTTCTTGTATACTCATATATTTGTATGTATGTATGCTTTCATTTCAAAGAATATCAATTTCAATTGGTATCTACTTTTCATACATATATATGTTTTATTTGTGCTTATTATATCCCTATATCTTTAAGCACAAGATTTTGTTTATGCTAAGCTTGAGCTTCAACTTTGTTTCAATTGATTTAGCTTTCAATTGGTATCTTTATTCGAGCCTATGCATAGTTTTATTTGGTATTTCATAAAGGGGGAGAAAAGCTTGTATTTCATCTTTCAATTGGTATTTTATATTCCACTCCCTTGCTTTATGATAGAAAATAATGATTTCAATTGGTAAAAAGAATAATAATTTCAATTGGTATTAAGATTTATGTTTAGAAATTCAAAATTTGTAATGTTTAATTTCAATTGATATCAAGATTGTTTATTTACAATTAATATGATATTTGTTTACTTATCAATTGGTATCAAGATTTGTGTTTTTCAATTGGTATAGTTTCACTTTTTAAATTGGTATCAATATGCACTTCCTTGACACATTTTTTAATTGGTATCATATTTGAGTTTAGGCAAAAAGGGGAAGAACATCCCTTGATTGATTCCTTGTTTTGAATAAAAAGAATATGTGTATTAATTTTGTTTTATTTTTAACCCCTTTGTTGATGATTGATAAAAAGGGGGAGAAGAATTTGAGTTTATATGCATGTTTGTGTGCATGTTTTATGTTTTTATTAAGTTCAATTGGTATCCAAAGCATTATTTAAAGAACATGTTTAGTTTTGGTATCAAGAGCTTGTATAAGAGATCATTAGTTTTGTTTTGCATATATGAAGTTTAATTGGTATTTAGAGCTTGTTTATTTGTTCAGTTTAATTGGTATCTAGAGGTTTGTTTGTTTTTGTTAATTGGTATCTAGAGCATGTTTATTTGTTTTTGAAAATTTCATTGGTATCTTTCATTGGTATCTAGAGCCATTTATTGTTTTATGCATATCTATGCATGTTTCATGTTTAGTATTCATTGCATATATTTGTTGTTTATCCCTATGCATGAGTTAAGGGGGAGCTTCTTTGAAGCTTAACTTTAATCCATGCATATATAACTCCATGAGTTTTGTCATCATCAAAAAGGGGGAGATTGTTGGCCCAAAGGCCTTTCACTCTAGTTTTGATGATGATTAACTCATGTAGTTATGTGTACTAATAATCTTTTGTTATTTAGTTTCAGATCATTAATCAAGTTATTAGTTGGTGATTAGCTTCAACAAGATGATTTGGAAGCTTTCACATGTTGATTCAAGAGCCCGAGCGTCAAAGATCATATATAGCACTTGCTCGGTAGATCAAAGAGTTTTGGATCGATTCGGCTTGGAGATTGCGCTCTACAAGAAGACATCGGTACCATAATTTAGTTTTGTGTTTAGATCCAAATTGTAAAGATTAGAATAGTATGATATGCTCAAGTTTACAACACACACGTTTCATGTTTTGGTTTAACCGATCTTGGTTTCATGAATAGATAGATCAAAACAAGTTTACATGGTTTAATGTATATTAGATTTGTTCTATATGCATGCATGCTTCAACAATTTAGACAAACTTAGTTTGATATTATATTTCATGTGTTTTATGTTTTGGTATTTTTAACAAAACATATTTTGGAATTAATGACAAAAACATGGATATATATATGTTTCATGTATATAGGATTATATCCATATACATCATGCCTAAATGTTGTTTAATATCATGTTTTTGTATTTGGATGAGTTTTGGACAAAATGTATTTTCTATTCAAAAATCCAAGTTTTAGAAAATACAAGTTTTAGATTTTGGTAAAAATGATAAGACACAAAAATGTTTGAAAATGTTTGTTATTTGTGATGAAATTTTTATCACATGTTTATATTTCAATATAAAATGAGAAAACTATTTTTGTGTATTTTTACAAGTTTTTATGGATTTATTAGAATATTTTTTCATCCTGTTTTCTGACCCAGGACACTAGCTGACAGGCCAGATCGGTCGATCGTGCGGTCGGCCGAACCAATGGCCGGTCGACCCAGAGGTCGACCGACGTGCACAGAGCTGTGCACGTCTGGCAGCACAGTGGGACAGTCGGCCGGCCGGCCGACCGGACCAGAGAGCAGTGCTCTCTGTTCTTTTCGGTCGACCGGGCGGTCGACCGTCAGTTGCCAACGGTCAAAATGTGACCGTTGGACGGTCGACCGAGCGGTCGACCGGTAGGTCATTTCTGGCAGTTTCTGCTGCCAACGGCTATATTTTTGTGGGGGCTATAAATACCCCATTGGAAAGAGTTTTTCTCCAAGAATTTTTGTGCAAATTTTTTCTTACTCTCTGGTGTTTTCACAGCAATCAAAAGAAGTTTTTGGACTTAAATTGAACAATCTATTTGGTGTTTTTGCTAGGGTTTGGAATATCAAAGAAAAGGGTTTTTGGGAAAAAGAGTTTTGATTCAACTTCTATATCTTGGTTTCAGTTTTTCCCAAGGATTTTCTTTGTGATTTTGATTTCCATTCCATTGGTTTTCTCCACACTTGAGCTACATCTACTTTCTTATTCTATAGGATCTTTGTGTGGGAGAAAGAGATTGTTTGTGGTTGTTGTTTAGACCACCAAGTTATAAACCCAATCTTTGCTTGGCTTTGTGCCTTTGGGTTGTATCCCTCAAGTTGTGAGGTGATCCTTGTGTTGCTTTGTGCTAATCCCTCAAGTTGTGAGGTGATTGTTTGTTGGCTTGGAGTTGTGCCTCAAGGAGGAGGTTGTGTTTGTAAGGAGAGGAGTTGGGTACTCCTTGTAATTGTGATTGCCCCAAATCCTCGGTGGAGGTTCCCTTTGTGGGAGTCCTTTGTGGACAAGCTAGTGGACTTAAAATCCTTCTGTGTGAAGGCGGGGATGTAGAGCTGGGTGCTCGAACCTCGAAACATATCTTGTTGTTTGCGCTTGTTCCCTTGACTCTTACTCTATCTCTCTCTCTCTTTGCTTTGTGCCTTGCATCAATTCATATTGTTCATTCATAATTATTTGCTTGGCTTGGTTGAGTGTGCATCATCTTGTGTAATTGCAATTAGTTTTTAAATTCCGCATTAAGTTGACTAGATTAGCATTATCACCTATTCACCCCCCCTCTAGGTGATTTCAACGGTGCTGTGCTTATTATAGACCCTAAGAACAACACGGAATTCAAAGTGAACGGGTAAAGACTGAAGCCCTTCTTAACCACTGAGCTTCTGACTCCGGATGATAGTGTGCTGACTCTTTTTGCCTTGTCATACACCTAACCACAACAACTAAAAAAAAAATGTTTATCTGCTTACCCCTTCTACATTTTTTGACATTTCTTTAGCCTATTCGCACTTGGCCGGCCCGAGTCAACGAAGACGGTGACATCATTTCTTCACCCTATTTATTGCATTCACATTTACGTATACATTCATTGAGGACAATGCATTAGACAGGTGTGGGGGGGTACTAACACTTTTTATTTTTCCTTTTTATTCTTTTTCTTCTTTCCCAAAAAAAATTAAAAAAATAAAAAGAAAAAATCTCTAGATTGAAAAGAAATTTCATACTCTTTATAAAAATACCAAAAGATTATAGGAATTAAGGGAACACTTATAAATGAATCTTTATTTTTTCTTAAATAAACAAGAAAGATTGGTTTGACTAAGAGTTAGGAGGGATAAGAAAAATAACTCATACCTTTTATTTAGCCTTAGTAGAATATGCATAAACCACACACACATGCTTGGGATTTAGAGACATAACTCTGAAAAAAATATATATGCTGGATAATTGTGTCTCAAGAAGCATTTTTACTCACGCCAAAAAAAAAATAATCAATATATAATAGTAAATCTTGATTTTGTGGCCTATTCTACTTGCATATTTGACCTGAGGGGTGTTTTTCCACCTGATGCCCTAAAATCATCTGGTTTGGGAGTTATCGGTTTGATATGTGTTACATGAGTAAAGTAGAACCTAATGAAATCAAGAATAATAAATAAATATTAATAAAATTAAATGATATTCAAAGTTGAGTTGAAAAATCCCAAGCATCACACTTACACATTATGCATATCTATTTAAAGCAAAATAACAAAATGAGTTAGAAGTATACGATCCTTTCTAAATTTAAAGAAAAACCATAATTTCTTCTTTTATGAAGGCTAAAGTATAGGAGAACTTATGAGGGTTGAACCTAATTCTTACATCATTCGATCATTTTTATTTAGATGATTGAAAGTTTTTTCTCTTGAAAGAGGTTTGCTAACAACTAAATATTATTTTTCACTTACTAGATTTTGTGGGTGCAATCCGCTGAAAACCCTCAGGAGACAACACTCCTCCTCTAGGGGAAACCTAGAGGTTTAAAAGCTTGTTGCACATGTTCAGTGCAATCGCGTCACCTGCGAAAGTGGTATAATAATTTTCTTATTTTTTTTGCTCGGGACGAGTAAAAAGATAAGTGTGGGGGTGAGATTAGTCTCTAATTTTGCAAAATTTCTATCACATTCTCATATTTATTTGATGTAAAATTCTGCTAATAAAGCTTTGCTTGCTTAATCCTAGGTCCATGGTGTGCAAATGAATAAGAAGATCCTAAACCACCATTTAATGGGTGATTAAAGGCCTACCAAGTAGCCATTAACTTTAGAGTGAAGATTTTGTCAGTCAAGGGCATCAAATCCAGAAACTAGAAAATCCACCTGACAGGGGACAGACAGGACGACGCACTGACCGAAGCCAAGCGCACGTCGCCCTGGCATGGCCGCGGAAGCGCGGCCTGGGCCGCGTTTTTGCGGCCATGGGCGCGCGCGCGCCCGCGCTTTGGGCCCTTTCCCCTAGTACCTATAAATACCCCCCAGGGGTCTTCAGTTGGGATATATCTAGAGAATAGAGTTATATTTGTTACTTTGCTGTTAGGAATTGTAGTTATTGTTTCTTTCTTCTTCTAGTTTTAGCTTTAGCCATTAGAGTGAAAGAGAGAGAGTGTGTGAGTGTTGTATTTGAAGGTGACAAGCTAATACAAGTAACTACTTCTCTTTCTTCTTTCTATTTTCTTGTCTTTGCCATTTACTTTTACTTCCTTGTTGTAGTGTAACTTCCTTTCTCTTCACTTCTTTTATTTTACTTTCTTGTAGTGTAACTCCCTTTCTCTTTACCCCTTTTCTTTTGTTATTTCTTTTACTATCTGTTTAGACGGGAAAGGTGTTGTATTGTGGAGTATAATTTGCACACAAAATATATTCAATAAAAAGAGAGAAGGTTTAGAGTTAACCTCGATGCTTGATCAATCCACAATTGTATTTATAAGATCAATATATCCTTTCCAATCTCCGTTATAGCAATGGCTATACCGGGTCGATTCTCCAGGAGAGCTAGCGATGGAAGCGTTACGGTTCAAAGTGAAGCAAGAAAACGAAGATTCTTCTTTGTTATTTACACAAATGCAAGAAACATGAAAAAGAAAATATAAGAGGTGGTTGATTTGTGCATGGTGGAAAAGAAAAAGAACTTTAGTAAAATATGTTGCTAAAAGAAAAGAAACTAGTAAAGAAAATGTTTGGAAAAGCTTTAGATGAGAGAGTACATGGCTAGCTAACTTTACTTCGCTAACTTACTAAACTCAATGGTGATGCTTGATTGTCTCATGTTGATTCATTGACAATAGGTATAACTTGCTTGTTTGTTCAAGTACTTCACCGTTTTGAAGAGGAGTGTTCTCTTGTTCTTAGCTTGAAGCCTCATATGAATTCATTGGCTCTCTAGATAGATGTTCAATGATGAACTCTAGGATTGGTACTCAAAGGATGCTAAGTTAGAAGAATCAACATTCATTTAAACATTCAAGACATAACAACAAATTAGCTTGAAGTAAAGAAGTTGTTCTCACTATACAAGTAGCACATGTTTGGTGATCCATCTCCATGTTCCATCAAGGCTCTTGTTCTAGACAAGGCTCTAAATGAGGCACACATGAGTCATATGGAGTTTGTACAAGCATTCACCAAGGGAAAGCAACTCTACTTCCTTGGTAAGTAAAAGAAACTCTCACAATACAAGTATAAAGATAAGCAATCATCCAAAGATATAGAAGTTAGCTAGGTAAGATTGTTAGCTAGCCATGCAATAGAAATTTAGCTCTCCATTACACAAGTAACAAAGCTACAATTCATTATGCAAAGCAAGAAGAAGTAAAGCAATGAAAAATGCAAGTAAAGTAAAGTAAGTAAAGCAATGCAAAGTGAAACGTACTAGAGCTTGCAAAGAGAAGACGAAGCTTTGATTAACCCTTGTTACAAGTATGTCACCTCCTTGAATACAAGCTTTCAACAGCACTCACTCTCTCTCTTTGTCAAAATCTCTAGGAGGAAGAAGATGGAGACTAAAAACCTAGGTGAAGACTAAAACAAAATACAAGAATTCCCTAGTTCTCTCCTCTCTCTTCTCTCTTTTCTCGTGCAGTCCCTGGTCATGTATTTATAGCACCCAGAGAGAAGCTTCGAGATCCAGGTTGTTGGCGCAAAATCTGGGATCCAACAACCTCTCAACTACCGCAATTTGGCGGGAAAATCCCGGATTTTGCGGCAACTGTAAGGTTGTTGGGCAACAGCTTCTTGTTGAGAGTTGGTTGCGAGGTTGTTATCTACGTGGCCTTCTAGAATCTTGGTTTGTTACGTAGAATTCTCTGGATCCTGGGTTGAAACTTGAGCTTGGAATTAATCTCCTTAATTATTGCTAATTAAAGAGATTAATGGGCTTTCTCTCTTTAATTTGTGGACCTGCAAAAATAGAGAGGAAATGATTAAAAATCACATTTATATACAATATGCATGGTTTGGAAGTGGTAAAATATGCAAATATGTGTAACAATCACACCCCCATACCTAGCTTTTGCTCGTCCTCGAGCAAAAAGAAAGAAAACGAAAGAAAAAAGAAAATCCTAACTAATTTATTACACCAATTTCGTAGGTGACACGATTGCACTGAGCACGTGCAACAAGCCGTTGAACCTCTAGGTTACCCTAGAGGAGGAGTGTTGTCTCCTGAGGGTTTTCAGCGGATTGTACCCACAAAATCCATAAAGAAAAATAAAAGGGTTAGTGAAATTTTTGATCCATGTTTTAAAGATTCTAACTTGAGCAATAGGTTTCAGGTTACTCTAAACTTTTCATTCTTCTTATAAGTGTCTATTTGGAGTTTTGTTTTCAGCTTAGGTTAAGATTTTAGGGAAAAGATCAAAAATCGGATTTTGCATCAATCCTAGGATATATACATCTATAAATATGAAGGATCTTTCTTGGACTAAGTTCATTTATTTACTAATATACATAATTTTTTTTTCTTTTTTTTTCTTTTTTTATTTTATTTATGTTTATTTATTTACATTTCCTTAGCATCTTTATGTTGGCCCAAAGGCCCATCACTCTAGTTTTGATGATGATCAACTCATGAAGTTATGATTACTAATGATCTTGTGTTTAATTAGTGACAGATTCATTATCAAGATCTTAGTAGGTGTGGAGCTTCAACAAAGGATTTAAAGTCAAGTTGGAAGCTAGCACCGGTTGATTCACGAGCCTATGCATCAAGACCACATCTAGAGATGAGCTCGGTGGATTGCACTTGGACCAAGTCAAGAAGATGAGAAGCCTTCAAGGGAAGACTTCAAGAAGTTGAAGACTTGTGTCTAGGTATAAGATTTGTATTTTTATTTTAGATAAAATATAAAGGATAGAATAGTTGGTGGATTGCTCAAGTTATATCACACACACACTCTTGATAGAACTCTTGATAGGATTGCTTTCATAAAAGATTTCTATGTCTTAGAAAAGAATTTTTATTTTGGAAAAAGATTTTTTCTTTGTGACAAAATATCTACTTTGGTTTTTGGTATTTCTATTATACACATCTTTAACCAAAACCAAGTTATATGCTTAATGACAAAAACATAGATATATCATTATGATTGTGTAGTGGATCATATCCATACACACTATACTTTAAATGAACTCAAATATCCTGTTTTTGTATTTTGTGAAGTTATGGAAAAACAAGTTTTAGAAAAACATATTTTTAGAAAAAATAGTTTTTATTGTGATTAAAACTATTTTTTAGATTTACTGTGAATTTATGGGATTTTTATTGAGTGAAAAGACCTATTTTCAAATCCCGTAACTGTGCAAACCTGGAACTGGCTGACAGGCCTTTCCGATCGACCGAGTCGGTCGACCGCTCCATGGCCGGTCGATCTCGCGGTCGACCGACGTGCACAGACTTGTGCACGTCTGGCAGCACAGTGGCCGGTCGACCGGGACGGTCGACCGCTGGAGACTGCGGTGCTCACGGGTAGATTCGGTCGACCGGGCCGGTCGACCGCAGAGCCCCAACGGTCGGATTTTTGACCGTTGGCGGTCGACTGACCCGGTCGACCGACTGTACTGACAGAACCCAACGGCTAGGTTTCTGGCAGCCTATAAATTGGGGTTTTGTCATTGTTTTCAATACAAGATTTTGGAGACTTCTTGAGCCTGTTTTTCTGATACTTTGAGAAGAGTTTTCTCCACAAAATAGAGAGCAAATACTTCCCATCTTAAAGGGAGTTTTTATCAAGAGAGTGTAAAAAGTGATTCTTTGAGTTTTCCTCCATAGCTTTCTTTCCTTGCTTTCTCACACAAACACTTGAGCATCCATTGAGCTATTCATCCTATAGGTGTTGTAGTGAGAGTTTTTGTAGGTGATCAAGTGTTTAGATCACCAAGATTTCATCTTGTACTTTGAGGAGACGGGCAAGTGTGCTCATGGTTGTTTAGGGTTCGGGTGCGAACTCTTGTAGCTTGAGGTGCGGCCTCGACGAGCCGGTGGGCTTGTGGTGTGTAAGGGACTAGAGAGTCCAAGGGCTTGTAGGTGTTGCGGCACCAAGGAGAGATCCGGTTGGATCGTGCATAGTGGAAATCCTTCGTGTGTCGAAGGCGGGGATGTAGAGCAAGTGTGCTCGAACCTCGAAACATACCCTTGTGTTTGCGATTGCTCTTTCTCTCTCTCTCTTGTCTCTTATTTATATCTTGCATTCAATTATTGTCTATCTTTATATGCATGATATTCACTTGTGCTCATATTTGCTATACTTGCTTGGGATTGTTGTTAACACTAGTATTCAACCAAGAGAGCCAACGCGGCACCTCAACCCATTCAAGGGGAATCTAGAGGAGCTTGTCCAGAGCCTCGCAAAGGGAATTCGGCAACACTCTTGTGTTATACATAAGTGTTTAATTAAAAGAAGTTTTATTTGGTCATCTTAGTTTTAATTCCGCATTATTTGTTCATAAGTGACCATTAGATTAGCCATCACCTATTCACCCTCCCTCTAGGTGAACTTACAAGACCTTAACGAAATCATCCCATGAAGAAATTGAGCTGACTGGGAGATTATAAAGCCACTTCTTAGCAATATCCTTAAGTGCAAAAGGTATAAACCTAAGTCTGACAGCATCTTCGGTCAACTGGGAAATTCTCATCATAAGGCATACTTCTTCAAATTCTCGGATGAAGAAGTACGCATCCTCAGATTCAAGGCCATGGAATCGTGGAAGTGTGTTTATGAACTGGGGCTTCAACTCAAAGTTATTTCCATTTGTGTTTGGGAGGAGAATGCACGATGGAAGTGATGTGCGGATAGGATAGAACTTGTCTTGCAACGACACGTTGGCGGTCATGATTGTGTCGAGTGGTGGTGTATGTGGCAGTGTAGAGACTCTCACAAGCCTAGCAGAATTCGGATCTCGATACCACTCTTGCATACAATATTACACAATCAACGTGCACCGATCACACAGGCGGAAAATGAAAAATAACAATCAAGAAAAAAGAAAAATCAATCCAAGCTTTCTAGGTTTCCTAGACCTAGACGACTCCTAACTTTAGATCGTCCACAGGAGGTTTGGTGTAGACTTTGACTATAAGCAAATCAGCCAGGGAAGGGTAAGGTTGGTGGGAGGTTTTCCGTCAGAGACGTTCCTTAATTAAGTAACCAGCAACCTTCGGGCTTTCGGCCCTCAACCCCTTTCCTAGACACTAATTTTACAAAAGTCACTTTCCAACACTTTTCCCCCTTAGGATAATCTCCTAAGTGAGTCCGGATGTCCCTAGGACCAACGTCTAGCAGTTTTTATTTAGAAGCTTAGGATTTGTGAGTGCGTGGGAAAATGGTTTTTGGGTTAAGGAAGGGGTGATAAAATCCCCACCTTATCTTTTTTATGGGATTTGCCCTTAGAATCAATTCGTGCAAGTGTACGATATCAACAAACAAGGTTCACTCAAAGCGTAATTAAATCAAACAAAGAGTGAGTCCTAGTCTATATGCTATGCTTACGTACCTTGTCTCCAGCACTCTTCAACAGTAAATGTAAAGAAATTGAAAGACACGTGCCTAGTATGCAAATGTCTAAACAATTTTTTAACTTTGCAACAAATTTTTTACTGTTGATTAGTAGATATAAGGTGAAGCAAACAAGATTTAAAGTATTGCAGCAGCTGTATTTTGCAGAGAAGCAAGCCCTGCAGAAAAATGATCAGTAGTCAACTCTTCCTTGCCGCAATTCTGCGGCAAAATCCCAGAATTTGCGGCAATTCAGAGGGATCCTGGTCTCTGCTTTCGAGAGCAGAGGCCCAGGTCCACTTATATGTATACTGCAATGCAAATTTTCCTGTTTTCTTCTCCTGTAACCTGCAACAGAGAAGAAGATTCGTTTAGTTCTTCACTTTAAAGAAAATCCGTTGCTCTCCCCGGCAACGGCGCCAAAAATTTGTTTAGACGGGAAAGGTGTTGTATTGTGGAGTATAATTTGCACACAAAATATATTCAATAAAAAGAGAGAAGGTTTAGAGTTAACCTCGATGCTTGATCAATCCACAATTGTATTTATAAGATCAATATATCCTTTCCAATCTCCGTTATAGCAATGGCTATACCGGGTCGATTCTCCAGGAGAGCTAGCGATGGAAGCGTTACGGTTCAAAGTGAAGCAAGAAAACGAAGATTCTTCTTTGTTATTTACACAAATGCAAGAAACATGAAAAAGAAAATAGAAGAGGTGGTTGATTTGTGCATGGTGGAAAAGAAAAAGAACTTTAGTAAAATATGTTGCTAAAAGAAAAGAAACTAGTAAAGAAAATGTTTGGAAAAGCTTTAGATGAGAGAGTACATGGCTAGCTAACTTTACTTTGCTAACTTACTAAACTCAATGGTGATGCTTGATTGTCTCATGTTGATTCATTGACAATAGGTATAACTTGCTTGTTTGTTCAAGTACTTCACCATTTTGAAGAGGAGTGTTCTCTTGTTCTTAGCTTGAAGCCTCATATGAATTCATTGGCTCTCTAGATAGATGTTCAATGATGAACTCTAGGATTGGTACTCAAAGGATGCTAAGTTAGAAGAATCAACATTCATTTAAACATTCAAGACATAACAACAAATTAGCTTGAAGTAAAGAAGTTGTTCTTACTATACAAGTAGCACATGTTTGGTGATCCATCTCCATGTTCCATCAAGGCTCTTGTTCTAGACAAGGCTCTAAATGAGGCACACATGAGTCATATGGAGTTTGTACAAGCATTCACCAAGGGAAAGCAACTCTACTTCCTTGGTAAGTAAAAGAAACTCTCACAATACAAGTATAAAGATAAGCAATCATCCAAAGAGATAGAAGTTAGCTAGGTAAGATTGTTAGCTAGCCATGCAATAGAAATTTAGCTCTCCATTACACAAGTAACAAAGCTACAATTCATTATGCAAAGCAAGAAGAAGTAAAGCAATGAAAAATGCAAGTAAAGTAAAGTAAGTAAAGCAATGCAAAGTGAAACGTACTAGAGCTTGCAAAGAGAAGACGAAGCTTTGATTAACCCTTGTTACAAGTATGTCACCTCCTTGAATACAAGCTTTCAACAGCACTCACTCTCTCTCTTTGTCAAAATCTCTAGGAGGAAGAAGATGGAGACTAAAAACCTAGGTGAAGACTAAAACAAAATACAAGAATTCCCTAGTTCTCTCCTCTCTCTTCTCTCTTTTCTCGTGCAGTCTCTGGTCATGTATTTATAGCACCCAGAGAGAAGCTTCGAGATCCATGTTGTTGGCGCAAAATCTGGGATCCAACAACCTCTCAACTGCCGCAATTTGGCGGGAAAATCCCGGATTTTGCGGCAACTGTAAGGTTGTTGGGCAACAGCTTCTTGTTGAGAGTTGGTTGCGAGGTTGTTATCTACGTGGCCTTCTAGAATCTTGGTTTGTTACGTAGAATTCTCTGGATCCTGGGTTGAAACTTGAGCTTGGAATTAATCTCCTTAATTATTGCTAATTAAAGAGATTAATGGGCTTTCTCTCTTTTAATTTGTGGACCTGCAAAAATAGAGAGGAAATAATTAAAAATCACATTTATATACAATATGCATGGTATGGAAGTGGTAAAATATGCAAATATGTGTAACAATCACTATCATGTCTAACTAACTCCTCCATAGCATGGCCAACTAACTACTAACCCGCTAATCTCTAACACTTGATTGATAAACCTAAATGAGTCAATAGTGTCAAACAAGCCTTGTGCAAATGAGATCTATGACATCTTATGACAAGGGTTCTAACTCTAACTTACCTACAAGTATTAACCTTCTTATATTTCATGCTTAATGGGTTTTTGATGATCTATGGGTTGTGTGCTTTACTTGTTGATATAAGTTAGAGATTTTTCTTTTAACTTTGTTGATACCATTAGTGCACTTGTGTCTTCCTTTATTCTCGCCTTCTATTGGATCTTGATAAGGGAACGTCCAAGTTTTTGCCGTGCAAAGCTAAGTTAAAGGAAGGACTTTCATTCGTTCCCAATGTGAATAGTTCCTATGCATAAAGATTCTAATTGCCTATGATCCATCGTGAGGCTTCATCTTCAAGAAGTTAGGGATTAGTGGGAGTACTTAGTAGAAAGTTAGCCATGCACTTTTACCATTAATAAAAATCTACTTTTACAAACAAACAAACCAATTCCAAACTATTCTTGAAACAAACTTGTTTTCATTTTCAAATTCTTTATTTGAAACAAAGAACTTGCTCTTTTCTTGAACAAAGAAGCCGCATCAAGCTTTCATCGCTCTCCCTCCTTGTGGATACGACCCGTATAGCCACTTCACTACTACAGAAGAATCGCAAAAGCAGTAACATCGAATCACACTCTTTTTACTTATTCTTGTACTTGCTTTTTGCCGATCAGTTATCAATCCAGGTTGTAGCTACTGCCATACTCTCAACCACCTGTTTGAGGAGTGTCCTGTCTACCAAGCTCAAATGTATCCTGAAAACATTAATGCAGCATATGCCAGACCTAACTACAATCCATACTCCAAAATATACAACCCGGGATGGAGGAACCATCCAAATTTCTCATGGAGTCAGTGTGGTCATGATCAACCAAGACAACAATTCCCACACCAATACGCTGCTCAGTCTCATAAACCCAGTTTCCACCACGGCCAACCAAACATTCAAACCAATTACCAACATAACTTCCAGCCCACATATCAGCAACAACAACCACAGAATCATCCAGATAAAAAATTATCAGATTTGGAAAGGATGATTGAAACCTTGTCCAAAACCCAAGCCTCAATAATGAACAACCACCATCAAGCTATCAATAGGTTAGAGGTTCAAATAGGTTAGCTGGCTAACTCATTAAATGAAAGACAAAAGGGAACACCGCCAAGTCAGCCATTGCCAAATCCTAAGAACCCCTTACCTATTCATGAAGCTGAAGACATAGGTCCAAGTCAATGTAATACTGTTCATATCTTGAGATTTAAAAAACAAATTGACAATCAGGTTTCAAGTCATCCTGTTCCCAATAAATCAGTGTCAAATTCTCCTATAATTGTACCACCAACTCAAAATGATTCATCTTCAAGTTAACAACTGATCAGTCACATATATTGCATATACATTGTCACGTTACCATATTTTTTATCTAATAAATCCTATTAATAAGTCTTATTCTTCTTTGTTAAATATAGGCTCATTGCTAAAAGAAAGAAAAGAGAAACAAGCCCAAAAGCCCATCAAATTCTGAATTAATTCAGAATAAATTCGAAGGGAATCAGGACAGATCTTGGCAAATCAGAGAGGTTAAAAACTGGTTGGAATGTATCTTCCCAAATCAAGCAGTTGAAGCCAACAATCAAAGGCTGTTTCGTCAAATTCTATAGCAGAAACGAGAAAACCAACAGAAGATATGGGAGAATCACCAAACCAGGAGCGAAGATTAGGATTAGAATTTTTGTTTATTTCTTAAGGTTTAGGCTCTTTGTTAGATAGTATAAAAGTTGTATCTTTCTTTTGCAATTTGTAGTTCAGTGCAAATACCAGTGAGAGAGAGGAATTGAGAGATTGTATTCTGAAGATTGAAGTGACATCAAACAAGGATCAAGCTACCTTTTCTTCTACTCTATTTTACGGTATGTTTTGCTTTATTTACTTGCATTGTTCTTTGTCTTCCATGAGTAGCTAAATCGATTTTCTGGGCTCACTATTACTCCTCTCTCTGATCCCTCTTCTTTTTGAATGGTTTTGATGAAAAGACCCAATGAATCGTTTGCATGCCTAACTTAAGCCTTTCTTCTTGAAAGTGTTCTTGAAGGCACATGAGGATGGGTTTAGATTTTTAAATTTCTACTTCTTTTAAAATGTCTCTTGAACTTGTTTTTATCTCATACTTGAACTTCTTGATGATTTAACATTCAATTCAAGATGATTTCTTAAAGAAAAAGATTAACTTTTCCAACCATCTTATGTGCTTTGCTTAAAACTTTCTAAAATCAATCTTAAGTTTTTGCCTATGATCAAGTTGATGCACTAAGGATTTTAATAGAAGAACATATCGTTGAGTAGTGAGATAGTGAGCCCAGATTTTCTTCTTCATTAAAAACAACAAATCACTTTTCAAAGCTTTTTAAATCACCTTTTCCAAAGCCTTCTCCAAATTTATAATTTTTCTTTTAATCATTTTCTTTCTCTCCATTCTCTTTTTCAACTAAGAAACGAGCACCATTCTTAGCTTTCTAAACAAAACACCGAAAAGCTTTCATCGCATTCCTCCTCGTGGACATGACCCGTTAGCCCAAAGCTACACGGTAAATCCTTGCTCTTTCATTTTTTCAATCAATTTTTGGCGCCGTTGCCGGGGAGGGAACGGTGTAATTGTTTTCTAACAAGTTTGGTGCCTTATTTCAGGGAAGTCAAAATTCAGATTTAGCATTCAAGCTTTGCAGGAGAAGACTTGCTATTCTGTGCCCCTACTCTCGAAAGTAGGAAACAGAATTTCAAGAAATTGCAGCGCAAGTTTGAAAATTTGTGGACTACTAAAAACTCTTTTTTGCAGGACATATTGCTTGCAAAAATAAAGTTTTTGTGTTATTATTCTGCTATATCTGATATTCACAATCCCTATTTTAATCTAACAGTAATCTGAGTGATTGTTAATTGCTTAAAAAACGTTTAGACTTGCATTCTAGGCATTTGTCTAATTACGTTTACTTTACAATTACTGTTAAAGATAGCTGGAGACAAGGTACGTATGCATAGCATATAGTTTAGGAAACATTCTTGGGTGATATTTGCTTTTTAATGTTAGTTTTCTATATCTTGCACACTTTGCATAATTAATTCTAAGGGTAAAACCCAATTCAAGATAAGGTGGGGAAGTCATTACCCTTCCTTAGCTGACAAACCATCTCCAAGCACCCACAACCTAAGCCTAAGTAAAATCTGATAGACGTTGGCCTTAGGGACATCTCGAACTCATTAGGAGATTATCCTAAGGGGGAAGGTGTTGGAATTTGACTCCTGCCAAATCGGTGTTTAGGAAGGGGATTAAGGGCAGAAAGCCCGAAGGTTGGTAGTTACTTAATTAAGGAACGTCTTTTATGGATAACCTCCCACTAATCTTGCCCTGACCTGGCTGATTAGCTTGTGGTCAAAGTCTACATTATACCTCCTGTGGACAATCAACCAGTTAGGAGTTGTCTAGGTCGAGGTTACCTTAGACTAGGCTTGGTTGATTACTCTTATTGACTATTGGTAAACTTGTTTGTGATTGTGATTGTGTTTGTGTATGCAAGTGTGGTCAAGAGACCCTAACTCATCTAGTTTGACTAGAAACACATCACCACCCAAGTTTGAACCAAGACCAGATCCGGTTATGGCTCAACCAACATCATTGCAGGATAGGTTCTATTCCATTGAACCTCACTTCCATCTTGCATTCTACTTCAATCGGTTGGTGAATACAATTTTGAGCTCAAGGCTCAATTCATCAACACACTCCCCAAGTTTCATGGCTTAGAGTCCAAAGATGCTTACTTCTTCATAAGAGAATTTGAGGAAGTATGTCTAATGATGAAAATCCCACACCTTGTAGATGATGCAAATCTGACGCATCCACCTCATCTAATACAAATACTTCCAAATCTGACGAATCTGAAAAAGATAAGTCAACCAGTCAGGTGCACCAGCCTATAGTGCCATTTCCTAATAGGCTGAAAAACAACAAGCAAAATTCACACATGGACAAGATAGTTGAGATATTTAATCAAGTGAAGATAAATGTGCCACTTCTTGATGCCATCCAACAAGTTCCATCCTATGCTAAGTTTCTAAAGGACATGTGCACCAAGAAGAGAAAAACTAATGTACCTAAAAAGGTCTTCTTAGCCACTAACATTAGTGAGCTTCTATCGGGTCCGATCCCTGTTAAGTACAAGGATTCAGGTAGTCCCACCATTGCCTGCACAATAGGACAAGCTGAGATTAGTCGTGCACTTCTTGACTTGGGGGCAAGTATCAACTTTCTTGTTGGCCCAAAGGCCTTCCACTCTAGTTTTGATGATGATTAAGTCATGTAGTTATGTGTACTAATAATCTTGTGATGTTTAGTTTCAGATCATTAATCAAGATATTAGTTGGTGATTAGCTTCAACAAGATGATTCACAAGGTGATTCAAGAGCTCGAGCGACAAGATCATATATAGCTGATTGAGATTTTCACACAAAATAGAGAAATTTAGATTTAAGAAAAGATGTGCAAGGTGCTCAATTCTAATCCGCGGTAACAATGGGCTATGCGGGTCGTGATCCTCAGGGAGGGACTAGCGATAGAAGCGTTTGAGTAAGTTCTCTAAAAATTTATCTTTTTTAGTTATTAAAAAGAAAATAAGAAAATATTAGTTAAAGTTAGTTTAGAAAGAAAGCGGTATTTACAATGAGTCGGGGAAGAAAGAGTTGGTAGATGGTGATTTAATCTACAAAAATAAAAGAAAAGAAAAGAAAAGAAAAGAAAGGAACACTAACCTTAGTTTTGTTGAAGAAAAACGTGAAAACCTTACATGTTCTACCTTGCTTAGGAGGCGTTCAACGCATAAACCATAGGATCGAGCTCAGTCCCCTATTCGCATTATATCATCAAGCTGGGCAAGTATGAAGTGATACGGACCTTGAGGAGGAGAACATCTCCATGAAGTATCGTTGGCACTCGCTAAGACTCGTTATACTTGTGCTTCGGAAATCACTTGCATGCTCATCAACAACCAACAGAGATAAAAGAGAAAAAGAAAAGCAAACAAAAAGAAAAGTAAAATAATGCACATAAGAAAAATATTACCTTTATTGCTTTAATCAATGGCAGAAAAGAGGAGGGTACATCGGTGTCACGCTCAACATAGGCCTCTCTCTCTTAAAAAAATAGAAATTACAAAAGAAAAATAGAAACCTAACTACAAACTAGAAGAAAGCCTAAAAACCGTAGCTTTGGCCCTGTACTGCGCTGGACGCTCTTCTCGGTTGCACTACAAGGGGTATTTATAGGAGCAGAAGGAGGTAGAGTCCCAGTCGAAGTCGTCCACGAAGGCGGTTCCCTGGATATGACTGGATTGCCGCGGAAACGCGGCTTGGGCCGCGTTTCCGCGGCCTTATGGTGGCGGCTGGCCACGCGCTTTGGCGCGTGGCTTCTCCTGGTCCGTCCATCTGGTCGTTTCCTTCTGGAAGCTGCATCCTGGCTCTTAATCTTTGGATTTGGATATAACTTGGGAATCAAGTTACCTAGATCCCAAATCTTTTATCCACGAATTTGTGATCTTAAATTCTCTTTCTTTGGCTTTTATCCTCATCTGCAAGTTTTTAGGGTTGAATAGAAGTCTATCCTTCCCTCTTCTTTGTATTTGCAACTTTGGCCCTTGTGTATTTGCAATTTTGACAATTAATATTTGCACTTTTGCACTTGGGCTTGAATATGGGCTTTTGGGCTTCTTTTGAGGCTTTATTTCTTTATTTTAATATTTCGAGGCCTGCACACAATAAATCATAAAATATTAGTAAATGTGCTGAATTATAGATATAAATATGAAATGTGATGGTAAATATAATGATAAAAATGCACTTTTCACTACCAATCACACCCCCACACTTATCTTTTTGCTCGTCCTCGAGTAAAAATCAAAGAGAAAAAGAAAAACTAAACTAGCTAACTCACTTTCGTAGGAATCACGGTTGCACTTAGCACGTGCAACAAGCCGTTAAACCCCTAGGTTACCCTAGAGGACGAGTGTTGTCTCGTGAGGGTTTTCAGCGGATTACACCCACAAAATCAATAAAAAGGAAACTATTTGAAATACTTTTGAAAAGACTAAGCAGTCTATAAGTTTTAGGATTATCATTTTTATTCATTCTTAGACTTAGTCTTTATAAAGTAAATTGTTATACATTTTAGGTAAGGGTCAAAATTGAACTTCTAATATAGTCTTTTTCGTTACCAAAAATCATATGCATCCTTATGAATTTATACTAGGAATTCCTTAACTTGGACTCTCATGCCCCTTTATTATTTATTTATTTATATATACTTTTTTTTTGATATGTATAACTCATCTAATTTTCTTTCGTGTAAGTATCAAGGCTTCTTGAGGCCCTCATACCTAACTAATTGACTATTAGATGTGTTAGTACATATATAAGTAATTTTTCCTTAATTTTCTTAGGCTTTCTAATCCACCCATGTAACGAACTTAAAGTCGATGACTCCCAAACCGGTTGGCTTTAGGGCACCAGGTGAGAAAACACCCCGCGGACTCAAATTCGAGTGAACTAGGCCCCAAAACTAAGGACTTTAGTTTATTTACTTACTTTTAGGCATGAATACTTATGCTTCTTGAGGCACATGCATCCAGCTTAATTAGTGATATTTTATTTTATTTTTTATATATGAGGCACAAAGGTCTTCGTCTTAGAATCCTAGATATGTATTAGATATGCAAATTTCATTAAGGTAAAAATCAAGACTAATTAATTATTCAATTTCTCCTCCTATACCTAAAATTTAAACAATTTATTTATTTTGACCAAGTTTTTAGAAATCCTAATCATGATTTTCCTAATCCTTAAAACTAACTTAGATTTCTTTCAAAAGATAAGTCAAAATATTGTCCTTTTTATAAAAAATTTTTTTTTTTAGAATTTTTTTTTTATTATTAGCAAATTTTTGTTAGTTTCTAACTATGTTAGTATGTTAGTAAAGCCCATTTTTTTTTTAGGTAGCAAATTTTTGTTAGTTTCTACCTATGTTAGTATGTTAGTAAAGCCTACCCCTACACTTATCTCATGCATTGTCCTCAATGTATGAATGAATGCATATATGCATGAAAAAGAAGAAGGGAAGGCAGAAGTTACCTCAAGGTGGTGGTTCCGGTGGTGGTCTAATTGGTCCACGAAATGCGGCCCAATCTACTTTTTGTGGAATTCGGGGGAACCCACCAGAAATTACTCTAATATAACCCACTAAAAAGATGTGTCTATTAAGGATTTTTATTAAATATTTGACCCCATCTAATTTCCAAATTTCATAACTAATTTCGGAGTCAAATTTGTCAACCGTCGTGTCCCAGAATGGAGTGTGAAAAGATGGAATGATTGACTTGGACGTCATAGGTACAGGAACGAATACCGACTCATGAAAGAAACTTAAATCAAGTAAGGGTTCAGGAGTCGGGCTAAGTTCAGGAAGTGGGTCCAAATCAATAAGTTGAAGCTCAAGTCCACAATAATCTTCCCACAATGGAATGTGACTCAATATTGGTGATTCAAGTTCAGGAATGATAGGTGTGGGAATCAAGACTGACTCAAAAAGATTACCTAAGTCGGGTAACAAAACAGGAGTCAATAATGATTCGGGAATTTGAACTTGATCACAGATTTGAGAATCTAGGTCACATATCTCATTGGGTTCAATTTCATAAAAATGAGAACCTGCCAATTTATCCATGGGACTTTCAAAATTGCAAAATTGGTCAAGTTCAATATGATCATAAAAAATGGGTGATTCAATTTCATGATAAATTGGAACAGGATCCAATGTTGACTCGGGAAAAGTAAAATCAGGTGGAGACACCGGAGTCATTATTGAATCAGGAAGCAAAATTGAATCATCAAGTGGAAGATCATGATCATATTCATGCTCAAGTTCTATTTCAGGAAAGGAAAAACTTGCCAAACTATCAAAATTTGGAGTTTCGGCAAGTTCACATGATGGCACTGAATTAGAATCTTGTTGTCCAAAGCAACTTGGTTCGTCGGCTCTAAGAGAGTGGTCAGCGATATCAGAAATGGCCGAATGGTGAGAACGTAAAGATTGAACCATCATATCTATATCATGATCACGGGCTAATCTAGCCTGAGTCCTGGCTGCAAGCATCCTTTCATAGTTGATAGTTGCATCATGTTGTGATTGGACTTGAAAGGATGAAGTGTAATCGTGATGAAGTTGTGAGTCGGTGGACTCACGCATAATCATGTCTGCGATTGATGGTAATTGTTGCTTGGACTCATGCATACTCATCATTTCCTAGATAGATGGTAGTCTATTCTGACTGGGTGGATCTGAGTATGAATCTTGGGAATATTGTGGACAAGGTGGAGACGGAGGACAAGTGGGTTGAAAATTGGACTCGGGGAATCGAAACCCCATGAACTCTGTGAAGAGTTGAAATTGTTATGGAAGTTATGGTCATAAGATGGGGGGTATGGGTTATAGTCATTCGGATAAGACCATTCCGGCACACTAGGTTGGTCAAAGTTGTGATATGCCGGGTTGGTAATATCTGAAAAATAGTTAGGTGTGTAATATGGATTAAAATTGAAAAAATTATTATTATATGCCATATCACACCAACACAACAAAGAAAAAGAAAACAAACAAATAAACAAACAAAAAAGAAAAAATTCTAACCTAAGTTAGGGTAGACCTATGACCTAGACGACTCCTAACTGGTTAGACTGTCCACAGGAGGTAGGGTGTAGACTTTGACCACAAGTTAATCAGCCAGGTCAGGGCAAGAGTGGTGGGAGGTTTTCCGTCAAAGACGTTCCTTAATTAAATAACCACCAATCTTCGTGCTTCCGGCCCTCAATCCCCTTCCTAGACACTGATTTGGCAGGAGTCAATTTTTAACACCGTTCCCCCTTAGGATAATCTCCTAATTGAGTCCGAGATGTCCCAAGGGCCAACGTCTACTAATTTTAAGTTAGGCTTGGGTTAGTGAGTGCTTGGGATATGATTTTTAGGCTAAGGAAGAGTGATGAAATCCCCACCTTATCTTGTTAATGGGTTATGCCCTTAAAATAAATTTGTGCAAGTGTACAAAATATGTAAATAAGATTCACTCAAAGCATCAACCAAGAGATGAGTCCTATTCTACATGCAATGCGAACGTACCTTGCTCCAGCACTCTTCAACAGTAAAATAAAGGAATTGAAAAGACACGTGCCTAATATGCAAACGTCTAATCAATTTTTATCTTTAACAACAAGTATTTTACTGTTGATTAATTAGCAGTAAGCAGGGTTATCACAGAACAAAGTTTAACAAAGCAGTAGACAGATATTGCAATTTGCAGCAACCTGCAAAAAGATGGATCAGTAGGGAACTACTCAGGCCGCGGTTTCGCGGCAATTGCCGCGTTTCTGCGGCTATGAAGTAGGCTCTTGTGCTTTGCCTTTGAGGGCAGAGGCACAGAGTTGCTATATGTTCACTTCTGCTGTCAGTTTCCCTGTTCTCCAAACCTGCAAACAGAAAGAATAAAAGAATTAGTTAAAAAAAATTTTATTTTTAGAGAAAAACTTACCGTCCCTCCCCGGCAACGGCGCCAATGTTTTGATTGAGATTTTCCTGCACACAAAATAGAGAAATTTAGATTTAAGAAAAGATGTGCAAGGTGCTCAATTCTAATCCGCGGTAGCAATGGGCTATGCGGGTCGTGATCCTCAGGGAGGGACTAGCGATAGAAGCGTTTGAGTAAGTTCTCTAAAAATTTATCTTTTTTAGTTATTAAAAAGAAAATAAGAAAATATTAGTTAAAGTTAGTTTAGAAAGAAAGCGGTATTTACAATGAGTCGGGGAAGAAAGAGTTGGTAGATGGTGATTTAATCTACAAAAATAAAAGAAAAGAAAAGAAAGAAAAGAAAGGAACACTAACCTTAGTTTGGTTGAGGAAAAACGTGAAAACCTTACATGTTCTACCTTGCTTAGGAGGCGTTCAACGCATAAACCATAGGATCGAGCTCAGTCCCCTATTCGCATTATATCATCAAGCTGGGCAAGTATGAAGTGATACGGACCTTGAGGAGGAGAACATCTCCATGAAGTATCGTTGGCACTCGCTAAGACTCGTTATACTTGTGCTTCGGAAATCACTTGCATGCTCATCAACAACCAACAGAGATAAAAGAGAAAAAGAAAAGCAAACAAAAGAAAAGTAAAACAATGCACATAAGAAAAATATTACCTTTATTGCTTTAATCAATGGCAGAAAAGAGGAGGGTACATCGGTGCCACGCTCAACATAGGCCTCTCTCTCTCTTAAAAAAATAGAAATTACAAAAGAAAAATAGAAACCTAACTACAAACTAGAAGAAAGCCTAAAACCCTAGCTTTTGCCCTGTACTGCGCTGGACGCTCTTCTCGGTTGCACTGCAGGGGGTATTTATAGGAGCAGAAGGAGGTAGAGTCCCAGTCGAAGTCGTCCACGAAGGCGGTTCCCTGGATATGACTGGATTGCCGCGGAAATGAAACGCGGCCTTATGGTGGCGGCTGGCCACGCGCTTTGGCGCGTGGCTTCTCCTGGTCCGTCCATCTGGTCGTTTCCTTCTGGAAGCTGCATCCTGGCTCTTAATCTTTGGATTTGGATATAACTTGGGAATCAAGTTACCTAGATCCCAAATTTTTTATCCACGAATTTGTGATCTTAAATTCTCCTTCTTTGGCTTTTATCCTCATCTGCAAGTTTTTAGGGTTGAATAGAAGTCTATCCTTCCCTCTTCTTTGTATTTGCAACTTTGGCCCTTGTGTATTTGCAATTTTGACAATTAATATTTGCACTTTTGCACTTGGGCTTGAATATGGGCTTTTGGGCTTCTTTTGAGGCTTTATTTCTTTATTTTAATATTTCGAGGCCTGCACACAATAAATCATAAAATATTAGTAAATGTGCTGAATTATAGATATAAATATGAAAATGTGATGGTAAATATAATGATAAAAATGCACTTTTCACTACCAATCACACCCCCACACTTATCTTTTTGCTCGTCCTCGAGTAAAAATCAAAGAGAAAAAGAAAAACTAAACTAGCTAACTCACTTTCGTAGGAATCACGGTTGCACTTAGCACGTGCAACAAGCCGTTAAACCCCTAGGTTACCCTAGAGGACGAGTGTTGTCTCGTGAGGGTTTTCAGCGGATTACACCCACAAAATCAATAAAAAGGAAACTATTTGAAATACTTTTGAAAAGACTAAGTAGTCTATAAGTTTTAGGATTATCATTTTTATTCATTCTTAGACTTAGTCTTTATAAAGTAAATTGTTATACATTTTAGGTAAGGGTCAAAATTGAACTTCTAATATAGTCTTTTTCGTTACCAAAAATCATATGCATCCTTATGAATTTATACTAGGAATTCCTTAACTTGGACTCTCATGCCCCTTTATTATTTATTTATTTATATATAGTTTTTTTTTGATATGTATAACTCATCTAATTTTCTTTCGTGTAAGTATCAAGGCTTCTTGAGACCCTCATACCTAACTAATTGACTATTAGATGTGTTAGTACATATATAAGTAATTTTTCCTTAATTTTCTTAGGCTTTCTAATCCACCCATGTAACGAACTTAAAGTCGATGACTCCCAAACCGGTTGGCTTTAGGGCACCAGGTGAGAAAACACCCCGCGGACTCAAATTCGAGTGAACTAGGCCCCAAAACTAAGGACTTTAGTTTATTTACTCACTTTTAGGCATGAATACTTATGCTTCTTGAGGCACATGCATCCAGCTTAATTAGTGATATTTTATTTTATTTTTTTATATATGAGGCACAAAGGTCTTCGTCTTAGAATCCTAGATATGTATTAGATATGCAAATTTCATTAAGGTAAAATCAAGACTAATTAATTATTCAATTTCTCCTCCTATACCTAAAATTTAAACAATTTATTTATTTTGACCAAGTTTTTAGAAATCCTAATCATGATTTTCCTAATCCTTAAAACTAACTTAGATTTCTTTCAAAAGATAAGTCAAAATATTGTCCTTTTTATAAAAAAAATTTTTTTAGAATTTTTTTTTTATTATTAGCAAATTTTTGTTAGTTTCTAACTATGTTAGTATGTTAGTAAAGCCCATTTTTTTTTAGGTAGCAAATTTTTGTTAGTTTCTACCTATGTTAGTATGTTAGTAAAGCCTACCCCTATACTTATCTCATGCATTGTCCTCAATGTATGAATGAATACATATATGCATGAAAAAGAAGAAGGGAAGGCAGAAGTTACCTCAAGGTGGTGGTTCCGGTGGTGGTCTAATTGGTCCACGAAATGCGGCCCAATCTACTTTTTGTGGAATTCAGGGGAACCCACCAGAAATTACTCTAATATAACCCACTAAAAAGATGTGTCCATTAAGGATTTTTATTAAATATTTGACCCCATCTAATTTCCAAATTCCATAACTGATTTCGGAGTCAAATTTGTCAACCGTCGTGTCCCAGAATGGAGTGTGAAAAGATGGAATGATTGACTTGGACGTCATAGGTACAGGAACGAATACCGACTCATGAAAGAAACTTAAATCAAGTAAGGGTTCAGGAGTCGGGCTAAGTTCAGGAAGTGGGTCCAAATCAATAAGTTGAAGCTCAAGTCCACAATAATCTTCCCACAATGGAATGTGACTCAATATTGGTGATTCAAGTTCAGGAATGATAGGTGTGGGAATCAAGACTGACTCAAAAAGATTACCTAAGTCGGGTAACAAAACAGGAGTCAATAATGATTCGGGAATTTGAACTTGATCACAGATTTGAGAATCTAGGTCACATATCTCATTGGGTTCAATTTCATAAAAATGAGAACTTGCCAATTTATCCATGGGACTTTCAAAATTGCAAAATTGGTCAAGTTCAATATGATCATAAAAAATGGGTGATTCAATTTCATGATAAATTGGAACAGGATCCAATGTTGACTCGGGAAAAGTAAAATCAGGTGGAGACACCGGAGTCATTATTGAATCAGGAAGTAAAGTTGAATCATCAAGTGGAAGATCATGATCATATTCATGCTCAAGTTCTATTTCAGGAAAGGAAAAACTTGCCAAACTATCAAAATTTGGAGTTTCGGCAAGTTCACATGATGGCACTGAATTAGAATCTTGTTGTCCAAAGCAACTTGGTTCGTCGGCTCTAAGAGAGTGGTCAGCGATATCAGAAATGGCCGAATGGTGAGAACGTAAAGATTGAACCATCATATATATATCATGATCACGGGCTAATCTAGCCTGAGTCATGGCTGCAAGCATCCTTTCATAGTTGATAGGTGCATCATGTTGTGATTGGACTTGAAAGGATGAAGTGTAATCGTGATGAAGTTGTGAGTCGGTGGACTCACGCATAATCATGTCTGCGATTGATGGTAATTGTTGCTTGGACTCATGCATACTCATCATTTCCTGGATAGATGGTAGTCTATTCTGACTGGGTGGATCTGAGTATGAATCTTGGGAATATTGTGGACAAGGTGGAGACGGAGGACAAGTGGGTTAAAAATTGGACTCGAGGGAATCGAAACCCCATGAACTCTGTGAAGAGTTGAAATTGTTATGGAAGTTATGGTCATAAGATGGGGGTATGGGTTATAGTCATTCGGATAAGACCATTCCGGCACACTAGGTTGGTCAAAGTTGTGATATGCCGGGTTGGTAATATCTGAAAAATAGTTAGGTGTGTAATATGGATTAAAATTGGAAAAATTATTATTATATGCCATATCACACCAACACAACAAAGAAAAAGAAAACAAACAAATAAACAAACAAAAAAGAAAAAATTCTAACCTAAGTTAGGGTAGACCTATGACCTAGACGACTCCTAACTGGTTAGACTGTCCATAGGAGGTAGGGTGTAGACTTTGACCACAAGTTAATCAGCCAGGTCAGGGCAAGAGTGGTGGGAGGTTTTCCGTCAAAGACGTTCCTTAATTAAATAACTACCAATCTTCGGGCTTTCGGCCCTCAATCCCCTTCCTAGACACTGATTTGGCAGGAGTCAATTTCTAACACCGTTCCCCCTTAGGATAATCTCCTAATTGAGTCCGAGATGTCCCAAGGGCCAATGTCTACTAATTTTAAGTTAGGCTTGGGTTAGTGAGTGCTTGGGATATGATTTTTGGGCTAAGGAAGAGTGATGAAATCCCCACCTTATCTTGTTAATGGGTTATGCCCTTAAAATAAATTTGTGCAAGTGTACAAAATATGTAAATAAGATTCACTCAAAGCATCAACCAAGAGATGAGTCCTATTCTACATGCAATGCGAACGTACCTTACTCCAGCACTCTTCAACAGTAAAAATAAAGGAATTTAAAAGACACGTGCCTAATATGCAAACGTCTAATCAATTTTTATCTTTAACAACAAGTATTTTACTGTTGATTAATTAGCAGTAAGCAGGGTTATCACAGAACAAAGTTTAACAAAGCAGTAGACAAATATTGCAATTTGCAGCAACCTGCAAAAAGATGGATCAGTAGGGAACTACTCAGGCCGCGGTTTCGCGGCAATTGCCGCGTTTCTGCGGCTATGAAGTAGGCTCTTGTGCTTTGCCTTCGAGGGCAGAGGCACAGAGTTGCTATATGTCCACTTCTGCTGTCAGTTTCCCTGTTCTCCAAACCTGCAAACAGAAAGAATAAAAGAATTAGTTAAAAAAAATTTTATTTTTAGAGAAAAACTTACCGTCCCTCCCCGGCAACGGCGCCAATGTTTTGATTGAGATTTTCCTGCACACAAAATAGAGAAATTTAGATTTAAGAAAAGATGTGCAAGGTGCTCAATTCTAATCCGCGGTAGCAATGGGCTATGCGGGTCGTGATCCTCAGGGAGGGACTAGCGATAGAAGCGTTTGAGTAAGTTCTCTAAAAATTTATCTTTTTTAGTTATTAAAAAGAAAATAAGAAAATATTAGTTAAAGTTAGTTTAGAAAGAAAGCGGTATTTACAATGAGTCGGGGAAGAAAGAGTTGGTAGATGGTGATTTAATCTACAAAAATAAAGAAAAGAAAAGAAAAGAAAAGAAAGGAACACTAACCTTAGTTTGGTTGAGGAAAAACGTGAAAACCTTACATGTTCTACCTTGCTTAGGAGGCGTTCAACGCATAAACCATAGGATCGAGCTCAGTCCCCTATTCGCATTATATCATCAAGCTGGGCAAGTATGAAGTGATACGGACCTTGAGGAGGAGAACATCTCCATGAATTATCGTTGGCACTCGCTAAGACTCGTTATACTTGTGCTTCGGAAATTACTTGCATGCTCATCAACAACCAACAGAGATAAAAGAGAAAAAGAAAAGCAAACAAAAAGAAAAGTAAAACAATGCACATAAGAAAAATATTACCTTTATTGCTTTAATCAATGGCAGAAAAGAGGAGGGTACATCGGTGTCACGCTCAACATAGGCCTCTCTCTCTCTTAAAAAAATAGAAATTACAAAAGAAAAATAGAAACCTAACTACAAACTAGAAGAAAGCCTAAAAACCCTAGCTTTGGCCCTGTACTGCGCTGGACGCTCTTCTCGGTTGCACTGCAGGGGGTATTTATAGGAGCAGAAGGAGGTAGAGTCCCAGTCGAAGTCGTCCACGAAGGCGGTTCCCTGGATATGACTGGATTGCCGCGGAAACGAAACGCGGCCTTATGGTGGCGGCTGGCCACGCGCTTTGGCGCGTGGCTTCTCCTGGTCCGTCCATCTGGTCGTTTCCTTCTGGAAGCTGCATCCTGGCTCTTAATTTTTGGATTTGGATATAACTTGGGAATCAAGTTACCTAGATCCCAAATCTTTTATCCACGAATTTGTGATCTTAAATTCTCCTTCTTTGGCTTTTATTCTCATCTGCAAGTTTTTAGGGTTGAATAGAAGTCTATCCTTCCCTCTTCTTTGTATTTGCAACTTTGGCCCTTGTGTATTTGCAATTTTGACAATTAATATTTGCACTTTTGCACTTGGGCTTGAATATGGGCTTTTGGGCTTCTTTTGAGGCTTTATTTCTTTATTTTAATATTTCGAGGCCTGCACACAATAAATCATAAAATATTAGTAAATGTACTGAATTATAGATATAAATATGAAAATGTGATGTTAAATATAATGATAAAAATGCACTTTTCACTACCAATCAATAGCACTCATTGGAGTCAAGCTCGGTGGATCACAAAGTTTTGGTTCGAGTCGGCTTGGAGACGGTGCTCTACAAGAAGACATCGGTACCTAGTTTAATTTTGTGTTTAGATCCATTTGTAAAGATTAGAATAGTATGATATGCTCAAGTTCACAATACACACGTTTCATGTTTTGGTTTTGGTTTTCGATTTTAGGTTTAACCGATCTTGGTTTTCATGAATAGATAGATTCAAAGCAAGTTTACATGGTTTAATGTATATTAGATTTGTTCTATATACATGCTTGCTTCAATTACTTAGACAAACTTAGTTTGATATACCTATTCATGTGTTTTAGGTTTATGTTTTAACAAAACATATTTTTGGAATTAAAGTAAAAAACATGAATATATATATGTTTCTTATATATTGGATTATATCCATATGCAACATGCTTCAAAGTGTTTAAATATCATGTTTTTGTATTTAGATGAGTTTTGGACAAAACGTATTTTCAATTCAAAAATCCAAGTTTTAGAAAATACAGTTTTTGGTATTTGGTAAAATCTCTATAACACAAAAATGGTCCGTAATGTTTGAAATTTGTGTTGAAATTTTTAACACAAGTTTATATTTCAATGTAAAATGATAAAACTATTTTTGTGTAATTTTAGAGATTTTTATGGGAATTTTTAGGATTAAAATTACATGTTTTTCTGACCAGAACTGCTGCTGCCAGGCTAGGTCGGTCGACCGAACGGTCGACCGTACCAAGTAGCCGGTCGACCCTCGCGGTCGACCGACGTGCACGGATACGTGCACGCTGGCTTACCCATAAACCGGTCGACCGCACGGTCGACCGACTGAGAGCAGGTTGCTCTCGGGTTGCACCCGGTCGATCGAGCGGTCGACCGTACAGAGAGCCATTGCTCTCTGTATCTGGGTCCGGTCGACCGCGCAGTCGACCGGTAGCTGCCAGCGGTCAAATGTGATCGTTGGCCGGTCGACCGTCCGGTCGACCGGTAGTTCATTTTTGGCAAAATTTGCTGCCAACGGCTATATTTTTTAATGGGCTATAAATACCCCATTAATGGCCAGTTTTCTCTAAGAATTTTTAGACGAATTTTCTGAGCTTTCTCTAGTGTTTTCACAGTAATCAAAAGAAGTTTTTGGGCTTTAATTGAACAATCTATTTGGTGTTTTTGCTAGGGTTTGGAAAATCAAAGAAAAGGGTTTTTGGGAAAAGTGTTTGATTAAACTTCTTCATCTTGGTTTCTAGTTTTTCCCAAGGATTTTCTTTGAGATTTTGATTTCCATTCCTTTGGTTTTCTCCACACTTGAGCTACATCTACTATCTCATTATATAGGATCCTTGTGTGGGAAAGAAATTATTTGTGGTTGTTTGCTAGACCACCAAGTTGTAAACCCAATCTTTGCTTGGCTTTGTGCCTTTCCCTCATTATGTTGAGGAGGTTGTGCATTTGGGTTGTATCCCTCAAGTTGTGAGGTGATCCTTGTGTTGCTTTGTGCTAATCCCTCAAGTTGTGAGGTGATTGTTTGTTGGCTTGGTGTTGTGCCTCAAGGAGGAGGTTGTGTTTGTAAGAGAGGAGTTGGGTACTCCTTGTAATTGTTATTGCCCCAAATCCTCGGTGGAGGTTCCCTTTGTGGGAGTCCTTTGTGGACAAGCTAGTGGAGTTGAAATCCTTCTGTGTGAAGGCGGGGATGTAGAGCTGGGTGCTCGAACCTCGAAACATATCTTGTTGTTTGCGCTTGATCCCTTGACTCTTACTCTATCTCTCTCTCTCTTAACTTTGTGCCTTGCATCATTTCACATTGATCATTCATACTTATATGCTTGGCTTGGTTGTGTGTGCATCACTCATTTAGTGTAATTGCAATTAGTTTTTAAATTCCGCATTAAGTTCACTAGATTAGCATTATCACCTATTCACCCCCTCTCTAGGTGATTTCAATTGGTATCAGAGCCTACGCTCCTGATATTTAGGTTTAACCACCTAGGAGTGAGATCTTGGTTTGCTAATCTTCATTTGCATTGTTCATTTGCACACATATAGTTGCACTCATGGATAGCCCTCCTATGTTTGATTTTTCTAGACATGATGTTTGGAAGGCCAAGATGAGTTGTCATTTAAAAAGCCTAGGACATCTAGTTTATCAAGCCACTACTCAAGAATCCTACCCAAATGCTAGCAATCATAAAAAGGCTAATGCATTAGCACTTAAGACACTTAGAGCATCTCTTAATGAAGATCTTTTACATGTGTTTGCTCATTATGATTCGGCTTTTGCAGTTTGGAGCATATTGACTTCTCCTGAGCTACCAAGGATTATCAACAAGTTGAGGAGATCTAGGAGAGACAAGTCCGACGAGCATTGCCTCATGGTCCAAGGGAAAGACTCCCTTGAGGTACAATCGGATTCTCAACTAGATGATAGCTCTAGTTCATATTGCTATGGTGTTTTGAAGTTCAAAATTTAAATGTAGAACTTGCCTCTAAGCTTGAAAATTTTGTGGAAAAACATGACCTTTTGAAAAAGAAACATTTTGAATTAAAAGAAGAAATGAAGGATTTGTGCTCAACTTTTGAATTGGTTTTGCAAGAGAAGGAAGAGATTACTAGTGAACGTGACTCACTAAGATCTCAACTAGACCTTGCCCTAAAAGAGATTGATGTTTTGAAAAGCAAAAATGATTGTGATGATGTTGTGAAAAACAATGAGGTTTTATCTTCTAAATTAGATTTTGTTTTAAAAGATAACCTTTCATTGAAAAATGAAATTGATTTCATTACAAAAGAATTGGATTTTGTTTTAAAGAAAAATGAATCTTTAAAAATTGATATAGATTCTCATGTTTGCCATGCTAGTGTAGCTTCACCTAGCACATCTTTTGCATGCTCCACTTTATCTTATAGTATTGAAAATGACATAAATGTTTTGAAGAAAAGTGTAGATTGTTTGGGCTCCACTTTGAGCCAATGTGCTTTGAATCATACACGCTTGGAATCCTTGGTTCGTAAGAAACAAGTTCCATCTTTGCGTGCACACACCCTCCACGGCATACACATGCTCATCACGGTCACAAACTCCACACTATGTATGCTCATGTGTACATTTGTACACATTGTGGTCGTAAGGGCCACCTTGCTAGATTTTGCTATGATCGCTTACATGATGAAAATTTAGCAACTAATTTTGTTTGGGTTAGAAAAGATACTAACCCCCGTGGACCCAAAAGAAAATAGGTACCAAAGACCACCCCTTTGATTTTTGATGTAGGAGTGGGCTCTCGCATAATGTGAGAGTGTTGGTGCCTTGAAGTGGATGCGTTCAGTGCTTAAAGAAAATAATTTGGATGCATCACTTTCAAGGGGAGTTTGGTGGAGAGGACCACCATTGGTTTGGAGAACTAGAGAGGTGCCTTCATCGGTTTTGGTATCAATCTCTAACTCCCGTTTTTATTTGCATGCTTTTCATGTTCATTTATTTATAGCATGTCATGTTTTATTATTCATTATGCTTATGTCATGTTGATTAGATTAGTGTTATACATGTTTAGTTACTTGAGACACCCATATTTTATATGGATCTATATTTAGTGCTCTCACCTTGTTTAAACTAATATGTATGCCCTAGATCCAATGTACATGCATATACATAATGATCATATGGATGTTTATGATTTTTGTTTTGTTGAATCATGTTTTGATTAGTATGTTAAATGCCATGTATTAGACCATTGACATGCATGTATAGCTTATGAGATCACCCATGCTTATATGGACCCATTTGTTGTGTTCTCACCATTCGTTTAGCTATTATGTATATCATGATTCTAATAGCATGTGGATTTACATAATGATCATTTTTATGATTATCATGTTGATTTGTGTCGTTTTATGCTTCATAATTTGAATATATGTTTAGATGTTAGTTTTCATGAAAACTAGATTTTATACTTGTACATAGAATGGGCCACAAGTAAATCTTTATATATGTTTGTGCTTGAATGCTTATTTGTACCCATTAGATGTGCTAGTATAGTCTAGTTTTGATGATTCATGCATTCTAACTTGTATTCCTCATTTTTGATATGTTTCTATGATCAAGTGTTTTAACTTCATGTATATGTCTATCTTGTCCAAACTATTGATTATACATATACATCCTTTGAGCCACGTGCCTTCATGCATATACTTTTGTGGACTCATTATGTTTAGGATATGTATCTATACTTTAGTTTGTACATGACATACATATGCCTTGAAGTTTAAATCATTTTGATGATTTTCATGTTTTTAGGTAATTTCAAATTGGTAATGAAAATTTAGTTTTTCATGTTTTCATGTTTTTAAGGAATTTCAATTGAGCTTAATTGAATATTTTCATGATTGTGTGTTTCACATAACACTTGTTCACTCACTTTATTATGTTTCTCATGATTGTGTTTTCATGAGTATGATATGGGCTTTATGGACTTTGAGTGTTTAGTGATCATGTGATTTACATGTGTTTCATGAAAAATAATTTTGTTTTATTCCTTGCTTGAAGGATTTCGTACTAGTTTAAAAACTAGTTCGTATTCTTCACTATGGTAGAGATTTTCAAATATACTACATTTTCAAACCTATTTTTGAAAACCCCTACCTTCTAAGGGTGGTTGGATGGGAGACCATGCTCATGTATGCTTTATAGTGAAAATCATTTTAAACTTGAACATGATTGGGAGGATAGGTTATATGAGATATACACTTGATATTATTGTTGTTTCAATTGGTATCATTGGATTCTTTCAATTGGTATCAATATTGACATTTTTGTATACTCATATATTTTTTTGTTGTATATGTATGCTTGCACTTCAAAGAGTATCAATTTCAATTGGTATCTAATTTTTCATACATATATATGTTTTTATTTGTGCTTATTATATTCATATATCTTAGAGCACAAATTTTGATCATGATAAAGCTTGTTTTATAATGACTATCTTGTTTCAATTGACTAGTTTTCAATTGGTATCCATATACAAGCTTATTCATTGTTTCATTTGGTATTTCATAAAGGGGGAGAAAACTTGTATTTCATCTTTCAATTGAAATTTTATTTCCACTCCCATGCTTTATGATTGAAAATTTCAATTTAGTATCATATGTTCAAAATGAAAAATATATTTACAATTGGTATCAAAATTTATGTTTAGAAATTCAAAATTTGTTATGTTTAATTTCAATTGGTATCAAGATTGTTTTCTTACAATTGGTATGTTATTTATTTACTTATCAATTGATATCAAGATTTTTGTTTTCATTTGATATATGTTTTCATATAAACATGTTTAAACTTGAAACAAATCTCAATTAAAAATTTTTATGCCTCGTTTACCTTTATTTCAATTGGTTTCATTTGATATAGGCATTCCTTAAAATGTTTTAATACTCATTTCAATTGATATCATTTATGCACTTCATTGACATTTTTTTTGGTATCATGTTTTATGTCACCCCTTTATTGTTTCTTTGTTTTGATAAAAAAGGGGAAGAAGAATTTGAGTTTACTTTTACCCCTTTGTTGATGATTGACAAAAAGGGGGAGAAGAATTTTGAGTTTGTAGTTTATATGCATGTTTTATGTTTTATTAAAGATCAATTGGTGTTTTTAATTAAAGTTCACATGTTTATTTTTGGTATCAAGAGCTTCATTAGTTTTGTTTTGCAAATTGGTATCAAGAGCTTGTTTTGAAAATGTACTTGTTTTATTTAATTGGTATCAAGAGCATGTTTTAGAAATTTATGTGTTTTATGCATGTTGATGCATACATGTTTATGAACATTAATTGCATACTTATTTGTTTATCTTGATGCATGAGTTAAGGGGGAGCTTTCTTTGAAGCTTAACTTTAATCCATGCAAATATAACTCCATGAGTTTTGTCATCATCAAAAAGGGGGAGATTGTTGGCCCAAAGGCCTTCCACTCTAGTTTTGATGATGATTAACTCATGTAGTTATGTGTACTAATAATCTTGTGATGTTTAGTTTCAGATCATTAATCAAGATATTAGTTGGTGATTAGCTTCAACAAGATGATTCACATGGTGATTCAAGAGCCCGAGCGACAAGATCATATATAGCACTCATTGGAGTCAAGCTCGGTGGATCACGAAGTTTTGGTTCGAGTCGGCTTGGAGACGGTGCTCTACAAGAAGACATCGGTACCTAGTTTAGTTTTGTGTTTAGATCCATTTGTAAAGATTAGAATAGTATGATATGCTCAAGTTCACAATACACACGTTTCATGTTTTGGTTTTGGTTTTCGGTTTTAGGTTTAACCGATCTTGGTTTTCATAAATAGATAGATTCAAAACAAGTTTACATGGTTTAATGTATATTATATTTGTTCTATATACATGCATGCTTCAATTACTTAGACAAACTTAGTTTGATATACCTATTCATGTGTTTTAGGTTTGTGTTTTAACAAAACATATTTTTGGAATTAAAGTCAAAAATATGAATATATATATATATATATATGTTTCTTGTATATTGGATTATATCCATATGCAACATGCTTCAAAGTGTTTAAATATCATGTTTTTGTATTTAGATAAGTTTTGGACAAAACGTATTTTCAATTCAAAAATCCAAGTTTTAGAAAATACAGTTTTTGGTATTTGGCAAAATCTCTATAACACAAAAATGGTCCGTAATGTTTGAAATTTGTGTTGAAATTTTTAACACAAGTTTATATTTCAATGTAAAATGATAAAACTATTTTTGTGTAATTTTAGAGATTTTTATGGGAATTTTTAGGATTAAAAATTACATGTTTTTCTGACCAGAACTGCTGCTGCCAGGCTAGGTCGGTCGACCGGACGGTCGACCGTACCAAGTAGCCGGTCGACCCTCGCGGTCGACCGACGTGCACGGATACGTGCACGCTGGCTTACCCATAAGCCGGTCGACCGCACGGTCGACCGACTGAGAGCAGGTTGCTCTCGGTTGCACCCGGTCGACCGAGCGGTCGACCGTACAGAGAGCCATTGCTCTCTGTATCTGGGTCCGGTCGACCGCGCGGTCGACCGGTAGCTGCCAGCGATCAAATGTGACCGTTGGCCGGTCGACCGTCCGATCGACCGGTAGTTCATTTTTGGCAGAATTTGCTGCCAACGGCTATATTTTTTAATGGGCTATAAATACCCCATTAATGGCCAGTTTTCTCCAAGAATTTTTGGACGAATTTTCTGAGCTTTCTCTAGTGTTTTCACAGCAATCAAAAGAAGTTTTTGGGCTTTAATTGAACAATCTATTTGGTGTTTTTGCTAGGGTTTGGAAAATCAAAGAAAAGGGTTTTTGGGAAAAGTGTTTGATTAAACTTCTTCATCTTGGTTTCTAGTTTTTCCCAAGGGTTTTCTTTGAGATTTTGATTTCCATTCCTTTGGTTTTCTCCACACTTGAGCTACATCTACTATCTCATTCTATAGGATTCTTGTGTGGGAAAGAAATTGTTTGTGGTTGTTTGCTAGACCACCAAGTTGTAAACCCAATCATTGCTTGGCTTTGTGCCTTTCCCTCATTGTGTTGAGGAGGTTGTGCATTTGGGTTGTATCTCTCAAGTTGTGAGGTGATCCTTGTGTTGCTTTGTGCTAATCCCTCAAGTCGTGAGGTGATTGTTTGTTGGCTTGGTGTTGTGCCTCAAGGAGGAGGTTGTGTTTGTAAAGAGAGGAGTTGGGTACTCCTTGTAATTGTTATTGCCCCAAATCCTCGGTGGAGGTTCCCTTTGTGGAAGTCCTTTGTGCACAAGCTAGTGGAGTTGAAATCCTTCTGTGTGAAGGCGGAGATGTAGAGCTGGGTGCTCGAACCTCGAAACATATCTTGTTGTTTGCGCTCGATCCCTTGACTCTTACTCTATCTCTCTCTCTCTCTCTTAACTTTGTGCCTTGCATCATTTAACATTGATCATTCATACTTATATGCTTGGCTTGGTTGTGTGTGCATCACTCATTTAGTGTAATTGCAATTAGTTTTTAAATTCCGCATTAAGTTCACTAGATTAGCATTATCACCTATTCACCCCCTTTAGGTGATTTCATTTCTTCCATTCTCAGTTTATCAACAATTCGGGTTGGGCGATCTTAGTCCAACTCAAGTTACTATCCAACTGGCTGACCTTTCAGTGAAAGTTCCAAAAGGGGAGATTAATGATGTCCTTATCCGGGTCGGAGAGTTTATTTAACCTGTTGATTTCATAGTTCTAGAGACACAACCCATGTCTAATCATAGGGTTCAAACTCCTATAATCCTAGGGCGACCATTCCTTGCTACTGCCAATGCCATCATCAATTATAGGAATGGGTCCATGAGGTTAACCTTTGGGGACATGACTAGAGAAGTCAATGTCTTCAACCTAGGAAAACAACCCCGTGATGTTGAGGATCAAACATTTGAAGTCAACCTCATTGAGAACTTGACAAGTGAACATAGGGAAGAATTAGAACTAGAAACTGAGTGTGACTTCGGGTTAGAGTCTGACAACTTTAATCTTGATTAGGATGTTGAGTCAGCTGTAAATTGGGCCTCGAACCTTATTTCACCAAACATGGAGCCAACAAATTTGACTAATCTTTCCAGTGAACCTTCCTCCTCCTTAGAACTGAAAACGTTACCTGCGCATCTTAAGTACGTCTATCTAGGCGAACAAGAGACCTTTCCTATCATCATTGACTCCCATTTAAATGACGGGGAAGATGAAGATCTTAAAGCAATTCTAAGAAAACATAGGGAAGCCATTGGTTGGATTATGACTGATATAAAGGGATTAAGTCCAACCATCGTTCAACATCGCATTCATCTCAATGATGCCATACCTAAAAGAGACCCGCAGCGTAGGTTAAACCCTATAATGCAAGAGGTTGTTCATGCTGAAATTGTAAAACTCTTAGACAATGGGATAATCTATCCCATTTCTGATAGCCAATGGGTCAGTTCTGTCCACGCGGTTCCAAAGTAATCCGGTTTCACCGTAGTGGAAAACGAGAACAAAGAGTTGGTCCAAACTCGACTTCCCACAAAGATCCGAGTTTGCATTGACTATAGGAAGCTTAATGCTGCAACTCGTAAGGACCATTTTCCACTTCTCTTCATTGATCAAATGCTTGAACGTTTGGCGGGCCACAAGTATTACTGTTTCTTGGACGGTTACTCGGGGTATAATCAGATTCCTATTGCTCCTGAGGACCAAGAAAAGACTACATTCACATGTTCATTTGGGACATTCGCTTATCGTCGAATGCCTTTCGGCTTATGCAATGCCCCCAGCAACGTTGCATGTTGAGTCTTTTTTCTGATATGGTAGAACGATTCTTTGAAATCTTCATGGATGATTTCTCTATCTATGGAGATTCGTTCACTCAATGTCTCAACCATTTAGAACTTGTCCTCCAACGTTGTGCTGAGAAAAATCTGACACTGAACTGGGAGAAATGCCATTTCATGGTAAAACATGGAATTGTCTTGGGTCATGAAATCTCCAAGAAAGGAATTGAAGTGGATAGAGCCAAAATTGAGGTTATTGCGAAGCTTCCCATGCCCAAATGCGTGAAGGATATTAGATCCTTCTTAGGACACGCTGGTTTTTACCGAAGATTTATCAAGGATTTTAGCAAGATTGCTAGGCTCTTGACTAATCTGTTAGCTAAGGACGTGTCTTTCACTTTCGTTGCTGAATGTGTGAATTCTTGGGAGAAGCTTAAGAGAGAGCTTATTTCTGCACCAATCATATCTGCACCGGATTGGTCTAAGCCATTCGAAATCATGTGCGATGCTTCTGATTTTGCCATAGGCGCTGTCCTCGGACAACGCATTGATAACAAGCAGCACGTGATTTACTACTCTAGTAGGACTCTCAACGATGCTCAATTGAACTACACTACGACTGAGAAGGAATTCTTGGCAGTAGTTTTTGCCTTAGAGAAATTTCGTCCCTACCTACTAGGGTCCAAAACCACCATTTTCACCGATCATTCTGCTCTTAGGTACCTCATGATGAAGAAGGATGCCAAGGCCTGACTCATTCGTTGGATCCTCCTTCTTCAAGAATTCGATCTCGAGTTCGAGACAAGAAAGGCGTAGAAAATGTCATTGCTGACCATCTCTTATGAATCCCTAATTCTCCATGCAACGAATTACCCATAAATGAGGATTTTCCTGATGAAAATCTCTTAGCTATCTTTAGGGAACCTTGGTTTACTGATATAGTGAATTACTTAGTCACAAACCAAACTCCGTCTCATTGATCAAAAATGATATATACCAGTTTTTATCCCAAGTCCGGTATTTCTTTTGGGAGGAACCGTATCTTTTTAAGTACTGTTCTGACCAAATTATTAGGAGATACATTCCCGATGAGGAGGTTAAGAGTGTTCTATCCTTTTGTCATGAACTTGTATGCGGTGGACACTTTGGTCCCCGCAAGACTGCTGAAAAAGTGCTACAAAGTGGGTTCTATTGGCCCACTTTGTTCAAAGATGCTTATGAATTTTTCAAGACGTGCTCTAGATGCCAGATGGTAGGAAGGATCTCAAGACGAGTATGATGCCCCTAAACCCAATTTTAGAAATAGACTTTATGGGTCCATTTCCTAATTCATTTGGAAACCAATACATATTGGTTGTTGTGGACTATGTGTCCAAGTGGGTGGAAGCTATTCCTAGTAGAACTAATGATAACAAAGTTGTCATAAAGTTTTTGAAAGAGAACATTTTCTCACGCTTCGGAACCCCTCGTGCTATCATCAGTGATAATGGCACTCACTTTTGCAATAGATCATTTGGAAGCTCTTATGCGAAAGTATGTCATAACTCACAAGTTGTCCACACCTTATCATCCTCAAACTAGTGGGCAGGTTGAGGTTTCCAATAGACAAGTCAAAGCTTATCTTGGAGAAAATTGTGAACCAAAACCGGAAAGATTGGTCCACCAAACTTGTAGATGCCCTATGGGCCTACAGGACCGCTTTCAAGACGATCCTAGGGATGTCTCCTTATAGGTTAGTCTATGGTAAAGCTTGTCACCGACCCGTTGAGTTAGAGCACCGGGCCTTATGGGCTATCAAGCAGTTGAATTTCGACTTGACTAAGGCCGGTGACCTTCGGAAATTACAAATTTTCAAATTAGAGGAGTTAAGAAATGAGGCCTATGAAAATGCTAAGATCACTAAAGATAGAGTTAAGATTTTTCATGATAAATACATCATAAGAAAAACCTTTGTCCCTGGACAAAAAGTCTTACTCTATAATTCTAGGCTTCATCTTTTTCCAGGGAAATTAAAATCAAGATGGACTGGGCCATTCGTTATAAAAACCGTGTTCCCACACGGTGCAGTAGAGATCAGTGACATCAAGAATGGAAATGACTTTAAGGTAAATGGTCAACGCCTTAAACCTTTCTTGGAATCGGTGCCGGTAAATAAAACGGCTATGGGTCTTTTTGACCCAGTGTATCGGTAACTTTCCTTTTTTCCATTTTATTTCATGCATCTATACATTTCTTTCATACATTAGGGACAATGCATGAGATAAGTGTGGGGGAGGGTTCTAACATGACTAATATAACAAAAAAACCAAAAAACCAAAAAAAAACTTTTTGAAAGGTAAGAACAATATTTTGATATATTTTTTTTGTAAGAAATTAAGTCAATTTTAAGGAATAGGAAAATCATAATTAGGATTTCTTACACTTGGTCAAAATAAGATGACTTGTTTGATTTTTAGGGTTAGGAAGAAAATTTGTGAAAGTTATTTAGTCTTGATCTTTACCTTGATGAAATATGCACACTTTATACACTTACACACCTAGGGTTTAAAAAACAAAGACTCTTATGCCTTATAAAAAAAAAAAGAAAAGAGAAAAAAAACTATATATAAATAAACAAGTCTAATTATTGATTAGCTAGGTGCTTTGGCCTAAGCAAGCCTTGGTATTTATGCAAAAGATAATTAGATAAGTTTGAAAAAATATATATATAAATCCTCTGATTAAGCTGGGTATTTGTGCCTCATGAAGCATTAGTATTCACGCCTAAAAGGGGTACATTTTATAAATAAAAACCTTGATTTCGTAGCCTTGTCTGCTCGAGTGTTTAAATCCTTAGGGGTGTTTTCTCACCTGGTGCCCTAAAACTGTCCGGTTTGGGTGTCACCGACTAAAGGCTCGTTACATGAGCAAATTAGAAAGCCTAATGGAATTGAGGAATAAATACCACCAAAAATAAATATAAATAAGGCATAGGAGTTAATATTAAAGAACCCTTAGTCAAACTTCACAGTCACGATAGTGCATATGACTCAGGATAAAGTAATAGACTAGATGAGAAATACAATTTGACTCCTTACTTTGATTGATGACATGTAGAGACTAAGTTTAGGAATGAAAAGTTTGATATTCCTATAACTTATAGATTACTTAAACTTCTACAAATATACTTCAAATAATTTCTCCTTTCAAAATGCTTTTCGAAAATACTAACATTTATTCTCTTTCTTTTTGGATTTTATGGGTGCAATCCACTGAAAACCCTCACGAGACAAAACTCGTCCTCTAGGGGTAAACTAGAGGTTTAACGGCTTGTTGCACATGCTCAGTGCAATCGAGTGACCTGCGAAAGTGGTCTAATAATTGGTTAGAATTAGTTTTGATGTTTTGCTCGAGGGCGAGCAAAAGAAAAGTGTGGGGGTGTGATCAGTCACATATATTGCATATACATTGTCACGTTACCATACTTTTTATCTAATAAATCCTATTAATAAGTCTTATTCTTCTTTGTTAAATATAGGCCCATCGCTAAAAGAAAGAAAAGAGAAACAAGCCCAAATGCCCATCAAATTCTGAATTAATTCAGAATAAATTCAAAATCAGGGAATCAGGGCAGATCTTGGCAAATCAGAGAGGTTGAAAATCGGTTGAAATGTATCTTCCCAAATCAAGCAGTTGAAGCCAACAATCAAAGGCTGTTTCATCAAATTCTGGAGCATAAACGAGAAAAGCAACAAAAGATATGGGAGAATCACCAAACCAGGAGCGAAGACTAGGATTAGAATTTTTGTTTATTTCTTAAGGTTTAGGCTCTTTGTTAGATAGTATAAAAGTGGTATCTTTGTTTTGCAATTTGTAGTTCAGTGCAAATACCAGTGAGAGAGAGGAATTGAGAGATTGTATTCTGAAGATTGAAGTGACATCAATACAAGGATCAAGCTACCTTTTCTTCTACTCCATTCTACGGTATGTTTTGCTTTATTTACTTGCATTGTTCTTTGTCTTCCATGAGTAGTTAAATCAGTTTTCTGGGCTCACTATTACTCCTCTCTCTGATCCCTCTTCTTTTTGAATGGTTTTGATGAAAAGACCCAATGAATCGTTTGCATGCCTAACTTAAGCCTTTCTTCTTGAAAGTGTTCTTGAAGGCACATGAGGATGGGTTTGGATTTTTAAATTTCTACTTCTTTTAAAAACGTCTCTTGAACTTATTTTTATCTCATACTTGAACTTCTTGATGATTTAACATTCAATTCGAGATGATTTCTTAAAGGAAAGGATTAACTTTTCCAACCATCTTATGTGCTTTACTTAAAACTTTCTAAAATCAATCTTAATTTTTTGCCTATGATCAAGTTGATGCACTAAGGATTTCAATAGAAGAACATATCGTTGAGTAGTGAGATAGTGAGCCCAAATTTTCTTCTTCATTAAAAACAACAAATCACTTTTCAAAGCTTTTTAAATCACCTTTTCCAAAGCCTTCTCCAAATTTACAATTTTTCTTTTAATCATTTCCTTTCTCTCCATTCTCTTTTTCAACTAAGAAATGAGCACCATTCTTAGCTTTCTAAACAAAACACCGAAAAGCTTTCATCGCATTCCTCCTCGTGGACACGACCCGTTAGCCCAAAGCTACACGGTAAATCCTGCTCTTTCATTTTTTCAATCAACAACCGTCAACCTCCAAGTCGAATAATAAAGACAAAATAGATGAGCAACCTTACAAGCCTATTGTGCCATTCTCTAATAGAATTATCAACTTGAGGTTCAGGATCACTTTCATGTTCAAATTCAATTTCAGGAAAGGGATAACTTGCCAAAATATCAATGGGACTTTCAAAATTTGGAGTTTGATCAAGTTCAAGTAGATGTGATGAAATTGAATCTTGGTTTTCAAAATAACATGATTCTTGAGACCAATCGATAGAGTTAGGGATATAAAGATTGGTTAAAGGTTGACAAGAAAGACTTTTCTCGCTCTCATTGATCAATTCGCTCATTATTAAGTCTAACCTACTGATAGGTTGGGTAACAAAATTTTGGGTCTGAATCATGTCTTTCATACTCTTTGCAGTTGAATCTTCTTGAAAAGGTGAGTATGAAAGTTGGTTTTGAAAATTATGGTAAAGTCGTAAGCCCATCAGATTTTGTGATTGCTGCTTGGACTCATGCAAGAGTTCCATATTCATTTCCAGGATGGATAGTTGTTCATTATGAATTGGTGCGACTAGAAAAAATGAGTATGACTCTTGAAAATTTGGCTGAGATAATGAGTCCAACATATTTTAAAATTATTGCGCTATTTCTCAAAAGACTTCTAAACTCTTTTCTAGCTCAGATTTTTCTTCAATTAGATGTTCTAGAAAAGGAGTATATGGAGTTTGATGTGGGAAGGATTGTGAATTGAGCAAATTTTGAATTTCTTGTTGGGACTCAAGCTTGGCTTCCATACTCCTTTCCAAATCGAATTTTTCTTCAGAGGGTGGTTCTAGAAAAGGAGTATAGTAAGCAAAATCTGGGAATAAATATTGAGAAAATTGTAGACAAGGTGGTTAAAAATTTGACTCGGGGGATTAGAATCCCCATGAACTCTCTGAAGAGTAGAAAATATTTTGAAAATCTTGGTTATAGGATTGGGGGTATAGGTCATATTGAGTCGGATAATCCCAGCCCGGCTTATATGGCTAGTTCATGTTGTACATGGCCGGGTTGGAGTTATCCGAGCCAAATGAGGTCGGGGTGAAATATGAATTCATATTAGGATTGAAAAAATTGTTGTTATTGAAATCCATACCACAATTTACAAAACATAAAAACAAACAAACAAATAAAGAAAAATAAAAAGAAAACAAGCCTATGTTAGGGTTGACTTAGACCCAGATGACTTCTAACTGGTTAGACTGTCCACGGTGGGTACCTTGTAGAAATCTGACCACAAGTTAATCAGCCAGGTAGGGGCAAGACTAGCGGGAGGTATCCGTGCCGGAGCAATGGGCTTAATTATGCCAAACTACTGTTCTTCGAGGTTTCGCCTCTCAATCCCCAACCTTTGACACCGATTTAACAAGAGTCAAACTCTAACAACTTCCCCCCAGGTCAATCTCTTAAATAAGTCTGAGATGTCCCTAGGGGTTAACGTCTAGCAATTTGATTTAGGCTTGGGTTGTGTGAGTGGGGAGGTGGTTTTTGGGCTTAGGAAGGATAATGACTTTCCCACCTTATCTTGTATTGAGTTTTTTCCTTAAGTCTGATTTGTGCAAGTATGCAATATACAAAGAATGTACACACAAAGTGAGTAAATCACCCACGTGTTTGTCTTATGCTATATGCAATGTCATATGTACACCTCGGTCCAAGGTCACAACAACAGAAGAATAAAATACAGTATATTAGAATAAAAATTGACACGTGCCTAGATGCAAATGTCTAACCGTTTTAAAACATTCAATTATCGTATTTTAGTTCTTAAAATTATTATAGTGCACAGGTAATATAAATAGAAAGTAGTAACAGAATATAGCAATATAAAAGAATTTACCCAACCACACAAAAGCAAGTGTGGACTTCTGCAATGCTAAAAATTTAACCTGCACACCAAAAACAAAGAAGAAAAGTTAACAAAAATGTGAAATCAAACTGTTCCCATCCCCGACAACGGCGCCAAAATTTGATCGCTGGAAAACCGTGCACAAAAAGTGTGTGTTTTGAAATAACGAGTTAAAGTGTGCGTGCTTAGGCTTCCTCGATGCTTCTGTTATAATATGGTGGGAAAACTAGTCGAATTCACAAGGACAGGAAGCGATAGAAGCTTTACCAGTCGATTCACGTGTGTGTTAAGTGTTCTTCAATATTTTAAAGAATTAAAAGAAAAGAAAACAAAGAATGAAAAGAGAATAGTACGGTGAAAACAAAGAAGTGGGAAACATTGAAGAGAAGGTATTTGTGATTTTTGTATTATTTTTAAAATAAAGTAAAAATATAAAAAAAAACCATGGCTACTAACTACTAATTGCTCCGTGATATGCTAACCTCTTAGTGATAGTTGCCTCACATGTATCCTTAGCCATCACTAGTCCTTAGTTCAAGAGATTTATAAAGCATGACCCATAAAATTACTTTCACATCCAAACTCAACAAACAAGAGCAAGCTACACTTAAACCATCAAAACTAACTAGAGCAAGCATGAAATAAATTAATGGTAACTTATTAGAGAGTTAGATGTTAGAGTGTTAGAATCTATCATCATGAGCCATCAATGGCTCTTGCAAGAGCAAGGCCAAGTAAAGGCTTAAAGATTCATGTGGATTATTAGGTAAGGAGTTAGCAAGTTAGTGGTTAGTGGTTAGTTGCCATGAGAGAAAAAGCTAAGCATGTAAAGAGTTAGAGAGAAGAAAACAAGTAGAGATAAAGAGATAACTTTTCATAAATTGTCACCTTTCATTACAAGAACCCTAACTTTCATCCTATACATCTCTCTCTTCCCTATTACATGATCTACAAAAAAAAAATGAAAAACAAAATAAAGAAGAAAACTACACTAAACTACACAAATGGGAGAAATCTACCCTAAAAACTCTCCTCCAAACTTTTCTCCTTTGAGCTCTAGAAATTTCAGGGTATTTATAGGCAAAAGGGGGCACCAGGGAGAGTGTACGAAGTCGCGCGTCAAATCTCGATGCGCAGCTCCATGGTACGCTGCAAAAACGCGGCGAGGGCCGCGTTTTCACGATCGTATAGGCACCGCGCGTGCAGCGCCTTCTGTCACATCATGTCAGTTTGCTCCCTAGTCAGATGTAGCCCCTGCTTTCTAAATATGGGCGCCTTATTTTGACAGAACCACCTTTCAAAGTCAATGGTTATATGTGTAGGACTTAAATCACC